>ML682074.1:870160-1577329 GCA_007922195.1 Podocnemis expansa | reverse complement strand
CAACTGCCCCCTCCACCTCCCATCCCTGCCCCATCACTCCTCCCTCCTCCCCCTTCTGTCTCCCATCCCTGTCCCCTCACACCTCCCTTCTCATCCCTGTCCTGCCCCACTCCTCCCTCCACCTCCTCTTTCTGCCTACAGTCCCTGCACCATCACTGGTCCCTCCTCACCCCAGTTCCTGCCCCATCCCTCCTCCCTTCTCACCACAGTCCCTGCAGTGCTCCCCCTTCTGCCTCCTGTCCCTGTCCCATCACACCCCCTTCTCACCCTGGGCCCTGTCCCGTCATTCTTCCTTCCTGACCCCAGTCCCTGCCCCCTCCCCCTTCTGCCTCCAGTCTCTGCCCCAGTCCCTCCCCCACCTGCCCTCTTCTGTCTCCACTCCCTGCCCCATACCCCCCATCCCTCCCTCCTCATCCCCAGTCCCTACCCCACCCACCCTCTTCTGCTTCCGGTTCCTGCCCCATCACCCCTTGGCACCCTCCTGATCCCCAGGGCCCCTAGGGAATCCTGAGCCTGTCTGTCTCATGTCGATCATAAGCTCTTGGGGACAGGAACTGGCTTTACTCTTGTGGCTGGTGGAGCACCCTGCCAGAACCTGAACCGCTAAATAGGCATGCGGTTCTGCTGCCAGGTAGCTGGGTCACCCAACCCTGGAGAGGTGGGGGTTTGCTTTGAATATGAGAAGCAGGAACTTTCTCCTAAATATGCCAGGTACTCACTGACTTTTCTGACTATGCAGAGGCCTATGCAATGATGAGAGGGAAGAAATAGTCTATATCAGGGTAAAAAAACCAAACAAAGTTGTGTGACACTTAAAGACTAACATTTCTTTTTCGCATGCACTTTTGTGGGGGAAAATCCCACTTTGTCAGATGCTTCGAAGATGTCAAACATGTAGACTGCAGGCCACCGCTTGCATCCATCCCTTGATTCTGCTCTGGAGGACCACACTCTCCCTAACAGAGAGAGCGTGTGGTCTCGCATCTCCAGTGCTTCAAAATACTGCAAGACTATCAGGTCTCATGACATCACAGAGCACTGGGTTTGCAAGACTCCTCTCTGTAAGACAGCAGAGAGAGAGAGAGGTGTTGTGGAGCGCAATCTTCCATACTCAACACTCCATGATGCCGTGAGAGTGCCTTAGCATTTCAATATATGGTACGTGTGGCCTACCTGACGTACATTTAAATCAAATCTGGCCTGCCATAGCAAATGAGATTGACGCCCCTGATCTATGCACATCTTCCTTCTTAGGTCTCTGTTATGAGATTGGGAGAAGAAACCTATTGGCACCCACTTTCCATAGTTCCTGGAGTGAGTAAACCATCTCAATACAACCCACCAGGATCTGCACTTCTGCTTTCTGGCGTTAGAAAGGCAAAAGGTAACCTGTCCAGCACACATGTGGAGGGAAGGAACTAGGAAGAAATGTTTTTCTTTCTGCCCCAGTATCTGGAGTAGACTGAGGGAACCATTCATGGAAACTTGCCTCTAAACACAGCAGAGAGGCAGGGTTTGAGACAAAATGTGGGAATCTCATCTAAAGCTGCAGTCTGGCTATGGGCTAGGCCTGGCTTCCTGCTCTAATTCTGGGTGGATCCCCATGGTTGCACCACTCTAAGAGGACTGTGCTGCATTCCCCACTTCTCTGTTCACAGCACAGGCCCTAGGACTGTAACTATGGCGGGGTGAATGGGGCAAAGTCCCAGGCACGAGTTAAAGGGGCTCCACACCAGACCCTTAAAGTCACGTTCCTCTCAGAGCCGGAGAAGGCACTCCCCAGCTGTCTGTAGCTGCGCTGAGCTGGGCAGTAGGGGGTGCTTTCCCTGCCGCTCGGCTCAGAGTGCCCAGGGCACCCCCCACCCGGCTCTGGCCTCTGGCAGGGAAGAGACTCCTTGCCCAGCTCTGGCCATGACAGGGGAAGGGAACCTCCAGCTTCAGCCATGGCAGGGAAGAGACTCCCTGCTCTGGCCACAGTGGGGTAGGGAACTCCCCCACCCGACCAGCTCTGGCAGCTGGGGTTGGGGGAGACAGATCGGGGCCCAGATCAGCGCCCAGGTGGGGGGGGGTGCCTTTGGGGCTGCTTGGCCTGGGCACCCATATCCCTAGTTATGGCCCTCACAGGCCCAGCTCCCTTTCACTCTAGGGACCTATGGCCAGTGAGGTGATAAGTGACTCGAAAACTGTGTCTTCATAACAAAGCATTATTTATTCATCCCTCATTAGTATGAAGCATACAGAGAAAAGGGCACAGCAATATGGTCTGTCCGTATGTCTGGGAGTTACTCATACCTTCAACTTCCATTGTCGGTTTTTGGAAGTTTCCCTTCACTTGGCCAGGGCCTGCTGGACTGATAAGCAAATGAGGCCCTGGCTCAGGGCATTATTTACTTAGGGGTGGCATGACCTGGCCCAAAAGCTGGACCCCCCGCTCCCACCCCTCCTCAAACCAGTCAATCTCCCCAGGAGGCAAAGTGGGCCAGCCCCGGGTGTGGGCTTCACTCTCTTGCCCCACCTCTGGGCTGGCCCACCCCACCCCTTGGGAGGAACAGCTGGCCCAGGAGAGGGGCGGGAGAGCGGAGCTCTGCCCTTGGGCCGGCTGTTCCCCACTCTGGGGTGGGGTGAGCTGGCCTGGAGCAGAGATTGGGTTCCAGCCCCCATGCCATGGGGGGGGGGGCAAAATTGAAAGCCGGTTTGAGGTGCCAAAGACCCTTGAGCCAGCCCTATACCTTGCTAATTCCATCTTTGGCAGGACTTTCCTGATGCAACAGGATCCTTGTCTCTGTGTGTCTCTGGCCTTATCCACACATACAGTGCTGCTGTGTATCTGGTGGAGCTGTTCTGTGCCAGGGCGAGCTCTCCCATCAGCATAATGAAGACAACTCCACAAGAAGCAGTAGCTCTCCTGCCAGCCCAGTGCTGTCCGCACCTGCACATGTGTCAGGGTAATGCACGTTCCTCAGAGGGCTAGTTTTTTCATAGGCCTGAGCAACATATGTTGTGTTGACACAAACTGTAGTGTAGACATAGCCTCAAAGAGACGAGAGGTGTATCACGGGCTTTGCCTACACTAGCACTTTTGTTGGTAAAACTTTATGGGTCAGGCATGTGAAAAAAATACATAAGTCATCAACAGAAGCACCAGGGTAGATGGTGCTGTGTTGGCGGAGGACACTCTCCCACCAACCTAACTACCGCTGTTCATTGGAGGTGGTAGAGAGCAGCTACATGGGAGCTTTCACAGCACTGCATCTGTGCCCACTGTGAAGTCTGTAGTGTAGACACAGGTTCAATTAGTCTGGCAGCTTTCACTGATTCACCCTGGATGAATGGTTCTCAACCAGCCATATGCATATCCCTTGAGGTATGCAGAGGTCTTCTGGGAGGGTACATCAACTCCTCTAGATATTTGCCTAGTTTTACAACAGGCTACATAAAGAGCACTAGCCAAGTCACTGCAAACTAAAATTTCATACAGACAGTGACACGTTTATACTGCTTTATGCGCTGTAGACTGAAATTAATTACAATGTATATATCTTTTAGTTCCTGAATTTTATAATTATATGGTAAAAATGAGAAAGTAAGCAATTTTTCAGTAATAGGGGCTGTTACCCTTCTGTATACTTATGTCTGATTTTGTGAGCAGGTAGTTTTTAAGCGAGGTGAAACTTGGAGGTATGCGGAACAAATCAGACTTCTGAAAGGGGTGCGGTAGTTTGGATAGGTTGACAATCAGTGCCCTAGATAGCTTCTAAAAATCCACTCAACTCCTCCTTCCTATGCTAGCATCTTTGAGGCTTCAAATCCCTTTTGATCCTTAGCAGAGCCTTGGGAAAAGTAAACCACTCAAGGCAGGCTGGAGCCACACGGGGTGTTTCCCAATCAGTAGTTCTCCCCTCCCCACCATCCCAACATGGTTTCATCAAGGTGTCATTCTTGTGTTTCCTTCTGTATCTTTTCCCCTTTACAACCTTTTATGATTTAACTCCTGGTGTTCAGGAGCCTGAATATAAAATAGATCAACTGAGAGACAACTGATATTTATAAAAAAAAAAATACCACAGATAAAACAAACAAGGAGTCTGGGTACAGTTAAAAGACTAACAAATGGTTACACATTCTCCACACATGGCTAGGGCCATCCATTCGGGGGGAGGGGGAAAAAAAGTTATTTCTCATATGGTCCTGTACTGAAATGCTGGATCCAAAAACTCTCTAATTTTAGGCTATAGGAAATCTAAATATGCAGGCACTATGTCTGCAGCAATGCTGCTAAGACCTCTACATTGCTATAGGGGTATGTGAAGCTTTTTTGATTCCTGTTGGTTTCAGTTTGATTTTCAGATTGCAGTGACCATTCTTTCTCAGGTTTGGGAACAAAACGTACATAGTCACTGACTTGACATGAAATCATAAAATTGGCTAGGTCCATGTGAAACACATCAAGGCTGGTCTGAGTCTGGTATCTGAAACCATTATGAAACTCCCTATACTGCACTCTACCCAGTCATTCTGTCCTAATAATATACAGCACAGAGTAACCAAGGATCAAGTGTAGCAGGAGTAAAAGGGTTCAGCAGAAACTCTACAGACTGCAAATGGGAGCAATTGAGGGCAAGTGGGGATGGAAATGGGAGAGGACTGTTGTTTTTAAAAGAATACACAGGGATAGATAAAATTATTTCTCAGTGACTGGGCATACAAAAGGAGTATTAACTTGTTCCCTGGGCCTGTTGACCTGGAAAAGCATGAACAGGTTCTGGAGGGAACCATACCTCACCCTCAGCAACTGAAAGGAATGAGAATTACTTAAATAACAACACATCAGAGATGGGCAAACTAATTTGGAGAAAATAAGACCCAAACGGAACATTCATCCAAATAACAAACGACTGAACCTTGAAGTGTGAAAAACACCTTTAACTTTTCCATTTACATTAGTTTTCATTGCATGTCTCAAAAGGACGCAGGGAACCATTGGAAATCTCCCGAGAAAGCCTGTTTTTGCTAAGTTGCCAGCCTTATTTTGACGACAAAAGCAGTTGAGATAAGGTTCCAAATCTGAGAGTGCTTTTCTAAACCTCCCATCATTGCTACATGTTCTACTACCTCAGAGGCCAACCTTGTTATTTTTAAACGTTTTTCCAGATTCTATCTTTCAGCTTTACCTTATCATTAATCGACACTCTTTGCTTGGTCAAAAAATAACATTCTTCTGTTTATTCCAAGAAGTGGAACAGCCTGAACAGTAGCAGTGCTTTCTCTTGCCCATCACCTTGCCAGGGAGTAGCATTACCTAAACCTTGATGCAGAAGAGACTGAAAGAGTCATTGACTTTCCAGTATGACCATTCCTTCCTTGGCCTCACGGCTGAGCCTATGCAGCAGTTCGGGTGGTATCTGTGAAGTGCAGTTATCCGCAAGGAACTGGGTTGAAGTACTCGTTCATCTCTAACAGACACTGATCAGATAGTTACCTTGCAGTCACTATTAACAGGAACTGAGTTCAGATTGGTCAGAGGTTCTGTATCCCGTTTTCAGTCCATTCAGTCATCTGAGAAATTCCAGAGGACAGGGCTGTGGAAGAACTTGCCTAGTACAATCATAATAACTCTGTAGGTTAGGTTGTAAGGCATCATTTCAAAAGCAGTATGGACTCTACAAGAGATTCTTTATTCTTCCAAGACATCCTCCCTTAGGTTTCTGATGGGATTATGCTTTCATTTGGACTGCTTTAGTAAGCTGTACATACTGTCTTTAGGAAGGCAAGTAGGCTGGGGTTTTGGCATCATTTCTGTTTAACACCGTACAGAGAAAGCTTTGATAAGTTTGTTTGCTAAATGTTGTTTTACCTGGGGTATGCTGCCTGTGGGTCATTTTTTTTTAAAATACCACATAGCACTGGTGTGTACAGATTATGGCTATGGGTATGGGCTCTATCCAAACACAGCCTGGAGGACTTTTCTTTCTACACATTATTGTGCTTTTGGAATAACTGTTGGGTGGTCTAGCTGAGCATCTCAGTGGCTAATGCTCTTCACTCATAGTGTAAGAGACCTGAGTTCAGGCTTTAATGCTCAGAGCCATCAGAGTCTGAGAGAGGGGAAGAGTGACAGCCTACCCTGTAGCAAACACACGGACTAGTAAGGGCACAGATGGATTCCAAAGCAGTCCTCAGTCAGGTCTTCCTCTGCCTGAGGGGGTTGTGTGATATGGGACGGTAGAGTGGGCGATGTACACAAGTGAAAGAACTGAATGCGTCTCTTCAAAGAAACTTCGGAGTAAAATTTCCCTCCTTTTAAGATCATTAACTTATTTATGTTGTATGTAGAACTGATTGCAAGGGGTTACTGCAATCTGCCTTGCTTGTTAATAAATCCTTTTACAGGACATTACTCTAAACCTTTTGATGTGCCATAAATAATAAGGGGGTTCCACAATTTAAATAGTTAATTTTCGCAGTAAAACTGTGTCTTTGCTGCTGGCTGCAACAACTCTTCTTTAGGTCTGTTATCTGATCAAACGATGATATAAGTACAGTGTTAAATGCTGTGTATTGGAATACAACTGAACTTCCCTTTTCACACTTCTGTTTTCAGTGTATCACGGCTGTTGGGGGGACAGGTACAAGACAGGAGACACAGTTAAGTGTCCCACCTTTTTGTGGGATGCAGATGACTAAGTCTTGCAGAGCTAGGCATGTAAACATTACCATGAATCAGGGTTTCTAGATGTACCTCTGTATTTAGAGCAAGTGAAACCCACTCACTGAGTGAGTAAATGCTCAATATGCACTTCAATAATTTTTACTTCCATAAAACAAAATTCCAAGAGGCAGCTTGAATGCATGGTTTTATTTAAACAAGTCCTTTCCCTTTTAAGATACCTGTGCCAACACACACTGAAATCAGAATCCAGAATTTTATTGTCAGGGTAAAATATAAAGGCTAATTATTGCAAGATTCTGAAATAAAGTCCTCTTCTCTAGTGAACTGTATAGTAATTTAACTACACATTTATCTAGGTCTTAGGCATAATACATCATCCAATGAAGTTATTGGGTGTGCCTCCGTTGACTCAAATAGGGTTTAGTTTGGTGTTTGAATCTTTCAGACTATGGCTATGCATTATTAGTTTGCTTTACTTCTCTTAGAAGTCAATAGAAGGACTCTCAATCACTTCAACAGGAACTAGAGACTGGGTCTTCTGTATGCAAAACAAACAAGGAGTCCTGTGGCACTTAAAGACTAACATTTGTTTATTGCATGAGCTTTCGTGGGAGAAAATCCCGCTTCATCAGACGCTTTGAATATGGGGGAACTTACAGAATGAGAGGAAATAAATGCAGGGAAATGTAAGTCATGGGAACAGGTCACACTGTAACAGCAAATCGAAACAGCTGTAAAGATTCAAACACTGGGGAACAGCATACAGAGGAAGATGAGGTCAAATCACTTGTTGTAATGAGTGACAAATCCAATGGCCCCGTTAAGTCCTGAAGCAATGCAATTAAATTTTCAATAAATTCAATCTCAGCAATTTCTCTTTGAAGCCTTGATCTGGCATTCACCTGTCTGAGCACTGCAATTAGCAGGTTGTTGATGGAGTGATCAGGAGTCGTCAAATGCTGACCCACTGGATTTAGAAGTTTGTGATTTCTAGTGTCAGATTTGTACCTATTTATTCTTTTGCACAGAGACTGTCCTGTTTGTCCAGGCAGAGGGGGCGTTTATGGCACACGATGACATAAATCACATTGGTGGATGAGCAGGTGAAAAAGCCTTTGAGGAAGTAGCTGGTTTTATTAGGTCTTGTAATAGTGTCTTTTGTGCAGATATCAGCATAGCTTCATTATGCTGAATGTGCACTTTGTGAGATATTGGCAAATGTAGCTGGTGTTGAGGGACATAATTTTTACTAGTTGTGCCATAAACTATGCAAGAATATTATGCAAATAATTAGTTTTAAAAGGTCTCCCTGTACTTGTCCTTTCAATCAGAAGCACCTTTGTTTTTGCAATATGTCTGCATGCAAGCAGAGGATGTGGACAGTACATTTTTTGCCTTAGTTTGCCTATGTTGTGTTTATTAAATAAATAGGTCCCAACTGCAAAATATTTCCAAAGAGCATTGACATTTGCCCAGTTCAATAATCTTGCTACATATTTACGCATAAGTGGTGCTCATGCAAGACAATAATTTTGGACTCTTCTGTCAGAATGAAATACAATTTCATAGCCGTCTCAAAATCATTCACCTTCACAGTTGTACGTTCAGCTATGCCAATGACAAAGATGCTTTTCTTTTTCCTACTCATAGCCAAGTCAAATATGCTTAACTTTATGTAGTTCTTTTGCCCCCTAGGTTTTGGTTTGTTTGTTGTTCTAAGGAGGAGGCATGGCCTTCCTCTGAGACTGACAAGGAAGGACTGCCACTCAACCCCATGAGGGCAGAGCCAAAGAGGTCACGCTTGCATTCTGGAAGCAGAGGGGCGGAGCCCAGACAGGAACTGGAAATATAAAGGGTGGGATCCAGAAAGGAGAGAGCTGCTAAAGGAGAAAGATGTTTTCAGTCTACAGTGGCAGAGGAAGTTGGTTACCCTAAGGAATGACCTGACCTGCCTGAGCTGGGGGACAGTGCTGACAGTGGTGGCTTGGTGGGACTGCTGGTGGCAAGGGACTCCGGGGAAGCTGATAATGACCCTTGGCCACAGTTACAGGAGGAAGTAGTCTATGGGTAGCTGGAAGATTCCTGCACCTGAGAGCAATACAGGTGTGTAAGACAGGCTTAGAAGCTGTGCTTAGCAGCTTCTGAAGGCGGACAGCTAATCTGCATGGGTCCTGTATTAGCATGAACACAAAGATCACAATTAAGTATTTGCATACTGGTTGCAGGGCATAGTGGGTAATGGTATTTGGGGTTAATCTGATCACAAATCTGTCAATATCTGTAATTCCACTGAAGGGAAATATGAAATACTGTCTTTTTGTGAAGTGCTGCTCTCTGTGTGTTTCAAATCTGTCTGGGTTAGTTAAAGGGTAAAAACTACCCTTAGTTAAGAAGAGGCTTGTAGGAAATGCGACTGCATGTTTCAGCCTAAAAGGAGTTGAAAAAGACAGGGGTGGGAGGGGTTGAGGTTATTTTGGTCCATCCTACTATTGCTTCCCTTGTCTAATAATGGCAAAGAACAGGCTTCTTCTGAGGCCTTTGTCATTTAGATAGAGGTAGCTACTTGCAGCTACTTAAGAGCTGGAATCACTGGGAGAGAAGCAAACTCTCTGTACTAAATCACTAGAGAGAAAATCCTCTCTCTCTGAGCTGAGATCACTGAGGCAGAGCCAGCAGATGGTGAGAGTGGCCAGTGGCAAGCTGGTCGGTGCGAGGGACCGATGGGCGGAGCCAGCAGACAGCGAGAGCAGCCAGGTTCCGCACTGCCACATGGCCCTGCTGCCTTTGGCTGCCCACCAGGGGCAGGGGACAGCAGTAAGGGCCCCATGATGCCCTGCTGGAGGTGGAACAGAGTGGAGCCTATGGAACCACGGGGCCCAGGGCAATCACCCCACTCACTGTTGTTTCAAAATAACCCTGTCTGGCTCTGTTATATCGATATGCCCCACATATCAATATAACAATTGAACTTCCAGGGTGCATGTACCCTGGAAGGAGTCTCACCCCCCCCCCAGCACCCTGGCCAGGGAGCCGATCAGCACTGGCTGGTGGCCAGGTGGCAGGTATAGGAGCCAGCACCCCCTGCTGCCCTGGCTTGCCGGCAGGTAGCCAGTGGTGGGTGTGGGAACCAGCATCCCCCACTGCCCTGGCTTGCCGGCTGCTGGCTGGGTGGTGGGTGCAGGAGCCAGCAGCTCCCACCCCGCTAGCTGCTGGCAAGCTTGGGCAGCAGGGGGTGCTGGCTCTCTGACTCGCTACCCATGCAGCAGCTGGCAAGCCCCACTTGTGGGGCCAGCTGGTAGCCACCTGGGTGACAACCAGCAAGCCCCGCTGGTGGGGCCAGCCAGCTCTGGGACCCACTGCCTGGGTGGCAGCTAGGGTGCCCATGTTCCCTCCCCTGCTGCCTCACCAGCAGTGGGGCACACAGGGCAGGGGGATCTGTGGCCTGGGGGCTTTCTCCCCTGCCTGGATCTCCAGGTGAGAGCGAGGCAGGGGATTGGGTGGTAACATGGCCCTGCCATTGAAATAGCAAGTCCTGTGTCTGGATTTGCTATTTCGATTTGGAGTTTTTCCTTAATTCGATTTAAGTTAAATCAGTTTAATGATTTTATTTCAAATTAACTTATTTTGATTTAACTTAAATCAAATTAAACCTGTACATGTGGACATAGCCATTGTGTGTGAATGTGGAGTTCTAGCTTTAATTCTCTAATACATTTCTAGCTCTCTCCAAGATTTCTAATTAACAGCTAATGTATTTTGTCTTTATTTTGACCTCCTTTATGGCATTGTAATAGCCAGTTTTAGCATACTAGGAGTCCTAATGAGGGTTGATGGTGACTAATTTTTTTAAAGGGTTGCCTATTTTTTAAAAAAATATCGATTTCAACTTTAATTTTAAATATAATTTGTGTTAAAGTCTACACTTATATAGTTTATTTTAATATGTTAATAATAAAATAATATTCAACCAGTGCATTTTAGCTGTTCAAACTTTTAAGTAACGTGAGACCATTGAACTGGTAAAAATCACTGACAAAGTGTGAGGAAACTATTTGCTTCATTTCAGTTTGATCATAATTAAGAAACCAATTCATTCATACATTCCAGAGCCACAAGGGACCACAATGATAATCTAATTTGACCTTCTGTGTAATAAAACACACAGAATTTCCTCAAATAATTCCTGGAGTATATCTTTCAGAAAAAAATCTAGTCTTTATTTAAAATTGTCAGTAGATCCACCATGGCCGTTGGAACATTATTCCAGTGGCTAATTGCCTTCCCTATGAAAAATTTATATCTTATTTCTGGTCTAAATTTATCTAGCTTTGCCTTCCAAGTACTGTATCACATATCCTTCTCTAGTAGATTGAAGAGCCCATTATTTAAATACCTACATGGGGAAAAAGTATTTAACATTGCAATCAAATCACTCCTTAAACTTCCTTTTGTTTAGATAGACTGAACTTGGAGACTCTCACTATAGGAACCAAACATAAGGTGGGATATGCCCCCCTATAGAATCCTACTCTTAGGCTGCAGAATCCCCCCCACAGGAAAATTAACCATAGCTCCAAGTCACCTCCATATAAGAACCCTAAGCCTAAGATGAAGGACCTTCCGTGTAGAAACCCTAGCTCCTAGTCCCCTCCTTACAGGAACCCAAGGTATAGGTGGGGGACCCTTCCCTATAGGAACCCTAACACTGACTTCAAGTTCCTTTCCTATAGGAACCCAAAGCATAGGTTGGAGTCCCCTCCCTATCAAAGCCCTAAACTAGGGACCCCTTCTCTATAGGAAATCTAACACTAGCTCCAAGTCCCTGCCCTACAGAAACCCTAACCCTAGGCCAGGGACCCCTCTCTATAGAAACCCTAACCCTAGCTCCAAGGCAAATCCCTATAGAAACCCAAGATTTAGGTGGGGGGCCCCTCTCTAAAGTAACCCTAACATGAGCTCCAAGACTTATCCCTATACAAATCTTAACCCTGGGCTGATGAACCCTTCTTATAGGAAACTAACCCTAGTTACATGTCCCCTCCCTATAGGAACCCTAACTCCAATACCCCTCCCTATGGGAACCCTGACCCTAGCTCCCAATCACTGCCCTATTGGAACCATAACCCCATGTCAGGGAACCCTTCCACTAGGTATCCTATCCCTAGGTCAAAGATCCTTCTGTAGTGAAGTCCTAACCCAATGTCAGGGAACCCTCCCTCTAGGATGCCTAACCCTAGCTCCAAATCCCTTCCCTATAGAAACCATAAACCTAGGCAGAGACCTAGGATTAACAAGAGTATTGTAAATAAGTCATGAGAAGTAATTCTTTTGCTCTGCTCTGCCCTGATTAGGCCTTAGCTGGGCTGGATCCAGTTTTGGGCGCCTCATTTCAAGAAAGATGTGGACGAACTGGAGAAAGTCCAGAGAAGATCAAAAAAATGATTAGAGGTCTGGAACACTTGACTTTTGAGGGAAGATTGAAAGAGCTGGGTTTCTTTAGTCTGGAAAAGAGGACACTGACAGGGGACATAACAGTTTTCAAGTACCTAAAAGATTGTCACAGGGAGGAGAGAGAAAAATTGTACTCCTTAACTGCTGATGATAGGACAAGAAAGCAATGGGCTTAAATTACCACAAGAGAAGTTTAGGCTGAACAGTAGGAAAAAAATCCTAATTGTCAGAGTGATTAATCACTGTAATAAGTTGCCTAGGCAGGTTGTAGAATCTCCATCATTGAAAGTTTCTAAGAGTAGGTTATACAAGCATCTGTCAGGGATGGTTTAAGAGGGTACTTGATCATGCCATGAGTGCAAGGGACTGGATTTGATGACCTCTCACAGTCTTTTCCAGTTTCTATGATTCTGTGAGCCCTCCATATAAGAACCCTACAGAGGTTAAAGTAAGGGGGAGTGCGCCAGAACGCTATTCTGGAGCCCCTTATTTTTAGGGAGCCAGTGTTCCAGGCCCCCTAAAAATAGGGGAATGTCCCAGAATGCTGCTTTCCAGCACCCCCCAAAATAGGGGAATGTGCTGGAACTCTAAGATCCAGGGCCCCCTAAAAATAAAAGGGGTGCCCCAGAGTCAGCATTCTGGCATGTCCCCCCTAGGCCAGAGGAAGGGAGGGGCTGCGGGCTGGGGCCAGCCCAGTCTCCCCTCCCTCCCCCCCCTGGGCCTGTGTGGCTTCGCCCCTTCCAGCTGAGGCCTGGCAGTGTGCGTGGCCGGGCCCTAGCCTCCAGCCTGGGCTCCTGCTTGCTGGCCCACTGACTGGCCAGCACTGCGGCCTCCTGCCCAGCTCTTCGGCCAGCTAAGGGGGTTGGGGGTGTTGGGGCAGTCGGGCAGCCAGTGAGGAAAGCATCAGGGTAGGGAGGGGGCACCAGGAGGGGGGAGAAGGGGTCAGGATGGTGGGCTGGGGAAGGCTTGGGGGGCTGAAGAGGGTGAGGTGTTAGGAGGGCTGGAATGGGGGCAGGGAGCTTAGGGAATGGCGACTGGGGCTAAGAAGGACATGAGGAAAGGGGTCTGATGGGGTAGGTGTTTTGGGGGCAGTAGCTGGGGTTGGGGGGCAGGTGTTGGGCAGTAGTTGGGGAGCAGGCATTTGGGGGGGCAACAGCTGGGGTGCATGGGGGGGGTGCCAATTTAGGAGGGTTCCAGGGTCGTCCAAATTATACTTTAACCCCTGGGGGACAGGAGCTGGTATACAGGAGTGGGGCCCACCCCATTAGGAGGATTCTGGGGCCCACTCAATTATACTTTAACCACTGGAACCCCAACACTAGATTGAAATCTCCTCCCCCTATGCACCCTAACCCTAGGTCAGGGACTCCTCCCTTTGGAACCCTAGCCATAGTTCGGAGAACTCACCTGCCTATAGGAACCCAAACCCTAGCTCCAAATCCCTTCCATATAGCATAGAACATGTTTTCGAATCCTTTAAATCATTCACATGACTCTTCAGAACTCTTCCCAATTTATCAACAGCCTTCCTAAATTGTGGGCCCAAGAACTTGACACAATATTTCAACAGTGGTAGCATCAGTGTCAATAAAAAGGTAAAATAACCTCTCTACTGCTACTTAGGATTCAGCTGTTTGAGTCCCAGGACAACACTAGGTCTTTTGGCTTCAGTGTCACTTTGGGAGCTCATGTTCAGCTGATTATCCACCAGTACTGCCAAATCTTTTTCAAGGTCACAGGTTTCCCCATCATGGAAGTTATCTGGTCTGTAATCTTTTCTTACTTGTATACATTTAAAATGACATATAGTTTGCTTGCATACAGTTTACCAGGTGAGCCACATTGCTCTGATTCAGTAATCTGCGCAATTTTTATTTGCTACTCCTCAAATTCTTGTGTCATCTGCAGAATTTCAGTGATGGTTTTAAATTGTGGCATGTGCAAGCTTTTCATTTTGGGGATTTTTGGAGGGGACGAGTTGGTCGTTTTTTCTTTCGTGCCCCATATCACTGATAAAAATGGTAAATAGCATAGGGTCAAGAGCCAGTTCCAGCTGAACTTGCCCTGTAAGCTCATCCACTTGGTGACGATTCCATTTACAGTTACATTTTGAGATCTATCAGTCAGTTTTTAATCCCCTTATTGTGTGCTATGATTATATCATTTTGGTTTTTAAATCAAAATGCCTTGTGGTGCCAGGTCAAATGCCTTACAGCCATCAAATGTATGATGTCTATATTTTTATCAACTACCTATATCAATCAAACATGTAATCTCATCAAAAAAAGTTATTGACTTAGCATGACAGGATCTAGTTTTCCATAAACCCATGTTGATTGACATTGATTATATTACTCTCCTTTAATTCTTGATTGATAGAGTCCTTTATCAGCAGCTCCATTATCTCGCCTGGCTGACAGGCCTGTAATTACTTGAATCATCCCCTCTACCTTTTTTGAAAAACTGGCACAAGATTAGTTTTCTTCCAGTCCTCTGGAATTTTAACATTAACAGTCCAGCAAGCTCCACACCGATCTCTTTTAAAGCTCTTAGATGTAAATTATCCGGACCTGATGATTTAAATGTCTAACTTTTTAGTAGCTATTGTTAAACATCCTTCAGAGATACCAGTGGAATGGAAAGAATATTTTCATCACCATATGATGAGACTGGGAATTAAGAAAGCAGGAAAGCTTATTTTCCTCTTATGAATAAAAACGAGTTATAAGAGTATAAAATCTATTAGTTCTAAAATCATGAAGGATATGGTATTCAGAAACAATTCATTCAATTCACTAAACATTGTGTAATCAGTTTTAAATGCAAAAATTGTTTAAAGAAACTCTTCTCTATCCAGAAAATATAGCTTTATTTAATCATAAATATAAAATGCTGATTTTATGTACTTTTAATACCAAACAGAACTTGACACGTCACAAGTAAAAAGCTAATCACTACCCATTAAAATGTTAAGCTATATAATTGCTTTAATACATTTGGAGAGATGCAGCATATCCTCCTGGTTAGCAAAGAGAATCAGCAAATTTAGCATAAAGGCTATATTTAATTGCAAATCACCATGCTCTAATTGTTACCAACCAATGTGAATCAACCTTTCTTTCATAAAATAACTGAAGTACGAATGCAAAACAAGATTAAAATTGATTATTTAAATCAAGGTTTCCTGTTTGCTGATTTAAATCATGATTAAAATTGGTGATTTAAATCAATCTAACTTGATCCTAATACTGTAATTTAAGGTGCAGAATGAAGTCTTTTTGAATCCCAGGTTAATTTAAAAGCAATCAAGTTTGAAGTTCTTTCTCCCTAGTATACCTCACTAATCAGTACATCCATCAAATATAGCTTCTTGACTCTAATTACATACATATGCAATAGAGAGACCTCTGCATCCAAAGCAATCAAAGATGTTTTCCCCACTCAGTTTTATTTTATCTTTGGATTTAAACTATATTATTGGCTCAGCAAATTTGCAGCAGCAAAGAACTGAAGAGGGTTTTTTATCAAGATCTTATGAGTACTTTTTCATTACAGTAGATAGAAGAAAAGATTATGGTCAAATTAAAAAGATGAGCAGTCCTAGTGCTTGGTACTTGTATTGTACTCACAAACAAGGCCCAGACCTAATTACTGCCTTCTGGGGATTTCCCAACTGATGACTAGAAAGCCACATTAAAGGCTGAGAAATCCTGGCTCTTCTCTAGGACCAAAAAGAAGTGTTCTGAGAAGGCTCCTGTGATGGGGTATTCACCCCAAACTGGCAAGGAAGGGGTTAAAAGCCACCTAGGATGGCTGCCAAACAGGGCTCAGTGGGCTCACATAAAAGGGAGCAGCAGACAAGAGTAGGGTCATTTACTGCAGGGAGCCCAAAGGAGAGGACTGGATCCTAAAAGGCTAAAGGAAGGTAGCACTTTGAATAGGGCAGCTGCTTTCAGGGACTAGGAGAGTTAGAAAGAGCTCTGGGCTGGCTGATGGGACTTGCACACTTGGGGTCCTGGGAAGAAGGTGCTGGGGGCTATGGGGAAATGGCCCACAAATTGAGGGTGGCACTGGTGGAGAAGTTAAGGAGAGGCAGCAGTAGGCTGCTAGCTACATAGTCCCTAGACTAGTAGAGAGTGGGCCTGGATCCCTCTCCCACCCTCTGACTCATCACTGGGGAAATGGCAGAACTAGGAGATATTATCTGCTCCTAGAAGGGGGACAACATGGATGGTGGCCACAGTCAGAGGGTCAAGTCATGAAGAGGACACTGCGGGATGTGGACTGAGATGGGTCTGCAGGTGGAGATGATGAGAGAGATGGGAGTGTACCACCCAGTGAGGGCACCCTGCATGTAAGGGCTAATAGCTGATATGGCCAGCAGGAGGCATCACCGTGATGAGCAAACTCTGTCACAGCGTCTTTGCGCAGATAATCCCTAAATGGCAAAGTGTCAATAAAACACTTCTGTTCACCCATGGCAGTCATCTGGGAATTATAATATAGTGTCAGTCCATGAACGGAGATAGCAAGATCAGTGTAAATCATAGTGAAAAGTTAATAAAAATCAAGTAAATTCTTGCTCCAGACTTCCAATCCTGCCATGTTATCAAGAGAAGCTTTGTCCCTGTTATCTACAAACATCTCTCCTTTATGGAGAGACTGAAGGAGAAGGCTGTATCCTTCCCATTCATCTCAGAATTTTAACAAATACTTTTTTCTAATTATACATAAAAACTGCAGTATTGCATATAAATGGATCTGGTAATTATTTTTACTAGAGTAGAGCAAATTATGGTTTAACCTAAATAATTATCAGAGGTCCTTGGGATTGGAGGGAGAGAGAGAGAGAGAGAGAGAGAAAAAAGCTCTTGGCTTTTAGATGGAAGTCCACCCTGACGGCATGCTCTCTTTAATAATACCATTGTGTGGCAGTTATCTATTCTAAGAGATGAAACTGTGAATAGTTTCTACTAGTGAATTCCAGATTTCTGCAGAAAAGAATGTTTCTGTTGGTTAGGCAGATGGTTCAGCGGAAGCAGCACTCGCCCAAGAAAAGACCAGGGCTTCAGCCACATAAGCGTGCTGGTGCCACGCGTGGCCCGGTGGTGGACCCAGGGCTTGAGTCCTGTAAGCCCCACACCAGTGATGCCCCCCTGCAATTCAGATAAAAATTTTATGTCCAAATTTGATTACATTTGTGTCATATTTTTATCAAATATGAAATTATTTAAGATTAACTTAGTGTCAGGTTTCAGTATCAATGACCCTTTTCCATGAGCTTCCAAAAGAGTACACGGAAATGGCTAAGAAGTTGCTTAAAAAATTTCTTGAGCCACAAAACAATTGAAAAGCTTAATAACTAGGCAGAATTAAAAAGTAGTGCCTAGGATAATTTGTCTACCAGCATCCTGATGTACCTTTGAATCTGGGTAGTCGATTTTCTGTGTTTCTTTGCAAAAGCCACTTAACCTAAATGTGTCTCTGTCATCTTCATCTGTCATTATTTACATGTTTTATTTTGATGGATACAGAATGGACCAGCATTCCATTCTAGGCACCCTTTGGGCTTCTAGGCCCGTTCATCACCTTCATCTGGGACTTCCATTACATAGTCCTCCAACTAGATTGCTTAAGAGTTCAGTACCCTTCTGGGATATCCAAATCTAGCATTAAGTGGAAAGAGAGCAAATGAGCTTTGCCCAGATAGTCTCTACAAAGTGTCTGGGCCCAGCTTCCCCAAGCTAGCAGCAAATAAAAGGTTTAAAACTCTAGGATTTATACCCAAGCAGTTGTAAGTAGGCAAAACACAGACCATCAGCTTATGTTTTGAGCTTATTTGTAGCTATGTTCTTGAAAATTATTTACTCATAGACTTTAGGGTCAGAAGTAACCAATATGATCATCTGCTCCAGGGGGTCACAAAGTCATGGCCCGGGGGCAGCATGAGGTCACTAAAGTTATTTTCTGCGGCCCACAATGACCCCTAGAATTTCTCAAATAATTGATAATGCAAATTTTAAAGTGTGTTTACTTACTTACTTTTTGTCTTCCTGATGATACCTCCATCCTCAATCAAAATAATTCTTTCTTACTCTTGGCATATATATGTTACTCTTCATTTTTTCATTTTGACTATACTTTATACCATTGTATGAAAAGGTTTCAGTGGTGCGGCCCTCAGGGTAATGTACTAGTCCTCACACGGTCCTTGTGATGATTTGAGTTTGAGACCCGTGATCTAGTCTGACTTCTTGCACAATGCAGAGTGCAAAACCTCATCCACCAGTCTTGCAATAAACTTCTGCCCTACAGCTGAGTTATTAAAGTCTTCAGATCATGATTTAAAGATTGTGAGATACAGAGAATCCACCAGAAAGTGAGCCATGCCCCCCGCTACAGAAGAAGGCAAAAATCCCCAGAGCTCAGCCGATATGCCAGGGGGGGAGATTCCCTCCCGACCCCAAATATGGTGATCAGTTAAACTCTGAGCGTGTGGGGAAGTCTTACCAGTTAGTAACCCAAGAAAGAATTGTCTGTAATAACTCAGAACCCACCCCATTTAACATCCCTTCTCAGGCCACTGGTTTATCTACCACCAGTAGTCAAAACTCAGTCTATTGCCAAACTAGGCCATCCCATCATACCATCCCCTCCATAAGTTTTAAAGGCAGTTATGGTTTTTTTGACCCCTTGCTTTGGAAAGCAATTTCAGAACTTTACTCTTCTGATGGTTAGAAACCAGCATCTAATTTCAAGCCTAAATTTCCTGATGGATCATATGTATCCATTTGTTCTTGTGTTCACATTGGTGCTGTACCCAAAAAATTCCTCTCCCTCCCTGTTGTTTATCCCACTGATGTACCCCTTCTCTGCACCTTTTCCAGTTCGAATTCATCTTTCTTAAACATTTATTGTAATAAGATACAATATTTATTTATTGTAATAAGATACAATACAGAAAAACCTATCATTTATATACGTCACATTTGGGGCTTAAAAAGCTGATAAAACCAGCAAATGGAGCGGGGGGGGGGGCACAGAATCAGCTCAGAGAAAAGGCTCCACCATGCCTCTGCATCACATAATTCGCCTTAAAAGACATAGAGGGCTTCTTTGCACTGGAATGACTTCTGCCCATTATTGGCCATTATACAGTTCTTGCAACATCAGAAATTAGGGTCCAGTTCAACTCCCACAGCAGTCATTGTGAAGCATCCAGGGGCAAAAGTATAATTTGGGGAGCCCTGGAACCCTTCTAAATTAGCAGCACGCCTCATGCCAGGGCAGGACTCCCCTCACACACTCCAGCTGATGGCCCCCAGCTACTGCCCCAACACCTGCCTCCCAACCCCAGCTACTGCCCCCAAAACACCTACCCCATCAGACCCTTTCCCCATGTCCTTCTCAGCCTCAATCCCTATTCCCTAAGCTCCTTGCCCCCCATTCCAGCCCTCCTGACCCCCTTCTGCCCCCTCCCGCACACCCTCCCTGCCCCCATGCATTCCCCACCAGCTGCCCAACTGCCCAACACCCTCCCCCAGCCCCCTTACCTGGCTGAAGAGCTGGGCAGGGGGCAGGAGATGACATGCTGGCTGGCCAGCAAAAAGGAGGGTGGGCCAGAGGCTGGGGCCTTTGCCATACACACAGCCAGGCCCTGGCCAGGCTAATTTATGGGGAGGGGAGGAAGGAGTGGCTGGTCTGGCCCCAGCCTGCAGTCCCTCCCTTCCTCTGGCCTAGAGGGGATGTGCCAGAATGCTGATCCTGGTGGCCCTTCTATTTTTAGAAGGCCCTGGAACTCAGAGTTCCAGCGCATTCCCCTATTTTGGGGGGGCCCAGAACGTAATGTTCCAGGGCATTCCCCTATTTTTAGGGGACCTGGAATGCTAGCTCCCTAAAAATAGGGAGCTGTTCCAGGGCATTCCCCCTTACTTTAACCCTGGAAGAGTCCCATTGATTTTAATGGGCATTGAATTGAACCATTCACCAGTATAATAAATCAAGATAACAAAACACTTTATAACAAAGAAGAAGTCTGGTGGTACTTCTAAAGGCTAACAAATTTATTTATCGCATGTGTTTTTGTGGGAGAAAATCTTGCTTTGTCAGACATTTGAAGATGGGGAACTTACAGAACGGGAGCACAATAAAAACCTTAAACTTTATAAAAATCTTTTTATAGAAACACTTCATAGTAAATGCTTGTTATTGTTTCAAGGATTACTTTTTAACCAACAACAACAACAACAAAAAACAAACCCTTCAAAACTATTGAAGAAATCAAATGACACTTGAATTTCTGTCCCCCCTGTAAATCATGGTTATTTTTCCAAGAGAAGAGCTAGACTATACTCTTATTTTGTACCATTACTTATGAGCAGAACATTTAGTAGTCACTCAGCATCACATTGCTCTTCTACTTTCCCAACATGAGAAAATAAACCTTCACAGCAATCATTTTTTATCTTTTAATTCAAGTGGGAAATACAGATGATGCACAGGGCCAGATGGTCCCCTCAGATTCATGTGTGAAACATAAAAATAAGTAGTTTGACACCAGACAATAAGTGAAGTTCAGGCTAGGGCAAAGTACAAAGAATATTAGCCCAAGCTTGCATGTGTAAGCATACAGAAGTAAACAAATTACAAGTCCTCCCTCACTTAGTCATTTATAGGTTGTACCCCAAATAATGGACTAATTCCAACCAACCTCCAAAATTCATACAGGAGTAAAAATAATAGTTCCATAGAAATCTTTATTCTGGCACCCACTGACATTAGCTACAAACATTTGATAACAAACAGCTTTAACTAAAGCATTTACTTGAATTTCAAAGTTTAGACACAGGCAGGATCTTTCAAACAATACAATTAAGCAATACTTTCTCCCCTAGGGAAGCCTCCTTTCCAAACATTTTCATCATTCTGTATGGACTTTTCTTTGCAGAAAGTCTTGACTCTTCTCCATGACTTGTCTTCATTTCTGCTTTTTTTTTTTTTTTTTTTTTTGGTAGATTTTTGTGATGTTTAGGGAAGCTTTTGTACTCTTTCTCCCAGATGTTTCTAGTTCTGAAAAGCATCCACCTGCAAAGTGTCTTGTCCCAGAGAAAAATTAACTCCAGCGTCATTTACTGTGCAAAACAGAAGTATGGCCAGACTATCTAGATCAGGGGTGGCCAAACTTACTGAACTCAAGAGCCGCACAAGTCGATTATGAAACCTTCGAGAGCCGCACGAAGGCATATAACCACATTTTTTACGTACTCCAAAATTACTAAGCTTAAAAGTCATTGCACACTTTATTTTTATTGTAAAAATCGGGCAAATGCTGATCTACTAGTGTCAGATTCAAATAATTATTTAAGATTAGCATGAAACTAGGCCTATACAGTAAAAATTTAGCTGTTGCTAGATGTAGAACATTACAGGCTTGTGGCAAGTTTTTTCTCAAATCTGGTCAGTAACTTGTCAATGCAGCAGGTAAAAGCTCTCTGAGATGCTGATCTCTAAGTATTGCACAATGTTTTGAATTTCATTGTGGAATATGATGCTTCACAGCAGTAAGTTGTGCCAAAAATTGAAAACAATCTACATTCAGTTTTATACTTTTCTCCTTTGTATTTTCATTTCTTAGTATTCCATATCATGTTTAGAACTTGTAAAACATGATTTATTTTAACAACAAGTAAGTTGCATTAGGGCCTATGAGAAAATCTAAACATGCTATGGCTTCTCTGACCATGTCACGCTTCTCTCCCCTACCCCCTGTTGCCGCTTCCCTGCCATCTCTTACCACGCTGCTGCTTCTCTGCTCTCCCCAACCATGCTGCACTTCTGCCTTCCACCTCATCCCGGCACGTACCATGCCCCCGCTTCCTTGCCAATATTTCTGTCAGTAAACTTGTTCACTAAAATACTCATGGACAGTGAAGACAAAAGGTCTGAGGACTCAGACACAATTAATTTTAAAATGAGATTAATAGTAAGGGAAAACACTGCTCTCATCTTAATCCTGTGGAGAGATAAACAGAGGGACACCTTTTCAACTGCTCAGAATCACAACAGATCAATGAGAATTTATGGGGACAAAGTGCAAGATCAGAGCCTGTTTAAGTAAGTGCTTTGGAGTCCATGCACAGAAGATACTATGGAAAAAATCCCATTGAGTTTATTCAGTTTGGGGTCAGGCCCTGTATAAATTCTAAATATCATTATTAGGTTTTTATAATACAAAGTAAAATCTTTATTGGTGAAAGATTTTTTTTCAGAAAATTTGCAACACAATTTTTCCATCCTCAGCCCTTCACAACAATTACTCTTGTCTAATGGGCTCAGATACCCATAGAGTCATTCATGACGACTGCACTGACATATAAATAGATTTTTGACTATACAACAAAAACAGAATTAATACAGTCAAATGCTATTTAATCAGCAGAAGTATAGTGCTGCTATTGAACTTTGCAGTGAATGTAAATTATCTTGGTAATCGACTTAGTTATATTAATCAAAATTTTCTTGTAAAATAAATGTACTAGCAGTTCCTTCTGCAAACAGATGGTGTACCTACGTCTCAGGCACACTTGTTCAATGGACTTAAGGAATTTTTTTTCTAAAGCCAGTTTTCAGTCATGGTGGTCAATCCTAAGTCTAAATCATTTTGCATGCTGAAAATGAACCATGATCCATAATAATTACTTGTAACATTCTTTAAATAGAGGGGTTTTTTTAATAACCTTTTGACTGTGGTCAGTGGTTTTGGATGTAACGTGTCAATTTTCAGTCATTTCTGATGATTCTTATTTAATTCTCAAAATAGAAATACAAGAGAAATAAGTTTGCATTGTATTACAATATCTGGAAATACCAGGTGATTTTTAAAAAAGAAAATTAATTTACAATTGCTTTTCAGGTTTAAATTGCTAATTATCATCCATTATCTGTAGTTCATTGTAGACTTGTTCTTCATTAATTTATGTTGCCAGTTTTAAAAATATTGACCCAGAAAACAATATCAGAAAAGAAAAGTATTGAAAAAATCATGCAGTGATGTCATTAAAGACTGTATCATAATGCACACAGACAAGGAGGGTAGAATTAATAGTGGGGGTGAACTGGAGAATCTGGCAGATCCATGCTCTGAGGGCTTCTCTTTCCACCTCACTGACGACTTGCTTCTCCCTGCTGGCTCCTCTCACAGAGCTGCCCTTCCCCTCCCCTCTTGGCTCTTACCAGGCTGCTTTTTTCTGCCCGTGAGGCTCTCTCAATGCTGCCCCTCCCCACACTGCCTTTCCCGTCCCCGCTCTGACCAGGCTGCTGTTTTCCTGCCCGCTCTCAGAGACACAGGCTGCTTCTCCCCTCCCGGCTCTGAACTGGCTGCTATTTCTTTCAGCTCTCACAGCCCCACTCCTCCGCTGCCTCTCCGCTGGCCTCGACCCCTGCAGATTTCTCGCCCCTGGCTCCCGCCCTGCCACCCTTCCCTCCTGCGCTCTCCCGGGAGCCGCAATTTTCCTTTAAAGAGCCTCATGTGGCTCGTGAGCCGCAGTTTGGCCACGTCTGATCTAGATTGTTCTCAGGGCTCTGACACCAGAATTGCTATAACTTATTTGTGAGCTGGAAGAGCATTGTGAAATATTAGCCTGTTAATGAGCATGCCATGGAGAAGAGTGTGAATGATTTTCACTGCAGCAAAGGCTAACTATTTCCAAGCCAACTGTCTGTTCTAGTTAGACTATGCCTATGCACACAATGAACTGTGATCTGCATTGTTGTGGAGGCCGTCAGTGCTGGGGATAATGGAATGAAGCAACATTCAATTGCTGTATGCAATGGTTACTTTGGAATGCTTCAGTGAGTCAAATGTGGACCCCAGTGCATTAAAGATAGGAACCGTAGTCTCACGGCCCATGATTAAAAGTGACCTACAGGAAAGCAGCTATAAAGCTTCCTTCCTCTCATTCAGAGTCAACATAGTGAGATAACTAACATGCATTAGTTGTAGTGCTCTAACTTCCTGGTGGAACCCAACCTTCTACCCCTATCCATAGTTGATTGTCCCTAGTTACATCATGGTAGAAACTATGGTGCCATGTCTCCACTTGCCTCAGGGTTAGGGAAGGGACTTGGTTTGACATGCATCTTACCACACACAATCACTGTTACAGAGATCAGAAGGGACCAGTATGATCATCTAGTCTGACCTCCTGCACAATGCAGGCCTCAAAACCTCACCCACCCACTCCAGCAATAATCCTCTAACCTATGACTGAGTTATTAATGCCCTCAAATCATGATTTAAGGACTTTAGATACCCAGAATTCACCAGTAGATGAGCCATGCCCTGTGCTACAGAGGAAGGTGAAAAAACCCTAGTGCTCTAGTCAATCTGCCCTGGGGGAAAATTCCTTCCTGACCCCAAATATGGTGATCAGTTAAAACCTGACCTCGTGGGTGAGTCTCAAGAACCAGTCACCCAAGAAACAATTCTATGTAATAACTCAAAACCCACCCCCCTACCTCCCTTCTTAGGCCACTTGGATATCCAGCACCAGTAGCCATAGCTCAAATATCAGTCAGTTTCCGAAGTAGGCTGCTCCATTATAACATCCCTGCCATAAGCTTATCAAGCTCAGTTTTGAGAGCAGTTTTTTGGCCCCCACAGCTCCCTTTGGAAAGCTATTCCAGAACTTTACTCCTCTAATGTTTAGAAATCTGCATCTAATTTCAAGACTAAATTTCCTGATGGACAGTTTATACCCATTTATTCTAGTGTCCACATTACTGCTGTACTCAAATAATTCCTTTCCCTCCCTGATATTTATCCCTCTGATGTATTTATAGAGAGCAATGATATCACCCCTCAACCTTCTTTTGGTTAGGCTGCGCAAGCCAAGCTCCTTGAGTCTCCTCTCACAAGGCAGGTTTTCAGCCCCATGGGCCATCCTTGTAGCCCTTCTCTGCACCTGTTCCAATTTAAATTCATCCTTTTTAAACATTAGGGGACCAGAACTCCACAAGTATTCCAGATGGAGCTTCACCAGGGCCTTGTACAGTGACACTAACACCTACCTGTCTCTACTTGAACTACCTCTCCTGATACAGCTGAGAACTGCATTATCTTTTTTTCATAGCCACATCACATTGGCGGCTCATAATCATCCTGTGATTAACCAGTGCTCCCAGATTCTTCTCCTCCTCAGTCTGTTCCAACTGATGCATCCCTATCTTATAGGAAAAATTCTTATTTCCCTAAATGCATGACCTTGAGCTTACCATTATTAAATTTCATCCTATTCCCAATTCTCCAGTTTACAAAGTCATCCAGATCTTTTTGTATGACATCCTGATCCTTCTCTGTACTGGCAGTACCTCCCAATGTGGTGTCTTCCACAAATTTTATTAGCACATGCCCACTTCTTGTGCTAAGGTCAGTAACAAAAAGATTAAATAAGATCCATCCCAAAACCAGTCCCTCTACTGGTAACCTCCCTCCAGCTTGACAGTTCACCCTTCAATATGACACCCTATAGCCTCCCCTTTAACCAGTTCCTTATCCACCTTACTATATTCATCTTAATCCCCATCTAACAGGAGCCAGGGAGATGCATGAAAAGAGAGGATTAAGTAATCCTAGGGTAGGTCTCTTCACAGATAGCACTACACAGAAGACCGAGAGGAGTGCTGCAATTCCCCATTATTTACAGGCAACCAGGAGACGTTATTTCACAAAGACAGAAAAAACAGTTAAAGGAGAAAAGGCAGAACTGACAGACAAATTTGTGAAGTCTCTGCTGTGCAAGGGAGCAACTGCTTACACTTGTGTGTTTAATCAGCCAGCCCACAAGTGGAGGACATTACTTGAATCTTGTGTGTGCATTATTCACTGGGAGGTCAAGAAATGGAAACTGAATCAACAGGCCCATGACCCAGAAGAGTGGAGGTAAAATAACCTTGGTACACTGAATTATTTACAAACATGTAGCTGCGGAAGATGAGATACAGTGTAAGAAGGAATGTGCTGGAGGCAACGCCAGATCACTGTGTGGAATAGTCATCTTTCATTAGAAGCACAGGAATTTAGGACCAGCTAGGATTTCATGGCTGCCAGTATGCTGTGCACTATGGCCACTGAGAAGCAAGGAAAAGAATTCGGCTCTTCCTGCTCCAAAAGCGAAAGCCCCATGCACTGGAACAAAAGCACCTCCTGCTCTCTATTTAACTGCAGGGTATGTGATTCGGAGTTGAGCAAATCTGTGTCTGCAAATCCCATTTAAATGAAACTGGCTTAATTCAGATGAGCAGTCCACTGTCATTTAAAGGAATTAGTCTTATTTTAAAAAGGTTTTCAAAAGATTTTGGGGCTTCTTTATGATGGCCTGAAAGATTTAAAAGCTTGGTCAAATCTGTTCTTGGTTTTACTTGAAGGACTGCCTGGATGTTTGAGTGTTCAGGTAGTGCATCCTCTTTTTTGTATCTTGGTTAAATGAATCAATGGTGCAGAGTCTTCAGAGAAATTCTCTCTAAAACTGTCTATTAGCCACTGCGGTTAACTAAATTTAACTAACAAATTTTAAACTGTCTGATGAAAAATATTTCCCCCTCAATTACCTAGCTTTCACTCTCTTGACCAGTGTAGTGTTGTCTTGTCCCTAATTCCCCAGGTATCACAGAGTATTTTTGTTTGGACGCATGAAGTAGGCCAGATGGAGAAAGATTGGTTACAGTAATGTGGGGTTTTCTACTATGATGGCGCTCCACTTCCCCTTCTTCCCTGCAAGGCAAGAGAAAGAACCCAACTAGTCAGGCTGTGCACCTGGGGGGTGAGTCTTTCATTGTCCCCTGGCCAGAGAAGGCAGAGTTAAACCTTAGAAGTAGACTGAGTGTGGTTATTTGGGGGAGGCAAGAGTTCAGAGGAGACAGGTCTGTCTGGCGCAAAGAAGTCTGGGATGGGGTTTAACAGGATACAATGGAGGAAGAGCTCCACAGGAGCAAGTTTGAAGAGCCAGCAGGGTTACTACCATAAAGCTTGAGAGGAGTGGAAGGAAGGTTTGTACTTTTGTTTGGGATTTTCTTGTGTGCTTTGGACTTCTATGTGATTTGTGTGGAATTCAAACTATAACACCCAGAGGGACAGTCAGTGGACAATGCAGGCTGAGAAGCCATTGCAGCCCAAGGCGCTGGCTGCCAAGGATGGGGCACGGGTTAAAGACGTCAGGTCCCCTGTAATACTGCGTTCAGGCGTGAGAAGGTGCCCTGAAGCTATGAGCGCATGCTTATGTCTACACTTGCCCAGAAAGTTTAAAGAACATTGAAAAGAACATTGCCATAGAGAGGAGACATCCCCTCAGATGTGCCTCTCCATCTTGATCCATTGCCTCCCTATTCATGAGCTGTTGCTTAGGGATCTCAACAGAATTCAAGGAAGAGGAAAATTAAATGGGCATCTCGGGGAGCCGCCCCCTTTCTCCCGCCTCCTTTGCTCTTAACTGCTGCATTTTATTTGTGGAGCCAAGGGAGCATTTGGCCTATGATCTTACTAGCATTTTGCCTTTCTACCTGGACTATCAATGTACGAGATAGAATGAGGATTCCTAGAATACATGCCTGTGATTGTATCGTCCCTATCAAGAGGAATAATATAGCCAAACCATTGGCATTGTTTAGACTCCTGCTACTTTATCTGGGTGTCTCTGTTCAAGGAAAACCTGCTGGGGAAAGAAAAGTATTTAGCAAAATTTGTCTTGACCTTCCATTATTTTCAGATGAAAAGATGTGGGGTTTGTAAGCTCAGAGTTAAAAGTCTTAACTAGTATCATTAGGAATAAGGAAGAAAATGAAGCCGATAGCAAAAGATCTGCTTTCTGTGGACTTCATTTTCTTCAGCACTTCTGAACTTTGGTTATAAGAAGAGAAGTGTAATTTAAAAGATTTTCCTCTCATTCCTTATATTGGGGAGTAAGTTTGCTAATAGTATTTAAAAGAACCTTTTGCAGAGTGAACTATTTGACTGGTGCAGTCTTCAAGACTTATCTTTTTGAAATTTTGAAGGCTGTATAAATATTGGCCTTAATAGTTCTGACTGCTAGGGAGAAAAAGATTCATAAACTGCTCTTCGTTAATTCTGTCCCCAAACTGATTGTACAAAGAATCTATTCGTCAGGGATGTATTTATTTGATCACACACATATACACAGACCTAAGCCAACACATACATTTCAGGGGTCCTGCTCTGGAGATAATGAAGCTTCAGTGTTGCCTCACTAGTTACTGGCATGGATTGAAAAGTAAACAGCAAAACAGGAAAGGGAAGATTAAAACAAGATTAAATAAATTGCTGCCTTCCAGACTGTGCAGTCATCTGGGAACTTGACCTTAGTGAGAGAAAGTTGAGAAGGAGACCTAAAACAAATAAAACACAGGCCTCTCTTGTATTTGTAAAAATCCACCAACAGCTGTGTGTTAAATTCCTTTAACACATTAGCATGCTGTATAAAAGCTATAGAATGTGTAGAACTACCTTCTCAATCATTACAGAAAGCAGAATACATGCAAACTATCAGTCATCATTAGGACTCATATGAGATCTTTATTCTCCCACAAGAGATGGGATGAGGATGTGTAATAAATGGCAGATAAGCAGATTTATTTTAGTTTCAGTGCAAAAACAGGGTTTTCAGGATACGTGCATGTTACCGATAGGGATTTATGATACTCATGTAACATACCCACACAAGCTACAAATATCTGTGAAAAGGGGTGTGAAGATCAAGGTGATTAAGATATAAAGAGTGGGCCCTTGCTGATGTCATGTGATTTCTGCCATCTGGAGCCAAATTTGTGAGGAAAAACTCATAAGGTGTTGATGCTCTGAAATCCAAACCCTAACTCTAATTTGATTTTAAATTAGAATCTTAAAATAGATGTGACCCAGATCATGGCTTTGATAATCACTAACAAAGATAACTTGTATGGAGTCTGGCACTGCTTCTGTCTGCTTGTATTAACTGCAACTGATTAGCAAGGAACCTTGGTATTTTCCCAAAAAAAACGTGGAGTGAGATCTTTTCGGTTTAGCTGATTTGGCCAAAAAGGATTCTTAAGCCTCCTACCACTAAATCAAGTTCTACCATTTGGAAATAGGGGGAAATAAATAGCATGTCTTGAAAAAGCTTCCGGTGACCAAAGGTCACAGTTAAGTCAAAAATATGAAGATCTGGTGGAAGGGTCAGAACTTGTGGGGAGCCTGTGCTGTAATAGCAGGGATAAAAGGGAGACAAGACAGAACTGGGGGGACTGAAATCAGTATGTTGAGTATCTGTGTACTTATATAAAAATCTTGGGGAATAAGCAGAAAGGAACTGGTTGAGAATTTGAAAATGGAAGGCAGCTTCGGTGAAAGTGATCATGAAATGGTAAGAGTTCATGATTCTAAGTCCGAGGTGGGCAATAATTTTGATTGGAGAACTGTGGAGCCAGCAGAGAGCTGGCCGTGAGGCCAGCCTGTGCAGGGGGCTGCATAGAGCTGGCTCCAGGGAACTGGCGGCTGGGGGTGGGGTGCAGTGCAGAACCTCCCTCCCAGCTTTAGCCATCCATCCCTCCGGGGGACTGTGTGGCCCTACAGTCAGCTTGGGGGTGGGGGGAGCAGCACAATGATGCAGAGCTGGATCTGGGGAGCTGGCTGGGGCTGCAGGACAGAGCTTGTCCCAGAGCCACCTGGGGGAGGGGGGGGCAGGCCAGTGCAGTGCAGAGCCGGCTCAAGGCCACACTGTGGCTGACAACCCAGCTCCAAAGCTGGGAGGGGAAGCAAAGAGGCAGTGGTCTGGCCTTGCTGTAGCTGCTGTGCTCTGCCTTTCTCCCAGCTCAGTCCAGCCTGCCAAGGGAGGGAGAGGCTAAAGCTGGGAAGGAGAAAGAACAGTGGCACCTCTCTGGCTGTGGCAAGCTGCTGCTGAACCTGGGAGAGTAGGGGAAGGGGGCAGTGGCAGCACATGGGCTCAGAGCACAGGCCCTTGTGAGCCAGATCCAGCCCATAGGTTGAAGTTTGCCCCCCCCCCCCAATTCTACAGAATTGTGGGAGAGAGAACACCAAAATAAATACAATGGATTTCAAAATGGCAGAGTTTAGCACACTCAGGGAGTTAGTAGGTAGGATCCCATGGGACGCAAGTCTAAGAAGAAAAACAACTGAACACAGCTGGTAATTTTTCAAAGAGATATTATTAAGGGTGCAAGAACAAGCTATTCCCCTGCGTAGGAAAGATAGGAAGTATTGCAAGAGACCACCCTGGCTTAACCAGGAGATTTTCAAAAATCTAAAAATAAAAAAAAGAGCCCTACAAAGAGTGAAAATTAGGTCATATTACAAAGGATGTCTATAAACAAATAACACAAATCATGTAGGGTAAAAATTAGAAAGGCCAAAGCACAAACAGAGATCAAACTAGCTGACGACATAAAGGGTAACAAGAAAATATATTATCATAGAATCATAGGGTTGGAAGGGACCCCACGAGGTCATCTAGTCCAACCCCCTGCCAAAAAAAGCAGGACCACTCCCATTAGATCATCCCAGTCAGGGTTTTGTCCAGCTGGGCCTTGAACACCTCCAGAGATGGAGATTCCACCACCTCCCTAGGCAGCTTATTCCAATGCTTCACCACTCGCCTAGTAAGGAAGTTTTTCCTAATATCCAGCCTGGACCGCCCCAGCTGTAACTTGAAACCATTGCTTCTTGTTCTGCCCTCTGTTACTACCGAGAACAGTCAAGCTCCATCCTCCTTGGAGCAAACCTTCAAGTAGTTGAAGGTTGCTATCAAATCCCCCCTCAGTCTTCTCTTCTGCAGGCTAAATAAGCCTAGTTCCTTCAGTCTTTCTTCATAGGGCTTGTGCTCCAGCCCTTTGATCATTTTGGTTGCCCTCCTCTGGACTCTCTCTAATTTGTCCATGTCCTTTTTGTAGTGGGGAGCCCAAAACTGGACACAGTATTCCAGATGTGGCCTCACTAGTGCAGAATAGAGGGGAATGATCACATCCCTCGATCTGCTGGCAACACTTCTTCTGATGCAGCCCAGTATGCCATTGGCCTTTTTGGCAGCAAGCGCACACTGCTGACTCATATCCAGCTTCCCATCCACCATGACTCCCAGGTCCTTTTCTCCAGTGCTACTATTTAGCTGATCACTCCCCAGCCTGTAGCAGTACATGGGGTTTTTTCGTCCCAAGTGCAGGATTTTACACTTGTCCTTGTTGAACCTCATGAGATTCCTCTTGGCCCACTGCTCCAATTTGTCTAGGTCTCCCTGAATCCTGTCCCTGCCCTCTAGGGTGTCTACCGTTCCCCCCAGTTTGGTATCATCTGCAAACTTACTAAGTGTGCAATCTATCCCATCATCCAGATCATTAATGAAAACATTGAACAGAACTGGCCCCAGGACCGACCCCTGGGGCACACCACTTGTTACTGCTTGCCAACTTGACATGGAGCTATTGATTCCTACACGCTGAAACCGTTGTTCGAGCCAGTTTTCTATCCACCTTACAGTCCACGCATCTAACCCATACTTCCTTAATTTGCCAATGAGAAGGCTGTGGGAAACTGTATCAAAAGCCTTGCTAAAGTCAAGGTATATCACATCAACGGCTCTTCCCGCATCCACAAATCCAGTCATCTCATCATAGAAGGCGATGAGGTTGGTCAGGCATGATTTACCCTTGGTGAATCCATGCTGACTGTTCCTGATTACTCTATTTTCCTCCAAGTGTTTCAGGATGGATTCTTTGAGAAGCTGCTCCATGATTTTTCCGGGGATTGAGGTGAGGCTGACAGGTCTGTAATTCCCTGGATCCTCCTTTTTGCCTTTCTTGAAGATAGGTACTATATTTGCTTTTTTCCAGTCCTCTGGCACCTCCCCTGTTCGCCACGAGTTTTCAAAGATAATGGCCAACGGTACTGCTATCTCATCAGCCAGCTCCCTCAGCACCCTCGGATGCAGTTCATCCGACCCCATGGACTTGTGCACATCGAGTTTCTTTAAGCAGTCCCTAACCTGACCTTCTGTCACCAAGGGCCTCTCTTCTTCTCCCCAGTCTACCGTACCTAGTGTAGTGGGCTGGGAGCTGACCCTGCTTGTGAAAACTGAAGTAAAAAAAGCATTGAGCACTTCAGCTTTTTCCTCATCCTCTGTCACGAGGATGCCTGCCCCATTCAGTAAGGGACCTACACCATCCCTGATCCTCTTCTTGTTATTGATATACTTGTAGAACCCCTTCCTGTTATCCTTCACATCCCTTGCTAGTCACAACTCCATTTGTCCTTTGGCCTTTCTGATTTTATCCCTGCAGTCCCGAGCAATGTCTTTATATGCCTCCTTAGTCATCTGTCCTAGCTTCCACTTCCTGTAAGCGTCCTTTTTATGCTTCAGCTCAGTGCAAAGCTCTCTGTTAAGCCACAGTGGGCGCCTTCCACATTTGCTGTGCTTTCTCCTTATCGGAATTATATCTTCCTGTGCCCTTAGCAGGGTTTCTTTAAAATGCACCCAACTCTCTTGGACACCTTTCCCCTTCAGATCAGCCTCCCAAGGGATCCTGCCCATCAGTTCCCTGAGGGAGACAAAATCTGCTTTTCTGAAGTCCAGGGTCTGTGTTTTGCTTCTTTCCTTCTTTCCTTTAATCATCAACTTGAACTCAATCATTTCATGGTCACTGCTACCCAGGCTGCCATTCACTTCTACTTCCCTGATACATTCTTCTTTATTTGTGAGCAGCAGATCGAGAGGTGCAAGGCCCCTAGTTGGTTGCTCCAGCATTTGTACCAGGAAGTTGTCCTCAACACTCTCCAGAAACTTCCTGGATTGCTTGTGCACTGCTGTATTGGCCTTCCAGCAGATGTCAGGGTAATTGAAATCCCCCATGAGAACCAGGGCCTGTGCTCTAGAAACGTCTGTCAGTTGTCCATAGAATGCCTCATCCACCTCCTCCTTCTGATCTGGTGGTCTGTAGCAGACACCTACCACAACATCCCCCTTGTTGCTCTCCCCTCTAAACTTAACCCACAGACTTTCAACTGGCTTGTTTCCACTTTCATAATGAAGCTCTGAGCAGTCATAGAGCTCCTTTACATATAGTGCTGCTCCTCCCCCTTTCCTTCCCTGCCTGTCCTTCCTGAACAGTCTATACCCATCTATTGCAGAGCTCCAGTCATGCAAACTATCCCACCACGTCTCTGTTATCCCAATCATGTCATAGTTCTTTGTCTGCGCCAGTACTACCAATTCCTCCTGCTTGTTTCCCAGGCTCCTTGCATTTGTGTATAGGCACCTAAGATACCCAGCTGATTGCCCTACTTTCCCATTTTGATTTTCAATTCTATTGTATCTACCTCCCTGGATTTTCTTTTCGTGTTGACCTCCCCCACCTGCCTCAGGCATTAGGGCTTCATTAGAGCACCTAAGAAGGTTATTTGATTCCCCCCGCATGTTCCAACTATCCTCTCTTCTATCCCTGTAGTTACAGTCCCGGCACCCCCCAAGTTCCATCCCATCCCCTTGGTCTCCCACATAGTCACTTACCTGTGGGCTTTGGTCTCCTTCCCCTTTCAGACCTAGTTTAAAGCCCTCCTCACTAGGTCAGCCAGTCTGCGTCCAAATACGCTCTTCCCCTTCCTCGAAAGATGGAGTCCATCTCTGCCTAGCAGTCCTTCTTCCTGAAACAGCAACCCATGGTCAAGGAAGCCAAAGCCCTCCTGACGACACCATCTTCGCAGCCAAGCGTTCATCTCCAGGATGCATCTGTCTCTGCTCAGGCCTCTACCCTTGACCGGAAGAATCGAGGAGACCACCACCTATGCTCCAAACTCCTTCACCCGCGCTTCCAGAGCCCTGAAGTCACCTTTGATCTGCCGAGGATCACCTCTTGCAGTATCATTGGTTCCTACATGGATGAGAAGCATGGGGTAGTAGTCAGAGGGGCGGATGATTCTCGACAATCCCTCCGTAACGTCTCGGATGCGGGCACCTGGCAGGCAGCATACCTCTCGAGAGACCTTGTCAGGGCGACAGATGGGTGTCTCCGTCCCCCTCAGAAGTGAGTCCCCAACCACCACAACTCTACGTTTCCTCCTAGCTGTGGTGGCTGTGATCCTCCCAGCCTCGGGAGTGCATGGCCTCTCCTCTTCCACCTCCTTCACCATCTCTAGCACCGCATAACGATTCTTCACCACAACAGAGGGTGGGTTGTGGGAAGGGGTGGAGCACTGCCTGCCGCCAGAGGTAACCAGCTGCCAGTGTCCTCCCCCTGCCACAGGCTCCCCATCCAGCTCCAGTGTTGTGGCAGTAGTCCCTGGCACCTGGATAGTGCCCTCCTCCTTGCACTTCTCCTCATGGATGCTGTCGAGGAACTTCTCCAGGGTGTGGATACTCCTGAGCTGAGACACCTCCTCCTGTAACTCTCCCACCTGCCTCCTGAGAGATTCCACCAGCAGGCACCTGTCACATCGATTCATCTCCCCAGCCTGATCGTTGGAGACAGGGAACTGCAGGCTGCAGTCCCTGCAAGTCCACACCAGGGTCTGGGTAGAGATATCTATGGTCAGGATGTCTGTCTGGCTACAGGCACAGGTAGAAGAGACAGAAGGGGCACTGGCAGCAGTGCGGCTCCTCTTCACCATCGTGGTTTCACAAACTCCTTCCCTCTCAAACTCCCCTGTTTGCTGAAACAAGGAAGATCAAGGACAGATTAGGGCTGTTACTCAATAAAGAGGGAAAAACAATAACAGAGAATGTTGAAGTACAAGAGGAACATATTTGTTTCAGTTTTCACTGAGAAGTTTGGTGGCAATTAGATGCCTAACATAGTAAATGGCAGTAAAAATGGGTTAGGATCAGAAGCTAAAATAGGGAAAGAACAAGGAAAAATTACTTAGACGAGTCAGCTGTCTTCAGGTCACAAAGACCTAATGCTGTGTAACCCTAGAAATACTCAAGAAGCTGATTCAGGAGATATCTGAGCCATTAGCTATTATCTTTGGAAAGTCATGGAAGATAAGAGATCCCAGAAGACTGGAAAAGGGCAAATACAGTGCCCATCTATAAAAAAGGAAATAAGGACAATCCAGGGAATTAGAGACCAGTCACCTTAGCTTCTGTACCAGGAAAGATAATGGAGCAAATCATTAAGGAATCAATTAACAAGCATCTAGAATAAAATAAGATGTTATGTGATGGTCACCATTGATTTGTCAAGAACAAATAACATCAAATCAACTCTAGAGCCTTCTGTGACAGGATTACAAGCCTTGTGGATAAAGTGGAAGCAGTAGATAGGGTATATCTAGACTTCAGTAAGGTTTTTGATACTGTCTTGTATCATTGTCTCATTAACAAACTAGGGAAATACAACCTAGATGGAGCTACTATAAGATGGGTGCATAACTGGTTGGATAACCACTCGCAGAAAGTAATTATCAATGGTTCATAGTCATGCTAGAAGGGCATAACAAGCAGGGTACCTCAGGGGTCAGGCCTGGGTCCAGTTCTGTTCAGTATTTTCATCTGTGATTTAGGTAATGGCATAGAGAGTACACTTATGAAATTAGAGGATGATACAAAGCGGGGAGGGTTTGCAAGTGCTTTGGAGGATAGGATCACAATTCAAAAAGATTTGGAGAAACTAGTGAAATGGTCTAAGATAAATCGGATGAAATTCAATAAGGACAAACATCCTTTTCCTACTTAAGAAAGAACAATCAGTTGCACATATACAAAATGTGAAATGACCGCTGAGAAAGGAGTACTGTGGAAAGGGATCTGGGTGTGACATAGTGGACCATGAGCTAAATATGAGTCAACGGTATAGCACTGTTGCAAAAAAGCCAAACCTCATTCTGCAATATATTAACAGGACTATTGTAAGACAGACATGAGAAGTAATTCTGCTGTATTCCATGCTGATTAGGCCTCAGCTGGAGTATTGTGTCCAGTTCTGGGTACCTCATTTCAGGAAAGATGTAAAGAAATTGGAGAAAGTCCAGAGAAGAACAACAAAAATGATTACAGGTCTAGAGTACATGACTTATAAGGGAAGATTGAAAGAGCTGGGTTTGTTTAGTCTGGAAAAGAGGACACTGAAAGGGGACATGGTAACAATTTTCAAGTACCTAAAAGTTGTTGCAAGGAAGATGGAGAAAAATTATTTTCCTTAACCATTGATGAGAGAACAAGAAGCAATAGGGTTAAATTACAGCGAGGGAGGTTTAGGTTGGACATTAGGAAAAAATTCCTCACTGGCAGGGTGATTAACCACTGGAATAAGTTGCCTAGGGAGGTTGTTTGAGCTCCATCTTTAGGCATTGTTAAGAGAAGGTTGGACAGACAGCTGCCAGGAGTGGTCTAGGTGGTACTTGGTCCTGCCATGAGTGCAGGGCACCAGATTTGATGACCTCTCATGGTGCCTTTCAGTTCTATTATTCTACTTATACTGCCCAGCCTTCCACCTTATGAGCACTTCCCCATTTGCTTGCTTCTATTCCAGACCACAGCAACATCTATTTATCTTTAAATTAGTTTTTCCTTGCTCTTCAGAAGGATGAGGGTCATACAAATATTTTTGCATTCTGCTACTGCCCCATCAATCCAGATGGCTCTTTGTGGGACAGGGAGAAAGGTATTCCCTGCCTCTCATTGGAAGGAATGAGCATGTAGATGCCCCATTTCTGCTGTGAATTCATAAATAAAAATGTTTCTGAGAACTGCACTGGTGCTAGCCTCTGTGAACACCCTAATTGGTGAACATCACACAAACTGAACTGTACAGGACCTCATGAACATCTAGAGTTAAAGCAGTGTCCCAGGATGCTATCATTGGCAGTGGGTTGATGGGGTAGCATTCTTTTCATTGGATTGTATAACCGAGGACATGAATTCTAATGATCCTGAAAGACCTTATGGATTTTAGGGTCAAAGGGGACCACCATGATCATCCAGTCTGATCTCTTGCTCATTTTAGGCCCAAAAACCTCACTCATAGTTCTCACAGAATTTTTCCAAGGGGAGGGGTGTGTATGGGTGATCTAGCTAAACTCAAACTTTCCTACCTAAGATTCCTTTGGTCATTTACATATATATTATTTTCCATTCCTACCCTTACTATCATAGTGCTGCTGGCACCAGTTAGCATGCCCCACTGGTGCCTGCATTTCAACTTTCAGTGGAAAAATTCCAGTACAAATTAGTTTAGTCTGGTTCTTCAAGATGACTAGTCATGTAAGTGTAAGGTACTACAGCTGTGTGCATACAAAATACTCTGTTTGACACTTTTTCTTTTCAAACTACCTGTTTAAGTTCCCCACCATTCTTAAAAGTGATAGTGGAGGAATTCAGTCTACTGTTCATGTGTAGCAAGATCTTTCTCCTGTAAAAAGGGATACCAAAATAGTTTCCTAGCCAAGCTATTTGACTACTCAGGGCCCCTTATTCTGTAATTCTGCAGGGAAGTTGCTAATAGAGATGAAACTAGAGTTTTAAAATTCCCATGGAGTGCTTTTGTTACTGTGAAAATGGAAGGGGCCCTAACCCAGACTTCCTCACACTGAACATCACTGGCAAGTTGAGGTAAGTGCTGGGGCAGTTTGGGCTGTAGCTATCTGATCTATATCTGACCTGTGAACAAACAGGAGATTGCAAGTTTCAGTACAGTCAGTATCTGATCCTTCACCTGCACAAATATTTGTTCCAAAAAGCAGGAAAAGCATTTTGAAAAAGATACACATTATAGAGACACATATGTTGCAACCTTTACCTACATGTTTCAAAAAGACAAAAGGTCACTCAATTTAGATTGCCTCTTTAAATGCCCTTCCTAAATTTGAAGTAATGACAATAGTAGCACTTGCGCCTTCCTAAAGCTGCAGTAGCCAGTGATATTATGGCACCATTTTTATTTACATATTCATAGGCAGATGCAGAGTGCTGGTTCCCAGACTGTGAATAGTATAATTTCTGTATGCATTCCAGCTGCAGATAATATAAGGACAATAATGAGGAACATAAAACATGCATCTAAAAGGAACTGTCTGTATCCATGGGTTGCCTGTGAAATCAGTGGACTAGACTCAAACAAGCAATGCCCTATGTGGAGTGGGATGTTACAATACCCATTTCTATTTTACTGTCTATGAGCTGTTGTTTCCCATCCTCCAGTGGCTCTTCAGGGGAACTGGTATACATGTGACTATTTTACCATTTATGGAATAGGACAGGTTTGCAGCAGGACTGCAGACTCTGCCCTAAGCCAGACTTTGTCCCCTGCAGATACAAAAATGACACACCATTCCTCATATGTTGTGGAGATTTGTGATCCATCCTTTGCTTGCTGACATTATTTGGTATCACAGGGGACACTCTCCTGTCCCTGCTTCTCAGCCTTCTCTACTCCTCAGTAAACCCAAAAGGTCTCACCCCAGCTCATCTTCAGTGCAAACCACATGCTTAGTTATTTACATATGTGACAGCTCCACTCCCATTTTGTGCCTCAAATACTCTTGGGGCTTGAAGGCTCAAGGTACTGCACCTTCTGGCCTGCTACCAGATAGCGTCTTCTACCTTGCTAACCACACCTTTCTTATTTCCTGTGCTGGCTTAGTTTATATCCCTGGGCCAGCTCCTCAGCTGCTCTTTTATCTTCCTGATTAAAGACAATGCTCTGCTGCTGCCTAATCATCTCCCAGCTGTCATCTGCCCAGCCTTAACCTGCCAAGCCCAGGCAAACAGGGCAGATGAGTTTCACTGCTTCTGCCCTGTTACATCTGATAAAAGCAAAACAGTTAACAGTGTTCATATTTCACATATCTTCATGTGCATTATTGCCCCTCAGAGATGAATGGAGAAGCACAGATCTGTCAGAATGAGTGTCCTCACAACAGTGTAAGGCAGGCATCAATGCAGGCCTCTCAGTTTATGCTCATATTGTGTTTTAAACATTTTCTTAAATGTCTTAAATGTTCTTAAACTGTACAGAAGAAAAAAGAATCAACTCATTTTCCTGGCCCAAAGCAAGCTCTGCTCCTGGACCAATCAAACCTATTTTAGGTTATCTCTCTACAGGTGCAAATTGAGGGAACAATGAAGGCTGCCACTGAGGCACAGAGAGCTAGGGTGCCACACAGAACCCATGCTAGGCATAAGCAGAATAAGCAGTCATTAAGACCCCCATCCCACCTAATTTGTGTTGTATTGTAAGAACTTGCTTGTTTTAGTATGGGGAGGGTGGAGGGATATTCCTGTTTAGAGTCTCCAATGGGTTAGCATGAGCTCTGATGCTAGTTTGTGACTTGAAGGGATGCCAGACGGTTAACTTAGACCGTGGCTCTGTTGTGAGGTAAACAATGGACAGGCTTCCCTCTGGCTAGATGTAGTCTGGGATTCATGGGCCTTCCTGGAAGCACGTAATGGGAAAGTGAATATTATGTAAATAGCCTCTTTTGGGTCAGAACAAGAGGGATTGTGGTTGGAGTGTCAGTGTTTCCTATATTCTGGGAAAACTCCCTTTGGTTTTGAGTACTATCTCAGAGTGCTAGGAGCCCAAGAAGGAAAGGCTGGGAGGAAAAAGCTGTGGGGAGGAACTGTTTGGTTTTGAATTCTTTTACAAGACCTTCACTTTTTTAATTCAGGTTTTGTAAGCAGAATGACAGGAAGAGACCTCATTTCCCCAGAGGAAGAAACTTGAGGAGCAGCCATGTTGACTGGAGTCCTCCATAGGTGTAGCTTAATTAATGGTCTGTTTGCTACACATGCATGAAAAAATAAGCTTTCCTGGTGCTTGTGTTATCTCACGCTGGTGTTTCTTATTTCACATGCAAAATTTATGCCTTATATTAAGAAAAAACCCAATAGTTGATAAAACCGGGTGAGGAGGGGGAGATGGTTGTAAAGAGTTTTTTGTTTGTTTGGGTTTGCTATTTTTTTTTTAATCATCCTCCTTTTAAGATAATACCAATGGCTTGTATTACTGATCCCTTGTGCTCTTAGAGATTCACTGCAGCTCCTGTTCTGCAGCTACGTTGTGTGTGTGTACCCCATAATCTATGTGGATTCTGATGCAAGATTGCCATTTCTAATTGTTTCAAGGACTGCAAATAGAGCTGAGTGGTACACAAGACTTGAAATCCTAATCCCACTGAAGTCAGTGGGAGTGTTGCCATTGACTTCAATAGTGACAGAATTCAGTCCTGATAAGGGGAGACTGCAGCTTAATTATAAACTTATTTTCCTCAGGTAATAGAAGTAAAAGGAAGATAAAGGAGTACCAAAAACTATGACTGTGCTACAAGGAATGTTTCTTGTAGCTCTAGGCTAAAAAATTATCATGCACCGAATGGGAAGTATAAAAACGGTCACAAATGCTGCTGTTTATTTTGTCATAGAGCAACTAATCATAATACTTTCAAAATGCTGACCAGATATCATGGAAGAAATCAAACCTTTCATTGTTGTGGAAAGTAATCCTCTCCAGACTAGAAAATTCTCTTAAGCCAGTGCTACAGTAGTTTATGTGCATTGTTTCGTGGGATTTTGAGGCTTAGTTATTCTTGAGGATGAAATTTGATTATGGGTAAAATCTATTTTGGATACGGATCTTGACACAATTTAATCTAATTTTGCGGTCTCACATCACATTCATATTAGTAACCTGGGGAAGTACAAACCAGATGGAGCTACTATAAGATGGGTGAAAAACTGGTTGGATAACCGCTCCCAGAGGGTAGTAATCAATGGTTCACATTTGGGCTGGAAGGACATAATGAGTGGGGTGCCACAGGGATTTGCCCTGGGTCTGTTTGTTCAACATTTTTATCAATGACTTAGATGATGGCATAGAGAGCAAACTTATAAAGTCTGCAGATGGTACCAAGCTGGAAAGGTTTGCAAGTTTTTTGAAGGATAGAATCCCAGTTCAAAATTATTTGGACAAACCGGTGAAATGATCAAAGATAAATAGAATGAAATTTAATAAAGATAAGGGCCAAGTACTCCACTTAGGGTTGAACAACCCATTGTACACATGGAAAATTGGCAATGACTGCCTTGGAAGGAGTACTGCAGAAAAGGATCTGGGTGTAATAGTGGATCACAAGCTAAATATGAGTCAGCAGCATAATTCTGGGGTTTATTAACAGGAGTACCGTGAGTAAGAGGCGAGAAGTGATTCTTCTACTCTGCACTGAGTAGGCCTCAGCTTGAGTACTATGTCCAGTTTTAGGCACCTCATTTCAAAGAGGATGCGGAGAAGCTGAAGAAAGTACAGAGATGGGCAACAAAAATGATTAGAGGTCTGGAACATTTGACCTATGAGAGAAGATAGAAAGAGCTGGGTTTGTTTGGCTTAGAGAAAAGGAGACGGGGGATATGATAACAGTTTTCAAATACCTAAAATGTTGTTATGAGGAAGAAGAAGAAAAATTATTCTCCTTAATCACAGATGATAGGACAAGAAGCAACGGACTTAAATTACAGCAAGGGAGGTTCAGCCTAGACTTTAGGAAAAAATTCCTAACTGTCAGAGTGATTGAACACTGGAATAAGTTAGCTCAGCAGGTTGTGGAATCTCCTACATTGGAGGTTTTTAAGAGCAGGTTAAACAAACACCTGTCAGGGGTGGTTTAATAGGAATACTTGGTACTCCCATGAGTACAGGGAACTGAACTTGATGACCTGTAATGGTCCCTTCCAGTTTCTGTCATTATATGATTCTATTGTTGGGTTAGTGTTCAGGTGCTGGGTGGCATTGATGGCCTGTGACATGTAGGAGTCAGAAGATGAGCTGGTGGTCCCGTCTGGCGTTAAACTCTGTGGCTCTGGAACTTAAATCAAAGTTCCCAGAATGAGTGGAGAGTTTTGAATATTTGTCTTTAACATCTGTCTCAGGTTCTCCCCTCCCATTTGGTAAAATGGGGGTTGTTAATGTTTTCCCATTCAGGTAAAATGCTTCGATATCTACCCATGAAAAGCACTAAGTGCCAGTATTGTTAGCTTTCACTCACTTCAGTAGGTGCAGAATCCAGCAAGTTGTTAGGAAGAAGCCATGCTGATGAAAGCAGAGTTGTTACTCTATTCTCAGGAATCTTCATATCCCTCTTTCCAAAAACAGAAAATTGTGGCTCTAAAGGCAGCCACCACTCTGTAAGGGCTACTCTACACTACAGAGTATGATTGGTAAAAGTCAGATTTTGTCCGTGGAGCTGTACATGCTGAAATCTTCCTCCTCCTCCTACCAGTGTAACTGCTCTGCTATGCTGACATAATAAAGCCATCTCAACGAGAAATGGAAGGCTCACATCAATGTAGTTAGAGTGATGGGGTGTTAGGTGCTGTGCAGAGCAGGTAAAACGAAAAGAGCCTGTTCTGTTATCCTGGAATGCAAAACTAAGATCTACAAGCCTGAATCTTTTTCTCTTCTCTATAATTCACTCTTATTTCCTATGATCTGGCTCTTTTCCTGTCAAATGCAGAGAAACCTGTGCTAATGTACAGCAAAAGCTGAATGGTTTAAATCATAATGGCACAATGTAAGTGTTAACTCTGGGTGTTGGTAGAAGAAAGTGGACCCAATAGAGTCATCCTTACCCAGGCAAATCCAGCAGAATCAGACCTAGAGAATGAAGGTTCATATGCAGACCCTAAGGTAGGGATCCCTGCCTCTGTGGAGAGACCCACAGACTACAGTAGGACTTCACCTAAGTTCATGTGTTTGTGCTCAGAGTCAAGGCCTAGCTTTACCTTCCTGTAATTAACCTTATTATTTTTTCCCAAAACAACAGGTATGCAAATGAGAGAGCTTAAGTTCCAACATAGCCCCAATTTAGCCTCTGTGCCTGGAACTCATTGGAATAGTACAAGTAATATTAGATAGAGAAGGAAAATATTAAACTTTTCAACACATAGAACCAGAGAAGTTAGTTGGAAGGACCGATTAGGTTGTCTGGTCTGAATATACCGTATGTAATCTACCCCATGGGAAAATTCTTTCTTGACCTCAAATATGGCAATCTGCTAAACCCGGAGCATGTGGGCAAGTTTCATCAGCCAAATACCCAGAAAGAATTCTCCCTAGTAACCTAGAACCCACCCCATCTAACATCCCATCTCAGACCACTGGACGTATTTAGCACTAGTAGTCAAAGATCAGTTAACTGCCATTCAGACTGTCCCATCATAAGCTTCATGAGCTCAGTCTTGAAGCCAGCTAGATTTCTTGCCCCCACTGGCTGTTCCAGAACTTCACTCCTCTGATGGTTAGAAATCTATGTCTAATTTCAACTCTAAACTTCCTGATGGCCAGTTTATATCAATTTTTTTTTTGCATTCACGTTAGTGCAGAACATAAATAATGCCTCTCCCTCCTTGGTATTTATCCTACTAACATATTTAAAGAGAGCAATCATATCTCCCATTAGCCTTCTTTTGCTTGTTCCAGCCACAGCATATTCTTCCACTTAATCACTGTGTCAAATGTAAATATCTTGTCTTTATTTTCAAGGCCTTTTGCATCTTGGCCCTGACACATCTTCATCAGATCTTACCCTGTGTCCAGCCTTACCCGCTCATTTGTTCTGCCAGTAAACCAGGTTAAATGCCTTATTGATATCCTATCCCACTTCCACCTCCATATTTCCCCCGTGAATGGAATGAGACACAGTATCCCTGTCCATCAGTTTGAAGATCTAAAGACTCAGTAAAGCTGCAAACCCATAAATACAAGCCTATGCTGAATGCCCTTCCTACTCTAACATTGCACTAAAGGAACAGAATTCTAAGATGTCTCTTTTCTCTGGTTTGCCCAAGGCATCTTATCTCATTTGTATACATCTTTCAGCTGGTGAAATCTTAAGAGAAAATCTCCAGTTGTTGTGTCCTGAATAGTGCTTAGCACAATTATAAGGAATAGATTTAAACTCCTTTCCCCCTCAATAATTTGTTCATTTTGCTTTTCAATAAACTGAATGCCATGACATATACACAGCTGATGATTTAGATCCTGCTGTTGCTAGAGAGAAGTGTCCAGACGGGCTGTAAGTTCACGGTCCTTATAAAATATTTTTGATCACAGCCAGAAAATTGTCCCAGTCATGTATATAGCAACAAAGAAAAAATGACTAACTTAAATAAATAAGTTAATACAGCAGCTAACTGACTTATTGAAATGTTACCCATTTAAACCAGAAATAGGAAACACAACTTCTGATTCTTGCAAGGCCACTGAACTATCTTTCTCCCATGTAAAATGCAAATTAAACTCAAGTAAATATCAGTACTTACAATTTAAAGCATGATAAAAACAAACCATAACTAAGCCATTAAAGTGCTTCATTCTGTGAGGTGATGCTCAGAGGACCACCACAGAAGTTGAGGGTTTTCAGCTTTTAATAGAAGTGAGTCTGTTATATTTGAAATCATTGTGAAGCTATCCTGAAGCTGAACTATACATATTAATAATGTCTGGCTTTAATTAGCTTTTTAAAGTTAAAATATTCGTAAGCAGTGTAATGAGGATCAGAAAAAATGACTGTGGCTTTATAACTGATTAAGACAGGGCTGCAGTGATTTGTTTTATGCACATTAAAATGCAGTATGTAATATATCCCTGGAAAATGGTCACCTGCAAGAATATATCTGTTGGTGTGTGCAAAAGACAAACTGGAACTGACCTACCTGATTTTTTGATAACAGCCTCCTTTGCATTTGAATTCTCTGGAAGTCACACCTTAGCACAACAGTCAGGATAAATTTTCTTCAGTAACACTGTTTAAAGGGATGGTGTAAAAAGGCTATTTTTGGCCCCAATTCAGCAAAGTTTTAGGCGATTGCTGGAAGTCACACACTTAAATTTAAGTATGCACTTTGCTAAATGAGGGCCTTTGTTCTCTCTGCCGGCTGCCCAAATGTTTCTAAACGAAAAAGGTTTCTTCCGTTGTCTAAACAGTAATACGTGTGCTTTTCATCCAAGGGTATCAAAATACTTTACAATGGCTAATAAAGTAATCCTCACAACACCTCCATGTTAAGAATTCTGATCTTCATTTTATATACAGATCACATAGCAACTCAGGTTCAGGAATGACTCCTCTCTAAATTGAAGACCAACTTTTAACATTAGCACTCCAGTGACAATAAACAGCAGTTTGTCAGCACAGCAGTATCACTCAAGGAGAGCACATCATCTCCATGCTCTGTTCTCTTCACTAATTTTCCCTGCATAAAGTCATATGCAAAGTCTCGTTTCTCACCTTCAAAGACCTCCATGAATATAGCCCATATTACTTATATATGCTCTTAACCTCTCATCCTCTGCATTCCACTGGAACAATGGAACAGTCAATTCAAGAATAAAATTGTGTCTATAGAGGACTTACCTTGGCAGGTAGCCCTTGAATCTGGAACTTTCTCCCTTAAGAGATCAGGTTAAGCATGAAACTTGGAACTTTCAAAGCACAATGTAAACCCCACTTACTCTGCAGTTCATGTCCTTGTTATCGTACAAATTTGCCACTTATGATTCAGCATCTTTGTTACTGGCTAAGGTAAGTGACAGAACTCTGATTCCAGCCCGCTTTTCTCTCACCCCTTCTACCCCATCACTGGTTTTGTTTACACTTTTACTTAAAAAAGTAATCCTTCTGCCTGTAAAGCTGAGAAGACTAGATGTGAACTCATTGAAAGTAAATGCAGAACCCTCTCGTGTTATTCTAACAATCATCTTTCTGACTAAATGACTCATATAAACATCCGTGAGGGGACTTGGTAGCAATCACTTCCCAATGATGGTTATGGTTTTAAAGATGTGATGGATCTGATCCAGAGCACCATACCCAAACTCTCCTGAATTTGGGAAAAGCTCAGAGTTGGTTGTAAACCTTTCACTTTGAGATGAGGCTCTTAGATCCAGGCAGCAGAGCTGTAATATATTTGATTGGGGTTTGTACCACTACAAGGATGAAATAATTAGCACAGCTGGTACATAACATGAAAGCCATAGCTCATTTGGTTTCTTCTTATTATCAGGAAGTTTATCCACAGAAAATCTTTTTTGGCGCACTGTTCCTGTCGAGTCAGGCAATCTGCCAATAAATGTCACCCAGTGGAAATACATCACTGCATTAGTAGCTCCAGAAAACAGAAACAGTCAAAGCGGGAATGAGAAAAAGATTGCCAAATACTTTTGAAACCAGCCAGGAACTGTACCACGTGGAGGAGAAATTATGCAAGAATAATAAAATCCCATCTGCCAAAGAAAACCAAGACACATTGAGGAAGTTGTCTATGCCAGTACAGGCCCCAAAGGAAAAAGCCTTACTGCTCTAGGAGATAGCTGGATTAAATATTTGCTTTGCCTTACCATGTATTTCACCCACTACCCTGGACAACTAGATCATTCCATGACAGGCCCATCCAAACATGGTACTAATCAGCCCCAAAATACTCACTGTGTAATGGTTTCTGGTTACTTACAGATACCAACGTGGCTAAGGGTCATAATCGAAAAATGCCCCACTATCCTGTTTGGCTTGAGCCGAAAGGAGGAACTCTATTTTTATGCCATATGATTTAATGAATCCTTATTATAAATCAGTAATTAGAGGAGGAAAATTATAAGCCTCTGACAAGCTGATGCCATTCATTCAGGTACATTAGTACATCTATGTAATATGTTAACGATGGAGGATTAAGGTCAGGAATCTAAGCCAGAGGGTGGATTTATCCTGGATTAGAAAAAGTAACAAGAGTCCCAAGGAATTTATGACTGTCCTACTTCAGATAGGAAAGCCTTTCCACAGGGATCCATCTTTGAGGAAAGTCTACTGAGTGCCTGCCACTGTGGAGATACTAGAATGGACATGGCATGGTAGAAAATAATAGAAAATAGCCCAAAAGATCAGTGAAAAAAAGGGGGGGGGTTCAAGTGCAAGTGGTATGCTAGAACTAGTACTAATGGATTTGCACCAACTTCCATTTGATCTGAAAACTGTTACAAACCTACAGAGTGAAACAGGCCCTGTCAGAAATACTCTGCCTCTACTCTTCTTATCTTTGCCTTCAGTTTTAAACAAGACTATATGAGCATGAACTTCTGGTAAATCACACCCCCTTAGTCTGTACTGCAGGGCTGTATCAATAAGCCTTATAATGCACTTTGAAGGTTGTCTGCCATTTTAATTCATCCTGTCAAAACATGCTTTCAAAAGTAGTGCTTTTAAAACCAAATATGAGACTGAAAACCTGAGACTGAGATCATCTGTTTAATCACAGCTCAAATATAGAACAAGCAGCTGTAGAACAACTTTCTCCACCACAGTGTCTCTCCCATGACCTAGAGGGACTGCCAAAATGGCTGAAAGTGTACTTCATTCTCCATGGCCACTCACTCCTTGCTGACTCTGCTAGCTAGGTTTCCAGTCATTATGACAGTGGACCCACATCCACTAGGAAATGAAATCATAACTGTAACTGAAAAAATTTTATAAAAACCATTTATGGGATAGTAGCAATCGAAAGTCATTATAGAGCTGCTTTGGATTTGGACCAGTGTCCTAAAAGGGGAAGGCTCTATATTGCATTACTAATTCCCTGCCTCCCATGTTTTAAAATCAATACGAGCTATGGTACCATACGCTTCTCTAGGTGTACTGAAAAAGGAGTTGACTAAGCAGAGCATTCATGACGTTTTAACAGGTTAATACTGACCAGTTTATTTAATATACTTAGCTCAGTTCCTGTTGGCTGATGTTAATCTTGGCACTGTTAAGCTGATGAAAACATTGTGCAGATGTCTTTTGGTGATCCAGTACCTCCCTAGCACTTGTAACTATCAAATAATAAACTCTCTACAGTTGTTCTGGTTGGGTGATTCACTAGAGATCTCTTATTCTTGCTTCTCTGTTTCCTTTTAAGTGTGTCTCAGCTCCTTAACTCACTTCAAACCTTTTCTCTTTGCAGTTCTGGTTGCTGGGCAGACCTAATCAAAAAGCACAATTTCTCAGAGATGATTTGCTGATAGATGCTAGCAGAAATGCATACTTTGGTTGCAAGCATTAGTGGTATCCCAAGACCAAGACTGGGGTTCCATTGTGCTAGCAAGTGAATAGTAATACAGCCCTTAGTCTTTTTAGACTGAGGCAGAGAACAGAACAAATGAAGGCAGAGGGAGCAGGCTAAAGCATAGAATTAAAGTTATCAGAGTGATAACTGAAAGGCAGCTTGTTAACACCTCTGTCTATTTATTTTTAAAACATTATTTTCATTTAACTCTAACATTTAAAGTATTCTAGTATTCTTCCCATTTACTCCTGCCTATATATATTTTACCCTGCTTTATTTTTATATAACACATTTATTATTTATATGTTTATACATTTAAGCCCCTGCCTTTTTTAAACATCTGTCTGTGGTTACCATCTCTAATCATAACCTTTTCTATTTTTTGTTTCCTAGCCGGGCCTTTTGCATCTATTTTTAATGATCAACCTTTGTGTAAATTCTGGCAGGCCTTGCTTATGTTCTTAGATGATGTAAAGCAGATGAATGACTGGTTGGTGATGGAAAGCTAAGCGGCACTGAAGATGTGTGTAAGTGGGTATGTCAGGAGAGAAAATTGCCAGAGAGCTCACCGTGTGTGAAGCCTCTGGGAAAGAGCTGGAGGGCTTTAGAGCTCTGTTACACGAAAGCTGCTGGAGAACATTGATGGTGACGCTGTGTGATGGGAGCACTGTCAGGGGCCAGTTCTCTAGGTGGCTACCCTTAGAGATGGGAGCAACAGTGAGTAGGTTCTACTTGCAGCTCCTTGCTGCCCTCATGGCTGGTGGAGAGGCTCTGAGTCTCTAGAAGAATTACAAGGCAAGTGGGGGTGTGAGCACTGCTAAAGACAGTGTCCCCAGGTGCTAGAGGGGGGAGCACTTATAGGAGGTCTGATGGGAGCTGGCTGGTCACATGGAGCTGACTCCCTTAATTTCTGCCTGCTAAATTGCATTACAGAAACACTTTCCCGGTAGTACTTTTTTATGCAAGCCCTTGTTCTTCATCGAGCAGTGCTCCTGACTGCTCCACTTAAGGTGTTTGTGCACCTCGACACCCCGGATTGGAAATTTTTCTAAGTAGTAGTGGCTCAGGCAGCTGGGAGATGACAGCAGTGTCCGTCATTTCCCGCCATTAGTGACGTCAGCCACTCACTCTCTCCACTGCGGTTCGCTCCTCAGTTCCTTTCTACCACCAGAGACTCCGGAGTCTGCAGTAGCTCTCCCTCAGGGGAACTTAGATTGATCTATTCACTTTCAAAACTTCACAAAAATAAATAAATAAAGTAAGAAAAGATCGGAGACCAATCAAGTGCTATGCTGAATTCATCCGGCTTCAAGCGCTGTGACTCTTGTAACGAGGCAGTGCCCACATCGGATGGCCATGACTCCTGCATAAAGTGTCTGCGAGAGGGACACCTCACACACATGTGCCTGAATAGCCCTTCAAGCCTCCCTGGATGCTGCTGACGTCGCTGCCAGGACTCTAGGAACAGCTGTAGTAATGAGACGCTCCTCATGGCTGCAGGTGGCAGATCTCCCCAGGCAGATGCAATGGACCATTGAGGACCTTCCATTTGATAAAGATAATCTATTTGGGAAGACAACAAATGAGGTTATGCACGGTCTAAAAGACTCGAGAGCTACCCTGAGAACATTGGGCATCTTTACTCTGCAATCCAGATGGAGATTTTACAAGAACCAACCAACTAACTTTAGATACACACAGAGTCAGTCGAATCGTAGAGTGGATTCCTACAGAAACAAACCTAGACAGTCACGAAGGGGCAGACAAGCAACCCAGTCCCACCAGAATTCACAGCCAGGCAACATGAAACAGCAGTTTTGATGGTCAGTGTCGAGGGAGCAACCAGCCATTCGTCTTTCCAACATGTACAGTCACCATCGTACAGCCCAACTTTTTAGGACAGGTTACGGCTATTCCTCCAACATTGGAAACAAATAACACTGAACAGATGGGTCATTGAGATCATTCAGGATGGCTTTTCCATCCCATTCATTTCAAAACCAAAAACCTACCCCCCTACCCATCCCACTTCATGGATCCCAATCACGTACAACTTCTCCAAACAGAGGTCCGACATCTGCTCCAAATAGGAGCCATCGAGAAGGTCCCAAGTCATCAAAAGGGAAGGGGATTCTACTCCCCATACTTCCTAACAGAGAAGAAAGCAGGGGTTTGGAGACCAATACTTGATCTCAGATGACTCAACAGATACATCCAAGTAAAAAAAATTCAAAATGGTGACCCTAAACAATATACTTCTCGCCCTTCAACAGTACGACTGGCTGGCCTCCCTTGACTTAAGAGACGCTTACTTCCATGTCTCCATCCACCCGCCCCACAGGAGATTTCTACGATTCCAGTTCCTTCACAATCACTATCAGTACACAGTCCTTCCATTCGGCCTCTGTACAGCGCCCAGAGATTTTTCCAAACTTATGGCCCCTGTGATAGCGTTCCTACGCAGAAGGCACAGAGACATATTTCCATATCTGGATGACTTTTTAATCAAAGCTTCCACGCAACAAGTCGCGGTCCAGGCAGTACAAATAACAGTCAAACTCTTCCTGGCACTGGGTCTAAACATAAATTACGAGAAGTCAACCCTGTCTCCAATGCAGGAGATTCATTTTATTGGAGCACGAATCCACTCACCAGCAGCAAGAGCCTTTCTACCTCTCAACAGATTCTACAATCTCCAACAGTTAGCAGCCAACATTCAAAGCTCAGCCATTATCTCAGCTCACACAGTGATGTGAATGCTAGGCCACATGTCAGCAACAACCTACCTCGTGAACAATGCAAGACTCTGCATGCGTCCTTTTCAGCTATGGTTCCTATCACGTTTCAGGCATCACACCCATCCAGCCAAAACACTCCTAGCTATCCTGAGTACAGTCAGGGACTCCCTATCCTGGTGGATGGACCAAACCAATCTGCTACAAGTGATCCCCTTTCTGTCACTGCAACCACAGGTCACGATAACCACAGATTCCTCACTCCTTGGATGGGGAGCACACTGTCAAGACCAAACAACTCAGGGCCGGTGGTCCTTGCCAGAGAGGGTTGTGCATATCAACTTGCTCAAGCTAAGAGTGGTCTTGAAGGCGTGTCAGCATTTCCTCCCCATAATCACAAGGAGGGTGGTAACAGTCCGCACCGACAACAGGACGTGCATGTTTTACGTATATCGACAGGGGGACACAAGGTCACAACCCCTTTGCCTAGAGGCAATGAATCTGTGGGATTGGTGCATCCATCATGGAATTTGCCTCTGTGCAGAATATCTTCCGGGCAAGGAAAATATTATAGTGGACTCTTTGAGTTGGTTGTTCCCTGACCACCATGAATGGGAAATCTGAGACGACATCATTCAAGCGATCTTTGCCAGATGGGGGCTCCCCCAATGGACCTATTTGCCACAGTGGACAACAGAAAATGCATCCGGTATTGCTCTCAAGCAGGAAGGGTCCGAGACTCGAGCTGAGATGCATTCCTCCTCCACTGGGGTGACACACTTCTATATGCATTTCCACCCATCCCGATGATTCCACGAACTCTTCACAAAATTTGGCAGGATAGGGCGACTGTAATCATGATAGCCCCAGCTTGGCCACGTCAGACATGGTACTCACTACTCACAGTGATGTCCAGAATACCACCAATTACCTTACCCCTTGTACAGGACCTGTTATCGCAGAATCATGGAACTCGCAGACATACTCACCTGGACAGACTCCACCTAACCACATGGAAACTTGATGGTTCGAGGACATAGAGCTCCAGTGTTCCGATAAAGTGCATAACATCTTGTTAAACAGTAGAAAACCATCTACAAGGGCTACTTACCTTTAGAAATGGACTCACTTCTCACGGTAGTGCTCCCAGTGGTCCATATGTCCTATGGCAGCTCCTATCCCAGTGATCCTGGAGTACCTTTCACCTGAAAGAGACAGATATTGCAGTTAGCACGATTAGAGTACATCTGGCGGCTATTTCAACTTTCCATGACCAGGTAGATGGCACCTCAGTATTCGCTCACCGAATCATCAAAAGATTTATGCTGGGGCTGCACAATTTATTCCCACAAGTCCAACCACCAGCAGCACCCTGGGATCTTACATTAGTACTCAAAGCGCTAATGAGGCCGCCCTTTGAATCATTGGGCACTGCCTCACTGTTACACTTGTGAATGAAAATAGTGTTTCTCATAGCAATCACATCCACTAGATGAGTCGGTGAGATGGCAGTGCTAATGGCTTACCCGCCATATACCATCTTCTATAAGGACAAGGTCTCGCTATGACTACATCCCAAATTCATTCCCAAAAAAGCGTTCTCCTTTCACCTCAATCAAGCGATCCACTTACCAGTCTTCTACCCTAAACCACATACCATGGCACAACAAAGGATGTTTCATACCCTGGACATTAGACGGGCACTCGCATATTACCTGGAATGAACCAAGCCTTTTAGAAAGACAGCACGGTTGTTTGTATCTAGCATCAAATGTTCTGGGGGGCAGCCGATCTCTAAACAGAGGGTATCTCACTGGAACTCATCCTGTATCTGCAAGGCATATTCTGTACGCCAAACAACTCCACCTGATGCAATCCGTTCTCACTCCACCAGATCCACGGCATCATTGGTGGCCTTTCTTACGAAGGTCCCGCTGCATGTAATTTGCCAAGCAGCCACCTGGGCTTCGAACGATACCTTTGCCAGACGCTGCGCGTTAGAATGAATCTCAGCCATGGATACTGCTCTAGGACGAGCAGTACTCCATGCAATTGATAACACACAGTCCGAAGTACCCACCGCTACACATTAATGACTGCTACGGAATCATGTTAAGTGGAGCAGTCGGGAGCACTGCTCAATGAAGAAATGGAGGTTACTCACCTTTGTTCACTAGCTGAAGTTCTTTGAGATGTGTGCTCCCAACATGCTCCACTACCCGCCCTCCTCCCATCTACTTTGGAGCTTTCTTCTCTCCTTGCAGGGCATCTCGGGGGTAGAACGGAACTGAGGAGCGAACCACAGCGGGACGAGTGTGCGGCTGACGTCACCAATGGCGGGAAATGACGGACGCCGTTGTCATCTCCCAGCTGCCTGAGCCACTGCTACTTAGAAAAATTTCCAATCTGGGGTGTCAGGGCGCACAGACACCTTAAGTGTAGCATGTTGGGAGCACGCATCTCGAAGAACTTCAGCTACTGCACGAAGGTGAGTAACTTCCATTTATAATTGCCTCAGGGATCTTATATGATCATGACTGGGCAAGTGCAGAAGATGGAGGTGTGATGCGCAGTATGAAAGAATAAGAATCCGTTCCCTGTGTATTTAATGCTAGGTGCAAGGATGGGTACTGTGAGGATCAGAGCAAATGAAGCACCTGGGAGGAGGAAGAGAATCCTAGGATGGGGGGGGGGGTGATATGAGGAATGACTATCATGATGCATCTCATACTCTAAGCTAGGGAAAGGATGGTGCTGAATATATACTATATATGATAGTGAACTAGATTTGGAAGCTGCAACCTTTTTTTCTTCTTTATTGTTCTTTTAACATGTTGGACAACAAGGCTGATAATGGAGGACAATTGAATCTGTAGGTCCTGTATTCAAATACAAACATCCTAGACAATTGATTGTCTCACACGCAGGAGAACTGTTTTGTCAGGAGAGAGGTTGGCTGGCAGTGAAGTCACTTAGTAAGGGTCAGGAATCACTTGGCAGAGAAAGTGGAAGGCTAAAAGAGGCAGAAGCTTCTTGACTTGTGGTTTTTGGCTATTTCTAGCAGCTCCAGCAGAAGGAAGTTGCTGCAGGAGCCTGATGAGGTGGTGTGGGCACTGAGCTCCACCTACCAGAGCTCAAATTATCATGTGATTAAGTAAAGAGCCATGAAGATGTTAGAACCCCATGCAAAGTATCCGTCAGCTTTATGCATTACACCACCCATATGTCCCTTGGAGGGGCAAATTATGGTCTCAGAACACCCATCTGGCTGAAAATGTAAGAAATGTATATTTAAACTACTGGGGCAGCCTAAGAGACAGCACTGGTCACAAGAACTAGATGCCAGGTTTTGTGGTTCCAGCTCTCTGGAGAGGTGCTGGGTGGATGATCTACACCCAAAGGTGTGTCTAGAGGTCCCAAAATAGCAGTAGGTACTGGACTCTGTTCAGACAGTGGAAGCTTAAAACACTCAGTGGTTCTGTAGCTGAAATGCCTCACAGCAGTCTGGTGGGTGTCCAGGACCTCTGACAGCTTACTCCATGAATGGTCTAACTGGAATCACTGGAGTGTGCTCACAAGACTAAGGAATCACTCACTGTGATTAAGGGTAACAGAATCTGTCCCTTATTTTAATGGTTTTAAAGTTTATATTTAATGCAGTAGAGCTACGGCATGGTATGGTGGGACACCCCCCCTGAACAGTCAGGGAAAGGGTTTATTGAACCCTAGGGAGGCTGCACAGGAAGCAGCCAATACAGAGGTTGCAAGGAGCATACAATCAGCACCCAACAGGTCTATATAAAAAGAGCTGCAGGGCGGAGCAGGGTCAGTTACTCCCTGAAGGAGGGAGTTCTGGGTGCCTTCTAAGGGGAGGGAAGTTAGCGCCCTGGACAGAGCAGTGCTGGGCAGGAACCAGGGAGCAATAGGGCACTCCTGGCTGGCTGCGAGGATTGGCATGCTGAGATTCTGAGGTGAGGGTGAAGAAGGTGCAGGGGCCACTGGGGAGAAGGCTGGACTCTAGGACTGAGATACCCCCTTTGTCCTCCCCTCCCGCTGAGCAGAAGAGAGAAGATGGGACAGTGATTGACAGTGGTTGAGGCGCAGTCTTGAAGAGGTCACCATAGTACTGGCACTGAGGCGGGTCTGCAGGTGGTGACAACAACGTGTGAGGCTCCGCCGGCAGAGAGTGCATTGGCTAGCAGGGGGCACCAACATGAGTGAGTGGAGCCACGGCAGACGTGGAATCTTTTGGCTGTGCTAACATGGACGACATTCATTCAGCTAGTATTCTTAATTCCTTCTGCCCATCAGAATTAAAATAAAAGTTGCTTTAAGTAGAAAATATAACAATGTAGTGCACCTGGCTGCTTAGCCATACCAGAATGAACAAGACACTGCTATAAGATGTTGTTTGACCCTCATTTTTATTGTTACCAGGGCCAGCATTGTCAGAAAAATGGATCTCTTGATTGGTTTTTAAAGGTAAACAGTTCTCCGGACCTATATGTTAAAACATAACTGTCAAATATATGGGAAATAACATAACTTAATGCAGTACTTAAAAAATTAATAATACTTGTATGTTCTGGCTGTAGTAACATTTATGTGTGTTATTTCCTTGAAAACTGTAAGGGCCTTGTTAAGAAGGAGACATGTAGCAGAATAAACATTTGTATAGAGTCTGTGTGACTCACACAGAGACAAAACTGTTCTTGCAATTAAAGTCCAGGAAAACATCTTAAAACCCCCTTCGGCTTAAGTGTCTTAGGCTATCCAATGTACTCTTAGTAACTGACACATGGCTGCTAACCACAGAGTCTAAGCAGCTTTCTGAACTCAACTTACATAGTTTCTGAATAGAAAGCCTTCTAAATGTAATACAGCGTGCATTCAGTCGAGTCCAGCTCTTACCTAAAAAGTGGGTTTACATTTCATTTTCAGATCCTAATTTGTTTTCATATATTCAATGTAGCACCATTTCTTCATGTAGAGACAAGCCAGAGAAGCTCTGTGCCTAATAATGCCTTCAAATTGCATGTGGATGGTTGGTGTCCAGAGTTGTCACTTACCAGCAGCTTGAAGAGACAGGATCTATTATTTTCTGTCATATTTGCCTGGGGATGTGTAAATCTTAAAGCCTTCTCTGCCCCTCACACAAAACAAATGAATAAATCAGCAAATGTGGCCCCAGCAAATACTCATGACATGTGGGTTCAGATACCACACTTCATTTCTTTACTCAATGGTTCGGGGAGAAAGGAGAGCTTGCTGAGACACCAGGAGGCTTCAATCTTGCCCCCTCCCTCCATTAGATATGTTTTACTAGGGGCTGTTTACAGAATGGGAGGGAAATAAATGCAAGGAAGTGCATGTCATAGGATTAGCCTGTTGTCAGTTTGATCTGATCCTATGATTTACACTTTCCTGCATTTATTTTCCTCCCATTCTGTGAATTCCACATTTTCAAGCATCTGATGAAGTGAAATTTTCTCCTATGAAATCTCATGCAATAAATAAATTTGTTAGTCTTGAAAAGTGCCACGACTCCTTGTTTTTTTTTCTGAACTAGACTAACACGGCTACCCCTTTGGAACTTGTTTTACTAGGCTGCATCAGATTATTTTTGCATTCAACTCTCCCAGGTAAACTGGATGAAATATAATACTGTACAGCCCATTTATGCGACAAGTAATTAGTTGTTGAACCTCCCCCCAAAATGAATGGAGTTTTTCTGGATTTACCACAGTTTGCCCAAGATTTGAATTTGACCCAATAAGTGTTTGACATGTGGTAGGTTTCAAAAAAAAAAAAAAAGAATTTCAAGATTTGGGCCCTAGTAAGTAGCTCTGTGGAAGAGTGGACTCATTATAAGGATAGGAAGAGGATTAATCATATTACTATTATTAATTAGAATACTGTAAAAATACTTAATTATACAGGGCTTTGGAGCAAGATAATTTTCTTCCTTCACTGTATAGTTCTTGCCTATTTTATCTTTTGTTTTCTCCTTATTGTTATCCCAGCGTACCTCTGCCCACAGTAACCTCCCTCTAGGAAAGGACTGTTTGGGTGGCTCCTTTAACTCCAATATCTTTAGAAGCTGTTCACAGCAAATTCTCCAGGAAGCTGCCAGTTTTGTCGAAGTCCTGTAATCTATTCCCTTGAAAACTGTAAGGGGCCTTGTAAAGTAGTGAGACAGAGTAAGACAAACATTTCTGTTGTGTCTGTGTGATTCCTACAGAGATGAAACTGTGCTTCCAGCTGAAATACTGAAAGATGTCACCAATACACTTTATGTTCCAGCCTTCTAGAATAACCTGTGTATTCAGCAAACAGCATTTGTATGACCCAATACCCTATCTGGAGTGTGTAATAACTTCTTCTTAAAAGTTTTAGATGATGATCCAGCTGTGGGCAAGGAAGATATGAGGAGAAAGAAAGGCAGCACCCACTGTAAAAATGGGTTTTTACATTTAGTTCAAATTTAGGCACTTGAAATGTGATTTTTTTTTTTGTATAGTTTTGAAAGGGACAAGGGAGTTAGATACTCCAATCCCATCAAAAGGCTCCGAAATCCATATTTAGGCACCTAAAGATTTTCAAAGGTGTGGAGTAACCACATTAGCAAGAGCTGTGGAAACTCCGTATCTCTGCAAATCAGACCACTTGTAGTTAAATGCCTAAACATTTGAAAAATGCATGCCCAAGTGTTAATTTGTAATAAATGCTTTTCTTTTAAGGATTGATATGTCACATGGGCTTAGTTTTTCAAAAATGACTAGATCATTAGATGCCCCAATTGAGACACTTAAAAAGAACCTGGTTTTCAAAGAATGTTGAGCACCTTCTCTAAAAATCAGGCCTCTTTAATATGGTGCAAGTTGGACAGCTCAAATCAAGGTGTTTCAAATCAGTAGGCACTTGTGCAAACTTATTGATCCAGTCCTTCATCCTAGATGATGTAGGTGGTTTCCAGTATTGTGGAATTAGATGTTTTGTTACCCATACGAAATCATAGGAACCACCAATCTTGTGAATTGTCATCAGGCTCTTGAACTGAAACATAAAAAATTCTGGCTGGAATAAGAGAAATCCCAAATATTAATTCTTAAGTGATATTTTCTCTTCCAAAAGCTCCAAATGTTGGGAGCATACCTTAGCAGAGAGGGGATCCTCCATATTTCCAATACTTCTATGCATCTTCAATGCAACTCATGGGCAACTGTACAAAGAACGTTGGGCTCTGTAATACAGTGCAGTCAACTAGCTGCTTCAGCAACAACTAAAAAGTCAGTGCCTCCAGACTTCATTCTTGATATCAGCATACCAACTGTAAGCCAGGGAGCCTGTTGGTGCCAACAGGAAGAAAGCACACACCATACTGTAACTCTCGTCAGGCCAGGCATATGCATCACCCCAACTTTCTGCTGTCAAAATCTGTATCTAGAAAGTGTTGTATGAGGTGTCTTATGCAGACTGGTGACACGTGGATCAATAATGTCATTGCATGCTATATGTACAGGTGATATACACAGTCAGACACACACCTGTCGGGGTGTGACTTAAGAGGGAGCTTGGTACTGCCATGAGTGCAGAGGACTGGACTTGATGACCTCCCATGGTTTTTTCCAAAACAAACAAGGGGCCCTGTGGCACTTTTAAAGACTAACAAATTTATTTATCACATGAGCTTTTGTGGGAGAAAATCCCACTTTGTCAGATGCTTTGAAGGTGAAGATGGGAATTTACAGAATGGGAGGAGAACAAATGCAGGGAAGTGCAAGTCACAGAATCAGTGTAAGTCGTACGATCAGGTCATACCAGAATCTATTATGTTTTGTTTTAGGTGTGGCACCTTAACTTTTTCTCACAATTATCGTAAGGAGAGATATGGTCACACATCAGCTTGAACAAAGTTTAACTAAGTTTACAACAATATACTAAACAGGAATTCTAAGTGAGACAATCAGAGATAGAACATGTTGACTGCCATCTGGTAGCCAAAAGTTACAGCACTGCAATAGCCTCACTAAGATGTAGACCAACCCTTGACCTGTAGTCTGAAAACCACTGATTAAGACCCGATACTGGGTCTCAGACGCTCAAGTACTAAGTCACAGCGCCCCCTGCTGCTGCAAGACTGGAATGCGGTGCTCAAAGACTTAATTTTTGGGTCATGAGCATAAATGATTTTTTTTCAACTGGGTCACAAGAAAAAAGTTTGAAAACCATTGTTCTACATTATAGTTAGGTCAACATAACGTAGTTTATGTCAATCACTCTGTATAAGTGTCTACACTACAATGTTCCTCTCACCAATTTAACATGCTCGATGTGCTGACCTGATAACTACCTCCGCGAGAGGGAGTGGTTAGGTCAACGCAGTGAAGTCAATACAATGTAGATATTGCATTGCTTACCTCGCCTGTTGCTTTCCCTGACAGTGAAAGCCCTGGGGTAACAGACAGAGATATAACAATTGATGCAAAAGCTGATTTTAATTATTGCAAAAGAAGCAGGGAGTTCTGTGGCACTTAAAGATTAACAGATTTATTTATCACATGAGCTTTCTTGGAGAAAATCCAACTTCACTAGATGCTTTGAAGAACTATTATTGTAAATTATTGAATTATTGCAGTGACTATAGATTGATGTAATTTAAATCAACTAACTTGTATATTTGCGATATGCCCTAAGCTTGAGATTCTACAGTTCTTAGAAATCTCTTTCTTGTCCGTGACACATTATCGTGTTGCCACACAGTGGTAAGACTGTCATGGAGAGATTGGTAGATGGCTGGATTTGGCCTGGAGGAGTGGACTGGTGTGTCCTGTTGAGTCACGATATGCCACCAAATGTGTTACAACCTACAAAAAGTTGAGAACCACTGATCTAGTCAAACTTAAAAATTCATTTCAACCTACCTATGTGGCTTAAAGCTATAAAGAATTTTGCACATCTGATGACATGACTAGGTAAAATTAACCCTCATGTAGGCGCATATAGGTTGATGGAGAATTCTTCTATCAACCAAGGTACTGCCCCTCAGAGGTAGATTAACTGTAGTGATGGAAACCCCCTCCATGAAGGAAGCATCTATCTTACAGTGGCAGAACTGCAGTTGTACCAATAAAATACTTGTAGACTGCTTCTTAAACATCGTGGTTTAAAAAAACCAATGCTTTCCTAAAGGCAACTTGACTAGTGTAGATTCAACCCAGAGCATGATTGGCATTTTTATACAAGATCCGAAAAAAAAATATTCTGCCATTTTAAAAAGTTTGTGTGCATGAAATTAGTTCTCATGAAACATTGCAGATTCACAGGGCTTGGCAGTGAAATCTCTGTTGATAAAGAGAAGAGGTTCATCATCACCACAGATGGTGCAAGCTTCCCTGTGCTTTTGTCAATATAGCTCAGCACAGACTGAGGGACAACAACTCCTCAGGTATTAGTAGATTAGAGCAAAAAAAAGTCTGTCTTTTTACATCCATATGGGTAATTTGAACTATTTCGGTATAAAATCCTAGCGGAGACCAAGGCATAAGTAGTTTTTACCACAGTGTAACTAGTGGATCTCAATACCAGCTGATGATATAGGTTGGATCTTGATTAGCTGTATCACAGCAAAAGGTACAGTGCCTGGTCTCCACTAGGGTTTAGCTAGTGCAAGTTAGCTATCTCAATAGAAAAAGACACAAGTTTCTGTTTTTTGCAATGAAGATAGTGTGTGAGGCTGCCAAACTTGCTGCATAGGATGCTGAAACAACGGCTATTTCGAAAGCAGGCTTTCCCTTAATTCGAATTAACAAACTGTTAACTCGAATTAACTTATTTCGAAATAAGGACTTTATTTCAAAATAACTCATTTTGAAATGGATTATTTTGAAATAATGATGTATGTGTGGACATAGCCACTGAGGCTCTGTTATTGGCCACATTAAAAAAAAAAGGCAAACGAACCAGAAAACTCCTCTGTGGTCATGCACAGAGCAATGTTTTCCTAAACATTTTTCTTGAGAGTCTTTGACAACAGAATTTTTTGGTTAGGCAAGATGCATGGTATTCCATATAATATCAGTGTTACCAAGTATAACAAAGGGTTCTGAAGGGGTAACCCTGTTAGTCTAGTTCAGCAAAACAAACAAGGAGTCCTGTGGCACTTTTAAAGGCTAACATTTATTTGTTGCATGAGATTTTGTGGGGAAAGATCTTTCTCTCTGTTCTCTTGAAGACTGGAGAAAGAATCTTGAGGCTCATGTACTGTACAGCATATCTGTTGTAATCTCCATCAAGTTTACATGGTGATAGGTATATTTCAAATGGCCCTTTGAGCAATAAATGCTTTCTTTACTCTTCATCTTTTTGCCTGTGCATACTACTGTAAAACAGACATATACCAGAATAAGTCCATGCCTGCCTTGTGCACAATATCTGAGAGCAGGCATAGCCAACCATCCTTAGTTCGGCCTGTACTCTTGTTATAGGAAGAGGGAAAAAACAGATCACAGCTTAAGAGTACAGGATGATGAATAATGGGTTTTCCTGTTTGCTTACAGTTCTGAAAAATAAAATACCCCAAAATCATTTTTAGTTGAACCAAAACTATTTTTCAACATTTTTTGGCAAATCATAACATTGAAAAAAGATTTAATTTTGAAACAAAAAAAATGTTTAGCTTTGTCTTGATTTTTGACCATTTTAAAATGTCTTTGATTCTTTTTAAATTAGAAGTTAAGGAATCTTTGGAACAAAAAGTCATTTTGAGATAAAATTGAAATATTTCATGTTGAAAACATTGAAACTATGTTATGATTATTTTTAGATTTTTTTTAGCTGACACAGCTTAGAGAAATTAACATAAAATTGCAAATCATTTACATAATGCTGAATTTGCCCTCCCCTCAAGTTTTGGTTAGAAAAATTTTACCCAGCTCTATTTAAATGTTCATTTTGGTCACATATACACCACTGAGTCACCCATGTCTGCCACTTACAACCTGGTAGTCCCAAGTCACAGCACGTTCTTGTGTCTCTTGAGATTACTGTGCTACCATTAGTTGATCATGAAATGTAGGTGGGACTTGTGTGTTTAACAGACATACAGTTGATTACTTAGGGCCCTTGCTTGTCTATTTGGAATCTAGTATATATCGATCAATTGTTGTACAGGCTACTCTGGTCTCTCTCAGTCTAGCCAGAAATAGCAGCCTATGCAGCCATGAATGGGTGAGAGAGGAGAGGGTGCATCTATTACTGAGCTTATGACCACATGAGGAGGCCAAATGACTGTGCTGGGAGGAAGCTAACCTAGCTGCTAGTGCTCAGAGGTAGGGAGTGAAAGTGGTAGAGGCAAGGTGTGGAAGACAAGGGGACAGCAGGAACTTCTAGAGCTGGGGAGAGATGGATGCTGCTTCCCTGGTATGCAGTATTCATGCTTCCCAAAAACGCTGCCATTAAAACCTGGAAATCTCTCCCCTCCCCTTACCCCAGTATTCACAATCAGACCCTTTTTGTTGCTTTAACAATAAAATTGCTCCTTATGTGCTGCTGTGTGCCTGTCATCCTTCAGTTCCTTCTCCTACACTGGCTGAACCAGATTCACTGTCATTTCCTTGGCTGTACTGCCATTCTGGCAAGATCTTGAAAGCCTAGGCAAGTCTGGGTATCTCCCAGTTGCTCGGGTTCCTCCCTGGATTTCCAGTCCATGAATCTTCCTTGCTTCTCAACATAGAATTGCATTGAACCTCCAGGCCAGGGGTTCTCAACCTTTTGTAGGTTGTGACACATTTGGCAGCATATTGTGACCTTACAGGACACACCAGCCACCTCAACCTCTAGGCCAAATCCAGCTATCTCCCTGGCTCCTTGCAACACACTATCCACTGTGTGGCGACACAGTAATGTGTCCCGACACGGTGGTTGAGAGCCACTGCTCCAGGCTATCAAAAAGCCTATTAGGCTGCGTGGGAGGGCGAGCTCTGAGGGTTAGGTGATGTCTTCACAAAATGGACAAGTTAATGGTTAATGTTCCAGACCATGTTGTATTGGGTGTTTAGTCCCTTGATCTTGTTCACAATGCTGCTTGCTTCTCATAATTAAGTCCATGTCAAGTAGGTACCTGGACACTCAGCTATGCACCAAATTCAGCTGGGCTGGATAATCACCAGTGCCCACATGATGACCTTAGGTCAGCCGGCAGCATATTTATAGACAGACCATTGTGTCTTCACATTTTTGTGCTCTTTGTAGCAGGCAACAATGGAATGGCAAAACAGAAAGAACTGTATGACACGGCTGAGTTCTTGACTTTGAGAAATCCATCAATGTTGAATAAAGTAGAGCTGCAGCTTGTGTAAAATCTTATTTAATGAATACTGTAAACCTTCATCTGTTCATGCATTTTTCAGTTGTGTTAGTGAAGGGGCCAATATTTATACTGGCCTATATCCACAGTCATTAGACTTTCTATTCACCAGTGAAAGTGTTCTGTGCTTCATGCAGTGCTACCTCTGTCAATAGTTCATCTTTCATAATTGTATCCCTCGGGAGGGGAAAATGCTAATGTAACCTAAACAGCCGCCTCCTTGTTTTCCCTGAGGTGCCATTTTTGATTGTCACTGAGTCATGTAAATTCCTGAGTATTGTGACTTAAAAATGGCTTCCCTCTTTAGCAATCTTTCCTTGGAGATCACTTGCTCCTCTGATTACACACTTTTTGTGTACTTATGGAAAGTGCTGCACTGAAATAGTCTCAGCTTGAACGGAGACCCCAGACAAGTAGTAATCAACAGAATGTAATGATTTTCAGTCACTAGTTGGGCTGGATTCAGTCTAGTGATTAGAAAATCTTCAGTCCTGTGCAAATCACTTGAGTCATTCAGACCCTAATGTATTCAATAATTTGGGGAAAGACTTGATAGCTAGATTACGTGGAGTGTGCATGAGTATCAGCTTTGGTGTCCTGGTGGCAGGAATGAGGATAAGGATTTCCTTTCTGATATATCTCTGAGATTTATATTCTGCTTGTTTTGGGGCAACTAGTTCTAGGGTAAGTTTCTAAGTGCTGGATCTGAACACCCTTAATTTTCCATTTTAAGGTAGATGAGAGTGAGGCGAATTGACTCTTAATCCCAACCTGGGATTCAGTGTTTTGTGGCTGGCCCTTAGCTCAATAACAGAACCAAAAAACAAACAAACAAAGAAAAGTTATAAAATCCACTGAACATAACACGGGTGGTTTGAAATCTGAATTTTGTAACCTAACACCACGACTGGTAGAAAAACATGTCAGAAGTGTTCTGTGTTCTCTTCTTAATAATATGTCAATTAGAGCCCAAATGACAGGGCTGAATTAATGGTGATATGCTTTTGATGAGCTATAATTATCTCCTTCCCAGGACTGTCCTGTAGCCTTGTTAAAATTGTAAAGACCGGACCAATTTTGAATTCAATCAAAGTATTATTTTAGAAATAACCTCAGAGCGATGAGGGTGTAATGATGTGAGCTGCGGTTGTAAGATGAGGTTGTAATGATGTGAGGTACTCACGCCATTTCACTTGCAGTTGATCATGATTGGTATTTTTACAAGTTGTTTCATTAACTATCTGTGGGAACGTATGAATGCTCAAAGACATTTCTGTATGTCTGCTTTTACTTAACTAAGTGAAACCTGAGTATTCATTGGTGCCTTCTTGATAGCTATGGGCTAATAAAATTGATATGTTCATTCCTTCTAGTCAGTTTTCCAGGTTTCTCTTGCCAAACACCCTCCTCCAGGACAGATATGTGACAAATAGATTTACGCTGCCTATTTTAATTTGCTGCTGCTGTCCATCACCATAGTATCTAGGAACAATTGTACTCCAGCATTTATTACTGAACATACATCTACCTTCCAATACTTCCTGAATCAAAATTCAGTGGTTGTGGTGGAAAGGAAGTGTTGTAGACCAATGCCAACATAAGATGTCAATGTTCCCATCAAAACCAGCATGCCTCCTCGCAAGCTTTCAGTTCTACTATGGGGCACAATGCAAGCATAGAATCACAGGGTTTGAAGGGAACTCATGAGGTCATCTAGTCCAACCCCTGCTAAAAGCAGGACCACTTTCACTAAATAATCCCAGCCAGGGTATTGTCTAACTGGACCATAAATATCTCCAAAGATGGAGATTCCACCACCTCCCTAGGTAACCCATTCCAATGCTTCACTGCTCTCCTAGTCAGAAAGTTTTTCCTAATATCCAGCCTTGACCTCTCCAGCTGCAACTTGAAACCATTGTTCCTTGTTCTGTCCTCTGTTACTACTGAGAAGGCATAGCTCCCTCCTCTTCGAAGCACCCCTTCAAGTAGTTGAAGGTTGCTATCAAATCCCCCCCTCTTTTTATAGACTCATAGACTCTAAGGTCAGAAGGGACCAATATGATCACCTAGTCTGACCTCCTGCACACTGCAGGCCACAAAACCTCACCCACCCACTCCTACAATGAACCTCAAACCCATAACTGAGCTATTAAAGTCTTCAAATCATGATTTAAAGACTTTAATACAGAGAATCAACAAGCAAGTGAGCCATGCCCAATGCTACAGAGGAGGGCAAAAAACCCCCAGCGCCCAAGCCAATCTGCCCTGGGGGAAAATTCCTTCTCGACCCCAAATATGGCGAGCAGTTAAACCCTGAGCATGAGGGCAAGTCCACAACAGCCAGTCAAGAAGAACTTCTCTGTAATAACTCCAAACCCACTCGATCCAATGCCCCTTCCCAGGTCACTATCATACCCATCACCAGTAGTAAAAGACAGACAATGGCAAAGCTACACTGTCCATCATATCATTCCCTCCATAAACTTATCAAGCTCTGTTTTGAAGGCACCTAAGGTTTTTGCCCCTATCGCTTCCCTTGGTAGACTATTCCAGAACTTTATTCCTTTGATGGTTAGGAATCTGCATCTAATTTCAAGCCTAAATTTTCTGAAGGACAGTTTATATCCATTTGTTCTTGTGTCTACATTGGCACTGTGTTCAAAAAATTCCTCTCCCTCCCTTGTATTGATCCCTCTAATGTATTTATAAAGAGCAATCATATCTCCTCTCAGCCTTCTTTTGCTCAGACTAAACAAGCCAAGCTCTTTAAGTAGTCTCTTATAGGAAAGATTTTCCATTCCATGAATCATCCTTGTAGCCCTTCTTTGCACCTGTTCCAGTTTGACTTCATCTTTCTTAAACATGAGTGACCAGAACTGTACACAATACTCCAAGTGAGGTCGCACCAACGCCTTGTATAATGGTACTAACACCTCCCTATCTCTGCTGGAAATACCCCTTCTGGTGCACCCCAGGACTGCATTAGCTTTTTTCACTGCCACATCGCATTGGGTACTCATTGTCATTCTGTGATCCACCAGTACACCCAGGTCCTTCTCCTCCCCATCACTTCCAGCTGATGCATTCCCAACTTATAAGAAAAATTCCTGTTATTTGTCCCTAAGTGCATGACCTTGCACTTCCCGTTGTTGAATTTCACCCTATTTCTAATGTTTTCTCTTCTGCAGGCTAAATAAACCTGGTTTGTTCAGTGTCTCCTCATAAGTCACATGCCCCAGCCCCCTAATAATTTTCGTTGCCCTCCCCTGGGCTCTTTCTAATGTGTCCACATCCTTTTTGTGGAGGGGAGCCCAAAACTGGACACAGTATTTCAGATGCAGCCTTACCAGTGCAGAATAGAGGGGAATAATCACATCCCTTGATCAGCTGGCAACCCTCCTACTGATACAGCCCAGTACACCATTGGCCTTTTAGGCTACAAGAGCACATTGTTGACTCACATCCAGCTTCCCATCCACCATAACTCCAAGGTCCTTTTCTACAGTAGTGCTGCTTAGCTGATTGGTCCCCAGCCTATAGCAGTGCATGGGTATTTTCCATCCTAAGTGCAGGACTTTGCACTTTTCTTTTTTGAACCACATGAGATGTCTTTTGGCCCACTGCTCCAATTTGTCTAAGTCTCCCTGAATCCTATCCCTGCCCTGCAGTGTGTCTACCATTCCCCCCATTTTGTTGTCATCTGTGAACTTACTAAGCATGCATTCTGTCCCATCATCAAGATTGTTAATGAGGATGTTGAACAGAATGGGCCCCATGACTTACCCCTGGAGCACTCCACACATTACTGGTTGCCAACTGGACATTGAGCCATTGATTTTTAACCACCGAGCCTGTTGATCTAGCCGATTTTCTATTCACCTTATGGTCCATTCATTCTATCCATATTTCCTTAACTTGCCAGTGAGAATGCTGTGGGAAACCGTATCAAAAGCCTTGCTAAAGTCGAGGTATATCACGTCAACAGCTATTCCTGCATCCACGACTCCAGTCATCTCATCATAGAAGGCAATCAGATTGGTCAGGCATGATTTGCCCGTGGTGAATCCATGCTGACTGTTCCTGATCACTCTATTTTCCTCCAAGTGTCTCAGGATGGATTCTTTGAGGACCTGCTAAAGCAAACCCAGCATGCTTGTCAAATGCAAATTATAGAATCCTAGAAAGTGAAAGGAACCATGAGAAGTCATCAAGGCCAGTCTGCTGCACTCATGGCAGAACCAAGTACCCTCTTAAACAATCCCTGACAGGTGTTTGTCTAACCTGCTCTTAAATGGCCTCTTGAGTGATAAACTCTCCCTGGCTATGTCTACACTGGCAAGTTAGTTCAAATTAAGGAGGCTTCCTTTCTGTAAGTTCACCCATCTTCGAAGCACCTGAGGAAGTGGGATCTTCTCCCACGAAAGCTCATGCAAAAAATAAAGCTGTTAGTTTTAAAGTGCCACACAACTCCTTGTTGTTTTTTCACTGGACTAGACTAACACGGCTATCCCTTTTAAAATTAATTTGAACTACCTTTTTACCTCTCTACATGGGGCTTTCATTAGTTTGAATTAAGGAATTCCTTAGTTCGAACTAATGAAGGCTTAGTTCAAATTAATGACTACCATTGGTTAGTTTGAACTAAGCACTTAGTTTGAGTGTTAGTTTGAATTAAGTATAGTGGAGACTAGGACTAACTCTTAGTTCAAACTTAATAAGTTCAGACTAAGGGCAGTTAATTCGAATTAACAAAGTGGACTAGTTCAAACTAATGTTAGTTCAAACTAGTCCACTTTGTTAATTTGAACTAACCTTGAACTTAATAGTTTGAACTAACAAGTTCAAGCTAACTTTTCCTGATGTAGACATGTCCCCTAAGAGTCAGCATTTCCCCAAATGAAGGGAACCATTTTCAGAGGCAGAGCACATCCAAACTGCAGGTAGAAGAAACAGAAGACCAATGGCTTATTAGGCTAGCTTGTTATACATCCTTGGGTGACACAGAAATAAAGGGATTGCTTGTATTACGTGAAACTCTTGTGCGCAGAAGTCCAGCATAAAGTCGATGGACCCTAAAGTCCCATGTAAACGTTCACAATCAGGTCTAATGCTGACCTTCCCACACATGGGTGAATTTTACCTGTTGTGCCTGATTTTGCAAATATTTGAGTGACCCTGACTCTTTGGCTCTTTGCTTGCTGAAAATTGTGGTTACTGAGATTAAGTTACCGAGCCAAATCCTGGTCCCACGGAAGTCAAAGGATGTGCCACACTGTTTACAGCAGTGGTTCCCAACCTTTTCTTGCCATGGCACACCTTGATACCTTCAAATTTTTTGAGGCACGCTGCCATTAAAAAAACCTCATGAATATTCAAATTAACTTAAATTACTTATGAATATTCATGAACCATGGCACAGTGTTTCGGAAATGCTCCTTTGTGGGGTAGTAGGGGTAGCAGAGCAGAGGTGGCAAAACAGGGGAGGTCAGGAGTCGTGTGCAGTGGCAGGAGTGAGTGTGGGGAGCAGAGCAGGGCAGAGGTGGCAAAAGAGGACAAGGGCAGCCATGTGGGGAACAGCACAAGGGTGGAAAGAGAGGAGAGAGGAAGGGAGAACAAGAGTGGCTTGGGGGAGCAGGGGGAACCTGGGGAGTGGGAAGGACCATGGCGCAGCACCCACTTCCCCCTTTTCCACAGTGGCTCTCTGCCACCCAGGGCAAATCCTCACCCCACTGCTGCCCCTTCCCACCCCAGTGGGTCTAGTGCTCTCCTCCCCCAGCCCCCTGCTGCCTGTGATGGACCCTCCCATCACTGCAGGGGCCAGAACTAGGCCTCCAGCCCCTGGCCACACACCCCCAACCAAACAGCCACCCCACAACCCCAGCTACACACCCTCTGCTACACATCCACTCCCACCCACCTCTGCTACACACACACACCTGCCCCACACAACTCCCAGCAGCCCTCACCTCCAAAGCCCTTACCTGAGCTGTTTGCAGGCTAGCTGACACAAGCTGCTCCACCCCGCAGGGGGAGATGCACACGTTCCTGGCCTCCTGCAGCAATCTGCTGGCCGGGCTTAAGGTGGAGCCACCGAAACGCTGCTTTCTGGCTGCTCATACTATGTTTAGGGGGACCCCTGGAACTCCGCATTCCAGTGCCTTCTTCTATTTTTAGGGGGGCTGGAATGCTGCCTGCCTAAAAATAGGGGGTCCCAGAACTGTGTTCCAGTGCCTTCCCCCTTACTTTAACCCCTGCCTTTTCCCAGCCCTGCATAGCCCACATGGCTGGGGCTGAGTTGGGAGGGAACTTTAACTCCAGCTCTCGGGGATGCTCACGGCACACTTTGGGTGTTGCTGTGGCACACCAGTGTGCCCCGGCACACTGGTTGGGAACCACTGATTTACAGTATCCAAAGATAAAAATCTCTCTTAGTTGTGGTTTTGTTTTTGCTCACTTGTTTTTGGGGTTTTTTTTGTTTTTTTTTATCTATGAACAACAGGTGTAAGAATCCATTAACGGTGATTATTGGCAAGGCAGTGAACCCATCTTAACTGCAAACAAATTTCTATAGGTTTACATGGGATTATTAGCCACAATACCTCGCATTACATTTACTTTTAAAAGCGTACACATTTTGTGTTTCAGCTGTATATTTCAAGAACCATATTCACTGACTTCCCTTTCCTCATTCAGCTGTTATCTTCAAAGGGAGGTTTCATTACTGTTTTAAGAAAATGTTGCAATTAACTGACAGCTTTATATCTCTTTGATCTTTGCCAAGGATATTTTTTCCACTTTGATGCTTTCATTGTACTTTTATAACTTTCTCCTTCCAAATTTGGTTAGTGGCACACTGACTTGTTCCTGGATTAGTTCACAATTAATTATCAGCTGCAGCTATAAAAATTTCCTTTTTGTCATATCAATGGCATTTTTTGTCTAGTGGTAAATGCAGACAAACACTGGTTTGTTTCATGTGGTTTGACTTTAAATTAAATTGCCTTGCAGGCAAAAGATGAGAGGAGATGAGGTGACTCTAACTACTGACTAGCATTTGTAGTAAAGTCTTATGTTAAAACAAAGCAGGAAGTAGATGTCAATAATAAATCATTAGCAGGTGTCCTGAGGAGGGAAAGGTTGAGAGGGGACTTTAATGATGTTGTTTTCTTCAGTGTTATTAGTACCTGCCTGGTAGGATTAATGTCTAGCATTTGCTAATGTAGGTCAAACATAAATGATTGTACTTGGATGGTAACTTTAGAAGAGGTTGCTGTGAAACCAGAAATTTCAGCAGGGAGATCAGTAAAGTGGAAATGTCTAGATAAGAAGATCAAGAGGATGACGGATGTTTTTTAAAAAGGTTTGAGGAATGTGAACTTGAATAACCTTTCTCGGCACAAAGAAGCATAATTATATTTGTATGTACTAGAAAATGTGCCCCTTGCTTAATTGGTAGTTTGTAGACTCCACGTTTTCAAGTCTTCTGTAAAATTTGTAAAGCACAGTATACTTTGAAAACCACAGCTTCCTTTGCATTTTTTCAGTATAGAGATGAGTTGGCTGCATTTGTTTATGTGATGTATTATCAGAAGTGAAGCCCTCCATCTGCAGGAGAGGAGTTGGTGATCCCAGTTCAGGTCCCTATTTATAGCTCCTCACATTACACTGGTAACCCACCACTGCAATTGATTCTAATTATGATCCTTGTTGCCAGTCTCAACAGAGAGACAAATAAATAAATGGTCACTGGAACAGAATAAGCCTCTCGTGTCCCAAGAACAGGATTGAAGCACATAGGCGATAGCTGCACTAGACTTGTTTCATAACATTTTTCCCCTATTTTATCACTGGTGCATCTCTATCAATGGTAGGAGTGGTGGCACAGGGGCACACCAGTGGCCAGGATTTAACCACCAGGTCATCACACTCGAGTCAGAATAGGTGGCCTGGTCTACACCAATGCTTTCACCATGGCTGTTCCTGGTGGAAGAGAACTGGTGAGAACAATAATGCATTGATTTCAATGGGAGTTTTGCTTTAGTCAGGACTGCAGGATCAGGCATCTGTCCAGCAAGCTGCTCTGTGCAGATGGATACTTGGACCCACATGGTGCCATTTGCAGAATAGAGGCCTGGGTATGTATGTCAGTTTCATGTTTTGGAAATGGCTGACAAGTAGTTGCTATAATTGGATGAAACAAACTCCAAATACCTGCACATTTTAGCAAGTGAATCTGATTATTTCAAGAGCACAGTTAGCAAAAAGGAAGCACTGAAAATAACAGTATTTCCAAAAAAGGAGATATACATAATAAAAGGTACTTTAAATAATAATTAAAGAAGGAAATAAAATAAAATCTTGAAACTAGATTTGTAAATGAATGTGTTTTGCTGGGCATGAGAATGATTTTGCAAAGTAGACTTTGTTGCACTTAATACTATTAATAAATATGGTTGTATTCTCAGTGGATACTAATATGAATGGGAGAGGTAAATGGGTTTGGACAGGCAGTAGACACGGTGTGTCACTTCAAAACACTGGAAGCTTTCATCTTCATCCTTACCCATGTATGATCTTTAAAAGGGCTGACCTGTATATTTAAGTTAAACTATACTTCTAACATGTGGCTGACAGCTGGAGGAGGTGGGGAAATAGCCCAGTGATGAGAAATACAAGTTTATTGCACAACTTGTAATTCAGATCCACACAACTTTTAATAAGTTCCAAAGGAGTAGCCATGTGTGTCTACTTCAGCAAAACAAACAAGGAGTCCTGTGGGCCTTTAAGGACTAACAAATTTATTTATCTCATGAGCTTCTGTGGGAGAAGATTCCACTTTTTCAGACCTTTGAAGATGGGGAGTTTACAGAATGGGAGGAAAATAAATGCAGGGAAGTGTAAGTCATAAGATCTGGCCAGACTTTTACAGCAAATCAAAGCAGGAACACCAAGTCACGTTTGGTCCTTGTGTAAAACTGCATTAGAGTCAATGGTATTATGTGTGCCTAAAGTTAATCACATTTTAAATACCTCTACTGAATCAGAGCTTTTGTTTTATCACTAGATCACCCTTTTACTCACCTGTGCTGGCATAAAAAATTCAAGATATTCCCAATCTCAAAAACAAAACAAAACAAAACAAAAAAAAATGTAGCCAAATCTCTTACAATAAAGGCTGTTACCAGCAATTATTTGATTTCATAATGGCTCTTTCCTTTGACAGAGACACTGAAGAGGACATTTGATACTCATTTGTGCTGCAGAGAGCTCCCTGAAGTTAATATCACCATAAGCGGGTGCTCCTGTAGCATTGTGTGTGGAGGTTTCAACAAATGCTTAACAATACACATACTACTGTACCTCTCTGAAGGTACCATCCCATTGTTGGCTTTCTCTGTGGGTACTGGAGACTGGACCACTGAAGGATCTCAATACACAAAAAATATTGGTAACTTAAGCCCTGGCCTAGTCTACACTTACAGGGCTTTTCAGCGGCAGTCAACTGGCAGATATGCCAAGCAGGTAAAATGCCTTGCGTAACTGCCAGCTGCTTTCTAAGCCACCAGGACACACTTGGGGAAGCTGATCACAAATGGCTTGTGGTCAACTTTCCTCTACACCTTCTGGGTCCAGAACTTCCAACACTAACTTCCAGGAGCACAGCAGCGAGTACATACTCACTGATAATCACGCCTGGAATGGTGGGCTGATGGTGGCAATTTTCTCCAACTCAAATCACCAAAAGGGCAGCATGAGGACTAGTACATTAGCCTGAGGGCCGCACCACTGAAACCTTTTCATACAATGATATTGCAAATATTGGTAATAATAGTGTCATTGTGGGGCTGTAGGAAACAGCTTTAGGGGCTGCATGTGGCCTGTGGGCCACGTGTTTGAGACCCCTGTCTTGGTTTCATGTAAGGCTTTACATTGGCATATCTGGTCACTATGCCTGGGATTAAAGCAGCTTCTGTTCACAAGGGACCTGATTCACAGACCAGTTACAGACTCCTATTCACAAGTTCCAAAGGAGGGTTGTGTTAGTGTAGTTCAGCAAAACAAATAAGGGGTACTGTGGCACTTCTAAAGACTAGCAAATTTATTTATTGCATGACTCCTATTGCTGTCACTTGCCTTTGAATCAGGAGCATGGATCCCTCCATGTTTTATCTATGGTGGAGCACAGAAAGGTATGATCCTCTCATGAAGCAATCTAAAATCTGTATGTTGTAGGTGATGAAGTGCTGTCTGCTGGGATTTAGGTATGTCTAGTTGGTCAATCCTGTAACAACTGGAGTTTATCCTGTAGTGGGTGAAGTACTATAACTCCATCCAGCAAAAACACTTAAGGAAGTGCTGAAAGGTAAGACTGTGAATTGTCTCATTAACATTCTTGGGACTATTCAGGGGCTTAACTTTAATACATGCTTAAGTGTTTCTCTGGAATTGTGGAAATTTACCAAACTCATTCTTTAAATGGTTGTCCAATTTGTTCCTTTATTAAAAACCAATTTTTAGCACGAAAAGACAGGTTTTCCTTAACATTTAGAGAAGTATTTAAATATTCTTTCTCATAAGAAAAAAATTAGGCAAAAAAATGAGTCCGGTTTAAGTGTTGTGAAATGGAAATGACTTCAAAATGTTGAAATTTTTCACAGTCATTTCTCTATTTTTCAGCTATCCCTAAAATGCATTTGGGCTCCTCAAAATACTCTTGTCATCCTAGCAGAGACCTTTACCCTTTGAAGTGACCAACTTTACATTAGGTATTGCCTAGGAGAATTGAGGCCTTCTGTGTTCTATGCCAATGCAAAAGTAGAGGGAGCAGGATAAAACTCATGCAAGTATAAATAATTGATACTTACTAGACAATACAACTCCAGATGCAGCTGTCAGCAGTGGTACAAACACTTTATAATCTTGGTTAATGCTTAAAACATTCATCTCTAGAACTGTACAGCTAAATTTTTATATTATTACAAAACAACATTTTGAAGGAAAATAAATTAACTCTGTCCCCCCCACCACATTAATCTAAACATGCTTTACCAATGACTAATATTATGACAGTAGCATTCCAATGAATGTGCAGAAATGTTTCAAGATGAGCAGAGATTATGGTTTACCAAATATGCTTTTCTCCTTAGACAGAAGATAAATAAAATGAAATTTTCAATTTGAAATACTTTTTGCAATCTATGAAATGAAATATGAAGTACCATTAAAAGATTTTTGTGGCTACATGTGTGTCATTAACATATTCATGCAATCACACCCCATCACTCAGTGAGTAGAACAAAGATAAGACATCTGATACTTTCTACACATTCAATACAGGAAAATCCAGATTTGATTAACCCCAGTTCCATTTCATTACCAAACAATTTCACACAAGATGCCTTTGTGTTGCCTCAGTACAATGGCAGAATGTTGGATTTTCCCAATCTTATAAAACCACAGCACAGTCCTGCCAACTCTTCTGATTTTATTGCCAGCCTTATGACGTGACGTTTTACTTAAAGCCCAAGCTCCTTGAGTCAGGTTATTGCATGAGATTCTCAACTTCCAGTGAAAAAATAAAATATCTCACCTTCATAGTTGGTAATTAAAGCCTGAAGATGCGACCCAAGTGTAACCCAAATGATTCCAAAATCCAGAAGACAAATTTAAAAACAACATTTGTTTTTTAAATTCATGATCTTTTGGGACCTGATGCATAATGTTTCAATATGTGTGGGTAGTAATACTGAGTCAGTGAAAGTTCTGAGTGTCCTTGATACACCAGTAAACATGGATTTCCCTGTAACTCACTGCTCTTCCTTGTGAACTCTGCCCAAATACTGCTTCCTTGAACACCCACAACTCCTAATATCATTAGGATAATGAGGAGTGCAAGGAATGCAGCACCATGACAGGTGGTCTGCCACAGATACCTTTTTACAGTCTCAATATCACAGCCTGCTCAGTAACTCTGTCTTTACCAGAGAATCTCTGTTGACATTTCTGCAAAGTAAAAGACAGATTCTGCCCTCACATACATTTTTTAAATTTCGGTCTCAGTGACAGAGAGAACTCTTAATGCTGCTCTTACACTACGTCTGCACTGGGAATTTAGTTCTAATTAAGGAGGATTAATTCAAACTAAATTAGTGCACTTCCACACTGGCTTTCATCAGTTCGAACTAAGGAATTCCTTAGTTTGAACTAAGGAAAGCTTAATTCAAAATAGTAAAACCTGCCTTTAATTCAAACTAACCCAATATACACGGATTTGTTTGAATTAAACATGGTTCGACCTTCTTCCTCCCAGCATGCATGGCACCAGGGAGGAAGTGCCTTCCTCTTTTTATGGGATTAGGTAGGGGATGGCGCTTCTCAGGTGACACGTCGCCATGCTTCCCATGGTGCCCCTCCTAAGCCGAACTAATAAGTCCTCTGCATGGACATGCTAGTTCAATTTAGATTTCTAATGTGGACATGCTAGTTCAAACTAACTTTGTTCAAATTAATCAAAATTAGTTCACCCTAATTCATTCAAGCTAACTTAGTTCAAACTAGTGTTCTTAAGTATAGACATAGCCACATATTTTTAGATGGTGGGGATTGATTGTCAATCAAAGCAATTTATGAAGTGGAAAGTCTCAATTTAAATAATTGGCTTTAATCAACTTTTCCATTCCTACACGAGTTATTTTTATAAGAAAGGTGCATTCTCATTGGTTGATAAAACCATCATTAAAGCATATTGATTCACAGCCAAACAGAGCTTTTACACTAAATCTGGTAAATCTGTTTGGTTCCTAGGGGAATGCACTAAAACTTCATGCATTTATACAAGCAGTTACATAGCTTACTATTTTCAGATTCTTATTACTTGTACATTTTAGTCTATTAGAAAATAATGAATGATATATTGCCTATTTGCTAGATAATTAACCATTTGCTTATAATTTGAGTCAAGCTGCATTAGGATGGTCACTGGCATTTAAACACCCCAGAACAGCAAATACAATTTATTTTTAATAAACAAAACAAGTCCTTAATAAAGTACATGACTTATTGTGCCACATATTTATTATACTTCACCTCAGTAGTTAAATATTTTTCCTGGGTTCTTTCTTTATATAGAAAAGCAACCTATTTATAGAGGCTCATGGATTCAGCTTATTTCCTTATTACTTAAATATTTTAAGAGATTATAAAAGTTCAGGCTTTAACATATTTTGTATTAAATTCAAATTTCATTTTGAACAGGCTTGTTTTTAAAAAAGAAAAACGTATAATTTAAACAACAGAATACAAACTCATTCAATTTAAAGAAATTTTACCCCCCCCCCCAGTTTTTCATCCATCCTCTTTTTATGTGACATGCAATTACTTTGGGACACCAATTTCCTCCATTGTCCTCTCTCGTTGCCAGGTGTCTCCAATGATCAAAGCCAACCCCTTCATGCAATTCTCACTTTGTATATCATCTCCCTATTTAAAACAATTTTTTGTTTTGCTTTTTTTACAAATAGCCATCATCCTGCACTGTATCCCATCAGTTTGGCTAACAAAGAGGCACTGTGGATAATAGGGGTCGTGTGGAACTGTACTCACTACATATTGCTAGGACCAGGGCTGTCCTTAGGATAGGGTGACCAGGGCAGCCGCCCAGGGCCCCGTGCTTTAGGAAGCCCGTTGGGGCCTCACCACTTCTCCCCCATGCCGGGGACTGGGCGACCCAGCCAAAAGGGTCACCCAGTTCAGTGCTGCTGGTCTCCTCTCCCTTTCTCCCCTGGCCATAAATGCTGTTCTCGGCTCTTGGCTGGAGCAGCAGGGAGGGGGCGGGAGGCAGCACGGAGCTGGTATTGCTACCTCCACCCACTGGGCTGCCTTCTGCCCCCTCCCCACTGCTCCAGCACCAAGCCAAGAGTACCGCACATGGCAGGGGGCAGACCGGCAGCACTGAACCGGGCTGCCCTTTTAGCTGCTCACCGGGTCCCTGGCATGGGGGGGCAGTGCAGGGGCCTGCCCCTACCCTTGGCCAGCTGGCCCCACACCCCCCTAGGGACCAGCTAGGACCAGCCCTATCACCTCATTGATGTCAAGCGTGGCTGCAGTTAGAGAGAATTTGACCCAATGTCTTTAGCTGGACTGCATAGGTATAAACTGAGGAGAGAATTTTGCCCAGGGTATATAATGAGCGCTGAATGGGACTTATGCTCCGTGGGACTCTGCATCATTCCTGCTTTTAGATGACCATGAATTTCATTCACTTCTGAACCTTCAGTTTGTTCTGACTTCAGCAAAGCTTTGCAATTTTTGACAAAGATGGAACTCTAGCAGTTCAGGAAGGGTGAGGGTGGAGAATGACTAGCTATGCACAGTAATTGCATGCTAGCATTTCCCCATTTGGGGAAAGGAAAATTGTTTTTAAAATTCTCATATATTGGATGTGAATATTTTTAAACTGAAAAGTGATGACCTCTGTTCTTTGAAGGTTTCCTCCCTGCTGGGGGACAGAGTGTAGGCCTAATCCTCCAGTTGATATGGAACTGCACCCAAGAATAAAATTCTGCTGGATGACAGCTTAGCTAAATTCATTAAATGCCTGATTTATGCTGTTAGCCAATTGTTCCCTGACTAGTGGGTGCTGAAATATAATGATAGTGAAAAGGGACTGTTCTCCCACATACAAGTGAGAATTTATAGAAGAGAATTGAAAAGTTTGGCAAATGAGTATAAAATTTACCACTATCCGCAGTCCGCTGTATCTCATTCTGTGGGGTTGTATATGGCTATTTAAGTGCTCAGTGCAAAAGGGGTACAAGTAACAGGAAGAACCAGAGTGGTCCTACTCTTGCTTCTGAGATAGAGAAACTTCTCTGAGAAACTGATACTCAAATAATACCATTGCGCTCAAGTGCACGGTTTATACTTTGCAAAGGGCCAGCCGTGTTAGTCTAGTTCAGTAAGGAGTTCTGTGGCACTTTTAAAGACTAACAAATTTATTTATCACATGAACTTTCATGGGAGAATGGGAAGAAAATAAATGCAGAGAAGTGTTATGATCAGGGACCCCTGATTGTATAAGTTTACCTTCTTCAAAGCATCTGTTGAAGTGGGATTTTCTCACACAAAAGCTCATGCCACAAATAATTTTTTTAGTCTTTGAAAGTGCCACAGGACTCCTTGTTTGTTTTACCATTTATATCTGTATCTCTAAAATAAAGGAAACTTTTAATTTTAATTTTTTCTACGCTTGTTTAATAAAAACAACAAATTTTAAAGTATGTCTTTCCTTTTCTCTCTCTCTCTTTTTTCCCGCACCAGGTTGCAAAAATGCCATCTAATAATGAAATGAAAACAAGCTGAATGGTTACATTTCATGGAGGAGGGAAGATGTTGTTTCAGCCAGCTGGAGCCTGTCTGGGCCAGTGTCTTGCTTCTTTTCTTTCTGCCAGTTTAGTGCTGCTCCAAGAGCGGAGATGGTGCTGGCTGCAACTACTTCAGATTTAATTTCCACACTCACAGTGCACCCATTGTCAGCTGGCACATTTCCCCCTTGCTCCTTTAGGTTTTATTTTGATGTGCTCCTATGTATCTGGGTGCCATGCTCACATGCTAGAAAATGATCTAGTGCGGTACTGAATAAGGTACAGGTGTGCAAGAGACTGTATTGTCTTAATCTAGCTTGTTGTGTTAGTTTCACATCAAATTTTTCAAATTTCTTTTGTGGTGTCGTCCACAGATAAGGCTCTGAATCTTTTTTTGAGTATGGACTCAGCAGTCCTGCAGAGAAGGATTGGTCTTGGAAAAGTCTCAAGTCTGGTGGATCAATTAGGCATTCGGTTGGCAGGCAAGGTGCTGACTGTATTGCTTGTAGGAGAAAACTCTGATAGCCAGGGCTTGGTCATGCAAAGTGCTGAGCACCCAAGCCCTGGCCAAGCAAAGTGCCCACATCTTCTTCTTGTCTTCAGTAGAGGCATTCATGTGCTTTCACTTTAAGCATGTGTTTAATTGTGTTTTGTAGCATGGCCAGAATGCTCAGCATCTCACAGGACTGAGCTCTGAATGAAGTATAGGAAGTGGTTAGCATTTCAACAGAAAAGCAGAAGACGGGTCTGGAGAAACATACATTGGAAGAAGAGTAGTAACCATAATAACCACAAAGGGTCAGTTCACATCCTATGAAAAATAACAAGGAAGACAGGGCAATTATGAGCAATATTAATAAAGTTCTTGGGAAATACAAATACAAGAAAAACAACAAGAATCCTGTGGCACCTTAGGCTATGTCTATACTGGCAAATGAGTCTGGACTAATGAGGCTTAGTCTAAACTAATTTAGCCCATGGCCACACTAGGCTTTCCCTAGTTCAAACTAAGGCTATGTTCACACACAGACAGTGGCGTCGCTAGTGCTGGGCACCCGGGGCATGTGCCCCGGCTCCCAACGCTGGCGCCCCGGATCCCTGGCGGGCCGCGGCGGCCACAACTCCGGCAAGGGATCCGGGCCCTAGTTGGCCCCCCAGCAGGCCCCACCCCCTGGCCAGGGATAGGACCAGGGGGTGGCTGCGCTGCTGCCGGCAGCTAGGCTGTGGCACAGCACGGCCCCACCAGAGGCGGCCGCTGGAGGCCGGGCCCATGGCCGCAGCCCCGGATCCCAGGCCGGGAACGTGGCCACCACGGCCGCCAGCAGCCAGGTCCCGGATCCCCAGCAGGGGACGGAGCCGCTGCAGCCGCGGGCGGCCGGCCGGGTTCCGGATCCCCGGCCGGGGACGGGGTTGCCGCGGCCACCGGCGGCCAGGCCAGGGATCCGGGGCCCGGCTGGCCGCCCGCGGCCGCAGTAGCCCCATCCTCTGCTGGGGATCCGAGACCTGGCTGCGGCCGCGATGGCCCCGTCCCCGGCCAGGGATCCGGGGCTGCGGCTGCGGGCCCGGCCTCCAGCCGCCGCTTCGGGCCGGGCCGGGCCGGGCCATGCTGCGCCACGCTGCAGTGCGGCCTCCCCTGGGCCCTATGCCGGGCTAGGGGGCGTGGCCTTGTGGTGGGGGACGGGGCCTGCCCTCTGGGGGCGGGGGCTGGGCCCATGCCCCGGGTCCCTCCCCACCCCAGTGACACCCCTGCACACAGAGGCCTTGTTTCGAAACAAGACGTTTCAAAACAAGCTGTTTCGAAATAAAGGGTTATTTTGAAACACCTTATTTCGAAAGACAAAAAAAGTATCTTCGAAATAAGGGAGAGAAGACACCTGCAGGGCAAAGTACAGCCATGCCTCACCCCGCAGGTGTCTGCAGGGGACTGCAGGCACTGGCAGGGTGAAGCGCAACCACACCGCACCCTGCAGGTGTCTGCAGGGGCTGCAGGCACCTGCGGGGTCAAGCACAGCCAGGCGCCTCACCCCGCCAGTGTCTGCAGAGGGGGACTGCAGGCACCGGCGGAGACCTGCGCAGCTGGGCACTGCACCCCCCGCCTGGGCTGCCCCCAAAGCCCACCGCGGGCTCCGGGGCACCCGGCTGAGCCCTCCGCTGCAGGGGCCACCCGCTGCAGGTACCGGGGTGAGCGCGGCCCCAGCATTCCCCAGCGTCTCGTTTCTGCCGGGGGCGGGGCTGGGGACCGGCCCCGCCCCCAGCAGGAGCGGGGCACCGGGGAATCCCGGGGCCGTGCTCACCCTGGCCCCTGCAGCAGTGGGCTGAGCCGGCCGCCCCCAACCCCGCAGCGGGCTTTGTGGGCAGCCCGGGCAGGGGGTTGCAGTGCCCGGCTGCACGGCTCTCTGCCGGTGCCTGCAGTCCCCCCCTGCAGACACCCACAGGGTGAGGCGCCTTTGTTCCAAAACAACATGTCCACACAGGGTTGTTTCAAAACCACTGGTTTCGAAACAACCTTGTTTCGATAGGAAATTGGGTTTAAGCCATTTTGAAAGAATGGCTCCCATTTCAAAACAAGGGGTTTCCTTGTTTTGAAATGGCCGTGTGTCGTGTGGCCATGGCATTTCTTATTTCAAAACAACCTCGTTGTTTCGAAATAAGAATGCTGTGTGAACACACCCTAAGGCTGTGTTCACACACAGGCATTATTTTGATACAAGTTGTGTCGAAACAACTTGTATCGAAATAATGCCTTATTTTGAAATAACTTAATTTGAATTAACAGTTTGTTAATTCGAATTAAGGAAAAAAGCTCAAAGCGAAATAGCAGTTTCAGGGAACAGTTATTTCGAAACAAGTCACTGTTGTTTCGAAACAACATGTTCGGACGGCATTGTTTCAAAACACTCGTTTCGAAACAACATTGTTTTGTCCCCACATGGGGTTTAAGTTGTTTCAAAACAACCATGCGTCGTGTGAACAGGGTATTTCTTATTTCGAAACAACCTCTGTTGTTTCGAAATAAGAGTGCTGTGTGAACACAGCCTAAGAAATTTCTTAGGTCGAACTTGTTAGTAGTGAGGCTCAGTCCAAAATTACCTGGTTACTTTAGTTCGAACTAGGCGCGATGTGGCCATGGACTAATGCTTAGTTCAAACTTAAGAAGTTCAAACTAAGCTGGTTAGTTCAAACTAGAATTCACAGTTAGTTCGAACTAAGCTTGAACTTCTTAGTTTGGACTAACAAGTCCAAACCAACTTTTGCTGATGTAGACATAGCCTTAATGACTAATAAATTTCTTTGGGCATAAGCTTTCATTGGCTCCAACCACTTCGTTAGATAAAAATACAATAGCAGTTCAGGGCTGTGGATTGCAAACTCTTTGGCTCTTTTAATCCTCCCTTTAAAGTAGGCTCATGGCTTGTGATCTTTTCAATAAGCTCATAGCCCTCTAATGGTCATTTATGTGATGTAATTTATGGTTCAGTAGGTGCCAACAGTGCTAAATAAGAAGGCAAGATCCCTGCCTCTAGTAGTTTACAGTCTACCTTAGACGAAGATGACTAAAGGGATGTTGGAGGTGATAAATGCAGAAGTCAGTTTTGATTACACTGGATTTTCAAATGTCCAAAAGGTGCCCAAGCCTGCACCCTCTGAGGTCAATAGGAATTTGGCCGTTATTTCATTGGACGCAGGAGTGGTTGCAGGTGATAGTTACAGGAAAAAACAACATAGGTAGCCTCAAATGATGTGGGATTCTTTCCATTGCCATAAAGTTTTCCATTCTTAATAGCAACCATGTTCCTGAACCATTTGTGAGAATTCCAGATTTGGCTGAGGCAGAGATAAATCTGGGGTTGAAATAAGTGCCATGACTCATAGGGGGGACAGTTCAGATGTGAGTAGGGATTCCTAACTGCAAGAAGTCTGACCTTGACTCCTGGTACTGCTTGACTGTTAGTTAGTCTTGAGTCTTCCCACACTTTTCAAAGACTGGCACCTCATAAATCTGTACACAGAGCTGAGGATGAGACATCTTTACTAATGGTTATTTTCAACACTTTGCCTTGCCGTTCAGCTAACAGGTCCATGCCTGCATAGCTTTAACCCCAGGGACATTGCTGGTGCCAGGCACACAGGGCACGTGCCCCAAATCCTGGCGCCAGTGCCCCGGGTCTGGCAAAGCCTGCCTCTCACAGTCTCTGGCCCAGTTGGGCCAGAGATTCAGGGCCCAGCTGCCCGCAGCTGTGGCAGCCCCGTCCCTGGCCGGGGATCCAGGGCTCAGCCGCCTGCAGCTGCGGTGGCCCCGTCCCTGGCCGGGGATCCAGGGCTCAATCACCCACAGCCACGGAGGCTGTTCCTGGCCCCGTCCCCAGCCAGGGATCCGGGGCCCAGCCATCTGTGGCGGCAGCAGCCCTGTTCCCAGCTGGGGATCCGGGGCTCAGCTGCCTGCAGCTGCGGCGGCCCGTCCCTGGCCGGGGATCTGGGGCTCAGCCCCTCCCGGCCGCTCCCAGCCCCATCCCCAGCTGGGGGCGTGGCCTGTGACCAGGGGGCGTGGCCTGCGGCCAGGCTGCATGGACTCCTGGCAGGGGGCGTGGCCTGGGCCAGTGCCCCGAGTGCTTCTCTGGGGCAGCGACACCACTGTTTAACCCTACCCTGCATTGTATCCAGCCACAATTTCACAGTCATAAAGAAGGAAAGAATTCAAGGGTCTGATCTGATTCCTATATAAATTTAAAAAAAAAAGCTGCGCTTGATTTCAGGGGATGTTGAAGTAGGCCCGATATCACAGACTCTTACTTTATATACTAAACTGCAGTGCTTTTAAACTTTTGCAGGTCACAACACCCTTAGCAGCATATCACAACCATACAGGACACACCAGCCCACCCCTTTCTCTCCCGCCCCAGCCTAATCCAGCTATCTCCCCAACTCTCTGCGACACACTTACCACGGTGTGGCAACACATTAATGTGTCCTGACACAGTGGTTGAGAACCACTGTGCTAAAGGAATATTGACTTGAGCTGAAATAATATTAGAACACAAAGGATATACAGAGGCACACCCTTATTTCATTTGAGAAGGTGTAAATCTGGAATAGTTCTGTTTTCTCAGTGGAGTTACTAAAGTGTACATCTATCTCATTTGAAAAGGTATAAATCTGGAATAGTTCCGTTTTTTTTCAGTGGAGTTAGTGACGTGTACATCTGGTGTGAGTTCAGGATCTGGCCTACCCTTGAACAGGTCAGAGAATTCATTATGTAAAGGGAAGTGGTGGTCACAACTACTAAGTTACCATCAGCAGTCCACCTTTCCTATCCTGATTAATACTCACATTTAAATGTCCAAACTGGAGCAATCTTGCAGTGAGCTTGATCACAAAAGCCAGAGAAGCACAAAACATGACAGAACTTGAGCAAAGGTCAAGTATTTGTAGAACCAGATGGTACCACTCATAATGTGATGGGTCCTTGCAAAGAGATGTAAATTCATCATAGGGAAAAGGGAACAAAACTGCATAACCGAGATAGTTGGTTCCTGCAATCCCAGCAAATGAATAGTAGCAGTACGGACCAAGCAGGGTGGAGGCAATGGCAACAGCAAATTGAATTGAGGAGCCCATGATACTCAATATCCCAAAGGTGAAGCTAGCTTCCCACTGAAATTGAGACAGAAACATACTATTAGTCTTTTGACTAATGAGAGAAGAAAATCTATAAAAAACCTTTAACAAAACAGGGTAGGAGATTTTCTATTACTTCTTCTAGATTCTATCCATAATTTGACTAAGATAAGAATCATATTGGAGGAGAAGTAAGCATAATAAATATACACCACTTACTAAAAAAATTGATGTGGACTCTGTACAGGGAAAATGAATGCGCTGAACCCAAATTTTGCTAAAAATACTAGAACAACAAATCATAGCAGATGTGTTTTATTTCTGCATTTGTCATGTATCATAGCAGTCAATTACAATGGGTGGTCCTAACATACATACTTGAATACGAACAAAAATCCCCATTTTTAAAGGCAGGGAGTATCTCTGGGACTAATAAACAAACAAGGAATCCAGTGGCACTTAAAGACTAACAAATTTATATATTGCATGACGCCAACCGCTTGGTGGTCGCATAACTAGTTAGCATTCCAGAGTCTCGTTCATTATCAAAATTAACCAGATGAATTGCTTCACCAACTAAGAACGGCCATGCATCACCACCCACAGGATCAAGAAGGAGCTATCAATCTGTCAATTGTTTCCATGTCCAGGCTAGGTGCCCGTTTGGGACTAGTAGAATCACCTAGCTGGTAGAACGTTTACAGCTTGTCTGCTTTAACCCCTGTACAGTTTATTTGTGTTAGTAGCAAACTATGCTTTTTCCTCTTGAATGCATTATTTGGATTAACTCTGCAGTTGCTCTGATTTCTGGCCGTTTTTGACATTATACTGAATAATGACATAAACTTACAAGTGATCTTTGTGTTTGTCCTCTGTCAGCCAAAAGGATTAGGACACCAGTCATAACAGCCTGTGGATGGGGAACAGAGTTATTCCTATGATATTTCATAATGCTAGTAGGAATTTAAACTCTTAAGTGCTGGGCAAACATTGAATTCTTATCACAACTTGATGGGCCAATTTCTGCCTTCATTAATATGTGTTAAACCCGCACCACTCCCAGTGGGGTGGCATAGGGGTAGCAATTAGACTGATGTTGACTGTATGTAGTGGTGATGATTTGGGAACTGTTTGTACAATCTCCAGATTCTGGTTGATATTATGAAGTTACTAGGAAAATTACTGCATAATTGAATATGCACATCTGGAGTCTGCCATGGGCTGACAGGGCTTTTAGCACAAACTCATAAGGCTATGGGCAATAGAGTTGTTATACTTAATGACTTTACTCTGGTTACACAGTGGGTATGCTAATAAGGTTGGCTGAAGATGGCAAAACCAGTGTTCACCACTTCCTCAACAAGAAGCTGAGGAAGAAGACTTAGGTGGTAACTATGAGAATTCCTTTGTGATATAAAGAGGTGCAGCTCCACATATGTTACATACACCAGCAGTGAATTTGGCTCATAGTGCTCAACCATCCACCAGCTTCTGACCCAGATCTGCCTGTATCTCTGCTCTTCATAATATATTGTTGGTGAATGGGAACACTAAAGGAAGATGTGCTTGAAACAAGAGTCTGAAGGTCATAAGATCAGAACACAGCACAATTTGGGCTCTCATTGCTAACACAGAGATAAATATATCCATACGTTTGGAGATCCAGAACCTTGAGCAATATGTTCTTGTGGTTTGTTTCCCATTTCAGGCATGTTAAACGTTTTAAGGCCTAGATTTTAATTTTCCATCGTACACTGTATTTTAAATTTTTGATTTAGGGAATTTGAAAATACTTCTCTTGAGGCTGAGCCTAAAATTATAATCTTGGCATAACCATACCATGAAATTCTCATGGATAAAAGCAGAAACATCTGGAGTCATGAGTAGTTTTTGGCTAAATTAATCAGAAGCAAAGCCACGAACAGGGGATCCTACAGGGTCCTAGCCAGAATAAATTATGCTACAAAATAAGAGGACTATTAAGAGTAATTGTAATACTGAAGCTGCATTACAAGATGAGGGCCAAACCCTTACACAAGCTTCTTTGCCAACTGGGAGGGCTTCAAGGTACACTTAGCACACATGTGGCTGGTGGAACAAACAAAAAATTGAAGAAGGATGAAAGCAAGGGAAGGATTATACATCATGCTGATTTAGCTCCAAGCAGATAATTTAAACTAGTAGATGAGCCGTTTGCAGTTTGTTTTAAATACTCTGGCAAGAAATGTTACTTTGACCCCATTGTTTAAAACGCTGTAAAATTGCAGCTCTGAGCACTGCCATTTTGTTTTGTTTTTCTTAATGCAGAATTTTTTTTCAGAATTTTGCGCTAATCGTATGATCCTACATAGTCAATAGGAGTCTTTCCACTAACTCTGGGCCTGTTTTTGAAGGAACTCCATACAAAGGCTGCTGCCTGGAAGAACTTTCAGAACTGAAGAAGTTGGCTTGTAGCCAACTGTCTCCCTATTCACTCCATGAGGTCATGTTGGCACCCAAATATGGAAGCTTCAGAGTCCCGGGAAATGAGCAGCACCCTGCCTTTAACAGGACTTTCAGCACCAGTATGGCAACTTGTAAGTGACAGGGAACTGGTCAGCCTTTGTGCACCAGTATCCGCCTGAAACAATTGCCCTACAGGCTTTCACCATGTTCACCTGTTGTAGTGCTTACAAGACCATTTCCATTACCTAGGGCAGTTCTGGAGACGGAAAAAGAATCACAGTCCTCTCCCTCTGGAATTCCCTCTCATCAGCGTCTGTACTATGGGCCACCCAAAATGATGCACTACATCCTGTGCTTCTGGATTCCAGACACAATCAACAGATAGAATGGTGAGTCAGATTTCCATGCCACGTGCTCCGTATTTGTGATCAGTCTGTACTCGTCCCAGCGGGGAACCATATACGTGTGCACTCAGCGCCAAATAAATGAACCTGGTTTGGTTCGTTCCCCAGACAGTTCTCTTTGTACTATCCATCCGTGAACCACCCTTTTGCCACCATCGATTCTACTTCCCTTCCCCAACCCCCACTTCATGTGCCCCATCTGGTCTGATCCTCCTCTTCCATGTACCATAGCTCACCAAAACGGTACATTTCCCAAAACTTTCCTCAGCATCCCTGTACCCTCCCTGATCTGTTGTCAGACCCTCCCATAATACCCAATCTCTTTCATATTATTGTTATCTATTACTCAGACATCTCAATGTTTGTCTGGCCTATCCCCCTCACACAGTCTTGTGTTGATGCAATCTGTCTTTACATTTCTAAAACAGAGAGGGGTGACCTCAGTCTCTCAGCACATCCTCCCCAAAAGGCCCTTCACGATGGTGGAGGGCCTGTGACAGGCACTAACAGGCTTGGACCCAATGGACAGAAAATCTAAAAATGCCAGGTGATTTGCACAGAACACGCCCTAATATACACCGATCATTGTAGGGCTCAAGTTGGAAATCTCAAGCTTTCTGGGCTCCCTGTAAAGCACAACTGGGAGTATGGGAGTTCTGTAATGGGTTTCTGGTGTCTGTGGTCAGAGGTTGCCTCACCATGTGTGATTCTGTAGTCCAGGAGGCCCTGGGCATCCAAACTTCTGAGCTTGTTGACTTCCTGACTCCTGCCACCTGGTGAGTGAACTCCCTAGAGAGTCAGGCTCCCCAGATGGCCCAGGAAATTGGAGGCCCTAAGGCAATCCACATGGTGGGGCTGCCCAGAAGCCATAGACCCTGGAAGTCATAGCAGCTGCACTTGAAACTGACAGTTTCACTGCTGCTCTTTCAGAGGCTGCAAGGTCCCATGGAATGTATTTCAGGTTATCTGCTGGTGTTTCCAAACCAAATCTGCACTAGAATTTCTGGTTCATGGGAAATAAATAAATTGGTTACATTCCCACATGGAGCAAAGCCTAATTTCAGTAAAACTGAAAATTCCTGCAAACCAGAAATTCTGAGTTTCAGCCAGCTCTTCTTAGCACCCACTGTCTGTCTTTCATACATTAAGATGAATGATATACTACTAGATCAGGGGTCTGAAACACGCAGCCCATGGGCCACATGTGGCCCCTAAAGCTATTTCCTGCAGCCCACACTGACACAGTTGTTACCAATATTTGCAATATTATTGTATCGAAAGGTTTCAGTGGTGTGGCCCTTGGGCTACCATACTAATCCTCATGCGGGCCTCTACTAGTCCTCATGTGGCCCTTATGGTGATTTGAGTTTGAGACCCTTGTACTAGATAACTGACAGGGCCAAACACGAGAATTCCTCTTATTGCTTTCTGTTATCATGACATAGTGTCTTGACCATCACAGTGTAATGAGCAAATGTGCTCATATATGTAACAACTTATTTGATCACTAAACTAGCTATGACATTAGCAGCTTTAGGACTTGGATCCATGGTCGTCCAGTATTAAGCTGAACGGCATCTTGAGGGCAATGAGAAGCTCTGCTTAAAAATGAATAAACAGCACAGCTCTTCATTAGGTCAAAGGGCTGTGGAACGAGAGCTGAGGCAAAGCTAGAACTTTAAGTTTAGAGGTTTGGATAAAATAGGACCTATATCTGTGCCATCCTTATTTTCATTTAGCTAAATTGAAACTACTTGTTTTTCCACATCTCTTTGTGGAATGTACCAGTCAAGGAAGACTTTAACAACAGAAGAGGTGGACACAACATCATTCCTAAACAAACTGCAATGTTAGAAACATCCATACCCCCTAATTCTGTCAACAGCAGTCTTAAAGTAAAGCACGATACCCAAAACTGCAATTAAACATTGGTGGAAGGAATAGAATGAGGATCACAGAACATAATTCAAGCAGTTCTGCCATATTATTTTAATGTAATTTATTATTTTAATTCCTAACATCTGGAGGACATCCGTCATTCTGAAAAACTTCAGCAATCCAAGGTGTTCCAAGTAACAGATTTTTAACTAAGCATCTAATGCAGGAGTTAAAGTAATCCAGAACACGGCCCACAAATTTGAGAGGCTAGAGTTCTAGGGCCCCAAAAAATAGAAAAATCAGGTGGAACGCATGTTCCAGCCTGCCCTGGCCCTGGAGCTGTGGTCAGGCTGGGGGAGTTTTCAGATTGCCCACCCTGAGCATACTCAGATCCATGCTCAGGGTGAGAGTAGCCTGGCCAGAGAGCAGCTCCAGCCAGGTAAGGGGGAGCGAAACGGGGTGTTGGGGATTTGGGGGGGACCTGAGATTAGGTGGGTTCTGGGCCCCATCAAATTATACTTTAACCACTGTCTAGCGCTGCTTCTTTTCTGGCAAATAAAGGTAAAAACTGGTGGGTGATTTCACAAGCCAGAGAACTGAACTGAAACTCCAGGTTCCCATGCCTTTTAAAGCCCTTTCCTCAGGGCTGGATTATTATCAGCCAAACAATCTCAGAACCAAAAGCAAATGCAACTGAAAAATCTTGGGCAATAATCCACCAGAGGCTCTCCCCACTGGAACTAGCTAATAAAGGAGAAGACCTAGTTTCCCCTTCTTTTTACATTCCACCCAGCAAAGTGACCAGGTTGGAACAGGCTGCAGTGTCTTTACTTTTTTATAAAATTCTTTCCTAACATACATGCTCTTCAATAAGCTAACTTCCACCAGGATGCACTAGGTGTAAACCAGTGCAGAATTTGAGTCTTAAATTACAATGATTTCATAGGTCTGTGGCTGCGTAAATTTTAACTCAAAAACTTGAAAGACTTGTATACATCTTTGTGCACAGCATAATACCTTAATGTTAACATAACATTTCTGCTAAAATTAAAGGACATGAACGTAAGAGCAGCTAATCAATGTGAGAGAAGAACCAAATTCTGATGTCATTATCATGAGTAGAACTCCACATTTACACTGATGTAACTGAAATCCAGATTTAGCTCAGAGTTGGAGTATTTTGTTTTTGTTAGCAGAGATTGTTCAAGTAAAATATTTTGAAACAATCTATATTAATATTTACTGCAAAGTTTAATCTTATGAAGGAGTTGCAGGGAGCTCCTATATTTAAATTCACATTGAAAACTTCAACTACTTCTTTTAAAAGAGTTTATATTAATTGGAGGCAAATTCAGAAATAGTTCACTTCTCTAGAATTTCAGTAATTTCACTAATGTCTTTTCCCTGCTAATGTTTTTGTTTTAGCCTACCAAAGTTCCATTCCAGATGGGACAGGCGATTCGAACACTCCAGCCAGCAAACCATGGCTTATAAGAAAAAACAGGAAAGAAAGCAAAAATTCCAGAGAAAATGCTTATAATCCCAAAGGTAATAAGTGTCCCTCCGGTACTCTTATAAAGGCTCTTTGTTTTCATTGTGAGTTTCTCTCTCTCTACTTGATTCACATCAAGGATTAGTAACTAAAGCCTACTCCTAGTCAAAGACATTTCATTATAAACAGAAGTGTCTTAGAAACTGTCGTCATGACGCATGCAGATTGTATACCAACCATGACAAAACATTATTCTGTTAACTTAAATTAGTCCTGCATAACCACAGATGTAATCAATAAGGCTCCTAATGTGCCCCATTGCACAATATAGTTTTCTTAAAAAAAAAAAAAAAAAAAGCCCACTCAGCTGCAGAAAAACCCATCTAGTGATTTTGAATCACTTGTTCATCTGTCTTCCCATGAGGAGTGACCACTTCCTAATCTGTGGCGAGCCAGAAATTTGCTGAGAGCACAAGAGTCATTGTTTCCAATTCAGACTATTTTGTTAGAGCCAAGACTGAACCCAATATCTTTTGCATCCTAGAGGTCAGCATATGCAGAACACAGATGCATATGTCTATGCATATGATCATGTTCATCCCCAGCAATAGTTATTTATAACATAACATTTGTATCAGAAGATTTTCATTGAGGTTTGGCTTGTTTCTGTTTTTCAATCAAGTGCACTGCACAGGTCATGTCATTGACTTTCAATTGCCCCCCTCCCCCTAAGCAGGCAGATAATCTGAGCTGCAAACACATGGGTGAGAAGAGGAGCTTTGGAAGATTCTGGGGCCTTTTTCTGCTTCCACTGAACTCAGGGGCAATATAACCCTCCAATAGGAGCAGAACCAGTGATAGCCACAGAAAGAACTCTTCTTACTGACCAGGTTCCCCCATGATTCCTGCACCCGCCGTGGCCAATGCTTTGACTAAAAGGACTAAAGTAATGACATTCAATGCACATTATCACACACAACTTCTGACTCACAGCTGCCCAATGCTGAACACAGATGAGCTCATTTCAAACGCGCTGCCTCTGGGCAGCTGGCACAGTTTCGTGGTACCTTAGCAAGGGGGCGTATCAGACCCTCCTGAGTGGATACAACTCTGCCCTTGTAATAGTTTATTTGTGACATGAGCTGACAGGAAGTTCAGGGTCCTTACTCCACTGAGTCCAGCAGAGTTCATGAAGCCTACAAAACAACCAGCTGTGGCTCCCAAACTCTGAGGCAGGCATTATGTTGGCCCTAAACTACACCAGCCACTAATGATCCCCTGTTGGGTGTCCATCAGCTGACAAAACAGATCCAGCTCTTTTCCTGCCACTTACATCCCCTAGTCCTGGATTAGGAGGAGCAAGGGGTGTCACACCCATTCTGTGCCAGTTGAGGACTTCTCCACATTGGGAGAATTCTGAGCTGGCAAGATGTGAAGAGCTTCCAGCTGTCATGGCAGCAGTTGTACAAATAGGCTAGAGAATCTAGCCCTGGACAGTCAAGGTGGAATGGGACAGGATCTTTCATGCAGTAGGTTGTAGATATTTAACCCCAGAAACCAGATGACCTCAGGATTAATGGGAGCTGGGGTGACTTAGCATAGTTGGGCATTTGGGTCTCCCCAATCTTAACTTGAAATATGTACCTTTGATGCTTTTCACAACATTAATTTCACAGGGTACGTGTGGAGTTCTTTTAGTACTTACCTGCTCTCTGGATTGCCCCTATAGATTTTAGAAAAGATATTTATTTTTACAGCATTGACTTTATTTATTAAATATTACCCAAGCTCCAGTTGAATTAAATTACAATTAACAGGTCTTGCACTTTTGTTAAATATGCACTGTCTGTCTTCTCTTAGATTAATCTCTCTTCTATTAGTAAATCAATACAGTAGCACATGGAAAATTAGACTTTATTGGCTCTATTAGGAATGGAGCTTGCAAGATGATGTCACATTCTTGAATGACAGCATAAGCATGCCAGCAACTCATAGTGCATGACCCCTTTAAACACTTAAACAGGTCATACGCTGTAAAATGTAATTTCCTGCATGCAGAGTGAAGAAAGAGCCTAACAGCTTAATGTTACTCAATGCTGCCCATCTATTCAGCTAGGGAAGTGTGAATGTCTTAGTCACAGATCAGAGCTCTGATGTCTGTTTTGGCCACAAGTTTCCAATATGCACTGCAGTGCCTTTCTCATGACTGGAATGGTTACCATTCCATATTCTCTCGCTGTTATGTGGTAATCAGGGTTGTATTTCATTCCCTGATGAAGAGAGACCTTTGTACAGTAGCTTATGAAGAATTTAGTCCTTGGCCTGTGTCATGCTTTAACCTTTATTGAATCTTTTGTCTGGACTCTGGAGGTTAAAGCATCTTAGCATGTCAGTACAGGGCAGGTAATAGCACAGTGTGAAAACCAAGCACTAGTAGCTCCTGTGAAGTCTTCTGTGCAGCTTCTGTTTTGTAGTTATGAGGAAGCCAGAACGTTCAGGAGCTCTGATGTCTGCAAGGCTGGGTGGAGGAGGAGCAGTGTGGAGGTGGATCCCTTCTGGTGTCTCTTTTTCCACTTATCACTTTCATCCAGGTCCTTGGTGCTGGTGGGTTTCAGTGGCCAGGCCTCCTGACCACACTGTGCCTTCTCTTCACAGATCTGAACCTCACAGATTTTTCTGGTCCTTTTGTCCACCCCTGTGGGAGTTTCTGTGAGGAATAAACAATGTTCCAGGCCTCTGTCTTTAATGAAAATGTGTCCACCGCAAAATGCACATCACAGCGTTTTGTACTCAGATCTACCCCCGACCCAGCTGCCTTCCAATGTGCTACACATTCGTACAAGTGACATGGTACAAATCTGTTCCCTCATATGCTGTGTGAGGGATGAAGCTAGATTAGGCAGGTTGCCATTCATGGATTGGTTTTGAGAAACCCAGAGGATTTTATTGTACTAGAGGTGTACTAGTAAACACAGAGCAGAATCTATGCAATAGTGAGAACCTCATTGCCCTGGTATTTCTCTTTAATTTAGTAAAACAAACAAGGAGTCCTGTGGAACTTATTTATTGCATGAGTTTTTGTGGGAGAAAAATCACGCTTTGTCAGACACTTTGAATATGTGGGACCTTAGATGGGGGAACTCCCATTCTGTAAGTTACCCCATCTTCAAAGCATTCAGCAAAGTGGGATTTTCTCCCATGAGAGCTCGTGCAATAAATAAATGTGTTAGTCTTTAAGTGCCACAGGAGTCCTTGTTTATTTTACTGAACTAGACTAACATGGCTACCCCTTTGGAACTTTTTAATTTGGTATTTCTTGCGGGTGCCAAAATGAAAGCAATGGTGATATGAGGGTTTGTCTACACAAGCAAGTTGTACAAGTTTAAATTAATTTATAAACAATTTAGTTAAATGGGGTGAAAAACCCTGCACAGACACACGTTAAAGTTTGAATGGCTTATGGCAATTTAGCTTGTGACAAGGAAAAGACTTAAGCTAAATTACTCTAAACCACTCATAAAACTGAGATAAGATGCCAGTGCAGGGTTTTGCATCTCTCTGACTAAACTTATTTAAAAATACTTTTTTAGTTAAAACAGGAGCAACTTTGTATAGAGACCAGGTCTAGGTCATCTGTTTACTCAGAATAATACAGGAAAACAGTGACATGACAAGTTTCTCCCATTTGCCCCATCACCATGTCTCTGCCCTAAATTCGAGAGAGGCTACTTCTATGGCGGCCTTTCTGTCCTGCACTTTTGTAGCTGAGATTGTCAACAAGTGAATAACTGGTGTTAATTTCTATGGTGTTTTCATTAAGGTGGGTAGCTGTCCATTAAGAATGCCTCAGTTTTAATGCTGGTAACAAGTTTTGGTCATCGTCGAGCTCAGTTGGGCTTGAATATTTAGATCTGCACACCTGGCGATTTAAATAGAGCAGCGGTGACTGTCAGAATGCGCTAGGCAAACCAGGAACATCGGAGGTAAGTGTGGTTCTGTAAAGATTCACAGGCTAATGAAACAAGCAAGGAGTCTCGTGGCACTTTTAAAGACTAACAAATTTATTGATTGCATGAGCTTTTGTGGGAGAAAATCCCACTTCTCTGGAGCCTACAGGTCAATGCTTGCATTTGCTCCCCACACCTAGCCCTCACTCCTGTCAGAGAGCGCTGTCCCTCAGCTGCCCTGGGGACCGTGGAATCTGTATTGCAGGATGGGATGGGGGAAGGAAAACCACACATGCTACTTTCCTCCTGCTGCATACAGGGAACTTCCTGGCACTCATGGTGGGCAGTGGAGTCCCCCCACTGCACCCTTACCTGCTGCATGGGGCCTGCCTTTCCCATTCTAGCCCTGCAATGCACTCAGTCTGGCTCCAGCTGCCCCTACCAGGCAGGGCAGCCTCATCTCTTGGCCAGGGGGTAGTGGGAGGAGTTCCTTCTTCTGGTCACCTATAGTTCCCTGCCACCCACCTGCCCCTGGGCTCTGTCCAGCCACCCCTCAGAGCCTCCTGCACCACTGTTCCCACTAAGCTATGTGCGTGTGAATGTGCACACAGGATGTGAACCCTGCACACACAACAAAATAAAACGCACACAAAAAAATTCAACAGTGCTAATATTAGCACACACAAAGAATTTTTTTGCGCACACAACCTATGAAAAATTAGAGGGAATGTTGTCCCACATCCCTCACCCCCAGTGCATTGTAGAGAGGCCTGGCCTGGCCCACTCTACCCTCTCCCCCCCTTTGCTATGTCACTGATGAAGGCATCGGCACTTGCCTTGAGAAGATGATATGCTATGAAATGCTAGGTAAGAGAAGGTTCTGTGTTTTACAGTTTTACAGCAGTTTTACAGTGGTGTGAGTGAGTGAAGAAGGGATCCCCAGTATGTACGGTGAATCAGACTTTTAATAATAAGGTATTATAATAACTTTCAGCTATATCCATGATCAACACTAGGTGTTGCTATGCTGCCACTCACATGAAATATACATAAGTAAACCTTTTAACCGGTATTTAAACCAGTATCCACACTCCTGTCTAGTGTTAGTATCTGTGTTCTGACTGTGTAATCATGCTACTTTAATGCACATTAGTTTAATAAATATTTAGGGTTACCTTTGAAGTGGCATTTTGCATACCCCTGTACTGTCAGTAAACTGAATATACACAGGAAATGCACTAAGCAGCCTCGATCTCACCAAGTAATAAAATTAAGCTGCTTTAAATTTTTCAGATCATCTCCATTCACATATTTACTTAAACTCTTCTTCTAGATTGTTTGCAAAATCTAGGGGAAATGACATTTAAGGAATGATTCTTGGAACTGTTCGACCATGGTATCAGGCCCCTAGAAGTTTGTTTATAAGGGAAAGAAATATGAAAAAAAAAATTGTTCAGCGCTGCTGGGTTTTGGGCTTTCTACTCCTACATGTTTGAGTGGGAGAAAGGACAAATCTCTAGGATGTTGATTTTCCCATGGCAACAGAAAACGGAAATGACTTTAACCCCATCTAGTGACAGATGACTCATTGTTCAGCCTACTGCTATTTTCTAAGCACTAGAACAATACAGAGGGAGGAAAAGTCAGCTGTAGCAATATCATATTCTTAGCACCAGAGCTTGTGGGAAAGGACAACTGGCTGGCTTTTGTTTTCAGAGGTCCACAGAAATTCACTGTCTATACTCTTTTGACTATTACTTTACCTTATAAAGAAGCCAAATACATGTTAGTGCTTTCTTTTCCTTAGCCACTAGAGGGCAAGCCCTGGGACGTTCTGTGGAGGTTCTCTATCAGCAGCAGCTCCTCGGTTCTCAGGCTGGAACGTGCACTGAGGGACGCTGGCTGTAACTACTTCAAGGCCAGCCAAGGACTGCTGGAACACCACAGTGCTCCGCCACACCTACTCCCATGTGTGACATACTCCCTATGCTGGGGGCTGCAGAGAAATAGCATAGGAGCTGGGTGGTGACATCCAGCTCCCTTCTGGCCCTTTCCTGCTGTCAGAGTTGTGCAAAGAAGAGACTCTAGTTCTGAACACTGGTGTTGTTCAAACAAATTTGATGATGCTCTGAAGCATTTAGCAAATAGTAAAATGGCAACATGACTTGTATCAATATTTCTCTTGAACAGAGAGATTAGCATAGGAGATATGCTGAAATGGCAGGTTAGTCAACATAATCTAGTTCAGTCAAACTGGCTGATCTGGGAGGAAGATCACAATTTAAATAACTGTGTGAACCTAACAGAGCCAGGTGATCAGACAATATTACAAGGGAGAAAATTCTAGTTCAGGCAAATGTAAAGTAATGCATATTGGAAAGGACAACATGTACTACTTGTGCAAGGTTGGCAAAAAAAACCCTAGGGCATGATTGTTTTGGGTTATGCTGGTATAACTCTTGTATTTGGTGCAATTCTGACAAGCAGTAACACTGTGGAAAGTCAAGTCCCTACATTTAATTGCATACAGCATAATTAACAAAAAATAACTCAATGCCCAGAGATGGTCAGGAAAGCAAGAAAAAGATTTGGTTTTATTAAGAAAAAGGTAGAGGATATTACCAGACATTCCTGTTACCATAAACTGATAGCACACCCTGACTTTAAATATTGTGTTTAGGATTGGTCAGTGTTTTTACTAAAACTCATGCTACCTATTTGTCAATTCTGCTTTACTTTCTTATCTAGGAATATAATGGGGACTAGATATAGCAACATCAATATCTAAGTTTTTGAGAGCAGCAACAGCATAAAACTCACTGCCTACAATTTTTTTCTTGTCTCATCTCACTTTCCCATAGTAACTGTTGCTTATCATCATCATCATCATCTTCTCCAGGCATATGTTGAAGGCATGTAGCCTCCTTGCAGATTGTATACCACTTCTTTGGCTAGGTCTTTGACTGTCTGGGTGGATGTTCTGCCTACAAATGTCATTGTCAATTTTATCATGCCATTGATGTTTTCTGTGACCATGTGATCAGCCATCATGTAGCAACACTCCTTGACATACATGCTTCATAATTCAATAATCTTCTATCCCAATGCTATGTCCGTACCAAGAAAGCCACTGACACCAAACCTGCTGAAAGACGCAGTGCTGAGCTCATTGTTGAATCTTGTCCTTCCACTTTACAGGGAACAGTTGATGAAGTGAACAAGAATCTAAAATGTCAATGTACACTCTTCAGCCTTCTTTAGCAGTCATCAATGTAATGGATCTTTCTGACTCTGACTGATACTGCTGTCCATGTTCGTTACGGGCCAGGTGGCTGCCACCTTCCCTGGTAACACCAAAAAAACTGGATAGAGGGTGTGGAAATCATGGCTATTCTAAACTAGCTGCCTGAGTCAACCACCAAGATATAGTCTCTGTCTCACACAATGACTTGATGATGCTCCAAAGTTGAACACTTTCAGTCTTGGCTTTTGCTCTCAAAAATCCGTTTCCGTAGAATCACCTTGAGGCTATGTACAAAGTTAGGCTACAACTGCTGTGAGAGTTTCTTCATTGATCTGTGGTTGGAGGACTGAGGCACCATGCTGGCAGCAGTCAGCACTGATGACATAGAACAATGCGATTCCTTATCAGATGGCAGAAGAAATGAGAGTTCTGTCTGTAATGCTTCAGTGGCCTTGTGCTGTTCAGAACAGGAAGCTGACTGATAGCTTGGTGCAGATAAGAGCTTTCGGTTGAATTTTTGCCCATTAACTGGCTATCACTGAATTCAGAGGTGTATATATATCAGTAGACACCTGTGGCGAATGTCGGTTTCAGCACCCCTACAAACTCATGCGTTAGTGGCCACTGATATACAATGTCCAAAGGGGCAGCTGTGTTACTCTAGTTCAGTAAAACAAGCAAGGAGTCCCGTGGCACCTAAAGACTGCAAATATATATATATATAATGCAATATAATTAATTAATTGGTCTTTAAGTGCCACAGGACTCCTTGTTTGATATCCAACAGTCCTCAGTGAGGACGTGATGATTAATAGCAGTCCTTGTAAAACCATCTGGTTTGTAACAGGTCTGCTTGTGGTGAATTTCTGGGTGAAGAGTGAATCAGCAATCACCATGTCATTGGCAGCCACAATTGCAGCAGTTATTGTCCATTCTTGATCTTGGGTCCAATGCCAAACATTGCCCAGCTATCATTATTCTTTCCTACATGTACAGTAAAGTCCCCAAGATCCTCTCTTCTCAGACATTCATCGCAGTTGCTGGAAAAAATTGTTTGCTGCAGCGTAGCTGACCTTGGTATTGTCTGGACTATACATAGCATTTCAGTGATGATGGTAAGATGCCTACATCTTTTGTGGAGCCCAATGCTAAATCACTCATTAATCATCTTCCAATCCTGCAATGCCTGTTGGGCACTGTGGGAAAGTATAGTGGCCATCCTCTTGTTGAAGCAACTCATCAGTGCAGTTGAAAACAAAAATGAATGGTTCTCAATTTTCTTTTCACTGCTTCCCAGCCAGTGCACTTCTGATAAAGTACAGATATCAATATTCAGGCTTTTCAACTGCCTGACACAAAGGATGACTTTATTTGCTCAGGACAACATTCAGACACCAATTTTACATTTGCTCCAGCATGCAGGATACGAGGATCAACCTTTGGCTTCCAGGACAGCTGTCCAGATCCTTACAGGTGGTTGGCTTTGGTAGAAAGGCCCTTATGATATGATTGCACCAACACCAGAGGGCTTTTGCTGCTTCTGCTCACTTCTTGCTGGCCAATTTTAATGGTAAGCAAAGATCGTTTGGAGAAGGAAAGTAAAGCATGCTGTGTAGTTGTAGCCAGGGCCAGCCCAAGGGTTTTTGGTGCCTTGGGTGAATGATGACTTTGGTGCCCCCATCAGCGGGTACTACTTTCATTTATAAGTGACAGATACAATCAGTACATCTCTCTGATTCCTTCTGATTAGTTCATATTAGACTCTTCCTTCTAACTGTCCACTCTCCCTCTCGTCATTTCACTCTTCCCCTCTTCCCCAGCATCAAACGCACATGCTCCAAGTTAGGAATAAATTCAGGATTCTGATGGCTGAAGCTTGGAAGGATCTAAATTCACAACCAACTTTGCCTAATAGAGTCTGCTGCCAGTATTACCATGTAGACTTAGGGTAAGTCTATACTGATGAGGGCAAAATCAGTCTGTGTAGCCATACTCAATCGATTCAGAAATCTGCACAGCAACTCTAGCCCCGGAACTGGAGCTGTGGTAATTCAGCTGGAAGGCATTTCCAGTCAGTTTAGCAAAGTGTGCAGGAAACTCTTAGTAAGTCATTGGGAGATACGCAAGGTATTTTACGTACCTGGCATATCTCCCCTCAACTGCAGCCTAAAAATGCGGCAAGTATAGACTAGGGCTCAGTATGTTAACATGATCAGTACACAGGAGTCAAAGTGCATTCAGATTAAGCTCTTTCAAAAATGTACCACTCAGCATCCTAATTTAGAAACAAAAATTATTTAATAAAAGATGAGATCACTCTTTTTAGAAAATAATAAATTGCCAAAGTATCTGTATTATAATAACAATACCTTTGCTCTCGTACAGTGCTTTTCACCAGGAGATTTCCAAACACTTTACAAAGGAGGTTGGTTCCGTTAGAAAAAATAGGAATAAAAATTGTTAATTGTGCATGGGTGTTTGGCACTTGACTCCCCATACACCTCTTTAACTGGAAGGAGATGTATTACCTGGAGGGATTTCTTCATGTTGCATGATAGTGACAATAGCTAATTAACGATGTATAATAAGCTAAGTGATTTTTGTGGGTGCGCTGTTGAGGTTATGAGACTAACCACTGCTATGGGCTTTTACTACTAATGTGCTGGGATCTTAAACAATCAGCTATAATCAATCATCTTTTATTGCTGAGCCAGGCAAGCCTGAGAGCTTGTTAACGAGGCTCTAGCCTGCTGTTCTTTGATCCCTAATCCCTTTAGGATCCCTTGACAAGGGCAAAGGGCTAATTTAGGAGAATGAGATTTTAAAAGCCAGCTCGGTAGGGACTGGCTGAGCTAGTGAACAGAAGGAGCAAATGAGTAGTAGTTTTGTGAGGGAGTTTAGAGAGGAGAACAAATGCCTGATGCACCTAACGAACATTTTCTATAGGTAGGCCAATAGACACCCCCACCCTCAAAAAATAAACCAGCAACAAACAAACCACTAAACCCTACAAGGATAAAAATAATGCAGGCAAAATCCAGCAGCAGAGTAGGGGGAATCCACTTTATAGCACTGAATGCAGCTCATAAGATTACTTGCCTTGTGAGCGGTGGATACATTCAGTGCAAGCAACTCATGGCCCTCAGAGACTGAGTCCAGGCTCTTGATAGTGGAGTGACTGGAGAGCTAAGGGAGACAGAGAGCTCTTCCCAGGACAGCGTGGGACAGTCCTACCCCCAGTATGACAACCTCCGTGCTGTGGAGAAGGGAAGTCTTGTGAAAGAGAACATCAAGCTGGAGCAGAAGGAAGCGATCCCATAGTTGGGTTCTACCTTCGAAGAGGATGTGCCAGTGCCCTTTTGTGCTGAGGATATCTGTCATGACTCTCAGCTCTTGAGTGTGGTTCCACGGTGTTCATGGGAGCAGTCAGACTTCAACCTGCCACCTGTGAGTTGCTGGCAGCTACTCATGCAGGACCCAAGAAGCCCAGCCCCACTTTGAGAAGAGTCCCAGGGCAGCTGATGGGCCCACTGGCCCTATTTAAGCCAGAAGCAGGTGCAGGAAGTACAGGGCACACAGTTTAGGACAGAGAGAAGCCCAGTTGTTCAGACAGCTTCCTGTTGCTCCTGCTCCCCGACTTGATTTTGTGACCTCCTGGCCTATCGTTGTTCTGATCTTCCTTCCTACCTCTGACCCCTGATATATTGACCTGGGCTGGGTCTGCTAACTGATTCATCATTCTGCTCTCAAGTTTGTCTCCTACTGCTGATAATCCCAACCCTGCTGATTCTCAATTCCTGTCTTACAACTGTGGACTCTGGCTGTGACCAGTAGGTCTGACTGCCCACAGCCCAGCCATGATAACTCATTTGGACGTCAGCAACCCGATAGGTGTGAGAAGAATGGACTCTTCACTACTGGCACAGTCACTGGAAGCATCTAACTTGCCTCTGCCTCAAGGTGACTAATCAAGCATTACTACAGGCCCAAATTGCACGGCTGCTCTGGGAAATCCAGCACTGACAGGAGCAAGCGAGGCAGTTTAGTGCCAAGAATACCATGCTGTGAACACAACCTGCAGCTCCTTGTTCCAGACAGGCAGGTTCAGATTAATGCAGGAGCTATAGGGGCTGCAGCCTAAAGGGGGAGCCCAGGCTGCAGTGCCTAAGGCCCCTGCATTGTTTCAGCCCCCACTCAGAACTGTCACTGGAGGGGGGGGGAGGCAAGTGGGCCCCACAGTTTGGTGAGCACCCTGCCTCCTGCTGCCTCCAGGGCCCCTTCAGTGCTTCACATGCTGGCCACCCCATTCCTAGCCAGCCAGTCTGCTCCCGGCTCTGCAGAATATCATCCATACGCCATCCCCTGGAGTAGACCAGCCAGCTGGGGGCAGGGTGGGGTGGGGCAAAATGCTGCATGGAGCAGCACAGGGAGGGCTGCCTGTGGCCCTAGACTGCCAGCACTGAATGGGCCCTTCTCCAGTGCCAAGGGCTGTGGCCATGGCCCAACCATTCGGGCCCTCCCGATGGCAGGACAAGGGCTCTCTGATCCTGGCCCTGGTGCAGGCCCGCTCAATGCCCCCCTGCAGCCCTTCAGCAGGGCCTGGGGACCTGGCCTATACAGGGTCCCCTTCCCTGAGGCACATGGATGATGGGGCTGAGACCCCTTTCTGCCCTGTGGGGGGGGCTGCAGGGTGGGGGGTGGCATGGGACATGGAGGAGCACAAATGTGGGCTTGCCCCATCCCGCCCTCCAATTGGCCGTGGGCCTCACCCCCTCCAGGGACAGCCGTGCTCCCACCATGCGGGTCGGAGAGGGAGTTGCCCTGCTGGCACTGGGGGTCAGGTCCTTGGGGCAGTGGCTGCCTCCACAACACTCCAGATTGCCCCTGGGCTGGCTGTTCTGCCCTTGGAGGCAGGGAGGTGCGTATCACATGCACTACAAGGGTGGGGCCAGCTGACACATGGTGTGGCCTCTGATATGGTCCCTTAGGGACCAGCACCCTCTTGCCCACCCCACCAGGGCCACGGTAGGTCCAAGCAGGGCAGGCAACAGTGTTCTGGGTGCCGCACCAGAGGCCGCTCTGCACACCTGGCCCCAGGTGCCATGGTGAGGGTGCCAGGGCCCCAGCTGTGGAAGCCCACAGTGGTGGGGAGTCAGGGCCCCAGGAGGGAAGGGCCCACAAAAGTGGGCAGCCTGGTACCTTCATTGCACGGATCTGGTATGGCCATTCTTATGCTCTAGCCACCGTTTAGTAAAGTTTGTTTGATAGTCTTTGTACACTTACTAACTCTGTACTTCAGAGCAGTGAAAATAAGAGGCCTCCAGTCTTGCATACTGCACTTTGTTTGTAGGCTCTAATTCTTAAGCCAGTCTATGAACACAGAGCATCCTGCATGATAACCAGGTCTTGGCCACCATCAATAAATGAATCAAGGAACCTCCAGCACTGACAGCATGGCTCTCTGTGGCTTGCGCTAAGGAGATGGCCTCTGTAGCAAGAAACTGTTACAAATTTACCTCCTCTTTGGATTGGGCATAGAGCACACTGACCTCTGGCTACACTCACTGAACAGATGCCTCAATCACACTGTTCAAGTGGGGCAGGAGATTACTGTCCTACAGATAAATCATTGGGTGCTTTCTTAGAGTTTTCAGGCAATGTGTAATACTGATTCTTATGTGAGCAGTAGGAGAAAAGGATCCATTTACACACATGGTCATAACAGCATTTCTCAGGGAAAAAAAGGTAAAACATTTCCACAAAAACACAGAGAGCTTTGGGCACCCACTGCCTCCTCACTTTCCTCCAGTTTATCAAGCTTAATCTGTATGTTGCCTTCAGTTGTTTCATATTATCTCCTTTCTTAGAAGCACTTCCCCATAATTTTTCAAGATAATGAAGCATGTGACATCTGTTGAAACTTCTTAAATAAACCACATACTATCAGTCTATGTCTCAGGCAGCAATAGTTTGGGCTCATCAGTTCTCGTTTCCACAATAGCCTTAGTTTCTTTTACAAGTCATTGTGGTGTTTGTTGTGATGCGTTTGCTGCAGGGCCTGCCTTCTCATTGTGAGAATTCCGTATTAAGAGGAGATGTTTCCTCCTTTATAAGTTGTTTAATCAACCACAAAAACAGTAGTCCAAATGAAAGCAATTCCCCCCCCCCCCACACACACACACACCAGTTTCACTCTTTGTGGATCAGAAGATCCTCTATTCAGAGGTAATACCAATGTGTCCTTAATACTCTGTCTTCCGAGAGCTCTAGGACTTGTATCCGACCTAGACAACAAAGCAAGCAATAAGTCCATCTCCACATTCTCTCTGCCTTTCTTTCCCCAAGGCTATTTTCTTCAGTTCCGCCACAATCTTTTATCTTCCACCTCAGGACGAAAGTGGGATATTCTCCCATGAAAGCTCATGTGATAAATAAATCTGTTAGTCTTTAAGTGCCACAAGACTCCTTGCTTTTTTTGCTTTACTAGACTAACACAGCCGCCCCTTTGGAACTCCATTCTCGTAGTACTTTACTAACACTGATGCCCTTCCTCAAGGTGGTTTCCCATTGACAAGAAAGACCTAGAGCCCCTTTCTACACCAGACACCCCCTATAGATCTCCTTTGCTCCCTAGTTCATTCTAGTCCTTCTGCCACAGTCTGTCCCTTTCCAGAGTCTCTTAGCAGAGATGCCTACGAACAGCTCACTCCAAGTTTCATTCTTAGTAGAAAGAGATGCCCCTACAAATTTGAGCTCCATCCCAGTTTCCTCTGCACTAAAGAAAAGGGAGATGGTTGTATGCAATGGTGGTTTCCAACCTAGTTTCTGCTGTGGCATGCCTTGATACTATTAGTTATTTTGAGGCACACCACCATATAGTCTCTGGATGAACTCATGAATATTCATGAGCCAATCCAGACCTTTGAGTAGTTTTTCAAAATATTCCATGGCACACCCACTCAGGCCTAAGGGCACACCTATGTGCCATGGCACACTGGTTGGGAAACACTGGTATAGAGCCTCCCTTCCTGGCCTTCCTTGCTGTGAGGCCTACAGTTCCTATATATTTTGGGAACTATAACTCCCAAAACATCTGTTGTTTGGGCTCATACCAGCAACAGAGTGGAACTGGTTCTGGAGCCTCCCTCTCTTTCACTATTGAGTAGTACTAGGGAAGACAATCTAGATCTAGTCTGTCAGAGCAGAGCATATGATTAGACTCATTATTTATTTTCTGTGTTAATAGCTAAAGGGAACTTCCACAGAAGAAAGAGCATGCCCAAAGATTCTGCTTTTTGAGAGTATGTATAGCATGGCTTGTCAGCCTTATTTCATTGGCCATTTCAGAGCCATATACAAAGGCAAACTGAAAAGAACTTCCTAGATCCAGCAAAACAAACATAACAATTATAGTTTCTATAATAAACTGAAGTCGGCATTCATGGAACTGGATATTTTAGGAGCTACACACACATTTTGCTAACCCAGAAAATAGAAACAAATCCTTTTACAGGAAGTCATGAGTTTTGACCTCATCTTCTTCAGCAGCAGACCTGCTAAACTTGTTTAACCTGAAAGAACCCTGCCTTTAGTTGCTGAGCATTAGTGCTGGCTGCTGTATTGATTGAAACTGAAACATCTTGGAAAATGAAGGGGGTAGGGATGGGGATGGGGAGGGGAAATGAAAGGAACTTAACATCTTTTTGCCACATTCTGTCTGCATGTTTAAAGTTGTGTGACTCAAATATCTTCCTTGGTTCCTTAACATAAGCCATCACAGTGGAGAGCAATCCTTATCAGGGACCCCAGCATCACTATGAGAAAACACATTTTCACTAGTATAAAATATTCACTGATCTTGGCCATCCCAGTTTTGGGTACACAGTTTGAGACATCTTGCACCTGCTTTTCAGACAAGCTGAACACTTACAATTCTGGTTGAAGTCAGAAGGGGCTTGAATCTCTCCTCCTTTGGACTGGATTCATGCAGCTGTAATTTAATTGACTTTAAAATAGTAGTAGTAGTAAAACCAAAGTGATGGCAACAAACTGGCTAATCTTATGACTGCAGAGGTGACAACATCACACTAAACCCAGACACAAAAAAACATATAAAGAGCCCTATTCTGATTTACCTAGGTCTAAGTCAGGCAAGAATTTGGTCCAAAGTATTTATCTACTACAGGTACTGAAAGGCAGTAAAATGTTGCTGCCCACAGGCAGTAGCTAGTGAAGACAATCTCCCAAGCTTACTATTTAAAGGACACATTGATAGGACACAGCGGGGCAGACACTGCAGTAGAGGAGAACACCTAGATGGGTAGCCAACTCACAAAAGTTGACATGCGTGTGACACTGAGTGGGGCTAAAATATGGAAAATAAAAATCACCCATCAGGCAAGATAAGAAAAAACTCTCAACAAAACTGAATTCATTCAGAGCCCATACGAGTTTGTTAAATTTACCTGTGACCACATAGAGCAAATCTGTAAAGTCATCAACCTCACCTTTTTGTGTACTTATGACACTGCCGTGTCTCTCACAGGAACAGACAAGCAAAATTAAATTACAGTGAGGAATAATTAGATAATTTTCATTGCTAATTGCTGCTGGCAACAAAGACTTATGGCTAGAGTTCCTGCGAAACAAGTATAGTTGCTGATATTAAGAAAATATTGCATGATCTTATGCTCTGATACCTCTTGCTACATGGTTATAATTTTTATGGGCATCCCATGCAGAGATGGATATTTATGCCCAGTGTAATCAGCAGTGAGCAGTAATTAATACAGGTGTGCAGTGGCAGCCCACCTGCCAGTTGGTCATGCCATTCTAACCCACCAGTGAGCTGTGGCTGCTTCAGCTCAAGGTGGAAGATAGCACAGACATCTTTATAACAGAGAGCAGATCGGCACTCACTGACTTCAGTGTGCTTTGAATGAGGTCCTGTGGCAGGGGAGTGCTTTAGTGAGTTACTTGAGGCAGGTGGGATAGAAGGGAGGGCTACCCCATTAGTCAGTCTGCAGTAGGCAAAGCTGGAAATGCTATTCTTGTTATAATGTCCCAGCAAATAGTGTACTGGCTAGCACCTCTGCTTAATATTCAGAAGGGCTTGGGTTCAAGCCCCAGGTGGTTGGACTTGATGATCTCACAAGGCCCCTTCTAACCCTATGATTCTAGTCTATTCTAACTCCTATCCAGGGTTGCTCTATCTGACAAAGAGAGGGCTGTCCCTGGGTGGGGTGTGGGGTCAATTGGCCTCTAGGGGTCCCCCCACTTCTCCCCCTCTGCTCTGGCTAGAGGCCAGGCCCTGCCCTCCTGTCTGTCCCCTTGACTGGCCAGTCCAGAAGGTGGTTCTGTGGTCCCACCCTGTTGCCCATCAGCTTCCTGCCAAGGGCAAGGTGGGTGATGGTGCACAAGTGGGGTGAGCAGCACAGCCCATGGAGACAGAGGGCTCAGGGTGGTTGCCCCTCTTGCCCCACCATCCCTCCCACAAGGATGGCTCTGGAGAAAGAGTGTGTTTCAACAGGTGAGATTGTCAAAGATGCTTCAGGGAGTGAGGTGCCTGCCTCAAAAAGCTCCAGCCTCACTGTTTACTTCTTGTCTTACCCTTCTCTTGAACACACATGCACAAATGCACACACATTCACCCGTATCCTGCAGTTTCCATTTCATGCATCTTATGAAGCAGGATCATACCCATGAAAGCTCATGAGGTAAAGAAATTTGTCCTTGTTTCTTTTTACTGAACTAGACTAACATGGCTGCCCCTTTGGAACAGGAATCCTTGTTTATTCTACCTTTGTTTTTCACATAGGGGGATGCTATTGTTGTTGTGTAACCTATGTGCCTAAGTGAGAGCATTTTTTTAGGAGATCTCTGGGAGTAGGGTTGCTATGGCTGTCAGGGGCGTCACTGGGCCCCCAAAACTCTCAGGACTGCCCACCCTCAGGCCCCAGTACAGCCCCTGGACCCAATTTGGCCCCAGTTTCCCAGTTGGGGACTAAGGCTGAATCCAGTTTCTGGTCAGGGCTGGATCCAGTGGCCCCAGGTTCCCAGCTGGGATCGGGACCGGATTGGGTGGCTGGAATTTGGAACATTGGCACTGGTACTGGGGGCTCATGCCCAGTGCCAGCCAGGGGTGACACTACACCTAAATATTAGCGGGGGGCCCCGGCTACCACCGGCTGGCGGGGCCCCAATCCATTCTGTTGCCCCTCTGAGCCCTTCCTTAATCCCCAGTCCTGCTGCTGTTCCCCGCTGCCCCAGGCTGACCCCCCTCCCCAGGCCCTTTCCCCAGCAGGTCGGTGTGTCTGCCTCTGCCCCCTTTCCCCCACCACTCCCGTGCCTGGTGCCAAAGGGAGAGTGGGGCCGCGGCAGTGGCGGAGGCACCTGGCATGACCCTGCTCTGAGCATGCTCAGAGCAGGGTCAGTCCAGGGCAGGAGTTTTAAAAACTCCCAGCCTAGCCTGCAGCAGCTCCATCCCAGCCACTGCCCAGCAGCATTCCCTGCATGGGGGTGGGCTAGTTGGGGCTGCCCCTGAGTTTTCGGGGGGCTAAGGTCACCTGAGGCTCCCCCCTCCCCCCAGTGATGCCACCGGTGCCAGCAACATCCATAATTCCTAGGCAGATTTGTTAGCTGCCCACAGCAGAAATTTCTGGAACAAGGTGTGGTTGCATTGAGCACACTCCAAAAGGTTTCTTTTGGTCGGACAGATGTCCACCTGGGAGCCACAGGAGTTGTATTAAGAAGAGCCCATGTGCTCACTCAGTGTGAAAGGGAGAAGGTGAGCCAGGAGTAGACAGTGAGATATTTTTCTTCCTGCTTTGGAGCCTTCTGCAAGTGGAGTATCTTGACATGTGTATGTGACTGAGTGCACGTTAATCAGTGAGCTGACTGCAGGCTGGTTCCAGCAGAGGAAGAAAAGGACACTACTACGGGGATTTCTACTGAAGATTCTTGCTGCTAGAGAAGAGGAGAGCTACTTCTTTCAACTCAAGCCTTTGGACTTGGTGAACAGAGACCATAACTGAGAGTCAGATGTGAACTTCACATGAATGTTGCCAAGTTCAAAGGGGCAGCTGTGTTAGGCCAGTTCAGCGAAATGAACAAGGAATCCTGTGGTACTTTAAGACTAACACATTTATTTATCACATGAGCTTTCATCAGAAAAAATCCCACTTTGTCAGATGCTTAGAAGATGGGGGAGCTTACAGAACAGGAGGAAATAAATGCAGGGAAGTGGTCATGGGATTAGCTCACACTGCATTTATTTTTCTCCTATTCTGTAAGCTCCCCCATCTTCTGAGCATCTGACAAAGTGAGATTTTCTCCCACAAAAGCTCATGAGATAAATAAATTTGTTAGTCTTTAGGTGCCACAGGACTCCTTGTTCATTTTACATAAACTTTGGAAACTCCTAAATTGCATCCCACAGTATTTCTGTGGTGACAGTTTTGTTTAAATTCAAATTGTTTTCTTGTTTCCGTGTTGTCAAAAGAAAGTTGCAAAATGATGAATGTGGGGTTTACAAAGTAGCCACATTGTTATGAATATATAGCAGTTACATCATTTCTTCATCATAAGATCTATAAAGTAAATAGTTAATAAAGTTCATCATTACTGTTGTTCTCAGCAGCATTTGAATGTGGGGAGGATAACTGAGCAATCTTTGCTAGGTCTCCAGCTGCTGCTTTGCCAGAGGAGTTGGGGTGTATTTCTTTCAAGGCACTGGAGAGGGGCAGTTAAATGAATTCTAGCCCACCTGAAGGTTACAACGGTACCTTTGCCATGTGGTTTCCAGCTGCAGTTTACGTAAGTTGTGCCCTGCAAAAATTACAATTTCCGTGTAAAACAAACAAGGAGTCCTGTGCCACTTTTACAGACTAATAAATTGATTTACCACCTGAGCTTTTGTGGGAGAAAAATCCCACTTCAGGAAAAACAAACAAGTAGTCCTGTGGCCAGGGCCAGCTCAAGGGGTTGTGGTGGCCGGAGCCAACTTTTTTTTTGTGTCCCTAAGTACTGACTCTGTGCCTGTGGGGTAGGGCCAGGCCAGCGGTCATGTGGTGGCAGGACCAGTACAGCACCCCTAAGCTTCGGCACCTCGAGCAGGTACCACACTGTATCACCCCTGCAGCTGGCCCTGCCTGTGACGCTTCTAAAGACTAACAAATTTATTTATCAGATTAGCTTCCATGAGGGAAAAATCCCTTTTCATCAGATGCTTTGAAGATGGGGGAAATTACAGAATGGGAGGAAAATAAATAGAGGGAAATGTATGTCATAGGATCAGGTCAGTCTGTTACAGCAAATCAGTGCAGTAGTTCAGATTCAAACACTAGGGAACAGCAGAAGAGGAAGTGGGGTCAAATCAGCTATTTGAATGAAAAAAGAATCTGTAATTCTTATTTAGCCCTGAAGAAAGAGTCTTAAATTTACATATGACTTCCAATTCTGTAATTTCTCATTGAAGCTTTGACTTGTTATTCATTTGTTTGAGCACAGCTATTAACAAATCATCAATGGAGTGATCAGGAAGATTGAAGTGCTCAGCTGTGATTTCTGATGTCAGATTTGTGTCCATTTATTCTTTTGCACAGAGACTGTCCTGTTTGTCCAATATATAAGGTGGGGGGGTGCTTTCTGGTACTTGATGGCAGAAATCACATTGTTGGATAAACAGGCAAATGAGCCCTTGATGGAGTAGCTGGCTTGATTTGGTCCTGTCATGGTGATGTGATGAAGACAGGGAACTTACAGAATGGGAGGAAAATAGATGCAAGGGAGTGTAAATTGTAGGATCAGATCTGACAATTACAGCAAATCAAAGCAGTTGCTTAGATTCAAACAGTGGAAAACAGCTTATGGAGGGAGGTTGAGGTCAAATCACCTGTTGTATTGGGAAGAAAAACCATATAGTCTCTATTTATCCCTAAGTGGATGGTGTCAAATATGTATATGAATTCTAATTCTGTACTTTCTCTTTGAAGCTTTGATTTGTTATCCATTTGCCTGAGTACAGCTATTAACAGCTCTTTGATATAGGCAGTCGTGCCACTGGCCCAGGAAAAGACCTGGGGCTCGAGTGCTGAGACTCAGGGCTTGTGTGCCACCGCTGTGGCAGGCAGCCTGGTGGCGGACCCGGAGCTTGAGCCCTGTAAGCCCAGCATCAATGATGCCCCTGTTGGTGAGGAGATCAGGAAGACTGAAGAGCTCTCCTACCGGGTTTTGAGTGTTGTTAGATTTGCACAGGGGCGTCGCTGATGCTGGGCACACGAGGCCCCGCCTCTCCCGGTCTCCAGCCCGATCGGGATGGAGATCCGGGGCCCAGCTGCCCGTGGCCACCACGGCACCATTCCCGGCCAAGGATCTGGGACCCAGTTGCCCACGGCCACCACGGCTGCTCCCAGCCCCTTCCCCAGCCAGGGATCTGGGCCCAGCCCCCCGCAGCTGCTGTGGCGGCTTCCGCCCCCGGCCCCAGCCGGGAGTGTGGCCTGTGGCCAGGGGCGTGGCCTCCGGGTGGGGGGCGTGGCCTCCGGGTGGGGGGCGGGTCCTGGGCTGCTGCCCCAGGTCCTTTCCCAGGGCAGTGACGCTCCTGGATTTGCATCCATTTATTCTTCTGTGCAGTGACTGTCCTGTCATCCAATGTATAAGATAGGGAATGGGGGATTTATGACATTTTCTATGTAAACCCTGCATCTAGCCTCTTGGTCAGGTATGTGCATATGTGGTGCAACTCACACTGTGCCTTTGCTGGGTGTGCACACTTGTGCCGTGCTCACAGCCATCCACTCCTGCTACCTTCCCTGCAGCGTGTGCACAAACATGCTGCCCCATGCACCCACCTGTGCGTCCCTCTGGCTAGGGTTACCCGATGTCAGGCAAAAGGACCACAAGTCCTCCTTTTTACCTTCACGCCCTCTGTCTGGCAGGCATTTTAAAATATATGATTTTGTCTGGCTTTTTTACTTATAGGGGTCAAAGTATGCTGGAATGCCACAGCACACCTTATTTTTAGGGCAAAGCGTTCCAGGGCCCCCTAAAAACAGAAGAATATTACATTAATACTACATTTTCTCCATGTGTCCTCCTTTTTATACTTCACTGTCCTCCTCTCCGGGCTTTGGTCTCTGGTAGCCGTAGGCTTACCTTCACATCCTCCGACCAGCAGGCATTTTAAAAATACACCATGTTGTCTGGCTTTTTCCTTACAGGGGTTAAAGCAGGGGTCTCAAACTCAGATCACCACGTGGGCTGCATGAGAACTAGTAAAGGGCCACATGAGGATTTGTAGGTGGAAGCATCCCAGGCCCCCCCAAAACAGCAGACTATTACATTCAGACTACATTTTCCCCACCTGTTCTTCTTTCCAGACTTTGCTATTTGCAAGCCCTCCCTCCACCTGATTTGAACCCGCGGCCCCACGTTAATTTCTAGGTACCTGTGCACGCTGTGGGGTCAGAGCGGCTCGAGGGAGCGAGAAATGCCCCGCCCGCCTCCGAGCTCCTCCCTTGCCCTTTTTTTTGATTCTCCACGGGCCCTCCCGCAGCGGCGGCCCCACGCCCGGGTCAGAGCTCAGCCGGGCGGATGCAGGGAGGCGGCGGGGCCGGGCGAGCTGCAGCGGGCACAGGTGGGTGACACCCCCTCTTTGGCCGGGGCACGCCAGGGGAGCGAGGGAATGCGCTTGGGGGTGCACTGCTGCCTTTTGCACCTTCCCCAGGGAGTTTATTTCAACCTCTTGGACGCCCTAGTTTGCTAAGAAAACTTTTGTCCTGTCTCCAGTGCTGCTTTCTGTCTGATGCATCTGAACCTGGCTCACAGCCCTGCAGTTTCTCGATCACCCCTGTGCGGAGTGGTGGTGGTGGTGGTGGTGGCAAATTGCCTCTGGATGGGGGATATGTAAAAGAAACACTCTGCCTTTACTGTGTCGCATCGCAGTTGCCATCCTTCACCACTACTTTTGTAAACCTCTTTGGTGTTATTCCCACTCCAGGCTATGGCTTGGCTGCAGCCTAATTTGAACAGCACAGTTTAAAGAACCAGGAAGTGCTCAGTTCCTACTGTAGGAGCTTTGGATATGTAATACATTGTGTGTATTTCCCCAAAATATTGCATTGCTTCCTGCCATAAACCAAGTAATTAGTATGGCACCGCTCCCCTGGCAAGTACATTATTACATATCCTTCTCCAGAACTCCGTTCAATGCCCATTTGGCTCACAACACTCAAATTAAGAGGAAAGGAAGTTAATTATAAAAATATTATGCCAAACAGATGGTTGTTATTGCCACTTTAGACTTCATGCAGAATTTCTGGATGTGCAGTAACCTCTTCAAGCAGAGGGGTACCCTAACAGGGCAGGGTTGCCCCCAACACTTCCCTTTAGCGATACTGGTTTCCTTTAGCAATGTTTGGTTTCACATTTAAACAGGAAATTTTTTATAAGCGAGTTGCAAAGTAGTCTATTTTTAGCTTTAAATTACTGAGTGGCCTGAGATCTTGTCCAAACTACTTTTTTGCACTAAAGAAATCAGTTTTTCTTGAGATACCAAAAGCACTCAGTTGGTTACTTGACCTCATAGCTCTGTGTACCTCACTGGTTCACCTGCTGAACACTGAAGCAATTAACTGGACAGGGTCCCTTCTTGTTGAATCCAGGTGGGCAAGTGTTTGCACTTCAAGCTTTTTAGTGAATATTTTCTCTATTAGTTCATATTTTGTTGGTGTTAGTAAATATCTGGATTTGCGAAGTCTGGAGAAGTCAAATTTCTTTCATCCCAGATGAGTGAAGTTTTATCATGGTCAGAAAGGCTGGCTGGGCCTCAAACACACCACCTTACTAGCAGGAGCTGATTCTGCTGTGAAAGTATGGAGGGGGTTTGGCTGAATCACTTGTGTACCTGATTTATTACCCATTCTCTAGGTAAGGTAGGTGGAATCAGCCCTAAAATAGAAAGAGAGAATTTGGAAAGAAAGGACTCTAAAAGCAGCTAAACCTGAATTCTCTAGTAATGGTGAAAGGTGTTCAACGTTTTGCAGGATTAGGACCTTAAAGGCTGACGTGCCAAGCTCTGCCCTTGGAGGCCCACTTGTAACTCCACTGAGTCCAATTATGATCTCAAGTACACCTTTGCAGTCCCTGACACTGAGTTCCATGAGACTTGAACGCATATATCCTCATCTGTCCAAGAACAGAGTTGTGCCTTGCACAGATTACATTCAGTCCCCAAAGGACAGTAGCTACTTTTCCCCCCATTGGCAAAAATCAGAGAAATTTCATGGGCCTTTTCATTTCTAATTTTTGGGTTTTTTTAGATGTGGGAATGAATGTTGTGGCACTTACTGCAGAAGCTTGGAGTTTACAGTTGGAAAGAAGTGATCTATTAGATATTACCAGAAATTGTAAATGAAAGACCCAATTAAAAATTGCTTTACAATAGTGATGCAGCAGTTCGGGAAACAGGATGCACCTTTGTTAGTGGTTGTGTTCATGCACAAGTGCGGTATCCTTGTGCATCTGATTTCATTTTATGTCTGTTTACATTTATCCCTTAATATCTTGGGAGTCAGCTACTTCCTGATGCATAGTCTACAGGTCCTCTTTATTGATAAAGAGTGGTATATGTTCAATGAAAACTTTAAAAGAAAACACCTTGTCACATAAGAGGCTCATGGAGCATTATGGACACAAACAAAGAAGTTTTTCATTTGGTTTTATGGACACTGTGATGTTGAGCTTTTAGATATATATATTTTTTTTCACATTCCCTTGATTCATTCTTAAAGAGTCTTAAATCTTATCCAGGTGCAGGTGTGCCCTATCACTGGGAATTGTGCTCAAAGGTATTGAGATTGATTGATTGATTGATTGATTGGGTACTGTGATGCAGGTAAAATACCTGTCAACTACAGTGAGAGTTTTGTCTGCATAGGGAGCACAGCATAAAGTCCATTGAGAAGTATGTGTACTCGCCAAACTGAACTTTAGGGAGTCCATACAGCAGCATACAACTCCAGTGACCCTAGCATCCCTCTTCTTTAGCTGAAATCCACTCCCCTACTAGAACTGCTGAAAATAAGTGTCAGGAAATAGGAACGTCGGGGAGCTCAGAAGACTTCCAGCTTGCAAGTTAAGCATTTGAGCTCATGTCACGTAGTCTTCAATTTGACTCATAAAGTGAGCCTGGAAATGTTTGAAGAGAGGGAGTGGGAGACTATTTGAAAACAGGTGTGTTCTAAAGCAGTTCTTTGGGCAACGTTAATGCAAATTCAGAGTAAACTCTAGTAGTTTGTCTAAGTATGAGCTTGGAAAGAAGCCGATAATGACTCCTTGATTGCAAGCAAAAGCCTGTCCTCTTCATTTTGTGAAGTTTGTCAGAATATCTCAGTGCTCTCCTCTGGTAATCCCAGCTCCTGAAATGAAGACCTAGAAATGTGGAGTAGAAGCTAATCAAAGTTGTTCATATTTGCTGTACTAAAGTTGTTCACGTGTGCCTGCCACTCTGGATGTCTAGCAAATCCTAGACTGGATGACTTCTTTGTAGTTTATCCAAGGTAGCTGAATGTCTGGCTTGATCTATGGGATGGCAAAAAGGAAAGGGAGCAGAAGGTATTTCATTATTATGGAAATATAAGCATATCAAAAAATAATCCATCTCTGTGCATGTATCAGGTGCTGCTGTATATTTCAATTACAGTTTTAATTACTTATCTTGGGATCTAATGCTGCTTTGCCTTTACACAACTGTATGGCTTTTGGTGGAGTTACACATGATAAATAAGAAGATAAATTGGCCCTTCATGAGTGCTTCTATTTACAGATACTAAAGGTGTGCAACATAATATTGTGTGTAATAAGATCTAACAATTGTAGCTGTTGATCTTTGCTATCATTTCGTGATCTGTTTAAATTATTTGCTGTAAGGCTGTTAGGATATCAGTTGCCAACCGATGGCGTGGAAAAGCAGATGAAATGCAAGTTTTTTTCACTGTGTTTTGCTATCATTTTTCCCCTATCAAAGACCATTGGGTGGATAGCTAGGTAAACAGGTGTTTCCAAACATTTACACAACCTGCTGCACAGTGCAGTATTTACTTATTTGGTTAAGTAATTGTGTGTGATTATTTCCTCTAGAAAGAAATTCTGGTGAAAGAAATACATTCTGTTGTATAGACTTGGGCATCTGTCTGCTGAGCAAAGTTGACATATATTATTTCTCTAGTTTTCCCAGATTTATGAGCAGAATTAAGGCTAATGGAGTACAAATATAAAACCCACGCAGTGTTGTTCAAAATATAAATGGCTTATGGTTTTTGTTGTTTTGTAAACGTTTAATCATCCTGTCGTTCCTCTTCTGTGTATTCTTGTCCTTTCACAGGGCTGGATCTTGCACCTCTGAAGTCATTGGGCCTGATTCTCTACCTTGTTCATTACAGTGTGAAAAAACGATGTATCACACTAACCAAGATATGAGAGAGTGAGGAATTCTTTTGCGCTGGTTTTGCGTAAGCGTGAATGGAGACACAAGCGGTGACAATTTTGTCCCAATGACAGTTTTGCCTTTTGATTTTAATAATAGCAGGAGTGGGTCTGTAATCTGCTGAAGGCTCTGACATGTCCTTAGGGTTTTGAGGCACTCTTATAATAATGTCAATGGTAATTTTCATTAAGAAGTCATTTTTCTAACTATGATTGTTTTAGTCTTTGATGTCCAATAGAGTGTAAGCACACTGTTTAGTTGGAAACCATCTGAGAAACTGAAGTAGCAAGAAGAAAGATGAGCATTAATTTTGCTCCACGACAGCTTTTTTGAACACACTTTGTTTCAGAACATGGAGCCCACCTACTTTTTCTCATGATTGGAGGCTTTCTGATCAAAGGAAACCCTAGAATTGCTTAAAATTGCTGCATTTGCTTTAGCTGGATGGCCTTCACTCTCTTCTCCTCTTCACACCCTGGGTAGCTTTCTAGAAAAGTCTTCAGGAGCTGGCTGGGACTACGTGCTATTTCCCCAGCTCACATTGTGTCTTTTCATTGCTTTTTGCAAAAAATAAATAATGCTGCTTTGTCATACTGCTTGTGTTTCTCTTTGAGCAGAAGAGCCTTTTGAGACCTCATTCCTCTTTTCCTGATTCAGCCACTCTTGGATGTGATTCCTTAAAGCAGGGGTCTCAAACACGCGGCCCATGGGCTGCATGTGGCCCCTGAAGCTATTTTCTGCAGCCCGCAAAGACACTATCATTACCAATATTTGCAATATTGTTATATGAAAAGGTTTCAGTGGTGCGGCTTGGGCTAACATGCAAATCCTCATGTGGCCCTGCATTAGTCCTCATGCACCCCTCGTGGTGATTTGAGTTTGAGACTCAGAGGCGTCGCTGGCACCTGGCACATGAGGCCCCTGCCAATGTTCCCTCTAAGCTGCGCAGGCACGCAGCCTGCCACAGCCCCCCCACGCAGGGAAGGCTGCCGGCCGTGCAGGGCCAGCAGCCAGAGGCCCTGCTCAGAGCTCCGGTGGAGCAGGGAGCTATTAAAACTCCCGCCCAGAGAAGCTCTAACGGAGCATGCCCAGATTGTCTGAGCATGCTCCGTTAGTGCTTCTCTGGCCCCAGGAGCTGTGGCAGGGCCATGCTGCTCCAGCGGCAGGGTAGGATTGTGGGGAGGGGCTGGGCAGGCTGGGGGGTTACCAGGGGAGTGGGCCCACGGGGGTGGGGGGGCCCCACGCAGCGAGCAACATGAATTGCTCAGCTGCTGGAGGCTCTTAGAGGGAACATTGGCCTCTCCCGGTCTCTGGCCGGAGATCTGGGGCCCGGCTGGCCACTGCGGTGGCGACCGCTTCCAGAACTTTCCTAGGTCAGGCGGCCCTATGACTGCTGCTCCCTGCCCTGTCCCTGGCTGGGGGTGTGGCCTGTGGTCAGGGGCGGGGCCAAGGGTGGGGGTGAGGCCCGGGCCGGTGCCCCGGGTCCTTCCTCGGGGCAGTGATGCTCCTGTTAAGGCTCCTGCCTTAAAGTAAGCTGACGATCAAAAGAGCTGTCACGGAGCAAAATTAATGCTCACCTTTCTTCTTCCTACTACTTTTTCTCAGTTGGTTACCAACTGAACAGTGTGCTTACACTCTGGATGTCAAAGACTAAAACAATCATAGTTAGAAAAATAACTTCTTAATGCATTGGTCTTGTTGTGAAAATTACTATTGACATTATTATAAGTGTGCCTGAAAACCCTAAGGAAGGTTCAGAGCTCCATTGTGTTAGATACTGCACTCATCATACATTAAAAGGACCATCTCTGCTCTGGAGGGTTTTATTCAGCAGCTCTATTGGTTCTCCTGATGGGACCTGTTTGAATTTCTGTGATTCTATTTTGACTGCAGTATGTCTTTGTTCCTTTATCCCCTCTACACGTATGGAGCTTCATTAGTGTACTTTTCATTGAACTTACCCTTAGAGAATACTGGGAAAGTCCCAGTTGCTAGGGAGGACAGCTGGTTTTGTCAGAAGGCCCAGTGGGGTGCCCTGTGGATAAAAGGCTCATTTGCTGTGCTCTGTGGATATATACCTCTCTTGTCACCACTCTTCTTTGGATCATTTGCCTTCATGGCTCTAGGCAGAGTTCCTCTGAGCTGTGTCTGCTGAATCCTTTTGGATACTTCTGAAGAGCAGTGAGTTTCTGCTCCATGTCATCTTCCAGTTCTCTGTTTGACTCTTTGAGCTTCATGCCTTTTCTTCCGATTTATTGTCCCCCAAATTTGGTTGAGTCCAGGGTTAAGGGTGGATTGGTGGGTGGGTTTTTAGCTATGTGTGGGTTCATGCCCACCCATGTCCCCATTCCCTAATGGAACCTTTGAATCAGCTGAACCCCCCCCCCCCCATGCTGGAGATCTAAGGGTTTGCCTACACTGCATTTAAACAGCCTCTTAGTCCAAGTCCTACAAGCCAGAGCCAGTCAGCTGGCATGGGCCAGCCATAGGTTTTTAATTGCAGTACAGATATACCCTTAGCGAGACTGTGGAGGGAAGGGGATCATCGTTTCCCAGTAGATTGGCTTGGAAGGAGTCAATACCAAACCGCACTATTTGTACTACAATGTCCATGTTCTGTGTAGCAGCTGTGTGTAACCCCATGTGAAAGATTCTGCCTGTGATGAACATAGTAGCACGTTTGTTGTCCAGTCTGTTCCGCTCCCAGCCATCCCTATCTTCTGCAGTCTGCACTGTCTTAGAGAGGGACTGAGTCACTACAGGGCAAAATGGGGTCATTTGCAATGTCCCTATGCATGGACCATGGCCCCCATGGCCTGTTCACTCTGGACCTTAGACCCAGAGTCTCTTCTCCATCCGGAGGGGGCAGCCCTTGAGACATGAGAGTTCAGTAAAAGGAGAATATTTAAAATGATCTTGGTGTGATTTGGGGCTCATTTAATGGTGGGGTGGGAAGGAGGAAAGCCATACAAGAATTTTTAAAGGCAAAATATATAAATGGTGGGTCTTCGTTCTCAAACACTTCTGGGAAATCCTGCAATATTTGTAGTTTCCACCCAAATCACTTTGGGCCAGAATGTTGAGCCCTTATTCATGCTGGTGAGCCATTACTCATGTGAGTAGTCCCAGTGGTTACTTGCAAGGCTTAAATTGTCATACACTATTTCCTATCGCCTCCCCATACTCCTCCCCCCACAACATACTATAAAAAGTTCATGGCCCAGCTGGCATGGGGGACTTGGGGCTTCAGTCCCTGGACTGAAGGCAGGTAGTTTGAGGCTTCTGCCCTATGGTGGGATGGTGGTGGTAGGAGCATCTGTTCTGTGGGGCGGTGGGGCTTTGGGCTTCAGTTGTGGAGTAGGGAGGTGCTGTGGCTGCCCGCAGGTTTGCAAATGTCTATCAGAGTTTGCTCTGGACAACTCTGGCTGAATTTAAGTCCTGGTTACTTGTGTAAGTAGTTGTGAGTGTGGGGAACACTATATGGTTTGACCTTTTGTTAGCTATTGGGTAGATGTGCATATCCCTGCATTTATTTTCCTCCCATTCATCTGTACTTGTGTATTTTCAAGCATCCAACAAAGTGGGATTTTCTCCTATGTAAGTTCATGTGATAAATAAACACGTTAGCCTTTAAGAGTGCCCCTACACTCTGTTAGGCTATAGTGGTTCTCAACCAATGGGTCGGGTCACATTACTGTGTCACCATCCCATGGTAAGTGTGTTGTGGAGGGCCTGGGAGATGAATAGATTTGGCCTGGGGGAGGTGGGCTGATGTGTCCTGCAATATGCCCCAAGTATGTCATGACCTGCAAAAGGTTGAGAACCACTGGGCTAGAGGAAGATCAATACAGTGGTTAGGATACTAGCCAGAGGGGTGGGTTCAATTCCCTACTCTGTCACAGACTTGCTTTGTGACCTTGGGCAAGTTGCTCAATCTGTGTGCCTCAGTTTCCCATCTCTTTGTTGGAGGTGATTATAGCACTTCCCTATTTCACAGGAATGCTGTGAGGATGGATATATAAAAATCTGTGGAGGGCTCAGATATTGTGGTAACTCCGCTCAACCCCATTGCTGCTGTTACTTTATTATCTTACTGACATGCTTACAATCCGCTTAATAATGTGCTTGTTAAACTAAGTAACTTATGTATGAGGGGAGGGAGCTGAAATATGTTCTTGTCAGCTTGTCTTCTGTGAGGTGCAAAGCTGGTACTCCATTAAAGTTGCCTAAACTACAGCCAAAGAGCTCCTATTGCTTTAGCCCTTGGCATTTGCTGCCCCCCCCCCCCGATATAAAAGCTGCATCCCCTCTAGTTTGGTCCCTGCACTTTTCCAATGGGACTAGTTTTGTCCTTTCCATTTGGTGGTGGTTGGTTATCCTTGTTGCTGCTGCGTGGAATGTGAGGATGCCACCAGATGGTGGCATCCAGGTTTTTATGTAATGATGCAAATGTGAGCAGATTGCCAGGGGAAACATTTTTTTCTTCCCCACCCAAAGCTAAGTTAAGCATGAGAAAATAACCGTAAGAGAATTACCTGAAATAAACTTTTAGTAGCAAATGCAGTTTCTTTGCCTTGTGCTTCTAGTTCATTGTGCTTTTCAGGCACAATCTACAGTGGAGTAGAGAGCGGTGTTTGAGATGAACTACTTCACAAGGAGATCAGTGACCAACTGTGCCTCATGTCGTCTTGTGCCCATGGTGCCACCATGAAAAGCCATTCAAAATCAAGCCCAAAATCTTTGACTTTAAACTGCATCCTTATAAGGAGAACATTTAAAATTATTTTCAATGCCAATTCACCATTTGTTATTGGAGATATTTAAAATACATTTAGGATAGGCACATAAGCAAGTTCAATTCCTCCCTTGCTTGAACAGTGTAGATGCACTGTATATGTCTTTATTAAAGCAAGTTGCACCATGCACTTTTTTCTGCAGCAAGTTTTCACAAAAGCTAAAGAGAATGAAGTTTTGGTCAAAATTTTCCATGGAAAAGATCCAGCTTTTTGGCAAAAGTGAAAAATGGTAATGCTTATGCCAAAAATATAAATATTTCAGTTGGGAAATGCTGCTGCGAGGTCACATGGGGATAGTAGTTTGAGTACCTCATACTCCCATTTGCTTCTATGTGCAGTACACCCTGATTGGACTGCATCTCTCATGAGGTACTGTGGTCGCACTATGAGGGGAAATGTGATACGTCATGGGCGTTGTAGTCTAAGTGGTGATCCTATTGATAGAGGAGAGTGCGGACTTGAAGTAACTGAACTCTGTTTCCCACTTGGCAGGCTAGCCAAATAGAAATATTTTGATAATTGGGTGCTTGCTTTTTCTTTGAAAAAGTGCAATGTTCTGTGAAAAGCATACACTTTTCATGAAACACATAATTTAGTCAAAAACTCAACTCTTTGTTGAAAATCAGTTTTGATCATTCCTGGTTTTCATACAGCGAAACGTTGCTGGCTGCCATGACTTAGAGTAACATTTGGAGTTCCCCAATGTGGACTGGGGCAGAGGGTAATGGAGCATAACTGCTTATTGGGAACTGGGGCAGAGAGTAATGGAGCATAACTGGTTATTGGTCTCAGCTTCTTTTCTTCTCTACCCCCTTTCCTGAGCTGACTGTGAAAGAGGAAAGGAGCCTTGCCATCTTTTGCTAGGTGTTCCCTTAGGTTCAGTTAGAGCAGGGGTCTCAAACTCAAATCACCATGAGGGCCACGGAAGGACTAGTACAGGGCCACATGAGGGCTAATATGTTAGCCCAAGGGTCACACCATTGAAACCTTTTCATACAACGGTATTGCAAATATTGGTAACAGTAGTGTTGTTGCGGGCTGCAGGAAATAGCTTTAGGGGCTGTATACAGGCCATATGTTTGAGACCCCGGAGGTAGAGCAATTGAATATCTATCCTACTCACTTGGGCTGCTATAGCTATGCAGGCAAACAGATAATACAACAATCAAAGCCCCTTGCTTCTTCCATATTGAGCTGCTCTTGTTGCTCTAACAACAAAGCTGTTCCTAAGGCTGGGGGAGACATCTGAGGGGACAGTTTCCCATGCTCTGTCCCTGTAGGGACAGTGGTGATCTAATACTTCCCTTTTATAATAGCCAGGTAAGGCTCGGGGGCAGGGGCGTTGCTGGATAGCAAAAAGCCCCGGGGCACAGGCCCACAGGCTCCACCTGTGCTAGACCCTGCCCCTGTCATGGGTCTGCCCCCAATAGGCCACACCCACAACAGACAACTTCCCCCCCATTACCCAACAGGCCCTACCCCTATCCTGGGCCCCACTTGAAACTGGAATTCACATGAAATATTTTGAAGTGGGGAAGTTCCACATGAAATAGAAATTTTGGAAACATGGAAATGTGATGTTTCCGAAAGGAAATATAGTCCCTAGGGCCATGCCAGCTGATGACTAAAATTGAAGCTGTCAGCTTCTAGCCAGGACCTGTCTAGGCACCAATGCAGTGTGACCATATCAATGTCCATGGATTATCCTGGTCCAGAGTGTTTAGCCTCTGTACCACTCTCCCACTACACAGAGGCCCCATGCCATGCTGTGATACAACTCCTCCTTCATACCCCTCTGTTCATTTTAGTTTTAATGCAATCATTCTTCTCCAGTGTTCCCTACAAATGAATCAAGGTGCTGGCAGTATCCTCTTAAAAGCTCACAGACCATGTGAGGAGGACATATAAAAATTCTCCTCCTCTGACAAGGCATATCTTTCCCTATCTCCTATAGGTTTCTGTTGCTAAACATCAGAAGTCATGGAGATCAGAAAATAGGATTGGGAGGGAGGGTGGTGGATGAGACCATCCCTGGGGCTTCCAGTCAACTTGTTTAGGGTCTCCAGGTACTGGAGAAGTGGATGGCATCTAGGTGCCCAGATGAAAGATGACACCCTGCTGACCCCTGCTGAAGACACCTACCACTGCAGTTCTCAAGCTTTTAAAATAGAGCACATGCCTTCCCTGATCTCTGCTGTAATGCTTTGCCCTCCACTTTGAGTGGCAGCATGAGATTGTGGAGCAGGGGAGTGGAAGGATGGTAGCACAGCAGCTGCAATTTGCCATGCTGGGCTGCTTATACCACAGGGCAGGAAATTTTAAAAAGGCTCTGACCCTCCCAGCTTCTAGGTGTATGCAACCCAGGTAGGGGAAGTTGGGGAGCTCATGAGGCAAGCAGGCAGGCTGGCGGGGGCTGCCAGTGCACTGCTGTAAGCAGGGTCACACCAAACTGGCTGACCCAGCCAGACAGCCAGGCTGCCTGCCTTCTGCCTCCCCAGCAAATAGCCAAAGAGAGGACAACAAAGTGAACTGAGAAGAAAGCGGAGAAGCCTCCTGCAGTATTTCTCCCACCTTGCCCTTAGCTCCTGCCAGACTCCCAATCCCCCTTCTGAGGAAACAAAGCAGAGAAGATTTAGCAGGAAAAACGAAGTAAGCCCACTCTTACAGGAGAGAGCGAGTCCAAACCAAAAATACAGCATAACTGGGATCACACTATCCAATGCAAGACAGACAACATTACAGGAATTCACAATGAAATACAACAATTGTAAAACAAGAAAGGCACATTCAAAGAGTAACAAGTTTGTTTATTGCTAGAGCTTTTGTGAGTGAAATCCCACTTTGTCAGACACTTGAAAATGGTTTCCAAATAGGATTTCGCTCGTGTGATAGATAAATGTGTTACTCTTGAAAAGTACCACAGGACTCTCTTCTATTTTTACCGGATTAGACTAACATGGCTACCCCCCCTGGAACTTTTCAGTAAAAGGACAGTTAACTTTGTGGCATGCTGCCTAATGTGTACTTATGTTGTGCAGTCATAGGAGGGCAAAACTGAAGAGCAGAATAAATAGTGATATTAAGTAGCGACATTATTGGTAGGTCAAGCCTCACTCATGATCTCCCAACAGAACTCTCAAATCTCAGGACTTTTTTCCCCAGGCCCAGTCTGCTAATATTTGCTCAGTCTTCTGTAGCCACAATCAGTGGTGACTTTTGGGGTAGGCGAAGCAGGTGGCTGCCTAAGGCCCCAAACAATAAGGGGCCCCGTCTTCAATCTCGTAGACAGAAATGAAAACATAGAAAAATATAGAAATTTTTCCCATATAGCAGAGCTAGTAGGACTGGAAGCCTAAGCCCTTTTCACTCTTGTTCATCAAGGCAAGCTATCATTAGGATCTGTGCTTCATCTGAAATGCAGATTTCACCATTCTCTGCCCATCACCTTCACATTGACATGCTAAAAAAGCAGGAGCAAGCAATAGACAGCACAATGACAGGAACTTTTACAGTGGCCTCAGCTTTTAATTCCTCAGTATGGCCATTTATTTTGCCATTTTTTAATTTTGTGAAATACTGCCCTTTTCTTTTCTCTTCTACCTGTATTTTTGCATTTTCCTTTGACTTTGTGGAAGTTTTTACTTTGACTTTTTTTTAGCTCAGGTTACCAGGTAGGTCCATATAAGCTGCTACATCTAAATACAGTGCTTTCTTTTGGCAATCATTACATCTGTGTGTGATGTCTGTGCAGTATGTCTTTCTTTTGATAAGTAATTCTTTAGCTTCCTTTGTACTTAACTATTTAATATTTTGAGGGGGCCAGAGTCTTATAAACTTGAGTACATCAGAGAATTTCATTGAAATTTGGTGTTTTTCATTTCACTTATTTTTATTTATTATTATTATTTTTATTAAATATCTCTAGCGCACATAAACCCAAGCCCATATGAAAAATTTGTAAGATTTGACGGCCAAAATTTTAAATGTGGTATTTGTTATTTTTGAGCCATCATTAATGTTACCACTTCTTATTTATTAATTAATGCTCACACTTTTTAAAAAAAATTAAAATGTTCACTTCAACTTTGTAGTTCAGCATTAGCTGCTTTATGTTAAGTGAATGATGATCAACTTACAAGCTTCACGATGGGAAGATCTTTAAAAATACCATACCCAAGAATAATTTACGAGTTCCAGAGGGATAATCATATTAGTTTGGTTCAGCAAAACAAACAAATCCTGGGGGGTGATATGGGGCAGTTAAGGGTGCAGGAGGGACTGGAACCTCAGGGAAGGTAGCATTGGGGGCCAATAGTGGGCCCCACAATGGGTCTTGGATTAGGGCTCCCAATTGCCTAAGGCCACCTCTGGCTACAATGTAGGGGTGGCTCCTTTAATCAGAGATGTCTGCATCATTCAGCTAGTTAGATGGTAATTGTGGTCGGTCAATCAATCAAGACAGGCTGGCAATTGAGACTGGCCCATTCACGCATTTAAATGAACATACACAGCATATGCCTAAACCAGGTTTCACCAAGTATGCAAAATGGAGTACAGTGTTTAAGCAGGAATTCCAAACTGGCAATATGGAGTCTTGTCTCAGGGTTACAGACTTATTTCACTTCTGACACTAAAGGCCATATATCCAACATTAATTAACATGTACTTTAAAGGTAAACACAATTAATTATCTCTGACCCTCCATATTATCTGTCCCTGTCCCACACCTCCAGTCACTTCCTGCTTAATGTAGAACAATCTCTCACGCAAGAGAACAATTTCAAGTACAGGATAAATACTAGGCACAGCATATGGTGGTGTTGAACAGAGTTCACCTTTACAAATAATAGCACTGTTGATGAGGTTACCTTCCCAGACCAGCTGCTGCCCCAGGCTGACAACTGAGGCAACAAGGCAAGGGGCAGGAGACCCTACAGTTGTGCCAGGCCGGCCCCACTGCCATGTGAGACCCTGTGGTCAGACCAGGCAGCTCCACCACCTGGGCATGTGGTGAGGGCTGGGGACCCCAGGCGCATGGGCATGGGCTGAGGGCAGGAGACTCTGGGTTGGCACCTGAGCCTCGCCCCCTGAGCTGTGGGGGGCTGCCTGGCCAGGGCTGCATCGCAGCAGCCTGGCCACCAACCTGATCCCCATGGACCCACGGCTGAGGGATGGTCCCTGGCTCACCAGCCTTCTGCTGGACTGACCCTGGCCTGGACAGAGGCTTAGGAATATCCCTTGGGCCACCTGGTGCTCAGATGAGGAGCTCCATTTCCAGGCCACCCCCCCCCCGAGGCCCCTAGGCCATGGGGGGGGGTACCCCCTGCAGGCACTGGGGAAATGCTCATGGGCCCAGCTAGGACCTAGAGGCCATGGGGGGAATGCCTCCAGCCCCGGGGTACCCCTACAAATCCCAGCTGGGCCCCAGAGGTTTATGGGCACCCCCTTGTCCCACCCAGGGCCCAGAAGCCTAGGGGTAGCCCCCTGAGTCCCACCTGAGCCCCAGAAGCCTGGGGACACACCCACCAGTCCCACATGGGCCCCAGAGATTTCAGGGCACCCCTGCCCATCCCACCTGGGGTCTGGATGCCTATTGGCACCCCCACAGCCACACCCAGGGCCCAAAGGCCTGGGAGAATCCCCTGACCCCCCCCCCCCAACCTGGGACCCAGAGGCCAGGGACTAATTCCCTGCTTCCACCCAGGGGCTGGAGCCCATGCAGGGAAGCCCCCCTCGGCCCCAGGCAGCCCCTCCTCTCCTCCCCTTCGTCTGACCAGGGCCTCCAGCCAGGGCCATGCCTAGGGGGGAGCAGGGCCCAGGGCAAATCAGTTTGTGTGGGGGCCCCCCCATTTTAAAGTTTGCAGTGTTCCCTCTAAGCCAGTTGGTTCCCAACCTGTGGTCCGGGGACCCCCCAGAGGTCCATGGACACTTTGCAGGGGGTCTGTGGAACCTCTCCCTACCCAGGGCTGGAATCCAGCTACAGCCCCGATGCTCCCTGCCAGGGCTGCCTCTCCCCGTCTGTGGCTGTCTCCTAGCAGGGGAATGGAGCCACAGCAGCTCCCCAGCAGGGACAAGGGCAGGGGACTACAGCTGCTAGGGCTCAGCTCCCTGGTGGTGCGGGCAATGGTGGTGGCAGTGCTGCTCACCAGCTGTCCCACTGGTGCGGGCCAGTCTGCCCATGCAGGCCAGATTACATATCAGCTGAGGGGGGTCTGCAAAGATTTTTTTTGTTTGTTTGTTTTTTGTTTTTGTTACAAAGGGGTCCCCAGCCTGAGAAAGGTTGGGAACCACTGTTCTAAGCTGATGATGCAGCTGAGCAAGTTCACTGCTGGTTCTCCAGGCCCCAATAGGCTTCTTCCCTGCTGCCCACTGACTCCCCAATAACTTGTGCACCCATAACTTGTTCAGCTGAGTCATCAGCTTAGAGGGAACACTGGGCAGTGTCATAATTTTTCTTTAATAAAATCATAAATTTCTAGCCCTCAGGCTAAAAAGTTGCAGAGAGAAGCAGAAAAACATGACCTGACTTTATCCTAAAGGCTCAAAACCCAGAAGCCAGAGGAAATAGCTCCCCCCATTTATTATTTCTTTAAACATCTCTTTATTTTTAAGTGAGTTTTAATGATATATTTAAGCCAGACTTGTGACTATTTTTGATGTTTAGGGTAGGCAATACTGAATGTGTCATGGTGATGTTCCATCAACCTCACAGCCAAGTGGACAGGAGCATCCGGACGTACTCTTCTTTGTGGTTCTGGTTTTCTGTTCAAGATGGGCACACAATTTTACAAGTTTAATAATTTTTCTTAGATCAAGTTTTTGTTAAATTGAAAATTCAGAGAGAGGGAAGCTATTTTTGGATGATAAGAAATAAATTCAGGTCCTCTCTCACCTTAAGGCACTGGATTCCAATTGTCTAATGTATGTTATTTCCTTTATGCTGCCTGACTCTTTCCTTTTCCATCTTATTTTAATATATGTATTCATACATTCCTCATCGCTTTGCAGGTGATTTAAGTAATGAAAGTCAGGTACTGTTTGAGGATGAGAGGAAGAAACAAGGGACTTTTGACCTCCTCTTAGATACCCTGATTTAAATCAAAGGAGTCTTGTGGCACTTTTAAAAGCTAATAAATAAATAAATTTTGTTAGTCTTTAAAAGTGCCACAGGATTCCTTGTTTGTTTTCCCTAAACTAGACCTGCATGGCCACAGTTGCTTTCCTCTTTGCCATGCTTTGGGACTGGTGGTCTGACTGCAATCAATAACAATGGGGCTTATTTACAGTGCAGATGGAAGGACAAAAAACTTCTTTAATGTGTTGATTGATGGCCATTAACCCTAAAAACCCAGTATTTCCATATGAGTGCTAGCCTGGGGTCTTCTCTCTCAGGTATAATAGATCATTATTTGCACAGAGAAGTTTGCTCAAAAAGACATTGAAGACTGAAGAGTCTTGTTAAATGTAGAAGGAAAAAAGTTCTTTAATATCTGAGAACACTTTCTGGAGATGCTGATTCAAAGAGAAGGTCCTTGTTTTGTAAAGGTTGGGGATGTGACATTCTCCTGGCTTTGTCCCCGTTTGCATGACTGAGGCTGGCTCCATAAGTTTTATCTCAACACTTGCCCTTTCTCTTCCCCTCAGGGAGCAGTTGTGGGAAGGTGGCTAGTTAAGAGTTCCTGTAACCAAACCCTGCCTGGCTGAATTCCCTTCCCTGACCAGCCGGAGCTGCTCCCTAGTCCCACAGCTTGAAAAAGCTCCCTGCTTCCTTACTCCAGCTGGCTGTGTGAGATCCCCCAAAAGCGTGAGGCCCCCCAAAGTGCAGGGCCCAGGGTGGTTGCCCCTCTTGCCCCCTCCAACTCCTACCTACTCCGTCCTGCAGAGAGAAGCCCCTGCGGGAGAAGCTGCTTGTTTGAAAGTGGCTCCTTCCTCCCTTGGCCCCTCCCCTCCCCTGGCTGGTCACACACCTGGCTGCAGCACCTGGGCAGGGGAGGGGAAGCTGCAGCTCACAGTCACAGAGCTCTGCTGGGGTCCCAGCTCCCAGCGCCAGAACTGGGGGTCCAAAACAGATTCGGGGCTCCATGGGGGAGATTCGGGGCACGTGCCCTGGGGTGCCCAGCGCCAGCAATGCCACTGCTTGGGGGGACAAATTTTCTGTTCATAGTCAAGAACAAGTTGACATCTTACCAAAGCCTGCTGTTTTGGAAGACCACACCTCACAGTCTTGAAGGCCAGCCATTAGGCACCACTAGTTTATAGCTTGGCTCTTCTTTTACCCCTCCTGCAGAGAGATTGAGGAAGCCTCTTTATAAACAAATTGTAAAGCGTGCATGAAGGAGATACAAGAAGGATTAGAGGTCTAGAAAACCTGCCTTACACTGAGACACTAAAGAAGTTCTGTCTAGTTTATTGAAGAGGCTGTTAGGGGATGATTTGATCACAATGTAAAAGAAGCTACATGGGGGAAGAGATTTGTGTTCATTGAGGGCTCTAATGTAGCAGGAGAGGACATAAGGAGATCCAGTGGTTGGAAGCTGAAGCTAGACAAACTCAGGCTAGCAATAAATAAAGCTCAATTTGTAATAGCAAGTCAGTTAACAGTTGGAGCAATTAACCAAGGGATGAGGATTGATCACTTACAGTCAATATTAGATAGCTTTCTAAAAGCAATGCTATAGCTAACAGAAGTTGTCGGGTTGCTGCAGAATCACTAGGTGAGGCTTTGTTGTTTATTATCATGCAGGAGGTCAGACTGATCATAAATTCCTTCTGGCCTTAAAATCTCTGAATCTGAGAAAGGTTGCCAGCATTTCTTGTCCTGCTGCCAGCAGGTGGTGCTGCCGATTTCTTCTTCACCTGTGCCAAGCCTCCTTCCTGTAAGATGACTAATATATGGAACAAAGCATGGTTTTTCACTTCATTAGGATGTATGCAGAGCTGAATTTGTGCCAGGGCTGAGCCCTGTCTCTTCTAGGCTTAGCCGGTTATAGCCCGGCACCTCTGGGCTTATTGCCTCAGTTACAAATGTAAAAACTGCTTGAGCCTCGGCACCTCTTTCATTACAAATCAAGCACTGAAAGTATAGACGTTTCCCCCCCACACCACGTATTTTTTACATCATCAGTTCAAATCTTACCTACGCTTATGTGGACAAGGGCACTAGTACAATAATGAGATCACAAGTTGAGCGAGTGAAAATTGAACAATTAAGAGCAGAAGTCGCTTCGAGTCGTGTTGTTCAAACCTTTTTTGTTCAACTCCTATTTAACTGACATGCGTAGTGGGCAGTTGGGAGTAATGATGTCTGTTAAAGTATAGCTCCTTCAGCTTTTCAGTCATTTAGGGAGAGTTCCCAATAACAATAATTAATAAGTGAGATATCTCCCCTGAAAGACCAGACTTGATGTTCCTGATATGTCTGAAGCGCAAGCTGAGGAAAAGACAAAAAGGGAAAAGAAACATTAATGTGATCTAACAATAAGAATTTAAGCCATTATGTAGTTCCCCAGACCTGAATTATACCCTTTTGAGGCCTTCTTCAGACATTATAAAGAAAGAGAAGGGGGCACAAACCGAATTTAAAAAAAACAGCTTTGCCTCCCACTTGACATAGTTGTACCATGGCCCATGATGCCAGTCTTCAGTGCTTCCTTGTTCAAGTTTCAAGCAAGCATCTTCGTGTTTTTCCCCAAACTCCCAACATAGTAGGGAGGTGAGCCTATCAACATACACAAAGCCACAACAGTATAATGGCTTCAAATGATGGCTGCTTTTGTGCAGAGACCACTAACCAATATTGTCTGATTCTTTTCTTGTACTCCATCTCTCTCTCTCTCTCTCTTTCTGGTTGTCTTGGGGTCTTAATATAGACATGCCCTATCTTAGGTTGTCTTCCAGCCAGCACAGTAGTTACTGCACCAGTTCATGTCCTCCATGACCTCCTCCTATTGGTGGCATGTACATGCTACTGCTGACTTAAAAGAGGCAGTGGCTGGGGGGGGGAGGCGGCTGAGAGCGTTAGCTCTCAGCTCAAAGTGCATGATCTCCCTGTCAGAAGCCTGGCTGCCCCAAAGCTCCTGACTCTGAACATGGTCATCATCCCAAAGCTCCTGTCTCCCCACTCCATAGCATCACCTTAACTTCACCAGCATAAACCCTATGCCTATTGGGAGGTGGAGTTATGATATTGGTGTAATGGGGTAGTTATATTGGTGGGAGCAAGGCTGTAGTGTGGACACAATAATTAGATTGAAACTGCCTTATGTTGACTTAATGCTGTGATGTAAACCGAGGCTTAGATTGTAAGCCCTCAAAGCAGGGACCATCTATTTATTCTGTGTTTGTACAGCACCTAGCACAGTTGGAACCTGGTCGATGACTACAGTTCCTGTGGTGCCATGGTAACCCACATACCAAACGATGATGATGATGATGATGATGATTTATTATTATTATCATCATCATCATCATCATCATTATTAATACTACTAATAATACCAGTAGAAAATCTTGCATAGCTCAAGTAGGGTCAGCTTTATCTCGACTGTGACTGCATTGAAGTTAATGAGGAATCTGACCAAATTTTTTTGGTCTTCTCCACATGAGTTGTTTGCCCAGTAATGACTGTGTGGAAAACTCCTTTGTGCTTCTTTCTTCCTGGAGGTTCAATTGCAGAATTACAAGTATGGAAGATTAGATATTCTTGGCAGCTCCCAGGCCTGAGCTTATGAGAAGGTCCCTGAACTGCAAATGATAATGACAACCCTTAGTATTGGTGTAGAACCGCCCAACTCTCTCAAAAGTATTTTAATTGATGAAGCTTCCCAACGCCACTTTGAGGTCATTGTTAGTATGGACAGGGAGACAGGGGCAACTTGCCCAGTCGCAGTGTTGAAACAGTGTATTAGGACTCTTTCACTGACTCCCAGTCTGTATTTATTATTATTTGTTTGTTGCTATAACATCACCCAAAGGCCCCATTTAGATTCAAACTCTGTGCTATTAGGCCTTATCTAAACTTGTAGTAAAAAAACAATGCCTACTTCAGTGAGTTTTGTCTACTGGGCTGTGAGCCATGGACAACACTGCCTCCTGCCAAAGTGACCGTGATGGATTGCTGCTTTTGTACAATATCTGTGATGTAAGAAAATCATTTGAGAGGCCTTAAGAAAATTTTTTCCATGATCAAAATCTGTGTGTGTGCCCCTCTTTCTTACGTGCATATGCTTATGCATGATTGGAGGCATTAGTCAATGGGCAATTTAGAAGAGAAGAAAAAGCATTAATGAGTCAAAGTGAAAAATTATACTAATATCAAACCTGTGCATTTACAGGCTACGCCACCTATGACCCAAGTGTGACTCTCAAGGAGCACATCCATTACACCAGTGACAATTGCTGTATGTTAAATAAACTTGACGCTGCCCTGTGCTGTAGGTAAGTATTGATGTACTTGTTTTACATATGTGGAAGGATGCATGGAATTTCAAGGACTTTTCAGAGAGAACCAATTAAATCAGGGAGACAAGGTGGGTGAGATTAAATCTTTTATTGAACCAGTATCTGTTCTGGAGAGAGAGAAGCTTTCAAGCCACTCGGTGCAATTTTTCACGTCTGGGAAAGGCACTCCAAGTGTTACAGCTAAATGCAAGATGGAACAGACATCTAAGTATGTGTAGTTAGCGCATGTTATAAGGGGCCGTTCCAGGTGGCATGTCCTGTTGACACTTCTGCAGTCTGAGGATAAATAGAGGGAGTTCATGTGTTACAAATTGTTGGAATAAGTCATCCAATGTCTCTGAGTCCACGGTTTTTAATGTCTAATGGAGTTATGAATTTAAGCTCCTGGGCTTGACTTTTGAGGTGTTGTGCAGGCTGTCTGAGGGTGAGGATTGATGGGTCAGGTAAAAAGTGATTGTGTTGCCCACTGTAGGGGATTGGGTCTTTTTGTCTTTTATTATTTTCCGGTTAGAATTCATTCAAGACCATAGTGATTGTGTAGTTTCACCCACAGCGTTTGTTGTTGGAATATTTAATACACTAGATGCATTTAGCTGGGATGGTCAGAATGCTTTTCTCAGACCTAAAGAAGAGCTCTGCGTGGTTCAAAAGCTTGCGTCTCTCTCACCAACAGAAACTGGTCCAATAAAAGCTCTCTAATATTCTGGGACAGATGGAGTTGCAACTACAGTGCATACAGATTAAAATCAGGAGTAGGTATGGGTATAGAAAACAGAAGTTCTGACTTCCTGGCCATGTTTTAGCCAATAGTCCTGCTGTCTTCCTTAATAGGTCACAAAAGGAAGGATGCAAAGTATCCACTTGAAGAGTTATGTCTGCAGAAAGGAATGTCGTGGGAACTCCAACCAGGCATTAATGAACATTTGCACAGCCTTGCATCCTCTTAAAGAAGGGAATGGTGGGTGTGAGACATGCGCTGTTCTGCTGCTTGATAGAGCTTTCAGCACTGCCAGCAATATCATCTAAAATGTTTGTTTCCCTTTGCTGCTGGTCCAGCAATAATGACTCTTTTGGCCAAAATAAACTAGACTTAATGGGAGAGAAGACAAACATACATTAGCTGGGCCAAAGCCCATGAGCTTAGAAGAATTTGTCTGAACTGTGTTTGCAACTCTTGTAGAAGTATGGAAATTAACTTTTGGGTAATATTAAAAGCAAATAGCTTTGTGTACTGGATGGTCTATGAAACTGGTGCTGGGTAGAGAGGTTTCCATCTCTGTTTCCAGTGTACACCTCCTACCCAAGAGCATGCAAAGGGGAATAAAGTAATGGGGAAATGCTACAGCTCCACTGGAGGAAGGAGCCACATGTTCTTCTGTCCTCCAAGTCCATGGTTCTGACAAGCATGTGAACTGAGCAAAGGCAGAATTCAAATAGCTAGTGGCACAGATCACAGGCAGGGGTTCTGAGGGACTGTCCTGCTTCCCCTTTCCACCCATGGTAGCATGGCTCGTGTATTAGCATATTAGATCATTGCTCAGTGCTTTGTGATACTGCAGCTTTCCCTGCAGACTGGTTTATGGGCAATGTTTCATGACTTGCTTTCCCCGGCTCTTGCCCTATCTGGTGTTGGCAGAAGAGCAAGGTGATGTCACAGGACTTGGCTCAGCTACTTTTCTGTTCCATGGGGCTCCACCATCCTGCTGATCATCTACATTAGTCCACGAATTAAGCTTGCTGAACAACTTCAATTTACAGCCTTCAGAAGATACAGGATAACTCAGTTAAAAACAGGGGTTCTCAGACTGGGGGTTGGGACCCCACAAGGGGTCACAAGGTTATTATGGGAGCGTTATGAGCTGTCAGCTGTGCACATGGCCGACAGGCCCATGTCTGAGTGCCAGAGCCCATTGGAGCTGGGTAGCCAGAGAGCAGCAGCTACCAGCTGCATGCAGTAAAGGCAGCGCCCCCCAGTAGCAGTGGAGAAGTAAGGACAGCATGGCATAGGGGGCTGCCGCAGCCTGAAATATTTTTGAAGGGGGCCCCAGGGGAAAAAAAGGTTTGAGGAGTCCCTGGTTTTAAACTTGTGGGGCCAGCTCGTGTAAACTGTCTGAAACACAGAATGGTTAAAACTGGGTGGGAAGCACAGTCAGGGTTTTCAGACTTGGTTTGAAATGCCATGTGGGCCTGGCCAAACAAACCAAGCTGGACTAGATACAGATGCAGCTTGTTCAGTTAACGTTATTTGAGCACTGTTGTAAGTGGAGCTTTTCTTGGTAATTTGAATCTTGTCCAGCAGCTGGACTTTAATCTCACTTACACTAGTGAAGTAAGTGGAGTTGCTGATCTGTTCTACTGAGCTGAGTCCAGAGTGTCTGTCTTCACGTCATTTTTATCTGCTGCAAATTTGCTGGTCATAGTTTAGTGCCTAGCAGACAAGTTTCCTTTTCAATGATTACAGTCAGTACATTGTAACAGTCTCAGCAAAGATGATCCTGGGATGGAAGCTGTAGTTGTATAGAAAGGTTTCAGGCATTTTTATCAGGACTGTTCTGTGTTTGAACAGCACCTAGTACAGTGGGGTCCTAGTCCCTGACTAGGATTGTGAGATGCTTTGCTTTATACAAAAAATACTAATATGTTGGGAGGAATTTTGTTTCCCCGGCTATCCGTTTCTGAGCTTCCCTAAGCACTTAAATATCGTCTGTCTCTCTCTCTAAAAGAAATCTGCTTCTCTGAATATTAAAAAGGGCTTTGGGAAGGTGCATTTGAAACTGTCTGACAAGCTCAACGTTTGTTGATTCATTTTAGTCAAACCTGATCCAAATCTGACTATAGTTGTTAGCTTGTGATACGCTAATAACACCATGTGTATTCACTCACTGGGAACTTCCATGAATTTTGCCCTTCTCCCAAACAAATATATTTCTTGACTACATTAGCTGGAAAACTGACTTTCCCTTGTTAAAATAAATGTAGTTTACATGAGGAGAGGAGAGAAGAGTAAATTGTTCCCTTCTGTAAGGGTAAAATTCTTCTCAGAGTTACATCAGTGTATGGCTGCGGTATTTTACCTTGAGTTAGTTATACCAGTGTGGAAGTTACCAACAGGAGATTTTCTCTCTGAACAGTCAGTTTTTCATTTTTGGCTGTAATAACAAGTGCATAAAATAAAAATGTAGCAGAAATCAATAGCTTGCTTTGCCTGTGGCTTTTTCCTGTCTCCTCTCTCTGCTCCAGTATGGGGGAGTGGTTTTCACTGTTTCCGATTCTCATAGGCTAAAGTGCCTTGTGGGTTGGGTATGCCTCAATTTGCCTTAGGGAGTCAGCCTGAATACTTGAACTGAAGCACTTAGGAAGACGCAGCTTTTCCAGTCTGTGCAGATTTCCGTGTGGTTATTTTTCTTGTAGTTATCCCGGATAGTCAATAGAGAAGGAGGGTTTTAATTTTAAAAGCATCATGGAGCACCTACTTTCACAGGGGCTCAAGGTTAGTAAAGAAAGGTTTGAAGTTATTCAAGGATTGCCAAATGTCGTTTGCTTTCATTGTATTTGTTGCCAAGCTAACATGGAACAGCTGACAGAATAATGCTGTCAAATCATTGCTTTCATCTGCTGGGGGGGAAGGAGGGGTGGTAACAATTTTAGAATTTTCTAAAAGAAAAGGGGAAATGCGTGTCGATGCTTTTCAGATTTGTTTCATTGATTGGATATTACCTTTTTTAGTTGTGTAAAGGCTGGCAAGCCAAGTTCAAAGGTATTGCCTTGTTTGTAAAACCTTATTATGCACTTTTAGACTGACTTTTCTTTGTAACCTTCCACACTTTAAAAATTGTGTGGATTGACTTTTTGTCTGTGATGCTGAGTAGCTTGCTCTCACTGAAGTCAAAATGAAAGCTGCGCGTGTTCTGCATTCCCAAAAAATTATTGTCTTAATACTTTCAAACAGTTCAGTATTTTATTATGAACTTGAACAGCTCCTGGAGATGTCCCATACATTGATTTAGAGGTGTGCTGCACATTGGCCAGTGTTGTTTTGGAGGCATAGTGAGAAAGTTATTTCAGCAGTGGGTGGAAGTGGGCATTTCTCTTGACACATTTGAACAACCACTGCTGCTGAACTAAGGACCTGGAGAAAAACCAGTTTGATTACTCAGAAGTTGAGGTTCCTTTTTCTGTTTTGCAGTAGTGTTCCTTTGCTTGCTGTGAGTTTAAGGTGCTCTGTTGCCAGAATAGGAGCCTGATCTTGAAGGTGCTTCCCAAATTCACACCTAGTGCAGTCCCGTTGACTTCAGGGGAGTTGTAGCAGCTTTTTTTCTCTCTGAGCTGAATTTGGCTGATCATACGTAAACAGAATATATGCATTAGGTATTAGTATCTCTAAGTATTCCTGTTCCAGATCCCGCTCTTAATTGTACTGGTGCAACCTTGCTGAAATCATTAAGGCTACATGGAAAAATTTATGGGTTAACTCTGACCCTTCTATTTCATTATAATCTTATAAAATGAATAGCCCTCAATAAATAAAACTAAATGAGGAGTAGAAATGACAATGGGATCTATTTATAAAAATCAAAGCAAACTTTTGTTGTGTGATCAATTAAGCATATGTGGAAAGTACCTGTTTCTAAAGGTCTAGATACTCACTAAATTTTAAGGGAGGGATTTTTCAGGAGTAGTTGCAGGAGTTAGGCCTCCTCCAGTTCCCACAGAGTCACCTTCAGGCTGTTTAATAGATTTAGAAATGCATCTCATGGCATCTGATCCAAAATCTGTTCAGATATTTGATTTTAGTTAAGATACATAATTTAAAAGTCCAGACTTGAGGATCATGGGAAAAAATTGTGGCTGTGTCCCTGCTGATGTTACTGGAAAAGACTGCAGTGAAATTAATTGAGATTTACTCTGCTTAACCTGGTGTTCATTTCCCAGAAATGTGGACTACTTTTATTAAAGATACACCTGTTAAGTGTGCTGTAGCTAGTGGAGTTTGGTCTACAGTGTGCTCACAGTTGATGACAGTGCAGCTTTTGCAGTCACAAATGCATTCTTTTAAAACAACTGCTAGGGATGCTGCTGCTTGTAGAATGCCGATCTAACTACTAGGCAGTGTTACACTTTTCTGCTGAAATGATCCACACTCTCATGAAGCACGAGATCATATGATACAGCTGTAACATTTTACTAGATGTATAACAATAAAGAAGTCTGAAGCTTTGACATTGTTAACCTAGAGAATTTAATAGTTTTCTTTTTTCTATGGGTGTGTCTCCCTTATAGAAATGACTCACAATGGGATTGCCCTCCTCAATCAAGGATTTTTTATAAGTGGCTTCACAGAAAAGCTTAGAAAATAGATGCAATTTTGTGTATTTTATCCATCAACAAATTGGCAGCACATTATTTTTCACCCAGTTGTTAACTTTTTAGTCTGGTAGAAATCACCTTAAATCAATTAGCAAACCTCCTGGAAATTCCAAAGCATAAGATATGTATTTTACTAATAATTGCCACAGATTTTTATTGCCTCTAAACTTCAACATTTATTCACAAATCAAAGCCACTTACACTTATCCAGGTTTCTAAGAGTATTTTCCCTGCGTACATTGAAGGAGGATCTGGAAGACACCCGTGTCAAAATTAGCACCAAAAGAAAAAAAGCAATAACTCATTCCATCATTAAGGCCCTTATGCTAAGTCTTCACTGTGTATTTTTTAACCGAGATACTTGTGTTGTTGTAAAGCATGCCTTTTTTTTCCCCCCCCAGTGGGGAGACATCCTTAAAAAGGTACATTTCTAATTCTGGTGAGCTACATTCGGGTTAAAACAGCAGCCAACACACAACAACTCGCCTTTTAATTTAGATTAACAGCTTGGGTTAAAGCTTTTAGGTGAGCCTGGTGTTCAACATGTATTGCTAACTTGAGTTAAAGCAAAATGGCTATGTTTTCACACTGTTTTATCCTGCAGTAGCTAACACAGGCTTGCTCAGCTGAATTAAGATGACACTGTGTGTTTGCCTGAGAGTGGGAATGAGTGTAAATGCAGTAGTCATAAAACTGAATGGCAGCGCAGGTGTGTGATACTGGTAAATAAAATGGTCCGATTTCTTTCCTGGATGTGGTTTTCCTGGACATTCGTATTGTTATGTTTGAATGGTCTCACTTATATGGCACATCTCTAAGGAAAGCAGTTCATGCTTTTTTGGTGCTTTTGTTTTACTGACCACTTTTTCACAACATTTTCCACTCTATTTTATAGCCCTCACTGGTCCTGGGTTGTAGAAACTCACCTTTATGGGCTGACCAATGCTCACTCCTTAACAATCTTGCGTGTTGGCTAGTGATGCACAGAGGAAGTCGCATTTTGGTTTTGTTTTTATAAAGCCTTCTTGGTCAGCTTTTTATCTTTACAAAACCAAAGGCGAGGTCAGGGCCGTGAGAGAGTGACGCTTCATTTAAATAGTTCCGAAGGGTAGCTGTGTTAGTCTAGTTCAGCAAAACAGCAAGGAGTCCTGTGGCACTTTTAAAGATAACACATTATCACGAGCTTTTGTGGGAGAAACTCCCGCTTTGTCAGATGCTTTGAAGACAGGGGAACTTACAGAATGGGAGAAAAGTAAATGCAGGGACGTGTAAGTCATGAGATCAGGTTGGACTGTTACACAAATCAAAGCAGTTGTTTAGATTCAGACACTGGGGAACAGCTTCATTTAAATGTTTCTGGTTTGGTCCATCACATGTTCACATTTGGTCCCCATAAGATGGGGTTTCCACTGACATTTCTCTTAGCTTCTCCTTTGCCCTCGAAAACACAGCCTAGACCTGGATAGCCTTGGCTTTCTGCTGAAACCACTGGATTTGTGGGTAGGCCCTTCAGTCCCAATGGGACAAATGGTTGAAAACCTCATGAGGGACTTTGTGGAGGTAGTTTGTTTTATTTTTTAGTTTGTTTTATTTTATTTTTTGCCCCCTTCCTTCTTTTACCCCTTCTGATTATTTCTCTGCAGGATGTGGTAGTTGGATTTGGTGATCTTTATACACTTTTTATTTATTCAGGCAAACCACTGTTGCCATCAGTTAGAGTTAACCTGAGAGAGAATGGCGTGAACAGTGAGTAAAAACAGCAGGCTTTGGTATGGAGCTATTTTTTATTAAGCGCCAGTAGTATTCTGGGCTAGGCCCAAAAGAAGACACAGACACTGTTGTGAAAAGGTTTCCAGCTGACGGGTGCTCTGAGGCCATCCCCCTCACTGGGCTCCTCGTCTTCCTAAAACATTCTCACGGCTTCCTTCCTCTCACTGCTCAAGTTAGCTGCTGTGCTGCATTGAGCCGGGAAGAAGCAGCAAGAGAAACAGTGAGTGAGAGGAGAAGAGGGCAAGCACATATCTCTTTTTCCTCCCACATCTCCATTCCTTCTGTGCTGAGGGTGGCATAGCAGCATCGTCCTCCCATCAGTAATGTGCAACCATATGCGTTTGCATAGAAGCAGATGCCTATCTGAGATCTTGGTATTGCCAAGTACTGCCCCCACTTTAAATAAATAAATCGTAAGTTAAACCCCACCAAAATCATGAGATTGTGGCTTTAAAAGTAAGAGTTTTTTTTAAAAATAACAAATAGGGAGTTGTTTTTATTTGCTTTCTGGTGTTTGAACTTTTAGGATTCACATTTTCAAGCTTCTCTCTGCAAACTGTTAGAGCCTAGAAACTTTTTTAAAAATGAAAGCAAAGATTGTCACTTAATCCCATGATTCCAGGAGCTGGAGACTTAACACTGCCAAATATCCTAAGACTTGTTATAAAATCATGAGCTGAGAACACTGGATTTGTATGGTGTTCAGTGTTACTATCCTAGGACAGTGGTTCCCAGCATTTTCTCTGCTGTGGCACACCTTGCTACATTTAATTAATTTGAAGCATACCACCATGTAGTTTCCAAATGAACTTATGAATATTCATGAGCCAATGAGCCAATCCAGAGAGCTCTTTGAGTAGTTTTTCAAAAAGCTTTGTGGCACATCACCTCAGACCTGACGGCAAACCTGTCCTAGAGGTTCCATGTAGGGTCAGGATCATGCTTATGTCAGACATTTCACACATCTCAAGAACATGCTGCCCACAGATGCTTGCTAGATCATTAAAGTCAATATAAATGGAAGATTAGATAATCAAAACCCAAACCTGTTTTTCAGTTGTCAGACAACTCGCCCACTCTAGTATTTTTCAGAAGCGCTCTAATCTCTGAGAAAAACCATCTGTCTAAACAAGAGTGGAAAGTGAATTCTGTGAGTTTGTCCTTGTGCGGGTGTTTTTGTTTGGTACGTGCATGAGAACAGAAAGCCTCTAAACCATCTGTGACTAGGCAAATGTATCCCAGTTACATGTCTGCCTCTTCATATGGGAGGGGAAAGGTGAGAAACAGGAAGATGAGTTATTTATGCCTAGAAGAACAAAAATTTAGCGTATACAGAATAATTCTATCACATAGAAAAAGGCAGGGAAGGAACCTGCCAATCTAGACATTGTGTTTGAATGAAAATTTGCTCATATTGAGGTTAGAGACAGGACAAAGAGGTAAAGTAGCAGAGGAGTAATGTGTTATGACCTATTTGTATTATGGTAGTGCTTAAGTCACATTATGCTAACCACCGCAATGTTATAGAGTAAGGCTATTTCTTTACTGTACAAAAGGGGTATGCTTTGTATTAAGATAAATAACCTGAGGTAGCTCTCTCAGGGCAGGTCTATGCTTAAAACACCACAGTTGCACAGCTAAATAGTTAATCCACTTCCTCACAAGAAGCTATAACTGTGTCTGGACATGGCATGCCCACATGTGGTGTGGGAGCGAGGGTTAAGGCCAACGTAATTATGTCTTTCATCTACCAAACATGAATACATATGCCCAAAGACGATCCTGGAGAGGCAAGAGTGAAGTAGCTTTTACCCTAGTCAAGGTAAGTTTATTCATGCCAGAGGTAAGAGCATTGACTTTGACTAGCTACACTGAGGTAAAAAGGCCTTGCCATGTGCTTGTCTCCAAAATTTTACAGAAGTAGCTCGCTTGAAGTAAAACAAGCAGGGAGTCCTGTGACACTTAAAGACTAACAAATTTATTTGTCGCACAAGCTTTCGTGACAGAAAATCCCACTTCATCAGACTCTTTGAAAATGGGGGAACTTACAGAATGGGAGGAAAACAAATGCAGGAAAGTGTAAGTCATGGGATTGGGTCACACTATACAACAAATCAATGCAGTTGTTAAGGTTCAAACACTGAGGAACAGCAGAGGAAGATGAGGTCAAATTGCCCATTGTAATGAGGAGAAAATCCAAAGTCCTTATAAGAACTTACGATTTTTAGCAGCGAAGATATAACCATGGAGTAAGAGGCAGAGGATGCTGAAGAACCTATAATCTAAATAGACACACACAGATGTGTACAAGAGCTGTAACACGTTAGATGTAGGCATGTTTTTGTTTCACATGCTGAACAAGCTGACCTGTGATTGGTCCTGTGGGAGAAGATTTTTCTTGTCCTGAGAGTTTCAAGATTTTAACATTTTTTTTCCCCACGCTGAAACAAGACAACAAATCAAAGTCTTGAAAATTGTTGCAAACCAATAACTTTTAAAAAATATACATCAGGTCAATCAAAAAGTTATTGTTTCAATTTTAATTTTTTAAAAAGGTTTTAATCTTTTTCACCTTGTGTCAGTGGAAAAATAACTTAGGAAACTGTGCTGCAGTCGTGCTCGAAATGTAGATGTTTTCTATATTGATGGAAGTGATTTTTCCCACTGATATACATAACTCACTCCCCTGAGCAGCAGCTGCTTCATTGATTAAAGGGTTCTTATACTGGGGGGTTAGATGTACTTAACTATGATATTCAAGGGTGTGATTTTTTTTCAAACCCCTGAGTGACATAGTTAAGTTGATCTGTGTTTTAAGGGTAGACTAGAGTTGAATGGCTCCATATAAAAACACAATGTTTTTATAGTTCCTTGTTGCTCTCAACCTGGTGTTTGTCATTTACACCACTGCAAAGTGGGTATATAACATTTTATGCCTGCTCTCTTCATGGTGATGCAAATGATTGCACAGCGTGCAGGACAACAGAGTGTCAGGCCTCCTTGTACCTAACATTTCTGGGTAGGCAAAGTATAAAGGAGTTGAGTAGCAAACTGGAAGATAGATCTTTTATCATAAACTGGCATTAAAGTGCAAGAAACAAAAGGCACTATTGCTCAACAGAACACTTCCTTGAGACATTCTTTGTCCAAACCTGTGCAGGTGCATGATTCACCATATACTTGCTTTTTCCTGGCTACCATTTAATGTCTGTCCTGAACCATTCTCATGCTTTCATGCTATAGACCCCATTGGTGAAGTGCCTTTTTATTACACAGTTCTTTTACCTAGGAATATTACTAATGTGTGAGGAATTAAACATGTTAGAGTTGCTCCCTTGATACTTTTCCAAGTCTTTGAAGTGATACCATTTTTGTCTTACTCTGAATCATGAAGACATGTGTTTCTCAGCCTATTTCTCTCCTTTGTGAAATTAAGTCCATCTTTTGGTGCGCTCACTTCCTGTATCTCATCTCAAATTACATAGTAAACACTTGGGAGACAATGATAGTCTTACCTATTATTTACTATGAATTGGGCCGATTTCTTACTGAGGCCTTTGGCCACCAACGGTATAAAGAAAGCAAAATGGTGGTAATAATGTGTGCTTCTGATAAGGTATAAATAACTTGTGATAACCTAGTCATTTCTGCAACACCACATTGTGATGTCAAGTGATCTCACTGTATAAATGAAAGTGTGATATGTTTGGGTTGAGAGAGATTGAGCTTTATTATTGTTTTGGTACACAAGAAAATAAATAGCTAGTGAAGTCATTTTATTTTATACAGATTTTCTCTTTATTGAATGCTGAAGTCTTTGAGGAAATATGGTTATGTGATTCCTTTGGCATATTTCTGCGAAGAATCCTAACCATGCATTGTTTGGTATTTTCTTGAATGCTCAATCAGAGACACTTAATATGTCAGCACTCAGATTTGCTTAGTGAATTGTAACTGCTGCATATCTGTCATGTTTAAAGAGCCATGGAAACAATCTAAAGAGAATGCTATCCTGACAAAAAGTTATGTAACGCAAACAAGAAGTCCTGTGGCACTTTTAAAGACTGAGTGCCACAGGACTCCTTGTTTGTTTTGCTGAACAAGACTAACATGGCAGCCCCTTTGGAGCTTTTCATGCAGACATTTGTCTGATCTTTCTTGCCAGTTTTCTGAGTGCCAGATCATGCAGTCCTTATGTCGTAAAGATTGCTGGACTGGGACTTAAAAAGCTGTGAAGTCTGAAGATATGAAATGCTATGAAATATTCTTTTGAGAAGAACATTTAATTTACTATCAGTGCTCTAAGGCCCTGATCCAAATTTAATTTAGTCTTGTATCAGTGCTGTAAGGGTCTGATCCATAGCCCATAAAAGTAAGTGGAAAGATTCCTTTTGACTTCCATGGGCTCTCAAAGAGAAACAGCAGAACTCAAATTAATATGCAAGCTAAATTCTGTGAAAGCAGGACTGAATCGAGACTATGAATTCTTTTCCCATTACAAAAGGTAATTTGATTTCTGGCTTCCCATGGTTTGAGCCTAACAACTGCTCTGATTTGCTGTTACTGTATGACCTGATCCTATGTTTTTTACACCCCCTTGTATTTAATTTCATTCCTTTCTGTAAGTTCACCCATCTTTGAAGCATCTGAGGAAGTGGGATTTTCTCCCACGAAAGCTCATGCGAAAAATAAATCTGTTAGTCTTAAAGTGCCACACGACTCCTTGTTTTTTTCTCTAGGTCAGACCCTTACAGTATAATAAATTTGAAATATCTAGTGAGAGAGAGGTTCCTAAGATTGGGCCTAATAATTCTGAATTTTTAATGAGATTGTGGCAATTTGGCCATTTCCTTCAGTGGGAAAAGAAGCAAACGATCTATAGGTGCCTATGTCTGAATCCTTGTATATTTTCCAGAAGAGCAGCTGTGTTGGTCTACTTCAGCAAAACAATCAAGGAGTCTGTCTTTGAAAGTGCCCCAGGACTCCTTGTTTGTCTTATATATTTGGTTCCCTCTTACCCACAAGTATTTCTTTTCTATTTGCCAGAATTGTCCCCTGAAAGCTTGCTAAGCGATAATGCTCCAAATGGATACAACAGTTGATAAGAAGTAATAGTTAGTCTGTTGTCATACTACTGGCTTGTGTAGGTAATCTCTTGACAATAGGGCTGGTGGGTTATACATTGACACTAGCTAAAATGCTCTTGTTTTCTTGAAACAATTATGTTCTGCTTTTAGGAATCCTACAAAAGATTTCAGCCAGCAGTTTTTATCTGTGTATTTTGCATACATCCGTAGGGGTTTAGGTTTATTTAAGCAAGAAACACAGACTTCTGTTCTGTTCTGCCAGCCCTTTACTTATAACAAACATGTTTATTGTTCAATAGGCCTGTTTCTGATCTCAGTTGAACAGCTCCAGATCTGAAGCTAATGCAGTCATTCTGCATTGACATCAGTGTAACTGAAACTGGAATCTAACCATTTAAGTTCCATAATGGTCAGTTCGTCTTTAATTCAGAAAATGCATCTAGTTCTCTTGCTGACACAAGTATCTGCCATGAAAGGCAGGGTTAAGAGTAGAGGTTAAGAGTTTGCAGCTCACACCTCAAATCTCTTTTTAGAGCAGGGATGGACAAAGCTGGCACATAGCTAGGTGCCAGCAATTTTACTTTTCGTTGCCAGAGAGCGCTCCGCCATTATATTTTTGCAGTGGAGCTAGAGAGCAGGTTGCTAAAACTGGTCACAGTGGTGACCAGAAATGTATAATTTGTTGAGGCCTGTTTTGAAGACATGGATTCCCAGTTCAAAGGAGCATGTGTCTGTCCTGGTGGCCATGAGCTGCTGCTGTGTAGAGAAGCCAGGTTTGTGAATGAGGCTTTCAGGCATTTGGTTTAGCTAGAAGAGAGCACATATAACTTTAATTTGCTGGAGAAAGAGCAAATGCAGTGATTCACAGGACTTCACCATTGATCCATGCAAGGAAATGCTGGTGAAATCAATAAGAATTCTGTGCACAGAGGGAGAGAAAGTCCGTAGTTTTATTCATCACGACAAGCTGCAGGATTGGCCAGCTATCATTTATAGATTAAGCTGAGAGTAAGCAAGCTACCAGAGAATGCAAAATAGCATCTATGTGTGTTTGTAGCCACTGTTGTTTCGTATTATTTACTTAGATTACAGGCTTCTGGTAGCAGGGACCGGTTTTTGTTGTGTGTATAGTACTGAGCTTAAGGAGCCTGAGTTCAAATTGGGTCCTCTAGTAAGTACTGTTGTACAAATAAATAACCAAATGAATGAAAACTGAAAGGTATGGCCTCATATTAAAATATAGTTTATTAGTAGTAAATTGTTGTAAACTTTCTGTAAACAGTATAGCTGAAAAGACTCTTAGGTGAAGTTTGAAAGACTCTGGACATATTAAGAACATTGGTAAATGTAGCAATTTGTTAAGTGAAATGACCAGAAATCTGATTCTTTTAGATTTTTCCAAACTGAATTAGATTTTTTTGCTATGTCCAGGATTCAGCGGTGTTCTCTGTTTTGCTCTAAAGAGCTTTAGAATGAACTGTGTATCTGCAACAATGGGAAGGAAGTCAAAATTGAGTACATTTATCATAATCGCAATACATTGTCTTCAAGATCTCTGAGGCTATGTCTACAGGAGCAAATTAGTTTGAATTAAAGAGCCTTAATTTGAACTAATTTGAACCCTATCTACACTAGGTTTTGCCTAGTTCAAGCTAAAAAATTTAAAAGCTTAGTTCAAACTAGTTGGTTTGGCTGGTTAGTTGGAAGTAACTGCTTAATTCAAACCAATTTGCATATTTAGTTTGAACTAGCACAATGTAGGCATGGTAGTTCAAACTAAATAAGTTTGAACTAGCAGTTAGTTTGACCTAAGCACTTTTTTTCAGTTCAAACTAACTTAGTTCAAACTAATTGTGCTTTTTTAGTTCAAACTAAAAAGTTAGTTGAAACTAAAAAAAGCACAGCTAGTTTGAACTAAAAAAATGCACTTAGTTAAAACTAACAAAGTCTGAACTAAGATTTTAGGTGTAGACAGCCTGAGACCGTAATTCATTAAGGTCACATCAAGCAGAATTGCAGTGAAGTAGCACTTGAATGTGAGTGTAGCAGTTTGGAATCATGTAATGTAGGGAGTTGGGGTTCCTTTTTCTTCATATATGAAGGTTAAAAAAATCAAAAGGGTGAGACAAGAAAAAAAAAATCCCCCCCCGGTCAGGTCAACTCAACAGCCAGCAGAATAATGAGCTCATTTGCCTAATCATGATCTCAAACAGAGTAGCATACTGGAAAACGCTCCTGTATTCTTCTGCATCTTAAACAAGGAGTCTGGTGGCATTTCTGAAGATTAACACATTTATTGCATGAGTTTTCGTGGGAGAAAATCCTACTTTGTCAGATGAGTTAGAAGTGCCACCAGACTCCTTGTTTGTTTTGCTGAACTAGACTAATATGACTGCTCCTTTGGAACTCTTCACCATGTGTCACTGTCATTGGTGATTTGTATCTAGGGAGAGAGCACCTTCAAGGTGTAAGTTGGGGGGAGTGAGTAAGCAGGGGTGGGAAGTGACTGACTGAGTAGTTGAGCTGTCTTTGTAGACTATCCTTCAGAAAGAGCTGAGAAGGATTCATGAAACTTTTGTTTAGTGCCAAAATCAGCCCCGGTGTAAGCAGGTACAGTCTTGTTGAAGGTAGTGAAGATGCACATACACCCAGGCTGAATTTGGCTCTTATGGGTTGTGAGAGCTATTGTATGCGTCCAGTTATGCCCTAAATCCACTAAAATGCAGTTGGAGTCAAATGGCTGATTGGATTCCAATGCTGTCACTAAGCATGTAGCACTTGAAGTCAAACGCATAAAATACAGCTTGGCAAGTGGCAATCTGTCTGCCTACTTCTAGGCATCTCAGAACGGTGTTGAATGACACGAAATTTCAATTGGTGGCAAAATGCTCTAGTTTATAAATGTGAGTATTAAGATGATTAAAATCACCCAATGATTTTATACAGTACTTGCCATTCGTTATGATAGACAAGGAAAATCTTACTATTCCAAATACTACTAAACTAGGGTTGCATGCTTTATTGTTTGTCAGCCTTGCATCCCCCTACAACCTGCCATCCCCCCCCCCCCCACTGCAGAGAGTCCCTGCAACTCTCCCCACCGTCTCCTATCCTAGAGGCTCTGAGTAGCTCCTTTGCCATTCTCCTGACACCCCTCCCTCCTTGGCAGGCCTCTGTGTGCATTTCCAATCATTTTATATCAGGTTCTCCCAGTCCCTTCTGTCAGGGTCCACGTTTTTCCCCCTCATGCCAGAGGTTCTGTGTACACTTCCCTTGTCCCCTTTCCTGCATGTTCCTGTTTTCCACCACCATTTTTTTCTGTCTGAAAAATAATTTAGGATCTCAAATACTCAGAGGATGACAGAGATGAGCCAGCGTGGGGTGTTGTGCAGAAAGGGGTTAATGGTTGCTGTCATCTGCGTCTTTGATCTATCCACAGTTAGACCAAGGTGGTTCAGTTGAAGTTGCTGGCAGTCAAGAGTTCCATGTGCCCCCTTTTTCCCATTCATCACTAAAAACAATTGGATTCTTCCTGTTGAAGTCTGTAATGTTTACTGGCAGTTTTGAATTGATCGGGTACTGTATTCGGAAGTTATTGTGGTAAAGAATCATGTAAACGGGAAGGGACCATGAGAGGTCATTGAGTCTAGTCTCCTGCACTCAAGGCAGGACCAAGTACCCTCTTAAACCATCCCTGACAGGTGTTTGTCTAACTTGCTCTTAAAAACTTCCACATCCTGCCTGGGAAGTTTATTCCAGTGGTTAATCATCCTGACAGGATTTTTTCCCTAATATCCAACCTAAACCTCTCTTGCTGTAATTCAAGCCCATTGCTGCTTGTCCTATCATCATCAGCTAAGGAGAACAATTTTTCTCCCTCCTCCTTGTGACAGCCTTTTGGGTACTACAAAACTGTTATCATGTCCCCTCTCAATCTCCTCTTTTCCAGACTAAACAAACTAGACAGATAGACAAACAGAAAATCGCCATGAGTGTAGGTCCTTGCTGATGTTGACCAGTTGAACATAGTTGTTCTGTAGATGCCTGGACTGAAGAGCAAAAGTAACTTTGTAAATTATGCATTCAGTTATTTCCTGTTCATTTAGAGTTAAATTCTCCCCTCATAAGCAGCTCTTCAAAATTCGAGACAAATTATTTATTTGAGGGACTGGTAAGCTACCATTTTTGATTAGTGATATGGTGTTATTCTGGTAAAACATCTAGCCTCAGATATGCATGAATCCCCTGGAAGATCATTGAAGAAGAAATGCAGGGTTTGTAAATTTCCAGGGGGTAGCCATGTCAGTTTGTGTACAGCAAAAGCAGCAAGAGTCCTGTGGCACCTTACAGACTAACAGATTTCTTTGGGCATAAGCATTTGTGGGCTCCAAACCACTTTGTCAAATCATTTATTTCCAAAGAAATCTGTTAGCCTATAAGGTGCCACAGGACTCTTGCCGCTTTTACAATTTGTAAAAAGGCAGCTCTGGAGCCAGTTTATAAAATTAGTTACTGTTGACTGTGGAAGGAATATCTTATTCTTATGAACTTAATTAACTGGGTACCCATTAGAGAGCCATCCGGGCACGTGATTTGGCAGAGAATCAAATGCAAAATCTGTTGTTCAGAGCATCATTAGAATTTGTCGAACTCACTAACTAACCAATTAATATTCTGCTCTCTTCATATGTAACTGTTTTCATGTAAAGCACTTCCTATGGGTAAACGACCTGATTCTCAGATGGCATACAGTGGCATTATTCTACTGACCCTACTGTGGCTGACACCAGTTGGGAATCTGGCCTACCATTTGCAAGTGACAGGTTTAAGAAAACAGTAATTTAAAATACGTCCAGATATAGTCTCCTTTTGCTCTCACTTGAATCGGTGTAAATCTGGATTAACAGCTGAAGCCAGACAACCTATAAAATTGTTGCAAGATCAGAATCAGGTGTTCTTCAATAAACATTCATGCTTTGTAAAGTACTGAAACAAGAAACCGCCACTGGAAAAGGAGTAATGTGACCCTGGAATGGATTTCAGGTGTGGAAAAATGCATTGAATGCACTGAAAAGCTGGTGTGTTTCTCTCCAGTAACCACTAATGAGATAATGTGTTGATGCATGTAAGTAAGGGTAGGATGATCAATTGTTAATACAGAAAGGAGACAAGAAAGAAAGAAAAAGAAATGAACTAATGAGGGAAAACAGGCATAAAGAGAGAATCACAAGTGTAGAATGGATTCAGGTTTGTAACAGGCACTTAATTGTATCCATTAAGAGTTAGTCATTTATAGCCACCGCGATGATGAGTATCAATGATTTAGAATTGTGGAGGTGAAAGATGAGAGTGTTTCAGCTAGACGTTGACCCAGAGCATCAGAACCAGCCCTCTTCAAAGTTTAACCACATTTAAATGTACAGATAAAGAGTGTTCAGCATTTATTTGGCTCACCTGTTGCCAATAATCAGTATCAGTAACAGGTAATTTTTCTAGTTTAACGGTGGTTTAGTCAGCGGCTATGCTGAGACCGCTTTGGATTTTGTTGAACATGATCGTTTTTCTTCCATCTATCTGCCTTCATTCATTTGTTGTCTCTTGTCTTAGGCTTAGATTGCAAGCTGCTTGGATGATCAGTGGAGTATCTTTGTTCTATGTTTGTACAGCACCTAATACTGTGCAGCCTTGGCCCAAGACTAGGGCTCCTAGCTGCAACCACTACAAATAAAGAAGAATATATATAGAATTTACATGGTGTTACTTGTGATTCACAACAGAATCTGACACATAAACTCCCAGTCTGATTCATATGATTGAATCATATAGGATTTCTGGTGCCGGTGATTATGCATTCTCTTTATACAAGCTAGCTGACTCATTGCTTGCCAATAAGTGTCCCTCACAAAAGAAGAACTTTAGAAATCGATAATACAAAACCAATGTAGCTGAAAGGTTTCAACTACAAGACATCAGGCACAAGATACTGAGTTCCTGCTCCTGGGGATTTTTTCATTTAATTCATGAGCGTTACTTTTCACAAACAATTTTGCAGTGTTTTTTCTTACTAGAGGTGGATCTAGATAATCAAATTTAGATTCAGGATCCAATCTGAATCCAAAACTGGCTTTTTGGTTTTGATATTCTAGTTTTTGCTCAAGTCTAGCTTTTATTGCACTAATAGAAATGCTTTGCAGTATAAATGACTTCCTGTTTTGAGGACTGTTCCATGTTATTAAAAAGAAAAAACAAAAAAAAACCAGAAAAACCAGCTTTGTTGGAGTACGTCTATCGAGTCTGGCCTGGCTTATTCTGGTTTTGCACCTAAAGGGACTGATTTTTAAGGGAGTCTCCATACATGGGCGGCATGCTAGCCTGTCAAAACCTATGCAGCATGTTTAGACTCCACCATCCAGTCACACTAAAGAGCTCAATTCTGCCTTCACTGAGATTGAAGGGATTTTTATCACAGAAGTCAATAGGGGCAGAATTAGGGCAAAGCTGAGCAGTTCTGGAAATCCTCACCTGTAAAATCCATGTTCAATTGAGCATAAGTGACAGAGTCTATCTCCTGCAAGTGCCTGTAATTTTCCGTAATAAATGGTTGAGGCCCCATTAAAAATTAGACTTAAAAGAGGCTTTGTTTGCCTTGTTACATAATCTTTTCTTGCCAGGAGATGAATTCCAAATCTCCTCAGTTGAACTCTGCAGCCTTTCCTTAAAATTCTCAAAGGTTCAGGCTTGAATCTTCCCAAATAGCAAATATCCTTCAGGGTCTTCCATGCATGTGAGATGAGACAGGACAAGGAATCTAGTTTAGATGAAAGTCTACAAATCTATTCTCTTTAAACATGCTAACTTTCCTGCGGCACTCAGACTTAGCAGAGAACATGAGGGACATCAGACACTCAAGACCTACTTGTGGATGCCTGTTGCCTGCTGGACGGTTGTGTTCTTGGATGCATCAGACACGATATTTCCAGCAGAGATAGGGAGGTGTTAGTACTGTTACACAAAGCACTGGTGAGACCCCATCTGGAATACTGTGTGCAATTCTCTTCCCCCTTGTTTAGGAAAAATGAATTCAAACTGGAACGAGTGTGGAGGAGGGCTACTAGAAGGACCTGAAGAATGGAGAATCTGAAGAGGTTGGCTTGTTTAGACTAACCAAAAGAAGGATAAGGGGAGAGATGACTGCTCTGTATAAATACATTAGAAGGATAAATACCAAAAATGGAGAGGAGTTATTTAAGTTCAACACTGATGTGAACAGAAGAGCAAATGGATATAAGCTGGCCATCAGGAAGTTTAGACTTGAAATTAGAAACGGGGTTTTATCTGTCAGAGGTGTGAAGTTCTGGAGTAGTCTTCCAAAGAGAGCAATGGAGGCAAAAAATGTAGATGGTTTCAGAACTGAGCTTGATAAATTAATGGAAGGGGTGTTATAATGGGACAGCCTAGTCTGTCAATTGGCCGATCTTTGGCTTCTGATGTAGATATGCCCATGGGATGATTGATTTAGGGGAGGAGGGTTTCTGAATTATTTCAGAGAATTCTTTCTTGTGTGTCTGTCTGTCTTAGTCCTGCCCACATGCTCTGGGTTTAGCTGATCAGCATATTGGGGTCAAAAAAAATTTCCCCTGGGACAAATTGGCAAAGGTTCTTGGGTTATTTTACCTTCCTCTGTAGCATGGCGCATGGCTTACCTGCTGGTAAATTTTCTGTATCTTAAAGTCTTTAAACCATGATTTGAGGACTTTAATACCTCAGTCATAGGTTTATTGCAGAAGTGGGTGAGTGAGGGTTTTTGGCCTGCATTGCACAGAGGGTCAGACTAGAATCACTAGATGATCATGTTTTCCTTCTGGGCTTAGAGTCTATGCATTGTAGCATGACACTGCGTGTCATGGGTGGCTGTTGGGTTGGAGGCATTTATCCTATATGGTGTTGTGGGAATAACTTTGCAAAAAGAGCTTATGATCTGAGGGTTGTTCCACGGGAAGAGGCAGCCCAGATCTAGAGTTTGAAGACTGGAAGATGAAAAATTAATTGGAAAATCGGTAGATAGACATAAGTTTCATCATGAGCAGAGCAAATGATTATTAAGAGCATTGTGGTTTGGGGACTTTGTGAAATCCTGGCTTAATTCAGCAGCAGCTCCTATCAGCAGGGGTGGAAGAAAGAAAATGCATAATTTAATTATTCTTTCCCCCTCACTGCCCTCGCTTTTGGTCAAGACCCTGAAAATCACGAGTTCTGTCTCCTCTGTGGAGAACACTACACAGCAGCTAAATTAGTAGACTTTAACATGTTGTTCTGCCAAAATATTGTGTGCTGCAGGACAAAACCAAGAATGGAACTAGGAGCTTTTTCCAACAAACTTTACTGAAAGGTCACTAGTTTGAACAGGAGGTCGTGAGAACCAGAAAGAGGCTAATCATCAGTGATTGTGGAAGAGCACTTTTCTCAGTGAGGATGTGAGTCCATACACAGCATCAAATGCTGGGAAGTCTTAACAAGAAATCTTTGTTTCTGCTGGAAGCAGTGGCAGCCAGCAATGTTAACTTGAATTTTTACTATATTAAGGCTATCCAATTTTTGTTAATAAGCATTTAAAACAGTTTGTGTCAGCATCAAACCTAATTACAAAGTGGTGAAGGACATGGATTAACTAACGTAATATATAGAATGGAAGAAAGATGAGTGAATCTCAGGTAGTCTGTAGTTCTGAATCCCTGTGTGTTCAGAAATCGGGAGCTAAATCCTCCAAAATCACACATTGTTTTTAATCTGAGCTCTTTTTATTTGCCTTCTGAATTTTGAACCTTTAGGGGTAGGCCATGGTTTCAAGTTTGCCTCTGCAACCACAAGGACTAGAAACATATTGTGTTGATGAAAGCTGAGATTCTCATGTGATGACCTGACCCCAGGAACATGGGTTCTAAGAACTGTCATCAGTCTCATGATAAAACTGCAAGACTGGACACCCTTTGTTTGAGATTTTGCAAACCTATTGCACTCTTTTCAGGGTTAAAGAAGGTAATTTTTGTTCAGTCCTTTCTTCTTGTAATTAAATCCTTCCCTTAAGGGATTTCAAATGTGTGGTTTGCTAGGGGAAGGGATGCTTGTACTCACATCCTGTGGTGACAGACAGTGCAAGCTATGTAGAGAAAAACTCTGCTGGAAGCTACCCAGGCACAATGGGGTGCTGAATATTAAGAGTTTTGTTTTTTCCACCTAGAATTTTTCTGTCTGTGCTTTCTGATTCTGTTTGCACAGTCTTCCTCATTCTCCTCTCTCTCTCCTTTCTACCATTATTTCTGCTCCACTGCACACCTTGCTTTCTCAATGGAATTTTTTTTCTATTTTTGGCCGCTAAGCAGCCCATGAGCCCGGTGACATTCAAAGTGGCATTAAACAGTCTTGCTCACAATATTCAGGCATTTTACACAAGGCCGGACCAGTCCATCATTCCCAGGTGAAAGTTCTGGAGAGCTAAACAAGCCCTGTTGAGCATCGGCTGCCTGTTGCAAAGGGGTCTGTGGAGGCAAACTGCTCTTTCAGTGGCGCCCAGTGCTTCTTGCAGCTCCTTGGTTGTGTAGGGGGTGGGGAGGGAGAGGAGGTAATTTACTGTTCCCTTTGTGTGGCCAGCCAGTTTTGATGGATGACATGTAGTGGGAAGAGCCATGGTTTTACTTATTCCTTGCTCCCCGTTGTTGTCTTTTCAAGAAGTTGTTCCTGGTAGTAGCAACTCAATAGCAGCTGCTGTGCTTGGTAGCTGCTGTTTTGGTCAGCCCTTAAGTAGGTCACTTTTGAGGGATGGTGGAGGGAGCCAGGGAATAGGGAGCCTTGAATTGGTAACTTATGGCCAGTGGGGTAGATTTCCCCCCAGGGACAGCTTATGGTGAGGCATGCCCTTGGCTTCCCCATTCTAGGGAGAGAATTGTGGCTCAGGGACAGGGCCGGTCCATCCATAGAGGTGACCTAGGCGGTTGCATACAGCACCAATAATTATGGGGTGCCAAGGCCTGGGCTGGAGCCAGCAAGCCCTTCCTTGCTGCACTCAGGCACGTAGGCTAGGGTGGAGCAAGGCAGGAAGCTGTGTTTCGGCTGGCTGGCTCCGCTCCAGCTGAGGGTGGCGGGGGGGTGGCCTAGGTCAGCCTGGCCAGGGCAGCGGTTCTCAACCTTTTCAAGGTTGAGGACCCGCAGCCGGTGATCTGGCCCCAACCAAGAGAACAGCGCCGGTGCAGCGATTTGGCTGCAGGCGAGGGTTTGGTCCTGGCCAGGGAAGCGACACTGTGATTCAGCCTGGCAGCCTGTGTGGCAGCCGACCGCCACGTGGCCAGGCTTGGGGGGTGCTGCTAGGAGGAGTGGGAGGGAGGGCCCACCATCTCGCCCAGCTGAGACCATGGGTGGGAGGGCACAAAAAACCTTGGGCCAGCCCTGCTCAGGGAGCCCACACTTCTTTCTGTGCCCTCACTTTGCTCCAGGGGATTGTCTGTACCAGCAGCAAATCGTCACCATTTCTGTTGTCTGTGCTAGCTCCACTCTGATGACCTGCACTATCTGGATGCTACTGTGAAGGCAGATGTAGCCAAACCAGAATTTTTCCCCATGTTATCCGCTGGCAAACAGACCTGCTACAACTAATTGCTCGATACATTTGTTAATAGTTTACCCATTAACTTATTATGTCAAGTCCTCTGCAGTCAGGACACTCTTGTGCCTGGCACAGGAAAGTACGAAGGGAATTTTTATCTGTTCCAAACCCACCCAGTATATAGTCATCCTTGACATAATCTCTGAGGTGCTTCCTTGTCATTTCTTCCAATCGAGTCTTTATTGCCAAAGGTGGAAAGTTGTTAGTTGTTTCTGTATTAACTTTGACCATGCAAACCCTGCTTCTTGGCAAGCGTTCTAGTCCAACTGTCAGCGTGATTCATTGGGCTGAATAAAGGACACAACACATCACTTTAGTTTGAAGAAAAGTCTTTTTCCTTTCTAGATGTAAATGCAGACAGAATACACAATGTAATACAGCCATCCCAGAGTAGCAAACTCATAGTAGAACTATATAGAATAATGATGGTGTGGAGGGGAATGAAATGAACTGTTACTTTGTGTGTTTGAGGTTTGATCCTTTGGCCTAGGCAGAGCTCTTACTGATGTTAGTGGTACAGTTTCTGGCTTTGTATTCAATGTGAAATCACATTAGTAACTTGTCTGCATTATTTTGGAATGTCAAAACAAGCAAGGAGTGCCATGGCACTTTTAAAGACTAACAAATTTATTTATTGCATGAGCTATCATGGGAGAAAACTGCACTTCATCAGATGCTTTGAAGGTGGGGATTTTACAGAATGGGGGGAAAATAAATTCAGGAAGTATAAGTCAGGATCAGGTCAGATGGTTACAGCAAATCACTGCAGTTGCTTGGTCTGTGATGTGGGCTCACTGGGAGTTGCATAGTTTCTAGTGGACTGTATATTGTGATCTGGAAGCATTTGGAATTTTACAATATGCTTGCATTTTCTCTAGAGCTGATCATGAAACATGCCACGCTAAAAACATCTGTGATTGTGACAGGTGCTTAGAGTGAAGAGCCCTGGTCAGCCCCCTGCCACGCTAGCATAGCTAGTGGAAGGGTAGAGAAGCTGGTAGCTGGGTGAAGGGTAATCGCCTGCAGGGAGGCAGCTGTGCACTAGCACAGGCTGAGCAGCATCCTAGGGGCTTGAGTGGCAGCTGCTATAAACCAGATCAGAGGTTTGGAAGAAGAGAGGGCAAAGGAGTCAGTGGAGAGACACAGGGGTTGCCTGTTTCCCTGGCCCGGGCAGAGCATGATATGTTAGCGGGTATTTAAAGGCACAAGCTGTTTAAAAAAACCACAAAAACCCACCACCACGAGTGACTGCAAGTCTTGGCGTCCATGCAGCTTTTGTTGGTCCAGAGTGGGATGGAAGAGCGAGGCGGTGAGCAGTGTATCAGTTACAGTGATGAAACTCCACTGGAGTCACCAATGTGAAACTGGGCCATCATAATCTAATACATCTTTTTTAGCTGGTTTGAAAAAGCCACTAACTGCAGCCATAAAGACGACACCATACTTCAGGACTGAAAGAAAATCTCCTACTGTGACTGTGATTTACATACCATTTGAAGAGTTTAGGCAGAGGTAGGCAAGAAGCTATCCCAGTAGGACCACTTTAAACAGCAGGCTACACGCTGGAGGTTTCCTGGGTGCAAGTGAGTCACCTTTGCATCTGGCTATGGCAAGGAAAAATGTAGCATAATTCTTCAGATTACTGCAGAACTTGCATTAAAGTTTAGGCTGTATATGGGGTAGAAAAGAGGAAGAAAATTAGCAGTTTTATGTTTTAATCCATATTTTTTATTTCCTTTCTTTGGATAAAAAGGGCGGAGAGGTACTTGGGGAATGTGTGTGTGTTGACTTAGACACCTGACAATTCTATGAGATTTTACAGGTAGCCAACTGGAAGGGTCATTGCTTTTAGCTCAATCAAAGATTCTTTGCCACTGTGACAGAAACAGCCCCACAGACACCTGGAAAGTGTCAGAACCACTAAGATGCTTAAAAATCATGCGCAAAGAACTGTGGTTCTAAGCCTGGCTGTGATTTTGCACTTTTATTAAGCAGATGAAAGTGTGTTGTGTCTGTGTGTAATTGGTGTATCTGAGTGGAGGATCTGACCCGATGTTTCTTGGCTCTGCCGCATGAAATAATGGATGTTAGTTCACTATCTGTTGCAGCTAAGCATTACGTTTTTTATAATTACACAGTACTACCTTTGCTTCAGGACAGGTGGTGACAAATATTCCTTTAAAAGCACTTAAACACATGAATTATTGGTTAAAAAGTTGAAGTGAATTCTTTCCAAAGTTACAAATCCCCCCTTCTAACAAATGATTTAATAATCATTGCAAATGTTCTGTGCAAAATTTAATGGAAGAAATGATGTGACTTTTGTAAATAATTTCTGTTGAAGGAGACCTGATCCTCAGCTAGTATGAATGGGCGCAGAGCTCCATCCACTGATTCACACCAGCTGAGAATCTGTCCCTGAGTCTTTTCAGTGTAGTTGTCAAGCTGCGTGTTTGTGATGGAGTCATACAAAAGTTGACGGGACTCTTGTTATGCTGATATGTATGAGGGTTAAACATAACTGTGTTTAAGGCGTAGGGATTTGATTCTGCAATCCTTAATTCTGTTGAGCAGCATGTGCACACTAAATCCAGTTGAAGGCATGAGCCTGCTAATGTGAGCTGTGCTGAATTTGAATAAGGGTTGCAAATTGGATGCTGGGGGTGAAGGAAAAGAAATTCCCAGAATCAACAAAAAGTGGTGTAAGATTGTACTAGATTTGTGTCGTGTCATTTTTTCGTTTTTCCATTGACTTCGGTTACTAATCGGGGAACAAGGAGGTAGGGATAATTGCAAGAAATGTCTTCCAATGCTTTTTGTTAGGTGGGGATGATCTGACTCTGATGTAGCTTTTCCGTTGCCCAACACCTCCTTCTTCCGCTAACATAAGTAGTATTAGGTATCCTGCAAGCCAGGCTCATTGACAATGTAGAGATTTATTCAAGTGCTGTGTAACTTCAAACAAGCTCTTTGGAGAGGGCGGATGGTTCCAGTGGGTAGAGCACTATCCTGTGACTTGGGAGATGCTGCGTTTGTTTCTCCTCTGTCACAGACTTCCTGTGTGACTTTGGGCCACTCACTTAGCCTCCTTATGCTTCACCTCCTACATTGTGAAATGAGCACGAGAGAACAGTTCTGCCTCCCAGGGGCGTTGAGAGGATAAATACATTAAAGATTGTGAGGTGCACAGGTCCTATGACAGTGAAGGTAATAGAAGATCCTTTAATACAAGGATCAATATTCTTCTTTTAATCGCAAAGGAAGAAAAGTCGGTAACAATGATTCCTGACTTTGGATGTTTTTCTCTGTGCAGCCTGAGTTTGAAAATGAAGCTATGTATGAATCAGTTTTAGATGACAATGTTGGTGAACCAGACAAGACAATGAGTGCAATTTTGTGGGGTTTTTTATCCTGCATATGATTATAGCACAATTAACTGATTTAAATTCCTTGTTTGCTTTCCGTTTGAAATCCAAACAAGAGAGGGCTTCTTGTGGGTTTGTCTGCACAGCATCTGGGAGTGAGCCTCTCAGCCTGGGTCAGCAGAGTCACTCTAGTGCAAGGGTGTACAACCTTTTTGGGGGCCACTCTGCAATTCTTTTCTTATTTGGGGGGCCAATGAGAAAATTTGATAGATGAGACATAAAGATTGATCTTATTAAGCAACTTTAATAAAGTGATTAGTGTGATATTTGGCATTGCTTTTGCTTGCACTGTGTACAGAGGACAAGGGGGACAGGAGTGCCTATGTGAGGAGGCAAGGCAGATTGTGGGGAGAAATTGACAAGAGCCCCGGCCAGCCCAAGCTCCCAGGCTCTTGCAGCAGCACTCCACAGCCGGATGAAGGCCCTTGGTGGGCTGGAGTTTGGCACCCACGCCACAGGTTGGACAGGCCTGCTCTAGTGGAACTTGCATTGGCGCTCAAAAGAAAGAAGTGCTTTTGCATTGTGGCTCAAGCTGAAACCCACCCACCTCCCTGGGCTTTAGCACTCAAGCTGCAACATAAGAGCTCCATGTGTGAACCTGTTGACCCAGGCTGGAACGCTCAGTCCCAGAGGCTGTGCAGATATTCTCTGAGTGACACCCAATCCTGGAAGAGCCCTCATAGTGAAAAGATCCATTTTTAAAATGGGAAACACATAACCTTTAAGACTTGCTTTAAGTCTGGTGGAGAACCAATCTTTCTGCCTTTGAAATCCAGGGAAGTTTTCCATTTTAGCCTGAGGCTGCATTCACTTTTGTGATGAGCCCCCCTGACTCAGTTGAAGTTGTCCTCCTTTGTGTCCATAGGGGCCGGCGTGCTGTAGTGTACAGGTGGGGAGCATTCCAAGGGCAATGAATGGAGAAAGCCAAGGAAACAGTTGCATTTGAGCTATACTGCAAGAAGGAACCAGTGGGAAGGACGGGCAGCCATGTGCTGGGCCACAAACCACTGATAGGTTTAGGTGGATGCAAGGGAGTCTGTGATGCTATGATGCTGTAAAAATAACAGCGCTGATCTGTTCTCTTGAACAGCCCCTTGTGTCCTTAGTGAGAGGACACTTACAATGTCACTGAACAGAGAAAGAAGAGTAAATACCTCGGCACTGAAGAAACTTGCAGCAGACATGAGCAACATAATAGAGAGCTTGGACACGAGGGAGCTCCACTTTGAGGGGGAAGAGGTGGATGCTGACGTGTTAAATGATCCGAAGACAACCGGTAAGTTAGTGTGCATCTGTTTACACCATATGTCACACTAGGATTTAGCAGTGGAGTGCAGCTGAGGTGAAGATGAAGCTGTCATTTGGATGGTTTTTAGGGAGTGAGGGTGGTGAGTGGGCTAGGATTTAGCAGCTGTCATGGGACCTTGTGAAACCGTGCTTGGTTCTTTGGGGATGTGAAACCTTCAAAGGGATAGCACCATCTTGAAAAGTATTTAGTGACTCCTACAGAGAACTGGATGTCCTCAGACCAAATTGGGAGTTGAGGGAATTTGAACCTGGATTTGACAATCTGTAGTACCTTGTAGGAGTTGCTCAGCAGGAATGAGTGTCAGTAGCACGTCAAAAGACCACTGAAGTCAGTGGAAAGATTTCTGCTGGTCCTTATAGATTTTGGATTAGATTTTAAAGTAAGATAAAATCAGCACTGAAGATTTAATTTGGGTTTCCTTTCTTTTGGTGTATTTAAAGGCACAAACCCATCATTCTGTTTTGCCACAGCTGCTGCACATCAGTGCATCTGTCTGTCTCTCATCCATGCCTTTATAGTTATGTAATAAAGACAGGTTGGGTGTTTTCTTTGCTTGATTTTGTTTTTTTAAATAGGATTAATGTGTTTTTCCTGATCTCCTTAAGGTTTCTGATACATAGCTGGTTCAGAACTCTTTAAAATTGTTTACAAGCCCCCCCCCCCCCCCGAAACTGGTCAAAAACTGCTTGTCTTGCCCACAATTTCAATTAGTATCTAGGTGGCCTGCTGCAAATTGCACCAGTATATGAATGTTTGTCTGCCAAACATACACACATTAAAAAAAGAAAAAGTCCCCCAAACCTTGCTACACAGAATGCCCCTTTGGTCACTTATTTGACAAGTGTTTTTTTAATTTTCGTTGTTCTTGATAACACCTCATAATATATTAGTAAACATCTGTAGGGTATTTTGTAACATTAATGAAGAATTGATGATAGATGCCCCGTCTCATTACAGCACTTAGCTATTAAATGATAGCTGAGAAGCTAGGACAGACTGCTGGTTTAGTGCATGAATTATGTAATGTGTTGCTTGTTTACGTGCAAACTGCTGAGATTTTATTGTATTTCTCAAGATAACAGTTCACCCTGTTTAATGGCAAGGAAGTACTGTACCTGGTATTTGAACTCCTCAGGTCAGATCACTTGAAGTGAAGGTTTCTGTGACCTTATGTGCAGTAGGTTCGAATAAGGCATGATACGCATTGGGGAAAAATAAGACTACAGAATTTGAAGATTCTCTGTAATCATTATTAGTTTCTTACATTATCCTTTGGCTAGTATGCTTTTATTCACTCTTAAAATGGTGCCAACCTAATTGCTATTTTATGGTCATTTGTAGCAGGCATCCCATTCTCTGCAATTTATAAAACTCAAGGATTCAAAGAGCTTGCTGTACAGACGTATCTAACGGGGTATCCAATTAAAGTTCGAGTTCTGGAAGTAGAACGCTTTACCTCAACAAAAAAGGTCAGAACACGCATGTTGCTGGAACTTTTGATTTAAATTCCAAATACTTCTTTTGATTTCATGCTCTTGTTACCAAGTTAACACCTCATTTACAGATTAACTTCCTGTAAACCAGCAAATGGGTTTTAGGAAGTATGAGTGCATGTGTCTGAAAATAACTCTAAGACGAAATGAGTAATCTTTGCCTGTTCTGTCTAGAGTCTTAAAAAAATGATGCTAAAAAAAAGTCATAAGAAATGGCTATATCCTTAAATAAAAAATAATAAACTCCAGGAGATTTATTGCTAGAAAATTACCCATTTAAATACTGAAGCACTTGTTCTATTCTTTCTTGCAGGTACCAAGTCCAAATGTTTACACAATTGAGTTCACACATGGAGAATTTACATGGCAGGTGAAAAGGAAATTCAAGAACTTCCAAGAATTTCACAGGGAACTGCTGAGATACAAAGCCTTTGTACGAATTCCAATCCCTACAAGGAGGTATGGTAACTGTTTTGTGCAGTCTTACAAACATGGTTCAGGACACAAACAGGATGCTTATAAGAAGGAAACAAAGAGTGTTATTCTCTAACTTAGCTCTGTGGTACACATTGATTTCCAAAACAAGCAAGGAACCCTGTGGCACTTAAAGGCTAAAAAATGTATTTATCGCATGAGCTTTCGTGGGAGAAAATCCTACTTTGTCAGATGCTTTGAAGTGGGATTTTCTCCCACGAAAGCTCATGCGATAATTATATTTTTTTAGCCTTTAAGTGCCACAGGGTTCCTTGCTTCTTTTACAGAACTAGACTAACATGGCTACGTCTTTGGAAATTGATTTTCCAAGAATCACTTCTGACTTATCCTGGTGGAAATGGGAGAAGAATCGGGTTATAATAGTATGCAGCAGTAATTTGAATGATCCAGTGATCTTTCTCTTCCAGGATGTAGAAAACATGCAGGGCTATTTTGTGCAGTCAGTTTTTAAACAGAATTTCCCATGGAAATCTTTAGGTTGTTATGCTTTAAAAACTGATGGCACAACATGGCCTCTTGCCTTCAAGGGTCCACATCCATGAGTGTTTAGCTGTTTCCGTTCCCAGTGAGAGAGAAGCTCAGCAGCTGACAGGGCTGGGTCCAGGGCCTGGGACAGAGTTGCATTCAGAAGGAGAGATGTGGAAAGAAGGCTGAGTGGTGAAGTGACTCAAGAAGACAATTTGGAGACAGGCATGGAAAGACTGTAGAGAGCAAGGGGCACTAGAGGAAACAAGAGTGAAAAATTTTGGTAGGGGTAGAGAGATGAACGACTGAGGATTAGTGAAACTTAATGGTCCAAGGAAGTGGTACATATTCTCTGCTTAATAGGTGAAACTCATTTGGAGTCAGTGGGTTTGCAGCCATTTGCACTGAAGGAGAACTTGGCTCAATAGCCTCTCCTTTTTACACTGTATTTTAGTTTGAATTGATCTGTATACTGTGATTTGTTAGATGATTTTACACCTCCCTTTTCCTTTGCTTCTTTCTTGTCCTTCATTTTATAACAGAGTTTTAAATAGAGCATCAGGGCTTTTCTGTCAGAGGAAAATACACTCCTGTTCTATTGTTCAGACAAATAATCTGGGTTTGTTTGTTTTTTTTTCTTCTTCTTTCCAGTCACACAGTTAGAAGACAAACTATCAAAAGGGGAGAAACAAGGCAGATGCCGAGTCTGCCACGCACGTCTGAGAACATGGTCCGAGAAGAACATTTTTCCAGTAGAAGAGTAAATGTCGTTTCTTATTCTAAATGCTCTGTTCAGGGATGTGGGTGTGCTGGTAGAAGAGAGATTGTAGAGATGTTGTACTGTCCATCTTATTCTTGGGAGTCTTTGACTTTCACTCTTGACAACTAGCTTATTTGCAGAGCTGTGTTCTGACCAAGTTCAATGCCTTTGGTTTTGTTGGTGGTAAATTCTGCTTGGGGAGCCAAACGCTGCCAAGTTTAGAGCCAAACTGAAACCTACACAGAAAATGGAAGAGACTGCCTCTATCGGCAGGGGGCCAAAGTGATGGTGAAGAGGACAATCCCTTGTGCAATGGCAGTGTCCCTAGCCCTGTCTGCTCTCATTAAGGTCCTGGAGACATATTATGGAAGGAATTCCATAGAGTCATGCTCAGTCAAAATCGGAGTTATTTCAGTCCCCTGTGCTTACAAAAGAAGGGGACAATCTGGCCCTTAAATCTGAACTGGGTAATTTTATGTTAATGCACATGTTACATAAAATGCAGCTTCTCAGATGCTAACAGACCCTGTCCTTTCTTTGAACAAAGCAGGTGTTTTCCTGTTGTGCAGTATGGTAATGCTTCTGTCTTTGTCACACAGCTCACCTTTTGCAGAAAGGCTGCTTGGTGGTGTTAACGCTCTAGTTGGGCTTTATTGAGATAAAACATTAGGGGCCTTCTGTGTCACCTCAGCTGTTTATACTGCCTATGCAGGGCACCGGGTAAAGGTTAGCTTGCTGCACCAAGAGTCTGGGCAATCTGTGTGGGTGTCTGTGAAAATGCATTTCCCACCTCATGTGCACTGTGATTCCCTGTCCTGTGTCAGGTCCTCTTTTTTCCCTTGTATTCTTCAGGGCTATAGAATGAGTGAAACCACTGCTATAAGGCTCAGATAAGTCTAGCTAAGTGGCCCAAAGAGTGGAATGGTAAGAGATCCCTGATCCATCTATCCATCCTTTTCAGTTAAAAAAAGAAAAAACAAAAAAACCCAGCCAAACAAAAATCCATTGAGATCTGAAGCACTGTTGTCCACCACTGATGTGGGGACTTCTGCTTCCTTTCTACAGATGATAGTGAAGCTCCTGCTTCTCTTAACTTATGCTATGGTCAGTCTCCAAAACAAAGGGGACATAGCCTTCTTGCCCCAGTTCCCATGTGAGTATAAGAGGATATATTTGCTGTGATAGGCTCCTCTTTTCTCTCCATTTGAGCTCCTCTGTGCCAGGAGAGGTATTTTTCCAACACCAGTGATATAGACTTTGTATCTTCACTGCACTGGTAGGACTACAGCAGATTCTGTGATCAGTGCATCACACACAATCATTCCTGCAAGCCCAGTTGCTTGAATAACACCTCAGTATAGCTAGCCACCGCTGTGGCTGTGTATCCCACAAGCCAGTGGAATTTTCCTAGGTCAGCAATGCAGGAGGTTTCCATAGTCTGGAGGGAATCCTGAATGATTCATTAGGATTGACTGGGAACCGCTATGGGAATGATGAGCTCTAGAGTGTCTGTACTGGGGAGTCACCTTAAATTGCAAGGGGTGAGCATGGTGGCTCTTTGTGCAGCATTTTAAAAAATAATTTAAGAAGAAAACTCAAATCTCTGCCAGTTGGGATCATGGGGGTTTTTAAAAGTAATTGTATTTTAAATTGTTTTGAAAGTTAGGCCTCCATCTAACCTAGTCCGTTTAAAAAAAAAAATTAACTTTTAAAATTAGAGGAAAAGAAATGTATACAGCTGGCAAATGTAAACTCAGCGATAAGCAAGAAACAATGTTATCAGATTGTTTGCTGGGATATTGTGGGCAGCGGAGGAAGTTCTGTGTGTGTATGTGTTTTTTTTCATTCGATCTGTGGCTTGGTTTTGATTGTTTTCATGACTTTTTGTAGCTCGCTAACTAGATTTTTTTATAACAATCCATACAACCTGTCTAAAATGTTCATGCTTGCATTTTAGAAACAATTGGAAGACTACTTGACAAAGATCTTAAAAATGCCCATGTATAGGAACTATCATGGGACGGTAAGTAATTTTACAATGACTTAAGTAACAAATAAATATTTTTTTCATGTGCAAGTATGCAGTTTGTAGAAATAAATGCTGTAGCTTATTCTTGGATATATTAGAAGCATTTTAGAACCATTTTTATTAGGGTAAATGCTTTCTCCAATGTCTGTGTAAATCTGAGTATAACCAAACAAAATGCTGTGCTATCAGGAGATCCGGATTTCACAGCTCCATATTGTGACAATCTGCTTGTTAAGGGCAGTCTTGTATGAGAAGCCCATAACTTGCGTGTAATATGTCTGGCTTCTGATTGGTTTTTGGTAAGTTGGAAGTTTAAATGCCTAAAAGGCTGGTTCCTCACCTATGTGACAGATGCTTCCTTCATTTTGGAATATTGTGAATTTAACCTGAAAAAACTATGCTTTAGCTCAGTGGTCATCAAACCTTTTTTCTGGCCACTCAGTTGAAAAAACCATTTATGACCATGACCCCAAATGGTCATAAATTTCCTGTGGCTGCCACCCCTGGGTGGAAGCAGCTGTGGGAAATTGACAAGGATGCCAGCTGTCCTGCTTCTACCTGCACCCCAGGGCAGCCAGTGTTGTTTGAAGTTTCTGGTGGCTGCTTCTGCCCTGAGATAGCAGCCCCAGGAAATTGCCAAGGATTCGGGGTCACTCTGGGCTGCGGGTGGCAGCAGGACAGCCGGCATCCTTTGAAACTTCACATGGCTGCTATGACTGGGTGGAAGCAGCTGAGGGAAGTTTCAAAGGGAGCTGGCTGCCCCAGGCTGCAGGTGGCAGCCAGACTCTGGCTTCCACCATTGCTTCCTTTCCCCTGCTCCCCTTCCACCCCCTGAGCGGTAGTGCCATGACCATGGGTCTGTGACCCAGTACTGGGTCATGACCCGTGGTTTGATAACCACTGCTCTAGCTTTGATCCCATACAACCCCTTGGTTTCAAAAGGTTTGTGTTGGTGTTGAGAGGAGAATTTGGCCCACTAGCTTCCTCAAGTAATTTATCCCGCCAGAGGCAGGCAATAATTTGTATGGTCGCTCATTCCTATAAGACCTCACTGAAGTCAGCTAGTTCATGTTATATCCAAAATTTGGCCCCTGTTGTGCAAGAATGTATCTTCAAAACCATGTTATATACCTGGAGTTTCTCCTCATTGGCTGCCCACATTTCTAACCAGCCAGCTGGAGGAGACTTGAGAGGCCATAACTGTACATGAATAACATTCCACTGCCCATTCCATTTATTTCCCCTTCTCTTGATTCCACATTGAGGATTTATTGCTTCTGTTTTGTATTACCAGCAAAAACTGGTGCATACCCAGTTTGTTATAGCACTTAATGAATAAGCAGTGGTAGTTTATCCTTCTGAGCTGGCCAAAACAGTTGAGTACGTTTGGTTTTAAAAGGAGACAGAAGCATAGGCTCAACTTTACACCTATAAAGGGATATATTTGCTCATTTTGTGCTTGGTAAAGATGATAATTTCTATAGGCCTTATGAAGTCATTCCATTGTCCAAGGTTTTACTGCTGTTTACATCTGGGCCTCCAATTACTATGTCGAATAGCATATATACTCTTGTTTCAATGATGCTAATGCAAAATTTATCAGTTATGTGAGGCAAAAACACCCTGCAGAGCTGGACAATTTGTTAATGCTGCAGTGGGAAATCGTCATCTCAAATGACCTGGCTGTCATTTAGAGAAGCTCTGCAAATGTGAACACTGGCTTAGTGATTAATTTCAGAGTACAGGGTGTTGGATCCATTTGCCACTCTGATGTGTAGGCACTGAATCATAGGGTTGGAAGGGACCTCATAAGTCATCTAGTCCAACCCCCTGCCAGAGGCAGGACCACTCCTACTAAACCATCCCAGTCATAGTTTTGTCCAGCCGGGCCTTAAACACCTCCAAAGATGGAGATTTCACCACCTCCCTCAGCAGCTCATTCCAAGGCTTCACCACTCTCCTAGTAAAACATTTTTTTCTAATATCCAGCCTCGACCTCCCTAACCGCAACTTGAGACCATTGCTCCTCGTTCTGTCCTCTGTTACTACCGAGAACAGTCGAGCTCCATCCTCCTTAGAGTGTCCCTTCAAGTAGTTGAAGGTTGCTATCAAATCCCCCCTCAATCTTCTCTTCTGCAGACTAAATAAGTCTAATGCTTCCAGCCTTTCCTCATAGGGCTTGTGCTCCAGCCCTTTAATCATTTTGGTTGCCCTCTGCCGGACTCTCTCTAGCATGTCCCTGTCCTTTTTGTAGTGGGGAGCCCAAAACTGAACACAGTATTCTAGATGTGGCCTCACCAGTGCAGAATAGAGGGGAATGATCACATCCCTTGATCTGCTGGTAATACTTTATACATTGCTTTATTATTGATGTTATCCACTAATCCAACAACGCCAGTGACTCCTTGATCAAGTCCTGGTGGGAAACAAGGTGTTAGGGAAAAACTAATAGCAGCCATTCATTATCTGCACCTTAGTCCCTCTCCCTGGAAAGCTCATGGACCATGAGCAGCTGTGCACCTCTCTCCCATCTTCCTAGAGTGCAGCTTCATTCTGTGCCTGGCTGGCAGGAACAGGTGTCATTCTGTACACGCATTCCCAGTGTATCAGTCGATTTGGGTGCTGCGAGCACTCACTGAGAACTTGCCTCATGATGTGGGTTGTACTGCTCAGTGCAGTGGGTGGGGTAGTTGTCGGGGAAAGAGAGATGCTAGGAGCTAAAGATTTATATAAGATTATCATTCTCAGACCAGAAACAAAGCTGCAGATTTCTGATGTTCACCTTGGAGTGGCGTCTGTCCTCCTTACAACAGTATGAGTTCATTGCTGCTGTTGTGTTCAAGTTTGCACTTGAAAACAGAGGGATGTGCTACTTGTTTTACTAGACGGGTAAATTCTGGCTCCAGTGTGTTAAGCTCTGCAAGTCCTCAGGCTGAGGTCCTGATAGGTCTTTGGCGCGTAGACATCTCCAGCTGCATTTGCAAGTTTAGACACAGGGCAAATTAGAGTGGTCTTGAAGGCCAAGAGACCCATGTGATTTATTGGACCCTGAATCTTGAGAGGATCCTCTTTCTGTTAATCCAGTCCCCTAGAGGAATTCTAACAACTGGTTTGGACAACTCCATTCATTCCAGCTGTGTGTTTATTTTGTGTTTGCAGCTTGTGTGATTTGTTAGTTCGCTATATAATCAGCTCAGTTTGGGTGACCTTGGCAGACTTAGCTGGTAGCTTCTTTCACCCTCATTGGGGAATTCAGGGCTGTGCAGCACTATGGGATCTAAAATGACTTGCATCATGTGTTGAATATACCACTTACATCTAGATATTTTGCCTGCAAATTGGAAAATAGAGTGCAGCTAACCATTGTTATTTAGTGGTGTAACAAGGCATGTGCCCTATGACTACTGAACCCTAAATGGGAAAGTTTATAACTGGCCCTTCCAATTTTTCTTAATGGAATATTTGTCTCTTCTATTGTGACATGGTTTTAGATATGGAGTTGGCAGCTGTGTATATATTTTAGGTTGCCTGTACATCATGATGATCAGAAACAGGCTTTGATAGAGCTACTTTTTTTCCCCATTATAAACGATGGCTCAAATCATACCTCTTCTTCTCCTCTCCAGAGACAATGTCAAGTACTTTTTGGTAAAATGCTTCAAAACTGTTACCTGTAAAATAACCAAAGTGCGAATCTAAATGATTTATTCCTGGTAAATGGGGCAGTTGGGCAAGATGACTCAATAGCTTGTAAAGCCATTTCTATGTTAATGGAAAAACTCCATTGAGTCTTTGGCTTGAGCTTGATAGTTAAGATTCCAAAACAACTCTAGGTTAATTTAATAAGGCCTGGCTGCTTTAGGAAGCGTCATTGATGCAAGATACAACGATGATCAAGAAGCGGTATGATTACAGTACCTGTCCTTGTCCACATAGTACTCATTGCGTCTCCAAAGCACGTCCACGCTTGGTACTCTGGCTTCAACAGTGACAGCAATGTACTGCGGGCAGCTAGCCCATTGTGCTCTTCTCCATCTTGTCCTGCTAGGAGCTGTGGGAAAGCAGAGAGGATCACAGTGTGTCATGAGTGGAAGCTCAACATCCCATGATGCTATGATTTCTGTTCCATGGATCTCTGACTGCATTTTGCAGCATTTTTTTCAACACCTGCTTCCTGAGCATTTGCCATCTGTATTTGAAAAGATAGATCCTGAACTGCTCTCCACTGTTGTGGTCATCATGGCTGGTCATGCTGTATATCATGAGCTTTCAATCAGAACAGGCATCCAATGCACCTGACCTGCCCCACGCTGTGCAAAGGAACACCAAGTACTATGTGCATTCATGGAGTGGTGCACGAAATGAGCACTGAATTGTGGAATCGCACTGGTCTGCAAGTCTGGGAGGATGAGCAATAGTTGCAAAGCCAGTGCCATGGAACGCTGTGCAGTGCTTGCCCATGCCCTGCCACACAAGGACACTAAAATGAGAACTGCCTTCTTAGTGCAGAAGCATGTGGTGATCGCTGTGTGGAAGTTGGCAATGCCAGATGCTACCAGTCAGTTGCTAATCAGTTTGGAGTTGAGAAGTCCACCACTGGAGCAGTCTCATAAAGTGTGTGAGGCTATTAAACACATTGTGCTACACAGGACTGTGAATCTTGGAATTGTGTGTGAAATAGTGGATGATTTTGCCATGATGGGATTCCATAATATGGTGGGGCAATAGCTGGCATGCATATCCTCAGTTTGGCCCCAGGCTGACTTGCAACAGAGTATATCCATAGAAGGAGTGCTTCTCTGATATTGTGTCTGTATGGTATTGTAAGTGCTTGTGGAACACCATGGGTGTTTCTCTTACATCAGTGCAGGTTAGGCAGGGAAGATGCGTTTTCAGGAACACTAGCATGTACTGAAAGCTGCAAGCAGGGAATTTCTTTCCAGACCAGAAGATTCCGGTGGGAGATGTTGAAATGTCCATAATGATCATGGGAGACCCAGTCCACCTCTTACTGCCGTGGCTTCTGAAGACTTATATGGGCAGCCTGGGCAGTGGCAAGGTGCACTTCACTATCGGATTGAGCAGGTGCCAAATGACCTTTGAATGTGTGTTTGGCAGATTAAAAGCTTGCTGCCTTTCTGGCAGGTTAGACATAAATAAGGAAACGATTTCCAAGATAAAAGCTGCCTGCTCCATAATATTGGTGAAACTAAGGGTGAAAAGTTTCCCCCTGGCTGCAGTGCAGAAGCTGATTGCCTTGTGGTTGACTATGAACAACCAGATTTTAGGGCTATTAGAGGGGCCCAACAGGGATCAGAGAATTAATCAGAGAGGTCTTGAGGAGCCATTTTGTCAATGAGCAACAATAAGATGTCTTTTGTAAAAAGAGTTGTGCCAAGCTATGACTTGCACTGTGTATCAGTGTAAGATGCAACCATCATGTACAAGACACAAATAAAGATTGTGTATTCTTCGCAGAGTGTCTTTCCTAAATAACAGTTATCCATAACACACAAAAAACTGGGCTGAAGGGGAGACAGCAGTGAGGGGCAGCGTGAGCTCAGCAAAACAAGCAAGGAGTCTCACGGCACTTAAAAAGACCAACAAATTTATTTATCGCATGAGTTTTTGTGGGAGAAAATCCCACTTCGTCAGACACTTTGAAAATGGGGAACTTACAGAATGGGAGGAAAATAAATGCAAGGGAGTGTAAGTCATGGGCTCAGGTCTTACTGTAACAGCAAATCAGAGCAGTTGTTAAGATTCAAACACTGGGAAACAGTATAGCAGGCTTGTTCAACCTGCAGCCCGGGGGCCAGAATCCGGCCTGCCAAGGGCTCTTATCCAGGCCCCAGAGCCACTGCATGCACCCTCTTCTGCTACTTTCCTCCTGCCTTGCCATGCCATGCTCTTTTCCCTCTCCTGCTCTTTCCTGCCCTTTTCCCTGCTCTTTTCCCTCTCCTGCTACCCCTGTCCTGCTCTCCATGCTCCTCCTCCTTTGCCATACTCCCCTGCCAGCTACAAACCCACTCTTCTTTCTTGCCTCCCCCTCTTCTTTCCTGCTGGCCCATGCGGCCACCTCAACCTCCCCTCCCTTGCCACCCCACCCGTGCCCTGATCCCTGCATTGTCCCCTACTATCCCGCATGGCTACTCCTGCCCTATCACCTCTTCCTTTCCAGCCTTGCTTTTACAGAACATTTACAGATTTAGAGAACCAAACTGAATTTGTAAGCTGGTGCTTATTTTTCTCTGTTTAAACTCTATTAATAGTAAGATGAATTTCTGTGTTTTATCTAGCCAAAATTTGCTCACTGGGCCCTGAGTGAGAAAAGAATTGCAGTGTGGCCCCTCATCCAAAAAGGTTGGACACCTCTGATGTAGAGAAAGGTGAGGTCAAATCACCTGTTGTAATGGGAAAAGAATTCCTAGTCACAATTTAATCCTGCTTTCACGCAATCAAATTTGAATATCAGTTCCACTCTGCAGCTTCTTTCTGAAGTCTCAATGTGTTGCCCATCTGCTTGAGCACAGCTATTAACTCAGTTTGGTAGGAATTGGCGTAAGGTGTGGAAAGCTGTTCTGCATTGGCTGAAAGGGGGAATGCGCATGCATGAATTCAGCCTGCAGTATTATGAGTGTCTTACCAGCCCTGTTTGCTCCTCCATGGATTTTATATGCTCGTGACCTGCTCTTACCTGCTCCATTTTTTCCCTTCTCTCCTGCCTATAAATTTTCTGATTTTTTTTGGGGGAGACACCATGTCTCATCTCCCCTTCCCTCCTTTTTATGATCCCTGGCTCAGAGGGCTAGAGAAATTCTTGAATCATCATCTCTTTGCATCTCTGTGGTGGTTTTCTTATCAGCCACAGGTGCTCAGCAGGTGTGGAGGATTTTCCCATGAAGGACACATCAATAGTAGAATAATGAACAGAAGTGCGATTGTGAGTGCAATAGCAGCATTCATTCATTCCTGTAAAATACACCTCTTTCTCACTGTCCTGCAACTCAGCCTCCTTACTTCTTTGTCTGGGCTGACTCCAGTCTCCAGTGCTTCCAGGCTGGTAGTGGTATCCATGGATCTCTTGGTGGTGAAGATGTGGCCATCGCTAAGCATGGCTTCCAGCTCCTATAGAAGTGGCAGGTCTTTGGTTGTGCACCAAAGCAACAGTCTGATTCCCTAGCCTTTTTGGTACCCTGAAGCAGCTCCTTTGATTTTTCTCACAGTGCTTCAGTGTATCCTGTTCATAGCCCTTCTCTGCTATTAGATAAGAAATTTTGAACATTCATATTGAAGTTTCTTTGGCTGAAACAGAGCTAAGACTGCACAGCCTCCACTCCCCAACTGCTGATCAGATTCAGAAGCTCTGGTGTGTGCTCCATGGAGCCATCATAGTCAGCTGGGAAGATGAGATGTGAGCTTTCCACACCAAGCAGGAAGTGAAATTTTAAAAATTCCCCAGAGTTTAAAGAGAGATGGGTAGATGGCTCCAGGGAAGTGAAGCTCAAACTGATGGTCAGAGGGGTCAGGATGGGCATTGTGGGACATTTCCTGGAGTCCATTTACCAAAACATAACCAAGTGCTGTATCTCCACTGATGCTTTATTGCTAAAAGTTTGGTGAAAAAAGCTCAGTGCCTCTCATTGAAATGGTTTTATTTTGTCACAAAATCACAGTAGTTGGGTTGGGTCAGCGGGGGGGGCGGGGGGCGGAATTGTAGCAGTCTGTGCATCATCGCTGTTTTGGTACGAAAAGCTGACTGGTCGACAAAAGTGTGTTGTGTAGACCAGGTCTAAGTGTCCATGTGGTCTTTTGCTATGACTTTACAAACTCCGTTTAAAATTACACCTTAAATTAAACCAGTGCAACAAGATAGACCTTGAATGAGTTTCACAGCTATATGATTAAAGAATAGTTCACATACCCAACTACGGTTGCTATTTAAGGGTCTCATGCTGCAACTGGATCTGCTAGAGTGGGCCCCTGGAGCCATGCAGAGCCCCACACTTCTAGGTCTGATTTCATGACTGGGGCCTCTTGACATGGAACTGTAGCAAACAAGAAGAATTGTAGGCATTTGCATTTAGTCTAAAGCCAGTTTTTGGTGTGTGAAAAAATTGGAACACTGTCCTAGAGCAATGTTCCTCTGAACATGCTGCTGTAGCCTATTATTATGTTGCCAGAGCTAGTACTGAACTGTTTGTTTTTACCATTTAAAAAAAAATCTGCAATGAAAAACAGACTTTGGAACTGCTGAATCCTACCTAAAAGGTCAATGGCATCAGAACAATCTTTATTAAAATTTTGCTTAAATAAACTGTAAGTGCATGGTTCACCAGCCTCTCTATGTACACCTGTACACAAAAGGAAAAAGAGAAGGTTAAAAATGTCTTGTCTCTCCACCTTCCAGCTGTTACTTCATTTTTCATAGTTCATTTGCCTTTCATCTGATCTATCGTGTATGGTTCTTTCCCTCCCATTTGTTTCAACAATATCACTGAAACTTGGTGCCTCCTCCCCTTCTCCCCAATCTCATAGCTTAAACACCCTGCTGCAGATCACAGAGAAACTTGAGTGGGATGTCTGGTCACCACAACAACAGCTGAGTAGTGCAAAAATTCAGATGCAAAGGAGATGAAAGGATACTGCTATCTTGCTATCCCCTATTTGTTTTCTGTATGATGAGATCCTCATATGAAAGGCACTATGTCAGTAAAATGTTTTATATAATATCACAATATCATATTTTTTCCATTTTGCTAAATAACTTTTCCTGTAATCTGCAGGATTTTTCCATTGCAAACATGTACCTGCTCAGTTTTATGTATTTGAATGATCTAATGGACATACAATGGGATTACTCACATGCATAAAAAGAAGTGCAGGGCCAAAGGGCCAACCTTTGCCTCCTGATGCTCTCACAGGACACAGGACATCATTGGACGTTGTGCAAACAACAATCTATTCAGGAGCTGAGTTTGTCCCTACGGATCTCCAATGGCATTTGGCTACCATCAGGGGGGTTGCTAGCGGCAGGCACCCGGGGCACTTGCCTCGAATCCTAGCGCCAGTGCCCCGGGTCTGGCGGGGCCCCCCATCTCCTGGTCTCCGGCCCAATGAGGCCGGAGATCCGGGGCCCAACCGCCCGCAGCCACAGCAGCCCCATCCACGGCCGGTGATTCAGGGCTCAGCTGCCTACGGCTGTGGAAGCCACTCCTGGCCCCATCCCCTGTGGGGGATCCGGGGCCCGGCTGCCCACGGCCATGGCAGCCCCGTCCCCTGGGGGGATCTGGGGCCCGGCCGCCCACGGCCATGGCAGCCCCGTCCCCTGTGGGGGATCCAGGGCTCAGATGCCTGCGGCCGCAGAGGCCACTCCCGGCCCCCTCCCTGGCTGGGGGTGTGGCCTCTTGACAGGGGGCGTGGCCTGGGCCCGTGCCACGGATGCTTCCTGGGGACAGCGCCGTCTCTGGCTACCATCAAGAGCAGACCATTCAGAGAGAAATGTGAATCTGTTTGTGTTGCTGTGGACATCATTTTAAGGACGGGTTGAGTTGAAGGGAATGGCAGCTACAATGTTGAACAATTGCCAAAGGGGCAGCTGTGTTAGTTTAGTAAAGCAAAAAAAAACAAACAAAAACAAAAAATTAAGGAGTCTTAAAGACTAACAGATTTATTTAAAGTGTGAGCTTTCGTGGGGGAATATCCCACTTCGTCAGATGCTTTGAAAAGGGAAAACTTACACTCCCCTGCATTATTTTCATCCAATTCTGTAAGACGTGGGATCAGGTCATACTGCAACAGCAAATCAGAGCATTTGTAAGGATTCAAACTCCAGGAGAGAGCATACAGAGGGAGGGTAAAGTCAAATTATCTGTTTTCACATTATAACAGGTAATTTGACTTCACCCTCCCTCTGTGTGCTGTCTCCTAAAGTTTGAATCCTTACAAATGCTCTGATTTGCTGTTGAAGTATGACCTGATCCCATGTCTTACACTCCCCTGCATTATTTTCATCCAGTTCTGTAAGTTTTCCCTCTTCAAAGCATCTGATGGAGTGGGGTATCCTCCCACAAAAGCTCATGTGCTAAATAAATTGGTTAATCTTTAAATGTTGAGCAATATTTGCCTTTGATCTGGCAGTTTCAGGCAATAAAGTTGAACAAATAAACTGTCACGTTTCCATCTGAGTGGTAATTTCTCCTTCCTGCCTGTTTTTGTTTTCCTTTCTTGGACATAGTCAGCCTCTCATTTACTAAATGTTTCCCAGACCACATGGTAGATCCTTTAACAGCAAACGGCAAAGATTTTCAAAAGTGGCTAGTGATTTGATGTGCTAGGTATCCAACCTGAGAGAACTTAAGGGGCCTGATTATTACAAGTTGGGGCCTCCGCTCCTTCCAAGAACCTGAAAATTTGTCCCCAGAGCTGAGAGTGTGCGTGTGAGGCCCAACATGAGTTCCTTCTAAAGGGCTGCACTGAGTTTGACCTGCAGCAAAGAATAGATGATTTGCAGATGACAGATCTAGTATTTTTTTCCTTACCCAGGACAGATGGCAAGAATTTGTGAATTCAAAATAATTAGCTCTATTTACCTCATAACAATGATGAAATCATACGAAAAGCAGGAAATCAACTATCCAGATAATCTGCTTTTGCTAAGAGCTAGCTTTTGTCCTTGGGATGAATGGCTGTCCATGAGAATAGGAGTCACCTTATCATTGATCTTAGAGTCAGAGTGTTTGAAGCCAGAAGGGACAACCCCGTCATCTAGCCTGTCCTGCATATCTTGACTTTGAAGGAATAGTTTTGTATCAATAAATATCAATTTCCAAATTTCACAAACAAGTGAAAAAATATTTCCAGCACTAACAATCATTGTATACAGGTAGATAAAGTAAAAATAGTGCATGTTAAAATGGATTAGCAAATGGATAGTAAAACCAACCACAATTTGTTGATTGAAGGATGTTTACTTGGAATATTTCCAAGTGATATTGACAATTTGTGTGGTCAGTTCATAAAGCATTAACTTTTTGAATTGCAACATCATGTGTCACTAAATACTCGTCTGGTGCCCCTGCATAGTTTTACATAACTGTGAAAATTTAAGTAAGTAAAAATTTAAAGCAGTCCTTTAAAAATTATCTGTCAAAGTTACCTGTCAAAATTATACAAATCAGACTCTGCCAAGGCTATGTACAACACGGGCCACCAAAACTCACCCACTACACTCTTCATTAGAGCCCTGCAAATCCACAGATATCCGCATTATATTTGCATCCTCAGATACAACATGGATCTCCGCGGACCTTTTTTTGTGGATGCAGATTGGATACGGATCCGCATATTTTTATTGCAGAGAGCTAGAGCCCCGCAAATATGCGGATATCCCCGGACAGCCACATTGTATCCGCATCCGCGGATATAACACGTATATCCGCGGATCATTTCTTGTGGATGCAGTTCAGATATAGATCCACGTATTTGTATCCATGCAGGGCTCTACTCATCAGCTGGAATAAGATTGAAGTTTTACAGCCCCCAGGACACTAGACTATTAACATGCTACAGGCAGTGAATAGGAGGTATTGAGATATGCCGGTGCTTGAGTCCCTGCAATGACATGGAATTAAGTGAAATATATTTAGATAATCCTGGGAAATGACCCATATCCACTCACTCCAGAGGAAGCTGAAAAACCCCAAGGTCGTTCCCTTCTCTGACTGTGGAAGAAATTCCTTTTTGACCTCACCCACAAATTGGGATCAGTTAGACCCTGTGCATGTGAGCAAGAACTTGCCAGACAAGCACCTGAGAAGGAAAATGCTTGGTGCTGTTCGTAGCACAGGCCCCACCCTGTCCAGTGTCTCTGCTGCAGCTACCTCTGGGCCTTCAGAGGAAGGAGACAAAAACCAACAAGAACCCCAAAATACATGGCAGGGAAAGTAGGTGGAGAAACCCCTTCATGACACCTACAGCGACTGGCTAAACCCTGAACCATGAGCTTTTAGGGCCGTAACACGAACTGCAATTGAGCCCCAGAGCTGCCAAGCCCTTCCCCTTATTATCACAAGCAACCCTGACGTATAATCCCGCTCATTAATTTCCCAGGCTGTCTTAAAAACCAGTTAGATTGTTTGCCCCCATAGGTCCTGTTAGGAGGCTGTTAACTTGTTGAACCTCACTGCTCTGTTGGTTACAAACCTTCCTCTAATTTCCAACCTGAATTTATTCAGGACCAGCTTGTATCCATTTTTATTTTTTGCTAGCATGTGTGTTTGGCTTCAGTAACTTCACTCTCCCTGGCATTTCCCCACTTCTCCCGCCCCCCCCCCCCAATCCCCTGATATATTTAGAGCAATCATATCCCTGTTTAGCATTCTTTTTGCTAGAGCAACCAAGCCAAGCTCTTCCAGTCTCCTCTTGTAAGCTAGGTTCTCCGTTCCCCGGAGAATATAGTAGCTCCTCTTTATGCCTGTTCCCATTCAAATACATCTTTTTTGAACATGGGTGATGAGAATTGTACAGAGCATTCCAAGTATTCTTACCAGTGCCTAGTAAACTGTCAAAAAGCTTGGCCTAGTATAGCCTATGATCCTATTTGCATTTCTTTCAACTGTGTCACATGGATGGTTCATGGTCCTCCTTATGATTCATCTATATGCTTAGATCTCTTGCCTCCTCTGTCTCTTCCAACTGATGAACCCCCGTTTGGAGGTTTCCAGTCTTAGCCATTCTTCCTAGGTGACAAATCTGAGGAACTTCCTACACTGAAGTGTCATTAGGGGAGGTTTGGGAGCAAATTGATAAATTAAACAGTAATAAGTCAGCAAGACCAGATGGTGTCCACTTAAGAATTCTGAAGAAATTCCAAGTGTGAAATTGCAGAATTGCCAACTCTGTCGTGTAACCAGTCACTTAAATCAGTTTCTGTACTAGATGACTGAAGGATAGTTAATGTGACAGCACTTTTTTAAAAGGCTCCATGGGCTATCCCAGCAATTACAGGCTGGTAAGCCTAAATGCAGTACCAGGCAAATTCACTGAAACTACAGTAAAGAACAGAATTATCAGGCACATAGATGAATAAGATTTATTAAAGAAAGTCAGCATGGCTTTTCTAAACAGAAATCGTTCCTCATCAGTGTACTAGAATTCTTTAAAGAGGTCAACAAGTATATGGATAATAGTGATCCAGTAAATATAGTGTGGTTAGATTTTTAGAAGGCCTTTGACTAGGTCTTTCACCAAAGGGTCTTAAGTAAAGTAAACTGTCATGGTATAAGACAAGAGGTCTTCTCCTGGTTGAGGAACTGGTTTAAAGATAGAAAACAAAATTTGGGAATAAATGACCAGTTTTCAGAATGGAGAGAGGTAGATAGTGGAATCTGTACTGTTCAACATTGTTCATAAATGATCTGGAAAGGGGGTAAACAGTGAGGTAACAAAAATCTGCAGATGATGTAGAACTACTCAAGATAGTTAAAGAGGACTGAACCAGTTATAAAGGATTCACAGAAAACTGATTGATTGGGCAACAAAATTATAGATGAAATTCAGTGTTGATAAATGCAAAGTAATGCCTATTGGAAAACACAATCCTAACTATACATATAAAATGATGGGGGCTAAATTAGCTGTCACCACTCAAAATGAGATCTTAGTGTTGCTGTGCATAGTTCTCTGAAACCATCCATGCAATGTACAGTCACACTCAAAATAAATGTGACAAAGTTGGGAATCATTAAGAAAGGGATAGATAATAAGACAAAAAATATCATATTGTTTCTTTGTAAACCCATAGTACCTTCCATCTTGAATATTGTGTGCAGATCTTCACCCCATCCTGGAAAAAAAGTGCTTTGAAATGGAAAAGGTACTAACATGATTAGGGGTGTGGAAAAGCTTCAAACATGAGGAGAGATAAATAAGACTGGGACTTTTCATGTTGGAAAAGAGATAACTAAGGGTGGGTATGATAGAGGTGTATAATATATATAATGACTTGTGGAGAAAGTAGAAGAAGTGTTATTTACTTCTCATATAAAAACTAAGGGTCACCAAATGAAATTAATAGGCAGCAGATTTAAAATGAACAAAAAGAAGGATTTCCTCACACAATGAATGGTCAACTTGCAGAACTCCAGAGGATGTTGTGAAAGCCAAGATTATATATACTGAGGTTCAAAAAAGAACTAGATAAATTCATAGAGGATCGGTCCGTCAGTGGCTATTAGCCGGACCAGACAGGGATTGCTGTTTGACAGAGGTTGGGAATAGCCAAAGGGATGGATCACTTGAGGATTACCTGTTCTGTTCATTCCCTGTGAAGCACCTGTCATTGGCTACTGTTGGGAGACAGGATATTGGGCTCAGTGGACAATTGGGCTGACTCAGTATGACCGTTCTTGTATTTGTAACAGAAATCCATATTGTTAGATCCTAAGTGAATGACCTTGCATTTTATACTATTGAATTTCATCCCAATTCTGTCACTCCTGTCTTTAAGGCATCCAGATCTCCGTGTATGAGGTTCCAAACCTCCCCTGTGCCTCCCAACTTCAGTAAATTTCATTACTGCACTCCTACTTCCTGTGCCAAGGTCATTAATGAAAATATTGAATAAAGTTGCTCCCAAGATTGATTTTAGGAGAAATTCCACTAGTGTCCTCCTTCTGGTCCAATAATCTACTTTTCAGCACAACCTGTTGTCTTCTCTCCTTTAGCCAGTTCCTTAGCCACCTTACTATTCTTGTACCAATCCCAGTTTTTCCCAACTTAATTAATACTTTTTGATGTCGTACCCTGTCAAATGCTTTGCTGACATCCAAGTAAATTAGATCTACTAAACGTCCCTTCCAAAAAAATTAAGTAGTTTTCTCAAAAAAGGAAATCAGGTCAGTTTGACATGATCTGCCTTCGGTAAACCCATGTTCTGTTACTGTCCTTTTACTGTGTGCCTTAATGAATTTAATTATTCTTTCTTAACAAATTGTTCTAAGCTTTGCATACTCTTGTAGTCGGATCAGCCAGTATATAATTGCCTAGATCACTGTTTTTCCCTTTTGTAAAAATATAGGTAGAATGTTAGCTATTCTTTAGTCATAGAGTACTGCCCCCAGATAGATATAGTATTAAAAATCCTTGCTGCTGGATTAGCAGTCTCATGTTCTAGTTCTTTCAGTATTCTGCAATGGAAATTATTCTGTCCATCAGATTTGAGCATATTAAGTTCTTTAAGTTTTGCTGTCTCTGCAGATGTGGTAATTTCCATTTCCATGCATTCATTTCCATAAACCTGCCTACTTTCATGCCCATGTTGCATTTTATCATCTGTATTAAAAACCAAGGCAAGGTATCATTTAATTTTGGGACCATACTTGCTTATCTTTAATTTTTTTTCCCATCAGTTGCACATAGTGGGCTTAACCTCATTCAACCTTTTCATCTTTCAATTTATATAACTAATAAACATCTGATTTATTTTATTTTCCCTGGCAACAGTTAGTTCAGCTTGATTTTTGCAGTTATCACTTCTTCCTGCATTTTCTAACCTCTAAGATATAGCTTTCTTTACTGATCAATGCCCTTTTCCATTCCCTGTAGGTTCTTTGATAGTCTTTTAGAGCTGATTGTTCATCCAGCTGGGTCTGGGGCCTTTTCCTACAAAAGCTCACTTCACCCCTCTTTCCCTTCTGTCCATTATTGATTTGAAGAAATTCTAAGCCTCTTCCATATTTAAGCCCTTGAGCTCTTCACTCTAGGTGACCTCTTTAACTTATTCCCTTCATTTCCCAAAGTCTGCCCTTTTGCATTTAAAAAAGCATATTCGATGACCTGGTGTTGATTATCCTTCCATGTAATTTAAACTGAATCAACTTGTTCTTACTTGATCCAAGATTATTTCTATAACTAGCTCTTCTGTAACATCACTACTTACCAAAATCAAGTTGAAAGTTGCCTCTCTCATTGGTTCAATGACCAGATGGCAGCTACAGGCCTTTTAGGATAACAGAGTTGCCTGGCTGAGAGTGGATGTTAAGTTGTACCCTAAAAAGAGCTGCCGCAAGATATTCTCCCTTTCTTCTCTGCACTTGGGCAAAAGTGGGGGCAGGGACAGAACTGTGTGTCTGGAGTTACAGTTCCTTTCTGAGACTCTTCTTGGGATGGTGTGGTGACACCCTGACGGCTCTTTCTTCCTCTCAGGCCTAAAGCTGTCTGCATCTCAGTCATGTTGTGGCAGGCCTTCCTTACAGTATGTGACTAGTTCCAATGAGATTAATGCAACTACTGTACTTAGCAGTCATTATTCAATGTGAGAAATGGTGGCAGAGTTGGGACCTAAAACTGATGCAACCTTTGTCATGTCAAGCCATTCACTTCTGCCAATTTCTTTTGTGGCTTGGTAATCACCTTTTTCTGCCTTACAATACTGCAGAGTAAAGCTAGTATGTCTTTGCACTGCAGTTGGGCTCTGAATCTTGGGGTGAACTTTCCAGGCCAAGGGGAGCGTGAAAACTGTTATGTAGTGTTGGTCCCTGTGTGGATACGGCTGTGTTCCTTTTTCAGTTCTGCAACTTTACTAGCTCTGGTTCCCAGGGGTGAGTTGCAAAAGGGGAGCAATCTTGTCAATGTCATTTTCTGAACCAGTTCTGAGCTTGGATGTATGTGGCTCCCATTATTCCTCATTGAGTTCAGTTGCAGCTGTGCATGTAGATCCTGAATGGATGCTCTGGATGGCAGCATATTTAATTAGAAAGTTAAATTCTGCTTTCTGCTACTTTGCTGCCCGATCAAATGAGAAAACCACCTCTTCACTCTCTCCCATGCGTGTTTGTGCACTTTGGCTAATTAACCTGATATAGGCAAAGGAGAGTAGCTGAAATCCATTTAGCTTTGTATCACGTGTGTCAGATTCTGCTCTTACTTTCAACCTTTTTTACTTTGGTTCTGTTGGTCCAGCGCAAGTTTACTTCTGTTACAGGCGATGTGGTGAGAGACTCTTTAACCCAATCTGAGACAAGTAAGCAGCAGCATATATGTTAGGAAGCTGTTACTCTGCCAAGAAAACCTGGTTGGTTGGAAGTGCCAAAGGCAATGGTTTCGAACCTTGCCTCTTCCATGGCTTACCTCAGTGCCTTTCATAATTTTGAGGCACACCACCATGTAGTCTTCAAATGAACTCATGAGTATTCATGAGCAAATCCAGAACTCTAAATAGTTTTTTCAAAAAATTCCATGGCACATGTGTTTAGGCCTGAGGGCACACTGGTTGGGAAACGCTGGGCTACGGTCTAGTTCTAAATTTTAATGTAATCATGGAGTTCTTGATCATCAGTTTGCTAATGAAAAGCAGAGTACACCTGCTTTTCTGCATGATCTGTTGTAATCTCTCTGGGTAACTTCAGTGTTTTTTTTAAATTGAGGTCAGGTGATGAACCAAAACGTTTCACATGAGGTTACCATAGAGTTCCAGTTTATATTAGCAGTTTTTATCCACCCAGGTCAATTCTTCACGGCCAGTTAGTCACTGCTGTTTTGGCAGAGTCACCTGGCATGAGGAAGACATGCATCTAATGGTAACTGGCCTGAGTCTATGAACTCAGTTCACTTATGTTACTAGAAGCTTATCAGCTAATGGTAAATGTTGTCATTACTGATGTAAACTAAATTTGAACTAGTAACATATAGGTGAAGTTTCTATCGGGTCCTTGCCAATACTCTAAATAATCACATACGGTGACTTTGGTTACTTTTGTTATCTTCCTTTAAAGCTTCATCCAAAACACAGATTCTGGTCAACTTCAGTGGGCTTTGGATTGGGTCCTAAAAGAGATTTTTCACACCTTTTCATGCTGAGTTATTTTCATTATGAATGTTGTTTTACTGATTTGTAGGATTCCAAATTATAAATGATGGGGAATATTTTGTTTTACAGATGGAATTCATTGGTGTAAGTCAGCTGTCATTCATCCATGATCTAGGACCAAAGGGCATGTAAGTTGTATTTCATTTCTTTGTGTGAGTTGCATTTCATCAAGAGCATCATTTTATGAAGGGAGACTGTCCAAATTCGTAGCTTTCCTGCCAAGCTAGCAGTTGATTTGGGAACATCTTCTCTTCCAAATGTTAACCATTTAATGTTATTTGCAAGAGGATATTACTACTCTGGGAAACAATAAAGAATGTAAAAGGCAAACTGCATCTCACTGCAAGACTCACAGGGTCAAATTCATCCCCTCATTGATTGGAGTTGCACCAAGTATGAATGTGACCCAATGCAATCAATAAGAGCAATGTATGTTCCCTGTCATAACATTCTTATGTTATTTCTTGTATGTTGGTGACAAGTCAGCCCTGGGCTGTGCATACAAGAGGAAAAGAGTGGACTGAAATCAAGAAAAGTCCATTTTGTTCTTCCTAACCTTGCCAAAGCTTCTTTAAGCCTGAGGCTGGCTTTTAATTCCTTTATTTTGAACACTGTTAAGTAGAAACTGTATAGCTTTGGTTGCCACTAAAAGTGTCTGTTGATTTTGTAAACATCGTGATAGGCTGTGGTGAAATGTTTCTCCCAGTTATTTGGCGGGGACATGGGTGTGGGAATGCAGTGATTCCAGGCATCCACAGTTATGAATGGGGAAGGATGTGACGGTGGGCAAGCTGGAGAAGTGCTGATGGAACCTCTCTCTGTTGGGCCATCTCTCAGCTTTAAGAGTTCTTTTCCATGATGACATTTGCAAGCTTGCAGAGCATCAGTCTGTGCTGCAGCCCCTAGCTCTACATTCTTCCTCTCCAATTCTTCCTGTGCCCAGAGGCCACTCATAGGTTTTACTGCCAAGTGGAAGGGTTGGTTGCATCTTCTATCCACATAACCCTCCATGGCCTTTGTTCTTCCGTCTCACCCCTCCCTGTGTTGCACCCAGGAGAGCACCCCCCCATAAAAAGAAAAAACTAGCAGGATCTTATTCAGGGGAACAAGGCAATATGCCATATTTATTGTAAATAAGTAAGGATAGCAAAAAGAAGTCTCACATACACAAGAAGTTCCTCAACCTGGTATAATATAATTACCAGTCCTTTCATATGTTGCTTGAGCCAGCCTAGTGGTCAGCTAGGCTAGGCACAAGGAGGGAGCCAGGCCTCTGTCGGTCGTGATCCAATGCTCCAAGATGAAAGTTGCAGAATGAGACCCAAAGTTTTCATATTCTTACCCATCTTTTATACTTGCTGACCCTCATGTAAGTCTATGGGATTTGCTGTGTCATGTAGCCTCAGGGTTCCTGTGGGATCCTTGGTCACCAGTCACTTGCAGACTTGATTGTATTTTGTTCTTTTCTTTGTGGGGTGGCTCCTTCTGTTTGCTTTAATCAGAGATGTCTGCATTGTTCAGCCAGTTAGATGGTACTTATGGTTCATCGGGACAGGCTGGCAGTTGAGACTGGCTCGTCCTCTCTCTCTCTCTCTCTCTCTCTCTCTCTCTCTCTCACCCCCCCCATTCACACACCTTGTTCACACATTTAAAAGAACATATACAGCATAAACCAGATTTCATCAATTATCCAAAATGGAGTTCAGTGTTTAAGCAGGAGTTCCAAACTGACAATATGGAGTCTTGTTAAACATAGGTTATAATGTCTATTACACAGGGTTACAGAATTATTTTACTTATGATGCTGAAGGACATATACACAACATTAACTAACATACACTTTAAAGGTAAACGTAATTCATTATCTGTCTGTCCCCCTACGTTACCTGTCTATGCCCCACACCTGGTGCTGCTTGTTCCCTGTTTGTGTCCTAGATCCCTCTTCACCCTCATCTCAGTCCAATCCAGACTCTAAGATGGTCCCTTTCATTGTTCAGCCTGCTCTCAGTTCATTTGTAAACTGAGACTTTACCTTTAGCTCAAATAAGGAGTCTGATGGCACTTAAAGACTAACAAATTTCTTTATCACATGAGCTTTTGTGATGTGGCTGTATGATATTTAGGTTCAAGTCACCCACTGCTTGGGAGGCAGATGAAATGTCTGAGATAGAAAGAGAATGCAAGAGGCAATCTGGCAATAGAAAATGAGAGAAAGGTGATCCACTTCTTCCCATTCTACCCATGCTGCCTTACTGAGGTGAAAGGTATCATACAGCTATCATGATGCTGTATCTGATATAGCCTGTGTTCCTCTGGGTCAGATTCTCCATTCCTTATAGCTTCATCAAGGCATAATTAATAAACTACATATACATGTATCCAATTGCCATTTCTTTGTCATTCTTACAATTGTTTCAGAGAAGGTATGATCATGAAAAGATCTGGGGGCCACAGAATACCTGGTCTGAACTGCTGTGGACAAGGGAGGGTCTGCTATCGATGGTCCAAAAGGTACTGTACCTTGGGAATTTTTCTCTGTAGGTGACTTTTTACCTATTAGAAACACAAGGTGGATGATTTTATATGTTCTATTGGACCAACTTTTGCTGATGAAAGAGGCAAGCTTTCATGTACCACATTGCTCTTCCTTAGATCTGGGAGTGGGGGAAGGTAATCTGGGTCACAGCTAAATATAAGGTAAAACAGTTGGCAAGTATAAGGAGTTAACATGTTGCAAGAACCATTAAAAATGAAGTGGACCATTAATATTTTGGCAATCAAAAAGGACAAAGGAGAGTTACAAAGCTGGTTAAAGAGATATAAAACTATTGCTTCTGAGTGCATGATTTTTGATGTCCAGCAGAATTGTGAATTTAAGCTGATTAGTCATTCTAGACTGTTACTGAAAGTAAATTGTCTTCCTCACATATTCCTACAGATAAGGTTGTAAAATTGTCTTTCCTTCTGTAAGTGAGATTTCAACAAAAATATGAAAAGCTGAGGGCAACTATGGATTCATAGATTTTTCATAGGTATTTTCCCCCAAGGTTAGAAGAGGCCCTTAGGTCAGTTGGTCTGATCTGCGTAGCACATGGTTGCTCTCGATTTTCTCTAGTATATTCTATACCTATCTGACTTAAAAAAAAAAAAAACAAAAACAAAAAAAACCCACCCACCAAACCACATGAATTGGAACATTATCTAAGGCAGGCTGCACTAACCAGTGGTTTAAATCCAGTGTGACCCGCAGCAATCAAGTGTCTTCTCTTATGCAGTTAACCACAGGGAGAAATATGTCACCTCTTTTGTGTCTCCCACACACATTTTGAAAGCAGTTCTATAGAGTCCTGAGCTGTGTGATTTGGAAAGAATTACTGGGTGGCGAGTTTTTGATACAGTTTAACTGAGTTAAGAAATAAAGACAAAGCCAGATTGTGGTTATCTGCATCATGGATACATGAGAGAAGGTGTGGGGGTAGGAGTCAGTTCAGACTTGCGCTACTTGAAATCATAGAATTGTGGGCCTGGAAGGAACTTTGAGAGGTCCTCTGGTCAAGTCCTCTGCACTCGTGGCAGGACTAAGTATTATCAGACCAGCCCTCATTGGTGTTTGTCTAACCTGCTCTTAAAAGTCTCCAATAACAAGAGATTCCACAGCCACCACAAGATGGTTTATTTCAATGCTTAACTTCCCCAACAGGTAAGAAGTTTTTCCTAATGTGCAACCTAAGCTGCCCTTTCTCCAGTTTTGCCTGTTGCATCTTGTCCTATCCTCAAAGGTTAAGGAGACTAATTTACCTCCTTCCTCTTTTGTTAACACCCTTTTATCTATTTGGAAAGATACTAAGTCCCCTCAGCCTTCTCTTCTCCAGACTAAACAAACCCATTTTTTTAGTTTGTCAGAGTTACATTTCTTCAAGAGCATCATTTTATAACAGGCAACTTCTTCATAGATCATGTATTTTAGATCTTTAATAATTTCTGTTGCTTTTCTCTGTACTTTATCCAGTTTTTCTTCGTCTTTCTTGAAATGTGATGGCCAGAACTGGAGTGGACACAACTGGTGGTTGAGTGGAGAGCTGTTTTGTGCTGTCCACAGCGCATGGCTGTCTGCCCTGAGTAATGGCTCTGGTCACTGGCAGGTGCTGTCAGCAAAGGGCTATTAATTATTTAGTGAGAGCACATTTTTTCAGATGCACAAACCACTCCAAAGGAGCACAGAGCCCTCTTGTGTAGCAGATATAGGAGGAGAAGGAAGTTTTCAAGCTGAGCAGTGGAACAAGCAGTGGGGCCAGCTTTTTTTAAGCCTTTGGTACCACAGATCTATTATGGGTAGCTGAAAAGGCCCCCCCCCCACTTTGCTAAATACCATTCTTAAATAAATATGTATTCTTAACATAATCTGAGCTTTCCATACAAATATTAATATATCTCACAAATCTCCCACTTAAGATTATCTGAGTATTGACTTTGTTCAAATTCCAAAAGTGGGGGGCCATGCTTGACCTGATACAAGGCTGCCTTTCATTTGTCCATTGAAAGAATTGCTCAGACCTCATTTCTCCATTCTACAAATGTTGAGGCCTTTTCCAAAATTGAGTTATGGCACATATGGCTGTTAGTAGCAACTGTGATATCAGTAGGTCCTTCCCCGACCCAGTAACCTCCTTTGGACTGTAACCTAAGAGAGCAACTATAAGGTTAGTGAGTAGGCTAACTTCAGCTATCTCGAAACTTCAGTTTATTAATTTCCTCCAAAATACTACTAGTTTATGGCATTCCCACCATAAATTTAGGAAGGTCCTTATCATTCCACATTCCCTTCAACATTTATGACTTCCTTCTTATAAAGTTCCTTTGCTTAAAAAGAATGAAGTGACTTTGACAAAGTATTTTGTGATATTTTTTGTTAAAAGTTACATGTATCAATGAAGTTTTGGTTTTCTTCCAAATATTTTTCTTATTGTTCAAAAATTCTATCTGTTTTTACTTCTGCTTGCCACTCTTCCATAAATGTAGGCTTATCTTCTTGATCTATCAATAATAAAGCATTATACCATCAGACTCTGAGGCCATGGATCATGGCCACCTCTGTAATGAGTCTATTTTCTCCTTAGTTCAGCTCTGAAAAGTATCTGTGAAATTATCTGTGAAAATGGCATTGTGTCTGTTTCTTTTTCAATAATTTCCAGATCAACTTTGTTCAGCTGACAAGTGCATTTGTTATTTTTTTTCACCTGCCTGTCAGCCCTGAAGATTCAACCAGGTTCTGAAAATCAAGCTGATTCCTTTCAACCTTGCTCATCATCACTTGTAATGAAAGTTCTGTGCTGTAACTGTGCGCTGATGGCCACCTGTACAACTCCATTGTCCTCAAAGGGCTTGCGCTGACAGGAATCATGTACATAGTTTTTTAAAGATACACAGAAATCCAGCTCACCTCCTCTTGACTGCATTGCCTCTGCGCTGAACACTTATTTCTGCCCTTAAAATACACTGATGTGGCTGTACATATACATGTGGAGCAGACTTGCTAAGTAAGAAGGTTATGGTTTTATAGTCACTTTCCAGTCTTTGTTCTTTGGATTAATAAAAACTGGGCTCAAAATATGCACTACTCAATTTAGGCTGAGGTTTTCTTTTCTAGCAAACATTTCATGGCCAATCCATACTCCCCATTCTTAAATCAGTCTGTCTAATGCCTCTTTTTAAGTACTAAAATGGTTGTGAGTTGGATTTTCCATGTTTAATATTCCTTCCCAGGGATGGATGAACTGCTGTTTTTAGACATGGTCTGTACTTACTGCAGCATTCAGTGGCAGTTGAAGGGAGAGACGCAAGCTATGTAAAATAGTTTGGATACTTCCTTTTGACTCTCTAACTCCCACTTACCAAAGGGAAATGCTGTTGCTTTGACTCAGTGTTACTTTTCTTTATGGGGGGTGGAGTTACAATTGAGTAGGTCTTGACTGATCACCGAGTTGAACCAGAGCATTCAAACTGACAGCAGTGAATTTGTTGCCCTCAGTATAGACTTGGCCTTAGTTTCAAGTAGTTCAAAATGCTGTGTTAAAATTTGGTGATTCTCAGCTCTTTCCACATTATTGACAAACACCAAACTGTCCTTAATCATATCACAAAACCCCCATTCAGTTCAGTATGGAAACTTGATGCAAAGATCTTGTTCTGAACTGAAGTAATTGTTTGGGCAGAACAGCTTCACTACAAGTGGCAGTTTGCTATAACTGGTATTATTTGTTAGCATGTTATAGTGCAGGGGTGGCCAAATTTATGGAACTCAAGAGCCACACAAGTTGATTATTAAACCTTTCAGAGCCACACTGAGGCACATAGCCATGTATTTTTACGTCCCCCAAAATTACTACATTTAAAATTCATTAAACACTTTAATTTGATTGTAAAAAGAGGACAAATATTGATCCTACTATTGTCCGATTCTAATAATTACATAAGGTTACCATGAACATTAGGCCTATACAGTAAAAACTTAGCTGCTTCTCAATGTAGAAGACTGCAGGCTAGTGGCAAGTTTTTAAAATCTCAACCATGCCGCACTTCTCCTCACTATCCCCAACCATGCCACACTTCTCCCCACCCCTTCCTGAACTCCTAGGCTGGGGCTGCTTTCTTAAATTGATTTGTTGATGTTCTTCCGAGAGCCACAGTTTTTCATTCAAGAGCCACATGTGGCTCCCCAGCCACAGCTTGGCCACGCCTGTTATAGTGCATTGGGGTGTCCATTCTACTACGCTGTCCATATAGCTTCAGGTATGCAAAAGTATTATACATGGGACCTGTTGTAATGTCATGAGGATCTTAGAGCTCAGCTATAATTTTCACCTTGATTGCAAGATTAGCTCCTTATTACAAGCTAAGTGAGTACATTGTTGCTTGTGAGAAAGACAGTGTCAATGATTCTTCTTTTAAGGGCTGCCTTAGAAGTCAGCAGAGCTGCCTGTGTTTCTGTTCTGTTTGCATTATCAATGTACAGACAGGACCCATGAAGTCTGTGATCCAGAAGGCAAGGGTCCTCTGATTGGGGGGGGGGGGGCATATTTGATGTAGGAGTCTATAGTTATCCAACTTGTTGGTTACTGTGTCTAGTCTTGATCTAAGAAAAGGGAAGGAGACAAAAAAAAGCACAGAGCCCTCAGTAACAAACCTTTTTAGAGCCCCCATATTTCTAAAGCTGGCCCCGGCTATGCCTTGTTGCTATTTGATGAGAATCATGCTCAGAAAACTAACATGGGAGCTCTGGACAATTTGAACAGGGAATAATGGAACTGAGTTGGGACCAGCAATATAATACTTCAGGTTGCTCTGAAGGAAACAGTAATTAATATACCTTTGCAGTTGGTTGAAATATATACATTCCCTTTCCTGGTACATTAATTTATATGAACAAAGATTTGGACTAAAGCCATGTGACTGATTTGCTTGTGTGGGGGGGACAGAGGATGTTAAGCATATCAGTTATACATGTGTATACAGAGATGGCAAAAATACTTAGACACTACAAGGAAATATTTTTTCCAGAGTGCTTGAGGGCGATGGTGCTTACACAAAACCTGCTAGTCATTTCTCATCTTGTTTTTCTACTGTGATGCCTGTTGCTTGGCAATGAAATTTTTCCAAAATGTCCTCTTTGTACCCTTTCCATTAGCTTTAATAGGATTTGATGCCTTTATAAATAACACATGACGAACTCAAACTAGGGCATGTTTGCTCCTACAATACCCACAGGTACTGAAGGCTACCAAAATAATAATCCTGGCTGAAGAGAATCTTTGCTCCACCTTGAACATAAGGCAGACACTTGGCTGGAAACTCCTTATGTCAACAGGTATTAATGTTTCCAGACACTAAAGCCTAAATTTCCAAGGACTTGTACAGGACGTGGTAATACAGAGCCTAGTTCCCACTGTAATGGTATACCTGAATTTGGTTGTGCATATCAGCATTCATGTACATAAAATGGACTTTTATCTATTATAGGTACTTATATAGCCCACAGTTTTGTAGTGTCTGAGCACCTCAAAGATTTTAATACATGTATCCCAGTAGATTTGTTTTACAGAAAGGGAAACTGAGGCACAGAACAGTTGAGTGACTTGTCCAAGGTCTGTGGCAGAGCTGAAAAGGGAACCCAGGTTTTCCAATCCCCATCTAGCACTCTTACCACTGCATCACCCTTTTCTTACTTAACTACTGATTAGAGCATCCAGATACAGGATTCTGTATATACCATTTGTTGCAATCTCCTCTCCAGAGGCTGGTTCTCCTTTGCCTTTCATCAGTTTTGCACTAGTGTACATATACTAACTTCAGAGAGTTACTCCTGTTTTGCTCCACTCTGTCAGCACAATCAAATGACACCTCTCTAAACCATATTGGAAAGAACTGTCCTCTAATAGCTTACAAGCCCTCCTTGTCTGCTTCAGATCCTGATGATGAACAGCTTGGAGCGAGAACACTGTTTACTTAATTTGAAGACCATCAGTTTTGAGTGAATTTGAGATAATATTTATCTCCCCTTATAGGTGGTTAGTAGTAAAAGACTCTTTCCTGATGTACATGAAACCGGATAGCGGAGCCATTTCCTTTGTCCTGCTGGTAGATAAAGAATTCAAAATTAAGATTGGCAAGAAAGAGACTGAAACAGAATATGGGTTGCGGATTGACAATCTCTCCAGGTGAGAAATGTATATTTACATACACTGCTCCATGCCCCCCTCACCTGTTTTTCACTTAAAAATTGGCTTCCTTCAATCAAAAGGGAGCCATTTCCTCATATACATGGTGCATTAGCAATTTGCATTTGCCACAGTAAGTCGGTACAGTTGAATTAGCCTCTTCCTTCAGAGTTCCAGCCTTACTAACAGAAGAATTCAACCGCCCTGTTATTGAGGCAGAAGTATCCAGATCAATGGGACAGTTCTTCAGCAGGTGTAAATGACGATTTAAAAGTGTTTCTCATTCATGGGGCTGTATTCTGTTCCCTGTTATGCTGGTGCTATCCTATTTAAATCAATGGGGTTGCAGCAATATAAGAAATATTTGGTTCATGAAGTACTAAGCGCATGCAATATCTATCTATTGTATCGATAGGTTGTCAGTAATTATTGTATTTAGCTGCTACAACAATATTTAAAAGAAACCTTTCTGCTAAGTAGCTGGCTGACCACTTGTGAATAAATAAATGTGATTGATAATCAGTTCCATATCCACATGCTAAGATAGTGAGAATGAGGCTAAAAGTATACTGCTTACTCATTCTTTTCCAATACGTCACTTATTTTCCAGGTCGTTGATTTTGAAGTGTAACAGCTACAGACATGCCCGGTGGTGGGGACAGGGGATAGAAGAATTTATTCAGAAAAATGGCAAAAACTTTCTAACTGATCACAGATTTGGATCCTATGCAGCTGTGCAAGAGAATACTTTGGCAAAGTGGTAAGCTGTCCCCTTTGCTAATAAGAATATGATCTATCGCTCATTGAAAGCAATGGCCAAGCCATCATTCTCTTCAGTGAGAGGGAGGAAGGTCATGGTGCTGCTGACTTATCATTCACATTTCAGTAACACGGGTGTTTGAGTTCACTGACTCTTGGTACTGTAAATCACTATGGAAGTGTCAAAAATGTTGCCCGTTGGGGGCGGGGGGAGGGGTGTAAGTCGAGATTAGCAGCCCAACCATTTCATTCCTGTTACAATTTTGCTTTGCAGTGGTCAGAGCTTTCAGACTGAGTTTTTGTTGAAATTAGACATGTTAATGGTTTCTTAGTGTAAGAATAAAAATGATATCTTGATGCATGTGTAACTCATCGCAAAGCTAGTGGGCAGTATGCTTATGAAGGGAGAACAGAATGCTCTCCTTATTTTAGAAGCTGCTGGTTTTATTTCTTAACTTGGCTGTTGTTTTTGGATAAAACATCTGATTCAAAGCTTGTTTGTGCACCTCTTCTCCTTTCTCAACAAAGTCTTCATAAACCAGCTGTTCTCATTTTGGCGGGTGCTGCTGCCTGCTGTCTTGCACTCACGCAGAGTAGCACAGTCACATCTTCCCCATTCTTAGATAATGGAAGTAAACACAATATCCAGCATAAAGTGTTTGCAGGCTCCAGCACTAATGCTATATTACAAAGTTGTCTCTCATGAAAGCTGGATCCCATTGTGACAGAGGTATCAGTCCACAGCTGAGCAGTGGAGCAGTAGCATGTTTCTGGGGCGTTGCAGACTGACTTCCCAGTGGTCAGAAATCAGTAACACGGAACCTGGGTTTCTTCTAAATGAGATTTGCTTTGTTGTTACACATGCACCAGTTCTGAAATGAGGTGGTCAAACATCCAGAACAATCCATCGTTGTACAAATCTAAGCCAGCTCCACTGTCTGGTTCCCAGAAAAATCACTCAAGAATTGACTCTAATCATAGCCCAAGGCAGAAAGAATCTCTCCTGCTCTCACAGTTGCACCTCACCCCCAAAGCTGCCTCAATATCAAAACCTTTCAGGATCCAGAACTACCAGCACACTACATGTCTCTCCAAGATTCAAAATTCACTCACACACCAAGAAAAAAAGTGAAAAAGTACATTTAACAGTGCCAGCTGATAATTTCTGTCATAACAATATTTGATTGTACTGGTTTCATTAAGATGGTAACAAAAATGTGAAATTCTCCTTGCCTGTTGTCACAGTACGTAAAATTAAATGTGTTTTGAGAAGACAAATGAGAAGGTCATTTAAATTCCCATTTTAATCTAGAGTACTAAGGTATTTTTCCCCAACTATGAATTCATCATTTGATCAAAAGAAAAATCCAAGTATTATGTTTGCTTTTTCAGGTATGTAAATGCAAAGGGGTATTTTGAAGATGTAGCAAATGCCATGGAGGCAGCGAGAGAAGAAATTTTCATCACAGATTGGTGGTTTGTATTTCTGTGTTTGGATTATGTCCAGCAGTCTCTGTGAGAACATTTGTTACAATGCTGCGCTATTCAATAGGCCTTGCCATATGGAAACTAGCAGTGCCGCCAAGTGGCTTGGCAGCACATCCAAACCTTTCACAGTCAGAGTTTTCATTCAAGGGCCTTTTCAGGAGACTTGGCAGCATAAGCACAGGCTTGAAGTCATTAGTTTGCATGTCTCCTCCTGAAAAATATTCTTGAAGGCTGCATGGTACAATGCGGCACCTTCTGTACTGAGAGTGGTATGGAAGCACCCAAGGAACCTCTCTGGGAGGCAGGACATCTCCCAATACATGGGGGTATGTACACATTCATACACCACTTAAGCAATGCAGGATATTGCCCCACCATCACCTAGCATGAGAAGCCAATTCTGCTGATTGCCACATTTTGTGACAAAGCTATGTCACTCTCTTTACTCCCTTTTGTGAAGCTGATACCATCCCCTCGTTTTCTAGGGCATTGGTTCTCAATCGTTTGTGGTTTGTGACACACTTGGCAGCATGTTGCGGCTCTACAGGACACACTAGCCTACTCCTTCCAGGCCAAATCCAGCCAATCTCCCTGGCTCTCCATGACATACTGCTGCGTGGCAACACAGTAATATGTCCTGACACAGTGGTTGAGAACCAGAGCTCTAGGGACAGGGGGAAAGGGTGTTATAGCTCTGCGACTGAGTTTGACTGACCACTCTTAGCCTCAGGGCCATATGGTCTAATGTTTGGCCTTCCTTGTTGGGGCTGTATGGCCCGGTGACCAGAGTCAGTTTAGTGGTCCTCGTTATAGGGTCCTCATGGTCCAATGGCCAGAGGGGAGTAAGGGCCTACCTCCTCTACCAGCTCCCAACCTGGGACCCTCTCAGCAGCAAACGTATTTGCCACTGACTCAGAGGAGGTCTGTCCAAAACACATTTAGTTAGTGCCAGGTTCAACAGCCATACCAATGTCTAGTTCCTCTGGGCTACTTCCTGTCTTGTTTTCCAGTGCTGTTGTCTGCTGGGTCTCTGGGGTCATCAGCTGATGAAGCTCCTGATAGCTATGTCCCTTCTTGGGCTTTTTTAGGCCACTGAGTTTCCTCCTGAGTCTCAGCACACCTGGCCTCCATGGTCTGGGGCTCTGGCAGCTCCTGGACGGGAGCCTGCAATATACATTCTCTTTCCTTAGTGGCCAGTCCTGACTGAGTCCTTTTATACTGGGTGTCCTCTGCCCAGAATATGGGGTTACCCCCTTCTTATCCAATGTAGGGCTGGTCCACCCTGTCACAATCCTCCTCACCCTTTTACGAGTGCGGCACTGACAGGAGTAATTAGGGGCTACAGGTTTGCCCAACCCTCCCTTCTCCACATGGCACACTTGCATATTGGACCTTATGCTGTTCATTTGACAGGGAGAGTTCATTGCTCTGCAGAGATTACCACTGGGGGTAGAGACCATTTTCTGCTGGAGTGGAGTAATTAATGGGATTGAGAGTGACTTGGCTAGATCTCTTTCTCCTGAGGTTGGATGGTGATGTGGTTCTCTAGTTCCTTGTGTACAGTCTATGTGTGTTGCAGGCCCTGTGGCTTATGTAGGCCATTGCTAGCTACAGAGGTTAGAATCCTGAAATTTGCTTATAAATGTTGTATAAATGATGATGCACTTTAGAAAATGGATGTCAAGCAGCCCACACCCTGGAAGAGGCGTTTAACTTCCACTGGATATGGCTGTGCCTCAGATTAGCAAGATGCAGGATGAACAGTCCGCTCAGTTGTAGCAGTGACCTCGCTATTGGCATCCCCACACATTAAAATACGAGGGGAAGAGTCTTCAAGGAAGCAGTCAGGAAGGCTCCACTGAAATCTCCTGTTGGAGTGTGGCAGTAAGAGCACGGTAGCAGGATAGGGGATGTTGTGAGGGCCCTCCTTCCACCATGCTTCTTTGATGCATGCTGTGCATTTGCGATTCCAGGACTTGTACTTTTCTTGCCAGCTTCTGGCATGCCATCCTGCTAATGCCATCTGTTGTGAGCTTCAGCACACACCAGCAAAATCTCTTGTTATATCATCTTCCCTAGCTGTGGATTCTTGGTTGTGTGCACTATTCTCTGCTACTTCCTTGCCAGGACTGGCTTTATGTTATAGTTGCAGCTGGTGCTCTTGTGGTCAATGCCCAGAAGTAGTTAGAATATCTAGATCAGTGTTTTTCAAGTGGTGCTCCATGGGACAGTGGTGCTCTTCAGACATAGTTCAGATGTTCTGTGGCGCACCCTGATCCCTCCCTTTTGAGAAGACTAAGCACGGAGGGGGAAGGAGCAATTTAATGCCCCAGCCTCAGCAAAGCTTCCAGGCACATGGTGGTGGACATTGACTCACTCCTGGAAGCTTTGCCGTGACTGAGACATTTTAAATCTCCTGCCACTGTTGCCAGTTTTTTTGAGAATGTTTTCATCAGGTGTTTCACTTAAGATTATTAGTTCATTTAGGTGTTTCCTAGACCACTAAAGGTGGAGAAACACCAGTCTAGGTCATTTTAACTGTCTGACTTTGGGCAGGTCACTTAACCATTCTGTGCCTCAGTTTTTCATCTATAAAGTGGGTCTATAATTTCTCTACTTCAAGGGGTGTTCTGAGGCTTGGTACAGTAATGTCTGTAAAGCACTTTATGATTCCCAAAGGTCCTTTAGGAACGGAAAGCATTATATTAACCCTCACAAAAATGAATCTGCATCCTGAAATGACTATAAATAAACCATATACTGTTGAAAATTCAGCACACAGTGCCAGACAACTGGAAGATCACATTTCACTCCCTTTATCTCCTACCTTGAGACTTTTTACAAGCTTTATAATGTGGCTTGGGATTGTGAAACTTACCAAGAAGTTATACAGACTTAAAAGAGAGAAATCCTGCTCTCTGAAGAATGTTTTCAGCTATATGCTTTGGCCAGTGGTATAGGCTCAGTGCAAGAGTAACTTAATGAAATTCTGTGGCTTTGTAATACACACAGGCAGGGCGTTACTGGAGGGGAGTTGGGACCCCCCCCCCACGCTGCCTCAATCTTGCACCGGGGCCCAGTCCAGCTGCTGCCACTTGCTGGCAGCAGCAGGGGCCCGATCCAGCTTCAAGCCTCCAGCACGAGTCTCGGAGCCAGAGATGGTCCATGCTGCTTTTTACAAATGGCAGGAGCAGTCTCCAAGTGGCAGCCACTCCAAGACGGCTCCTTCTGCTTGATAAAGAGCCGCAGGGACCGTCTCCCTCTTTGAGCCTCTTGCAAGAGGCTCGGAGCTGGGGACGGTCCCTGCCACTTGTAAAAAGTGGCAGAAGCCATCTCAGAACAACTGCCACTCGGAGACTGCTCCTGCCACTTGTAAAAAGCAGCACGGACTGTCTCCAGCTCCAAGCCTCTTGCAAGAGGCTCGAAGAGGGAGACGGTCCCTGCAGCTCCGCACAAGCAGCAGGAGCCTTCTCAGAGCAGCTGTCGCTTGCCAGAAGTGACCCAGAGCTGGGTTGGGCCACTTCCTTCTGTGCTGTTGGCCAAAGATCTAGGGCCCATGTCCTGCTGGCCCCAGTGCAGTGATGCCCCTGCAGATGGGCAGATGACACAATCTAATAATGATCCATTCTCGCCTTAAAATCTGCATATCAGTGAATGTTATCCTGATGTGAAAGAGTAACATACTCTTTTGTGGGGAAGGTAGCAAGGAGAAAAACAGCACAAATATGAAATCTTCAGATAGCCCATGTGTCAGGAGAGCTGGAATTGAGTGTTTTCTTTTAACCCCCAACTTGCTTCATATCTACCAGAGATGTATTTTTTTCTGCATGAGAATGAGAACTTGCTCTTTTGTATGTGGAGTTTACCTTGTGCATCACCACTGAGTCTGGTTCCACTGAGTGTTGACTGCAATAACCTGATTACTGTCACAGACAAGCTGTTGGCCTCAGTGCTATGTGTGGGACACATTATCTGTTATATACTGCACTGTTGTTAAAAAGCAAACAATAACAGTGTTATGAAAAAATAAATCATTGTGGGAGACCCAACTTCATGTGTAATGAGTAAACTCTTTTAGTTTCTTGGCCATTATTGGAGTTATTAGTTGACCTTACACATTTGTTTTCACAGCTCAAAATGTTTGGGGTCTTTTATTTTCTCAGGCTGAGCCCAGAAATCTTTATGAAGCGTCCTGTGGTGGAGGGAAATCATTGGAGACTAGACTGCATTCTGAAGCGGAAAGCAGTAAGTGGACTTTGCTTAGAGGCTGGTGGATGTCTCCAGACCATGGGAGGCAGCTCACTGGTGGATAGAAGACCTCAAAGGACAGCTTCCCTACTTTTTGTTCCTTGTTCATTTGTTTTCTTGGGGCTTCTGGTATGTGAATGGCCAAACTTGATTTTAACTTTTTTAAAAAATCACACTTTGATACTCTGATTTTGACATTTAAGGGCCAGTAAGTGACCTGCCGTGCACTCCTGTGTGTAGACAGGAGTCCCACTGCCCCAGCCAGGTAGGGGTTTGTATTATTGCCATGGGGACGCAGCTAGTGAGAGCTGCAAACCTTCTCCCCCAGCAAGAAATCAAAGTTGCAGAGAGCTCAGCAGCAGGGAGTGGGAAGCTCAGTTCTGAGGGCCAGATGAGTGACTTTTGGCACTGAACCCCACTCCGCCACAGTTTTCATTCTCTATTTTCTTCAGCTGGCTTAGTTTTCAGATGGAGTGTGAGGATGTCGGGGAATAGCACCAGTGCAACTTCTAAATACCTCAGCAACTTTCCTTCCATAGGGGAGGGGTGGTTTCCCTCTCCCCCATGGCTGTTCCAGATTCCTAGGACAGTGTCACAACTGGTACCACTTTGCTCCACTGCTCTTCCCCCTCCTGGGTGTATGTAATTAAGAGACATTGGGCCAGGCTTCTCACTGCACTTAACTACTGGAGTCATATTAGGGCTACAGCTGGCCAAGAGGATGAACATTCTCCTGGGGATGGTGATGCAGAGACAGAGCCATTCATTCATGTTGTAACAAGAGATTGACAGATCCATCTATTTCCAAAACTGATCTTAGTTAATTGCTAATGGTGCCATCTGCCTTCCAAGGAGATAAAGACCTCCTTAGAGAATAATTCAGTGGTGTTTTTTGTATAACTTAAAGGGGGCTTATCAGTTTGTAATGAAGAATTATGCTAACTGGGCCCATGATGTGTATATAGAGATGATCTTAGCTTAAACAGTTTAACTACAGAAAGTCTCATGCTGCACCAGCAAGCTACTGTCTACAGATCAGTATTTTTCTTATTGTAGTAAAGATTCCCAGGGGGTTGGACTTGATGATCTCATGAGGTCCCTTCTAACTCTATGATTCTATTCATCTATTCAAATGACTGTCTGCACTACATGTTTTCCAGACAGTGTTAACCCCAGTGCAGCTCCACCCACGTCCTGCTGTGAGCAGTTTAGTGAGAGTTGTTAAATTGCCAGAGGTTGCCTGAAGCCATGTGTACACTAGTACTTTTGGTTCGATTGTACCACTGAGAGCAACAGTGGGGAATTGTAGTGGGGGGGGGGGTCCAAAAGGCATTGGGGGAGGATTTCAGGGAAGTGATACATTTTCTCTCTCTCTAAATGTGACTAGGGTTAATGCGACTGAAGACACACTGGGGGCCTCATTTTCTGTCCTGTTCTAGTTCATCATTCATTTGCACTCATCCCTACGTTGTCATTGACTAGATTGTCGCAGCTTTTGCTTGGCCAAAAAGGGATGTAGAGCCAGTTTTGGTCAGACCAGCCTTTACTTTTTGCTTAGCTCTGGTCAGATTGGGATTTTAGGTGTAAGGAGGGAAACAGGAGCCCCTTGTCTCCTCTTTCCCATTGTGGACAAGTGGAGACTGGAAGGATATTATATCCAAGTACATAGTGTCTGTAGGAGGAAATTGTGGAGTTTTTTAAAGTCTAAATTTTGTAAGATATGAACATGTAGAAACTAGGACTGGTTCCCGTGAGTTGGATATGATGTGGAACTTGCAGGCAATATAGTAATAAAGGTGATTCAGAGTCCTCCACTCTGATTCACATTTCAGTGGAAGCACAGCAAGAAAATGGGTGCATACAAGGCCACTAGAACGGAATGCTCTGATGGCTCCGATATATTTATGACTTGACCTTCTACTTTAATTTCTTTCCCTCATTCTTTCTCTTTCTTACTGTGTCCTTGTTTAAAGCGTTTCAAACTGCTGTTGACTTGATGCCCTTTCTTGTATTCAGTGCAATTTTTCTGTATGACTGATAACTTCGGGAGGCTTAAAAAACTGTTTCCAAACACATGTTAAGACTTGAGGATGAGGAACAAGCATGACCATACCTATTACACCTATTAGTTTTAATTTTTCCAGTGTCTGTGAAAGTCATTAGCAACTGAGATTTGAAAATGGTGTGGTCTGTTTGGTGTCAGTTCCAGAATGTTCCCCCTGCAAACAACAGTTCTGTGCATTCAGCCTGAAGACTTTTATTTCATGTCTCTGAACAAGCAATGCAGCCACACAGAAAAGGTGCCAAGTGTGATTTTTTTTTTTTTTTATAATGCTAGACTGCATTTTCTGCAGGTTTGCCCCAGCCCAACCAGTGGAAATACTAGGGTTGAGTTGCCTCTTTGGAATTCATTACCAGTGATTCAATAGGAAAGCATGGTCAGCTGAAGACCATATATTAATGTGAAAGGGGCAGAAGGCTTGGTGGAAGCATTAGATAGCCCATCTTAGATAGCCCCTTTTCACAACCGTTCTTTTAGTAGCCAAAATAAAATATTCATTAATTTTCTGTAAGGAACTATGTTAATTTTAAAATGATTTTCTTATCACTTAAATCAGCTTTTGCACAAGATGAACGGAAGATAGCTTATATGATGCCAATTCAAAAAAAAACTCCAAAGGCAATCCTAGCAGTTACAGGCCAGTAAACCTTCAGTACCAGACAAACTGGCTGAAAGTATACTGAAGTTCAGGATTACCAGACCCATACATCTCCATGATTTGTTGTGAGAAGAGTCTATGTGGCTCTTTCGTAAAGACAAATCATGTCTCATCAATCTGTTAGAATTCTTTGAGGTGGTCAACAAACATGGACAAGAGTGATCCAGTGTACATAGTCTAGTTGGACTTTCAGAAAGCCTGTGATGATGTGGCACCTCACTGAAGGCTTTTAAACAAAGTAAGGAGTAATGGAATAAGAGGGAAGGTTTTGTCATGGATCAGTAATTGGTTAAAGACAGGAGGCAAAGATAGTAAATGGTCAGTCTTTGGAGTGAAGATAGGTAAACAACAATATGCTCCAGGGATCTGTATTGGGACCAGCCCTTCTCCACATATTCATAAATGATCTGGAAAAAGGGACAAACAGTGAGGTGGTAAAATTTGCTGCTGATACAAAATTACTCTAAAACAAACAAGGAGCCAGTAAGCTCCCCATGTTCAAGCATCTGATGAAGTGGGATTTTCTCTCACAAAGCTCATGCGATAAATTAATTTGTTAGTTTTTGTTTTTTTCGCTGAACTAGACTAACATGCTTCCTCTTTGAAAATTACTCCAGACCAGGGGTGGCCAAGCTTGTGGAACTCAAGAGCCACACAAGTGATTATTAAACCTTCGAGAGCTGCAGTGAAACATATAGCCATATACTTTTACCTACTCCAAAATGACTAAGTTTTAAAATTCATTGCACACTTTAATTTTATCGTAAAAAGAGGACAAATATTGATCCTACTAATGTCAGATTCCAATAATTAATTAAGGTTACCATGAAAACTAGGCCTCTACAGTAAAAACTTAGCTGCTGCTCAGTGTAGAAGACTACAGGCTAGTGGAGAGTTTTTTAAAATCCTGACTATGCTGCACTTCTTCCCACCATCCCAACCCCCTCCTGAACTCTTAGGCTGTGGCTGCTTTCCTAAATTGATTTGCTGACATTCTTCTGGGAGCCACAATTTTTCATTCAAAAGCCACATGTCACTCCTGAGCTGCAGTTTGGCCATGCCTGCTCTAGACAGTTATGTCTGAAGTTGAGTATGAAGAGTTACAAAGGGATTTCACAAAACTGAGTGAAAGAGCAACAAAATGACATATGAATGTTGATAAATGCAAAGTAATGCACATTGGAAAATGTCATCCCAACTATACATACAAAATGGTGGGGTCTAAATTAGCTGTTACTGCTCAAGAAAGAGATCTTGGAGTCTTTGTGGATACTTTCCTGAAAATATCTGCTCAATGAGCAGTGGCTGTCAAAAAAATTAACAGAATATTAGGGAAAGGATAGATAATAAAAGAGTAAATATTGTAATGCTACTCTGTAAATCCATGGTACAACCACACATTGAATACTGCATGCTGTTCTTATGGCCCCTTTTCAAAAAAGATCTGTTAGAAAAGGAAAAAATATTCAGAAGGGCAACAGAAATGATTAAAAGTAGAATACATCTTCCATATCTGGAGAGATTAAAAAGACTGGGATTATTCATCCTGGCAAAGAGACAATTGAGGGAGCTTATGATAGAGGTCTATAAAATCATGAAGAGTGAGGAGAAAATAGATAAGGAAGTGTTATTTACCTCTTCACATAATACAGAACTTGAGGTCATCCACTGAAATGAATAGGTAGCAGGCTTAAAATAAACATAAGGAAGTGCTTCTTCAAACAATGCATAATCAGTGAGTGAAGCTTATTGCCAGTGGGTTGTTTGAAGATGAAAAGTATAATAGGGCTCCAAAAAGATGATAAACTCATGAAGGCCAGGTCCGTTAATAGCTATTAGTCAAGCTGGTCAGGCTTCTCTGATCCCTAAACCTCTGACTGCCAGATGTTAGGACTGGCCAACAGTGGATGGGTCACATGTTGATTGCCCTGTTCTGTTCATTCCCTTTGAAGCTTCTGGAATTGGCCATTGCTAGAAGACAGGGTGCTGGGAAAGATGGACCATTGGTCTCACCCAGTATGGCCATTCTTATGTTCTTGCTTTATGGCAGCTGGAGCATATCCACAGGGCAGACCCCCTGAAAGAATCTAGCTTTATTTACCATATCCCTGTTGCTATTAGCAGCATGGAAATATTAGTCCATTTTGCAGAAGAAATTGTTTTCATACTAAAGACAGTGAGTCACTGGTAACTGTATAGAAGCAAAGCTATCCTTTGATATTCACAGAGTGCTTCCCTGTACTTCACTGGCCATTGGACTGGAGGGTTGTATTTGACCCGTAACATGGAGGGGGTCTAAGCTGTTAATAGAAGTCTTACAGAAATGGAGGTTAGTTGATTTTTAAGTCTGTGTGAAAGATCCTTAGTCTGTGTAAATTGACATAACTTCACTGAAGTTAGTGGAGCTACACTGCTTTGCTGTAGCTAAGGATCTGGCCCCATATGTGTAGCCAAACTGTGCTAAGAGAAGTACACAAGCCAATGGAAGATAGAATAAGACACCCAGGGTAGCAAAACTTAGCCTCAGAAAGGCATATTAAAAGTGTGTGTTGTAAAGGGACCTGTTGTAAGATTCAGAGTGGTAGCTGCATTTGTTCAGTTCAGTAAAACAAACAAGGAGTCCAGCGGCACTTTTAAAAACTAAGAAGTGTATCACATGAGCTTTTGTGTGTAAAATCACACTTCATCAGATGCATGAAATGGAAACTACAGCATGAAAGGGAACATGTAAATGTATATAAATATATAAACTACACTTATATATTCCATTCCATACTGTAGTTTCCATTTCATGCATCTGATGAATTGGGACTTTAGCTATGAAAGCTCATGCGATAAATAAATTTGTCAATCTTTTAAAGTGCCACAGGACTCCTTGTTTGTTGCAGGATTGCTGCTGACTCAAAATGAAATATTTTTAATGGAGCACATGTTCTTGAACACAGCTGCACAATAATACCTTCTGAAGGTTCTGGTGAATCCTACACAGTTTGAAGGGACGCTGTCCACCTAAAATCCAATCATGCAGAAATTCATTACAAGTAGTTTGGAGTCTTTTATCTTTCCCTGGGTCCCAGTGGTCTTGCAATCTCAAGGTTCTTTTTGCTGGGTTGTATTCTCTTCAGAGCAGGGACCGTGTGTGTATTTGTTTGTATAATGGCACCTCCAGGTCCCCCACTGCTTCCACGGTAAAGTACAGATTGAAGAGCTAACTATTCAGTGAAGCACTGGAGAGCAATGCAGAGAGGAAAGGAAAGCTTACATCTTCCACAGTACTAAGGATGAACAAGATGAGGGTTCTGTCTCAGTATTTTCATTCAAACAATCCCTGAAAACAAGGTAGCCTAAAAACCTGAAACATTTTCACTTACTGTGATTAAGCAGGGTGAGCTGGCTTTCTTGACATTGGAGCGAAGTTAGGCATAGGTGAGATCAGCCTGGGTAAGAAAAATCCTACACTGCATCCTTACTGTAAACCCCTAAGAGCTTCCCAGAAGTGAACTTATTAGTGTTCAGTCCCATGAGATGCTTGGTATCTCCTGAGAATTGCTGAGTGCCTTCAATTCCCATTCATATTAATGGGAGCTGAATTGCTCACCACATTCCAGGGTCAGGTTGTTTGAGATCTGGGAACCTCTGTGCAGGAACTGACCTACTGAGTGTATATTATTAAATTGTGTTTTGCCCATAGAACAACCTGTGCCTTTTCCCTTAGTCCACCATCCCACTGAATCCAGGATTCTGTGATTTTTTTTCTTGCTTTTCTCATTGTTATACCCATTTAAATATGTGCTTACCATATATTTCCTTTCTTTTCTGACAGCAACAAGGAGTGAGAATTTTTGTAATGCTCTACAAAGAAGTGGAGCTTGCTCTAGGAATCAATAGTGAGTACAGCAAGCGGACCTTAATGCGTCTAGATCCAAACATTAAGGTATTCGTATGCCATGTAACCTGTATGAAATACATGAATGTTCATTGCTCTGTGTGTCTAACATCAGCTCTCCACATTTGGAGGAGAGAGGAGGAAATTCACCCCCCCCCCCCAGTGAACAGGAAATATAGTTGCAATCACCATTTCAGGAGAGAATATTCTTCAAAGACATATGCCTATCTGGTTCTCCTATACAACGAACACTAGTACTTGATTGTGGCAACTCAGGTACCTTTAACTCTACTATATATGAATATATTTACCTTAGCCTTGCCAAGGTTCCTTCATCAATGAAACATTCACCTAGTTCAAAATAATTTTGTTTTATATGGCAAGTTAATGAAGTTAGAGCAATTGGAATGTTACACTTGGACATGGGTCTAAGGAAACATCCTTTCTGCTCATACAAGGCCTGAGCTAGCTTAGAGTTAACATTGAGCATTTATGTTCCTTAAATACATATCCATATGCTGGTTAATTTTCTGCTTTCTCAGAAAGTATCTAATGAACAGTGCCACAGCAGACAATAATAATTATGACCATGAACCAATGTCTGGATGCTAAAGCCAGACAAATTTAAATGGGAAGTAAGGCACACATTTTTTTAACAGTGAAGGTGATTAAAGATTGGAACAAACTACCAAGGAAGATGGTGGATTCACCATCTCTTGAAGTCTTCAGTGCAAGACTGGATACCTTTCTGACACATGTGGTTTAGGCAAACACAAGTTACTAGGTTCAGTACAGGAGTAACTAGATGAAATTCTATGGCCTGTATCATACAGGAAGTTGAACTAAATGATCTGATGGATCTTTCTTGCCTTAAAAAATAATCTACTAAAATGTGTGCAGTTGTATCCTGATTCATCAGCAACCCTTTACTGCAAAATATATTGGATCTGGTTCTAAGTGCCAGTAGTTTTAAAACCATGCATGACTTCACTCAAGTCAATGTTTTCACTTATGCTTTTAAATAAATAAATGTTGAAATTATTTATCACAGCCTCTCATTTTTTGAAATAAAGAAAATGAGCCTGGTTCTCCTCTCATTTACTCTGGCTTGAAATAGCTATGAGCAAACTAGCTAGCAAATGAAATGACGGCTTTTTTTATTGAACTATTTGTAGAAGCAAAAGCCCTATTGTGGATACATTTGTAGCAAAATAAAGGTGATTTATTCTAGCATAGCTATGTCACTTCCTAAAAGGGAATAGCCATACCAGTAGAAAGCACCTTTATACCATTGAGAATGTGTTCACACTAGGTGACTTGTACAAGTTTAACTATACTGGTGTAGTAAAAACAGCACAACTGTGTAATGTAAACAACATTCTATAAAAAGCACTTTATGTTTGAATACTGATAGGTAGTATTGGTCAAAATAACACCCCATGGCCATTTGAGCATTGTTTTAATAACTGTGTTTAGCATTGTTTCAGCTCTTCTACACAACAGCTGAGTTTGGTGATTTTTCTTTATGCAGGTGATGAGGCATCCAGATCATGTGTCGTCTTCCGTGTATCTATGGGCCCATCATGAAAAGCTCGTTGTCATTGATCAGTCTGTAGCATTCGTTGGTGGCATAGACTTGGCCTACGGGAGGTGGGATGATGATGAACACAGACTGACTGACGTTGGCAGCGTGAAACGAGTCACAGGGACAAAGTCCACATCTACAATGACTCTCACGGTAAGAATGAATTCTGTACATATAGCTGTTAACACTTAATGCCATGTACTCCAGACAATAGTCATGTGGCATTGAAATTAGCAAATTACATTAACTTCTTAGCCTGCATTTTAGGGCATGAGTCTGTAGCCTTCACAAGTGAAGAATATCAGTGGACTTCAAATTGGCTCTGTAATCAGCTCAGGTCACTGGCTGAGCCACCCCAGAGTCAGTGCCTTCAGCCCTCGGCAGGGCAAGGCAGAATACGTACAGTCGGTGAAGAGGATTGGGGGGTGGAGGTGGAGGGAGATGCAGGCCTGCCCACTCCACTGCATCTCAGCTCAGGGCCCTATCCAGTGGCAGTGTGGGCCACCATGGGTCAGTGGTGCTCCCACAGAAACATGCCGACTCCCCAGTCAGCGACCTAGGTGCTGCACCCTCTGGGCTACTTCTTCCTTATCCCCAGCCCGCCACCTGGAGTCCCCCTGCAGGGCATCCTGCTATAATTTAAGGGGGATTCCAGTCAAACCTTCTGCACCCAAGGGTGGGGCAGGTCCGGTTGTCCATCCAGGCTGTCAGCCAGGGGTAGCTCCTCGAGGTCAGAGGTGCTAGGCCCTGCTGGCCCATGGGTATCTTCCGTGGAGGGCAGCTCCTCTAAGTCACAGGGGCTGGGTGCCACTGGCCCATTGACATCATCTGCAGAGGGCGGCTCCTGTAAGTCCTTGGGGCTCCCTGCAGTAGGGTCTTCCCTCCCCTTGTACAGTCCTTTGGCCTAGGGCAGTTCGTTGAGGTTCTTGCCTGGGGAGGGAAATACAAGGGGAAATCCATCCAGCTGTCATCCCTTGGGCTCTCCCAGGGAGGGAGGTCCCCCGGCTCAACTGCATGTTTGGGCCTCTGTCTCCCTGTTGGCTGCCTGGTCCTTCCTTCCCTGGCCTGCCTTTAGTTCAGTGTTGGGTCCTTGGTAGGAGCCTCTTCAGGCCAGCGCAGGGAATGTGGCCATCGGGCAGCGCTCTGCCATGAGTGTGGCCACACCAACCTGCTACAGGCTCACAAAACTGGACTCTTTTTAGGACCAGTTCCATCAGCTGCCAGAAAGGTCAGACCAGTGAAGACAGATGTGGCTTTGCTGTCCAGGCACGAACAGAGAGGAATAGCTGCAGGTGTCAAAAGTTTAGTGGCTGAGGACTGAATGGTCCTTAAGGGATTTTTCAGAACAGTTCAGCTCCGTGTTAGGCACCAAACTAATTAGCCAGTTGTTCACAAGAACTCAGTATACTGGGTGCATGTCGGGTGCTAAGCTCTTTGGAAAATCTAGCCACAGTGTCACAGTGGTTGCTATTGAGTGCTGAGAATTCTTGGATATTTGCCCCTTGTTTAGGTGCCTGAACCTGGCCTTGTGTGACTGAATTAAACAGAGAATGTTTATCTTTTTATGCAAAGGAACCTGAATCTGTAAAACCTCTTTAGAATGTGCAGTAAGCCAGAAGAGTTTTACAGGCAGTGTATAGCAGGATGCACTGTTTCAATTTTCTGAGTTTTCTGCTGATCAGACTCTTAATAGTCATTGCATCAAATTCCTCCCTGGATAGGGATACCAGACATCTGGCAAAAGGGGGACATATCCTCTGTTTTTACATGCATGTCCTCTGTCCTCCATGCATTTTAAAACTAGGTGATTTTGTGCAGCTTTTTACTAGTGAGGAGGAGAATGTTTAAAAAAGAAACCTGTAACAACCAAGCTTCTGAGCCCAGCAAAGGAATCTTCTCACAGCTGCTGTGTATTGGAGCAGTGAACTCAGAGGTGGTCATGTGGACACATGGCCCAATTGCAGCTCTGCACAAACCACTGCTCCTTTCTAAGAGGTCCTGACTGTGGGTTTGGCTGGCTCTTCCTGTCTAATGGTACCCTGGTTAGCTCAGTTGGCAGGGACACTGTCCCTTAGTCTCAGAGGTGTGGGTTTGAAACCAGTGTTAGGCACTTTAATTTTTGGCCTGTTGCACCCAACAAAATAGCTAAATTGGAGAAAAAAATATAGGGACACTAATAAAATGAAGGAAAATAAAGTATACCATAAATAAAATTATTAACAGCGACCAATTAAGTAAAACAAATAAAGGGGCACATTTGAACTGGATAGAAACAATTTAGGACTTTTTTTTTTTTATTGTAAAGTGGGCTGCTTTGGAAAATAAAAAATGAGAGGTGAGTTAACTGCTTTTTTAAAACTTTTCTAGGTGGTTTTCAAGTTTATATTTGTGAATTTAGTTTTTTAACTTTTTTTTAGTCTCATGAACATTAACAAAAGGGTCATGAAAAACTTTCATTTAATGAAAAAATCCAGTTTTATTTTTAGAAATTTGTTTTTTATTTCTAAAATAATTTTTAAAACACATGATAATGCACAGTTTTAACCCTGCAATCACTAATCATTATCCATTTTCTAAGACATAATATGGTAATGATGAGATGACTGGATTTATGGGGAGATGACTGGATTTGTGGATGCGGGAAGAGCCGTTGATGAGATATACCTCGACTTTAGCAAGGCTTTTGATAGGGTTTCCCACAGCATTCTAGCTGACAAGTTAAGGAAGTATGGGTTGGATGTGTGGTCAGTAAGGTGAATAGAAAACGGCTAGATCAACGGGTTCAGTGAGTAGGAATCAATGGCTCCTCGTCTAGTTGGCAGCCAGTAATGAGTGGTGTGCCTCAGGGGTTGGTCCTGGTGCCAGTTCTGTTCAACATTTTCATTAATGATCTAGATGATGGGATAGATTGCACACACAGTAAGTTTGCGGATGACACCAAGCTGGGGGGAACAGTAGACACACTGGAGGGCAGGGACAGGATTCAGGGAGACCTTGACAAATTGGAGCAGTGGGCCAATAGAAATCTCATGAGGTTCAACAAGGACAAGTGAAAAGTTCTGCACATGGGATGGAAAAGCTTCCTGCACTGCTACAGGCTGGGGAACATTCAGCTAAGTAGCAGCAGTATAGAAAAGGACCTGGGAGTCATGGTGGATGGGAAGCTGGATATGAGTCAGCAGTGTGCTCTTGCTGCCAAAAAGACCAGTGGCATACTGGGCTGCATCAGGAGAAGTGTTGCCAGCAGATTGAGGGATGTGATTGTTCCCCTCTGTTCAGCACTGGTGAGGCCGCATCTGGAATACTGTGTTCAGTTTTGGGCTCCCCGCTACAAAAAGGATGTGGATAAATTCGAAGGAGTCCAGCAGAGGGCAACAAAAATGGTCACGGGGCTAGAGCACAAGACTTTCAAAGAGAGCCTGAAGGAACTAGTCTTATTTAGCCTGCAGAAGAGATGACTGAGGGGGGATTTGATAGCAACCTTCACCTACTTGAAGGGATACTCCAAGGGGGACGGAGCTCAGCTGTTCTCAGTAACAACAGAGGATGGAAGAAGGAGCAATGGTTTCAAGTTGCAGCTGGGGAGGTTGAGGTTGGATATTAGGAAAAACTTTTATCGCAATGAGCTTTTGTGAGAGAATATCCCACTTTGTCAGATGCTTTGAAGAGGGAGAACTTACAGAACTGGATGAAAATAAATGCAGGGGAGTGTAAGACATGGGATCAGGTCTGATTGCTGTTGCAGTATGACCTGATCCCATGTCTTACACACCCCTGCATTTATTTTCATCCAATTCTGTAAGTTCTCCGTCTTCAAAGCATCTGATGAAGTGGGATATTCTCCCATGAAAGCTCATGCGGTAAATTAATCTGTTAGTCTTTAAGTGCCACGAGACTCCTTGCTTTTTTTGCTTTACTATACTAACACGGCTGCCCCTTTGGAACTAGGAAAACTTTCTTAGTAGGAGGGCGTTGAAGCATTGGAATGGGCTAACTAGGGAAGTGGTGGAATCTCCGTCTTTGGAGATATTTAACGCTCGGTTAGACAAAAGCCTGGCTGGGATAATTTAGTGAGTGTAGTCCTGCTTTTTTTTGGCAGGGGGTTGGACTAGATGACTTCATGAGGGCCCTTCTACCCTATGATTCTATGATTGTATAATGACAGCTATGTTAATACTACATTTTCTTCATGTCCTCCAATGTCCTCCTATTTGTATTTTCCTGTTCTCCTTTCCATGCTTTGGTATCTGGTAACCCTATCTCTGTGAGAAGCATTTGCAATTCCTGCTGAAATCAAAGGGCAGCGCCTGCATGTTGTAGGATAGAATTTGGCCCTATGAAAGTTTGAATGCCTGTGATATGATCCCCTGTCATTTAAATGAACAATCTTCCATTCATCACCCTCACCAGTATTCTTTTGTGCCTTAAGTCTGCAGCTGAGTGTACTGGAGCTTTAGACTTAAAACCTCAGCCTGAGATTCAGGGGAACCTGCCATACCGCAGAAATAGCGATGACACACTCGATTCTTCAAGAATGAAAGGGATAGGAAAACCCAAAAAGTTTGCCAGATTCAGCATTTATAAGCACCTTCAGAAGCACGGCTTACACCACACTGATAGCGTGAGCAGTGTAGACAGTGAGTCAGGTAAGTAATCCTTCTCTACCTTGCCTATAATAAGGGAGCTCTATTTACTGTCATGGAGGGTAGTTAATGGCTTCCTAAACTGCTAATGGATACTTGAGTTCAGTGAAGCCCTGAGTTTGCCTTTAAATGTATCTATTAATAACCACTTGTCACAAAACAAGGGTGGCATTCAGTTTTGTTAGGTAACGGCCCCAAACTGCAGACGAAGAAGCCATGCTATACCGTGGTGTAAAGTTTGTAATTTGTCTTGTGTTGTAATGTATTTGCTATGTAATGTGTAGATATATGTGCTAAGAGCATTTTACATGTTCATGACCTTGTGGGGTCCCTTCCAACCCTATGATTCTATGATTCTATGATACATCTGCACTGGAAATACCAGCATTTGTGCATCATGTTTATTATAAGTTCCACAGGGGAAGCCATGGTAGTCTGTGTACAGCAGAAACGACAAGAGGCCTGTGCCACCTTGAAGACTAACAAGTTTCTTCAGTCATGAGCTTTCATGGGCTCCAATTGCTTCATCATTTGCATCTGATGGAGTGAGTTGGAGCCCATGAAAGCTCATGCCTGAAAAAATTTGGTAGTTTTTAAGGTGCCACAGGACTCTCATTATTTTTATTATAATAAATGAAACAAGATTTACAGAAGAGAGTATGGATCTGATTATGCTCTGACTTGCACTGGCTTTACCAAATTTTAAGTGACTCGACCCTGCTAGAATTATTTCTGATTTATACTGGTCTTAGAGAGAAGAGAAGCAGGTCAGCATATGACCATGTGAACACAACGTTTATTTCTGAGCAGGAGACCCAACTATAGTCCTGAAGTTACAGGATGCCACCACAGACACACCCCAAAGCCAGAATCAATACTAGCAAGCCTTTCATTTCTGAAGCACTGGAAGAGGTTGATTTTGGGTGGGATCCTGTACTAGGGGAAATTTCATTTTATATTATCCCCAAATCAGATCTCATAAAGGTGACCCAAATCTCTGACAGGAATGTTATGCAGGAGAATCTGAGCATACATTAACGATGGCTTCACAACATGAATATTTGCCAATCTTTGCTCAGAAATTCAAATAAGTCTTGTACGTACTTGGTCATTGTACCATTATTAATGTCTTCTGTTCAAACTGTCTGTAGTTGATTGGACAGAAGTTGTGCCAGTTATTTTAAGTGTTATCCAATAACTGATGTAGTAACAGCTGATGTGCATGTTCCCTGTAAATGGAGCATCTCAACTCTCTGCAGGTTATTCTCATCCTAGTAGAAGCCAGCAGAATTTAATCCAGAGTTTAAAACCCCATCTGAAAATGTTTCATCATCCCACTGAGCCCAAACAAGGGCTCACTGAGTCTGAGGAGGGTAAGTGAAAGGTGACTTGGGCGGAGTCACCTGCAGGCTTTATTTTTTGGTGTGTTTGCTCTCCAGCCATGGTGACAGTGAGGTGGGGCTCCTGAATTGACATTCCACACCCTCAGTACACATGCTACTTTTAATATACGTATATTGAAATAATAATATGATAATACTCCCCAGTAAAGAGGCCCAGGCAGAATCACTTTCTTCAAAGGCTGCTTTTTGTCAGAGTCTAGGGAGCTGCAGTATAAATGAGAATATGTAGCAACTGCAGCAGGGATGCTTGCGACAGACATTTCATTCTGGTTCTAGAGGTCAGGCCATTCCAGCTGTATTCCTCATGAAAAGTAATGGGAGTACTGCAGAGTAATGAGTTTTTTGGTTTGTTTTTTTTTGTTTTTAAGTTAGCCCAGTGTATGAAGACAGCCTTGATCATGAATGCGGCAGTACAAAAGCTGCAAGACCTGCATTTTGATGAAGATTTGGCCACTTTTATTTTCCTAGTCAGAGTTTTTTGTGGATGGGTGGGACTGGAGGAGGGTGCAGATTATCTGTATAACAGCGTCATTTGTATTTTGATCTATGGAATGACAACAGACTGTGCTGCTGAAAGGGCCTTACAGGTAGGCTGTCCATATTTGATGCGCATTGCTTGGATTTCAGTTATAGAGCAGGGACGGCTTGTTTCTTCCTCAAAAAACAAGATATTTGGGTTGCTTTTACTGATGTTGAGTAGCAGTAGGTAGACTGGTATAAAGAACCAGGCAATATTTGTGTCTGCATTGTTGCAGTGGCATGAGTGAGGTTATTTGGGAAAGGATTGTTGAAGGTGGAATTTAGACATCCTTACTTCCTCAGCCTGAGGAAACAGCAAAGGAGCTTTAAAAGCCAGAAAAGGAGAATTTCTCTGTGCTTCAGTCCAGCAAAAGTCATTGGGTTCTTCATGAAAGTAATTGGATGAAATTCTATGGCCTGTGTCAGACTAGATAAGCTAATGGTACCTTCAGGCCTTAAAATCTGTCAGTCTAGGGGCAGAATTCTCTAAAGCACTCAGTCTGGCCTGATTCTGCTCCATTGAAGTCAGTGTGACTTTTACCATTGATTTTTTTGAAAATCCCATCCACTATGTTGATTTGTTTTGTTTTGTCAAATAAAGCAATTCCTTTCTAGGAACATCTGTAGGGAAGCTAGTTTCAAACACCTGTGAAACCCAAGTATCCCAGCTGTATACTCCATGGACTTCAGTGAGTTTCGACTAATTCATAACAATGTAAGTGAGAGGAGAAACAAGCCCAAGGTTCTGAGGGATCCAAGTTCTGTAATTTTTCTCATGCAAAGGAAAGTAAGAGCTGCTTGCTTGTGCAGAGGTTGTAGCCAGAATGTTCTCAAGGGAATGTTTTGGACTCTGGACTCCTCACGTAGGTCTGACAGAGCCCAACTTGCTGTCCGTCGCGCTAGACTTTTCGGAGAGAGTGACTGCATGGAACCAAATCTGAGATTTCATAAACTGAGGGGTTTTTTAAACTGACACTGGAAAGCACAGATACAAATGATTTAAAAGGACCTAGTAGCATTCAGGAGACTTCTCAATAACAGCAAAATAATCTTGGTTCCATATGTTCATTTACTGGAATATCATAGATTAAGCAAAAATTCCAAATTACAAAGTATTTCATAGACAAGGTGGGTGGAGATAGTATCTTTTATTAGACCAGCTTCTGTTGGTGAAAGACACAGGCTCTTAAACTCTTTCACCAGCAGAGGTTGGTCCAATTAAAGGTATTACCTCACTCACTTGTGTCTCAAATATTCTGGGGCCAACATGGCCACAACAACATTACAAAGAAAGTATTTAAATAGTGACCCAGTACTTTAGATCTGTAAGGATTTATACAGGCAGGTCAAATGGGAGAACTGGGATCAAAACACTTCCTTACTAACCAGTGTATGCACAGAACATTGGTGGATTAGAAATTATTGTTTATTTAAGAGCAGTAGTTCATTGCATTTTTGTCATTGTAGTTTTTACATCACAGAAGGTTTGGAGCTGAAATGACCTTTAAAACCCTGTTGATGGGTGCCAGAGAAGTAAAGGTGACTTTCCATAACTATACACTAAGCCATCTTTTTTTTTTTTAATGGATTTTTTTCAGTAATAGTCTATTAAAATGTAAACGGTCGGCTTGATGTAAAATACAGACATGTATGAAAAGGACACGTGTTTTGTAGGTCTAACTGCCATATATGACAGTGGCCACCTATATGTTCATTCATGTGAGTCAGTGTATGATCATAGCTCAGTCCATAAAACGTAGTCTACATCTATAGCATTCACGTGTTACCTATGTTTGTACTTTGGGATGTGCAGTCAGTGATTTCCTTGCCCCACCTGTACTCTCAGTAACTCATGGAGAGCTGTGTTGGTTGGCTGTCGCTTTGCTAAGGCTGTCATGACATTGTCAGTGTCTCATACCTGCTGCATGGCATTTTGGGTATGTCTGCGCTTGTTGTTGTGATGTTCAGTGGTGCTGGCCAGACTTGCTTTGTGTATACAGTAGTATGTGATTGTCATATTGTTGCTAGTGTGTCTTGCTGAATATTCCTAAAAGATTGTTATGATAAAAAAGTTTTCACAGCTGCTTGATTGCATGGGTGGTAGCACAGTAAACTAGATACAGAAGTTCAAGTTCCTGAACATTGATAGGATTGTCATTCCTTGAATAGGGTTATCTCAGCAGCTAGACTAGACTAGCACTAAAACCCCAGAGGAGGCTGGAGTACAAGTGGGTCAGTGCAGAACCAGTCAGTTGTCACAGGAGAATATATGCATAGGAGACTGGGCAGCTCAGACGGAGTGAAAACCCCTACAACTATGAGTGTGACCGATCCTAAATACTTAGTGTCTCTGAGCTGACTATCCCCATGGTGCATACCTTCACCAGATGATATAAATATAAAATCAATAAGATTAAAATGTATGTGGACTCTAAAGCTGCTTGCTTTAGAACAGAAGCTTGTCACGCAAGTGTCTGGGGTTGCCATTGATCTGGTCCAGTGTGATCTTTCGTGCCCTCTTAGCAGGGAGGTGGCTGGGCTCACGTTATCCTCATTTACAGGGCTGGATTAATGCAGGGGCTAAAGGGGCCGAAGTGCTGGCCCTCAGCCTAAAGGGGGGGCCCTGGGCTCCAGCCCCTAAAATCCCTACCTGATCCGGCCCCACCGCACTTGGTACCGGCAGAGCTTGGAGGAGCACTGAGAGCCTGCAGGCTGCCATGGTGTGGGGATGGGGGGCTTCGGTGGGGGCAGCCCCAGGGCCCTGAGGCTGGTTAATGCAGCCCTGCTCATTTGTATGTTGATGGGTATGGCATTCACATAAAGAAGTGTAAATTTCAAGCAAGGAGCGTTGAGGGAATTGGGGGGTAATTTTTACGTGTAAGTCATTGCAATGGTGATAGGGTCTAGTTTTCACCATGAAACTGAAATTCTGGATTCATGTGGTGAACACATAACATCATCTTGGAATCTGACACTGTTATTTTAAGCGACACTGAAAAGTCAAGAAGCCCTTCTTTGTGCTACCTGACAGTGGGGAGACTGTTGTGAAGTCAAAAATGACGCATCCTACAAAATGGTGGAAGTTGCAGTTAGAGTTGATTTGCATGGTAGTAAAAACTAACCGTAGAGGAGTAGTACTCTTTTCTGTCCACAGACATAGAGTCCCTCTTTCCATTACATCAGTAGTAGATGACAGCAGAATTACACCTGATAATGCTTGCATATCAGTGGAGGTGTTCCTCCCTGCAGGTTATTGTGGGATGACGATAAACTGAAGGGTAAATTTTAAATCCAATGCAGAAGGGATTCACATCCAGCTGCCCTTACCAACAAGAAGATGTATCTGTATAATCCCCCTTGATTGTGCACCAGACATACTACACTTGGAAAGGGAAACAGTCATATTCCCTATACTTTGAAACCAATACAGGGATTTAACTGGAAAATGACTTTAGTTTAGTAAAGCGGGTGCCTAATGCTGATAGGTTCCTACTGAAATGCAACTCTCACCTGTGCTGTGTTGCGGGCAGTCCTAACAGCCGCTTCAAGGCATATGCTTTTGTCCCTTTGTAACCCTATGACAGATAAAGGATCAGTTTGCAGTTTGAAGACAGGTGTTGGAGAACTTCTTGGGGAGACCAGGTTCTGGCATGGAAAGGACTATTGTAATTTTGTCTTTAAAGACTGGGTTCAACTCGACAAACCTTTTGCTGGTAAGTACCGTTGCCGTCTAGAGCCAACTGTTTTTCCTGAAAGACTCCTTGTCCCATTCCTTAGCTTCTCTACTCCCTGAGAAGGCTTCTCAATTGGTTTATTCTCCTGAATCAAAGCAAATGAAACAATCTAGTTTGGCTGCTGGGGAGAGGCAGCAGAATCCCAAAGTAAAGTCATAGAAACAGATACCCTAGGACTATAATGGGTAAGTGAGTTTTAAGTTGAGTCTGTAGCCTACCAGGTCCCACAAGCTGACCTAACCTCAATTTTAACACCTAATTTGCTGGTATTTATTTCTGGAAAGGTTCCATTTGTAGAAAGAGATGCTGTGATGTTCTTAATTAATGTCTGATACTGATTTGAATTGTAGCAGTTTTCCCGTCTATGTAGATTTCATTGACAGATACAACACACCCAGAATGCCATGGCATGACATTTCATCTGTAGTACATGGCAAAGCTGCACGGGATGTTGCCCGACACTTCATTCAGCGCTGGAATTTCACGAAGGTAGGTTTGCAATGACAGATGAGGCACCTGCAGATGCCTCACATGGGGCTATTTCCTGGTGTAAACCATATACCAGTTAGCCAAAATTTCCCAGATTGGTGTATATACATATAAATTATGTGTTAGCCTGCCTTAATGCCCCACTAAGTAACCCTGAAAAACTGCGACTCTGACAGCAAATAATGAAAACAGGGGCTCTGTCTCCTGTAACTCCAGTGTAGAGAAGATATCATTTGAATTTAGTAGGCGTAAAATGGTATGAAAGGAGAGTGAGGGCTGGGATGCTGTTGGCATTCTGGGAAGAGGCGAGTGCTATTGTTCTGCTACTCTAGCAGTTGCATCTGGCTGGTTGGGAGGGATGCTGTCCTGCATGACAGCCAATGATCTGTCCTCTTGTAAAGCAGTGGACAGGTGCAAGGAGAAATCCAGTAGTTGGTCCCATGGCCAAAATGAGTAAGGATGACCAGGGACATTGCTCCAGAGCCAGACCCACCTTGGCAAACTGGCAATAACTAGGGCCCTCAGGGCCAAAGAAACAAAGGAACCTGCTAGTGGAGGCGATGTTGGAGTCCTGGACCAATCACCAGAGGAGCCCTGGCTTCTCTGGGTCTAATCATTAGGACTCAAGTAGCAAATGCATACAGTTCTCACCACTGGAGATGAGGGATGCCTTGGGCCAGCACACACACGGGACCAGGGTAGTGGGACCAGTGGCTGAGAAAGATGGTGATTAATGGAGCAGCAGAGTCCCCTCTGTTCTTCCCCATTTGTTCCCTCTTTTCTCTCTGTCTCTCTCTTCCATTTTCCTCTTGGTTTCCTTTCATCTCTGTCTTCTTTCTCTTTCCCCCTCCCGCTCACTTGGGTAGAAGTGCTTTGATACTTGTGCTGAAGGGCAACCCTGGCTAAAGGTCAAGGACTGTTTTAATGCTTTAAATTGAAGGGAGCTAGTATTCACTGGGGAAGTGACAGAACTCGTTCTGGAACAGCTTATTTCTGAGGCTACAGGTTTTCTAGTAAGCTTTTTAAGTCCTGACCTTAGGTTCTACTTGGAACAATGGGTGGTATGACTTTTTTGGGTGGACATGAGTTATGGTAGGCCTTGAGCTATAGGACCATCCTTATTTTATCAGGGGTAGCCAAAGTCATGGAACTCAAGAGCCACAGAAGTTGATTATTAAACCTTCAAGAGCCACACTGAGGCATATAGCCATATACTTTTACTTACTAAATAGATTTGCTGACATTCTTCCGCGAGCCACACTTTTTCATTCAAGAGCCACATGCAGCTCCCAAGCCGCAGTTTGGCCATGCCTGTTGTTTTATGTTCTCCTGACCAAAACTTCAGTGATATTCAGATGTGCACTGCAAATACTTGGCAAAGAGGAGACATAACTTGCTGTAAGCCTGTTGGCTGCACAGATGTTTTGGTATGAGTGTCAATTTCAAGATATTGAGAGCACATTTCACAGAAGAGTACAGAATTTTTTGGATATTTTCAGGGCCATTCAGAACAGAAAATGAATTTAAGTATATGAAAAGCTTCATGTTTCCCTTTCCCCAAATTTTCTGTACTAACAGAGGAATAGAAAATCAACAAAAGTATTCAACATAAAAATTCCATTTTATCCATTTCTTTTCTTTTGAAGATCATGAAGCCCAAATACAGATCCCTGTCCTACCCGTTCCTGTTGCCAAAATCTCAGCGAACTGCTACTGAAATGAAGTATCAAGTACCTGAGTCTGTATGTGCCAGTGTACAGGTGGGTACAAGTGGCATTTCCTGGCATCTTAAAACAAAGGACTCCTGGCATTTGGGCTCATTTTTAGCTCTTTCTGATAGATAACATTGGTAGTCTTCCAGATGAAACTTACAAGTGTTTAAAGATTTAAAATGTAAATTCCTTTGTATTTTTAAATGCAGCTTATTAGGCCAGTGGTGTAAAATTGTATAGCTGCATTGATTTTAGTAGAGATGCAATGATTTATAACTGGAGGTTTAAGTTCAGTGAATGTAAGATTAATTATACAGACAACTACATTTTAAACTCCATTAGTTTTGCTGAATGTGATCACTGAACAGTAGAAATGGACATGTTAGGAATGCTGGGTTGAAATGCTTGTGTCTGGGAAGTGACGGGGGTGTGCGTGCGTGCGTGTGTGCGTGAGAGAGAGAGACTTGTTTCAAATAAAGGTGATCAAAGCAAAACAGGAAAGTGGTGCCTAGGGTACCCAAAATAAGTGCTTCAGCCCAGATTAGCAGTAGCTTGAAAGAAGTTCGGCAACTCTCTGCTCTCTGCCATGCCACCTGCAAAGTACATGGCTCCTCGTGTTTGGCCAACCCCTTGTGAACAGGTGTAGGTGTACTCTCTGTGTTGTAGACATGAGGCAGGGCACTGCATGGAGAGTTATAGGATAGGTGCCAATGTTAAGAGAGACTGCAGCAAGTGCTATGTCTGAGAGTTGTCACGTGAGTGTGGACATGGTGCTCTGTATGCACCAGAACTAGGATGTCCAGTGTGGATGGTCTGCGCTTTTTGAGCTTGCACCATGTCAGGTCGCATCAATGCAATTCTTTAACCCAGCAGGAGAATCCCTACCATGTTTCTCAAAGCAGTCTCCTGATGGTGAGTTATGCTGATCCAGTAAGAAAACATAATGAATGCTCATGTGACTCAGTTGTGTGACCAATCACAGCCCACCAAGAGAGCTTGAACACAGAATGTTAAATGCCGAACACAATGAACCATGAACCATCAACAAACAGAAAAAATACTCAGCAAAAAACTAAGACATTGGCTGAGAAAAGCAATAATAAATACATTTCCAGTCATTTTTGATCTGCTTCTAGCCATCTTATAAATTATTCATTGCAGATTACACACGCTCATCTCCAGTGGCAGACTGCAGCCTTTTGAGAGCTGTCAGCTTGGCTCATCCGTGAGCTGCATAAAGTTGGATGCGTTAAAAAAGGGGGAGAGGGTGCTGCAACCATGGTTTCTCCCTGGAATGTTCCTGGAGTGCAACACCCCTTCGAATGAACTTGAATTTAGCGAGTAACATTTATACAGCTGTGTGGTAGAAGCAGGCAGTGGACCTAAGAGTATCTTAGTCTGTATTTGTAAGAGGACCCACTCAGGCTCTGAAGCATATTCATGTATGCATATTCTTTAATTCTGGGAGCTGCTTTTTTAGTAATGTGCTTGTTGTCCTGATTCTGATTTGTTGTCTAATGGAAACACACACAATAGGAATCTGGGTTACTAGGAAACCAAATGTGGAGCCTCAAGGGCCATGCATGCAGTTTCCTCAGCAGTGTCATAGAAGATGTGTGTCATTGACGTTACAGCTAAAGGTTATTTACTGACTCGTTCGCTAATACTGATGATACCGGAGATTGGCTGGAGAAGGGTGCAGGTAATGAGTGTTGCATGGCAGTCCAATAATCCCTCTGTGAGTACGAGTGTCAGAATCAGTCCCTTAAGCTACCTTCTTACACGTGCACCCCTGGGGTCTCAGATCAGTTACTAGCTTCCTTATGTCAATGCCCAAAATGTCGCCTGGTATTTTTAACTATGCTAATGAGGCAGCTGGGCACATCATGGAACATCGCATCTCTCTTTCTTATCAGTGCCACAATTCAAGACACATCAGTGACGTAAAGCTGATCTTTGTCTGTCTTAACAGTGTAACTGGAGAGGATGCAGACTTCTTGTTTACCCTTTCAGTATGCACTGCAGAGATGCTACAAGAAATAAACAGAGCCCCTATAATATTTCACAGGTGCTCTTATCCAGAAGAGCAGGAGGAATATGTGTTTATATAAATCCTTGCTCAAATAGAGATGTGCCAAACTAAGAAATATTTATCATCATTATTTATATAGAACCAACAGAGGGCTGAGTCCTTTTACAGGCAAATGGTAGACAATTCCCTGCCTAAGAAGACTAAAGTATAAAAGACAGATTTAATGGGCACTACTGAGTATTGCTGAAAATGTGGCCAGTTCTTTTATCTGTATGAATGGAAGCTGAACTTTCTGTTTGAAAATTTGACTCCAGTTGTGGGTGGTGACTCAGGTCTGTTGAAATTCTGGTCTTGCTTAGATGAAGGATGGGTGGGGGATTGGTTATCAGCACTGCAAGCCTACTCAGTAAGCCATGATGCTGATGTTTTTGTTGCTGTTTTATTTGTGTTATCAAAGCTGCCCCTATTTCAGAGTTTCACAGGTTTTGGTCTGATCCCACTACATCTTTGTTACTGCTCCAAGGGGAGGACTGGAGTTCGTAGGCCTCTGGAAGAAGTGTGTTGTAAGGAATTGTTGGCAGGAAGACAGGGTTAAAGCGTGGCAGAACACATCTTGGTGGGGTTGGAACACATCACAGACCAAGCCAAGTCAGCACCCTCAGTTTTTCACACGCTAATTTTTACTGTCCAAGCAAGACATAGTAAAACTGCTGTGATGAGACAATATCACATCCTGTTCATACTGCAAGATGCAATGAAAATGTCTTAGTTCTTACCGATTTGTTCTATGGCACATATTGGTTGCAGTTATGGATACACATAAGTGCATGCGCAAGCCAACTCCTTGCAATTTACAGATATTTCCAAGATGATAATGCATGGAAGAGAGAGGATCTTCCAGTTGTTGGGCAGTAGCCCAGGATTGGGAGACTTGGATTCAAGCCCTGGTGCCACCAAAATCTTCCTGTGTTTTCAGCGAGTCACTTGTTGTCATATTTTTACAGATATTCAGGGGCCTATGACTTTCTGTGCTTCAGTTCTTCATCTGTAAAATGGGGGTAAAAATAATTCTGTACATCTTTGGGTGTTTTGTGGGGACAAGTGTTAAAGATAGTGAGGAGCTCAGATATGATGGTAATAGGGGCCCTAAACCTATCAAAGATGTGTGATTGAACCTGAGACATATCTTCTTCAAAACTGTCATTAAAGTGTTACGTGACACAGATGGACCCATGGTGACTGATTTCAGTGAGAAGCAGGGCCCTCAAAATTGGTTTAGTTAATAACTTCTGTCTTTGACTGATGGACTTTACTACAGAGAGGAATGGCAAAGAGGGAATTCCTCTGAAGCTTGGAGCAACACTTCTGAGGCCTGTCACCCCAGTGTGATGATTAGCTGAGAGGATAAAACAGACTTTAATGGGAGAGGCAAGTTGTGACACTATGGGACTGAAAGCAATCAATCTATTTCTGATCTGACAGTTCTCTTGTTGGATGATTTTTCTAGCCAGCCATGAGTTTATCTCTGAGTGATGAAACCACTTTTCAAATTGAGGGAAGCTTATGAGCCATCAAGTATAAAGTAAAAAAGCCAACACTGATTTATTCCTTGTCTCCAGCAGGACAACTACTAGTGCTGCTAATGGAGGGTTTTCGAGGGGCTAAAATCATTGCATCGGTTCCAGCTCTGAGTAGCTTATTTGGAAAGCAGAAATGACTCTCTCAGGAACACTGGGAAAGTTGACTATCTAAACCCACCTTTAAATATTGGTGGCTAAGGTGTGATTAAAAGCACAGTCTGGAGCTGTATATTTTACAAAAGTTCTCATAAAATGGTTTCATTTTGGATCGAATTTCTCAAGCAGGGCTGGGCTTTCGGCCCACTGCCATATGTCCCATTGTTGCAAGGTGCAGCCGATTGCAGCTGTAGCTTGTGACCAGTGGGCTGGAGGCATTGTAGCACTACCCCTTCGCTACAGAGAGGGGGAGGAAGCCTAATGGAGGCTCAGCCACAACGCCAGCAAACCCAAGATAGCCAGCTCGCTACACTTGGAGTTTCATTGCCATTGTAGAGCATGGAGGGTCATGGCCAGGCCTAGGAGTGTGCAGCCAGCAGAAGAAACCAGAAGAGAGAGTAGAGAACATCAGTGCTCAGTGGGAGACTATCATCTGGAGCATGGGCACAGCAGCAGAAGCCATCTGGGCAGCTAGAATTTTTCCCTGTGCTCACAGAAAGATCATTCCTAGCAGTAGCAGCAGCAGGAGGTGGCTTGCCCCTGCTGGCCTAGCCATCGTCAATGGCAGGGCAGAATGAGTTCCACATGAGGAGCTATGTTAGTCTACTTCAGTAAAACAAACAAGGAGTCTATTGGCACTTTTAAAAACTAACGTATTTATTTATCACATGAGTTTTTGTGGGAGAAATCCTACATTGTCAGATACTTGAAGATGGAGAACTTGCAGACTGGGCAGAGTAAGTTTGCTCCAAAGAGTAAGGGTCTGATCCTCATGCACAAGAGGATCTGTGGAGTGAAAAGGGGCATTAAATGGGTGGAAGTATCACTTAATAGTGGCATCATTTTAAAATTAGTTATTCTTGTCACCGCCCTAACTGTTGTATTCTTCATATGTCCCCTGTTGGTCATAGGTGAACAGCTTAATATTCTTTTAGATTCCTTTCCTCTGATTCTGTATTTGATATTCGTAATTATATCACAGTGTCCTGTCTTATGACTTCACAAACCTTCAAGACTGTTTACTTCAGTAAGAAGCTCTCTTCAGTTCTCCTTTTCTCAAAGAAAACAAAACACAAACACCATTTCTGAAGAACATTAAAACTCTTCGCGTCTCATACTGTGATGGTTGCTGTCTGCTGCAACTTTGTTGTTTTGAATCATGTCCTTTTTCACAGTAAAATGACTCTGTGGAGAACTACAGCTATATATCCAATGAATTATTATTAAATACATCTGCCAGAAGTTTGCCAAGTTCTTCGACACTTTCCTTAAAATCTAGGGATGGATCCCATTCTGCTCTGGAGTTTTTTCACTCATCACTATTACTTGATTTCTAAGCCTCACTTTTGCTCTAGTTTTAAGCTTAGGGTCAAATTCTGCAAACACTCAATGGCAGAGTTCCAGTGCAGATGGCAGGATTATACAGAGGAGTAGTTGCACGCACATGACTAGAGGATGCATTTGCAGGATCAAGCCCCCGTGTGCCTTCTTTAAATGCTGTCCCACCTGGCATACATCTGAGGTATCACTTTCTAGTTTCCTCATTTGCTTGCTGTGGACTGGATTCAGCTCCTGTTTGCAGCACTTCAAATCTAATGGAATGCCATTGATATAAATCAAAAATAATTGGGGTTAGAGCCTTACTTGACATAAATCAGCATCTCTACATTGACTTCCATGGAGCTACACCCATTTAGGCTTACTACAGATCTCTTCTCAAAAGTCCTTGTCATCTAGATAAATCTTCATCCTTGAGTATTGTATCAGATATTTAAAAGGAAGCTAAGTGTTGGTATCTAGGTGATCTCACTTGCACTCATGTTCCATGCTAAGCCATTGCCTGAAATTTCAATTGGTCAGAGATCTCCTTGGCGGTCACACTGTCTGAACAAATATATCCATTGCAATCATGCCACTTTAGAAAGTTCATTTTGGAGGCTAACTTGCTGCTCACATATTCCTGTTTTGTAAATTCCAAGTAAATCCAGATATTTATTAAAACCTTTTAAAGCAGGGAAAGGATGTTCTTATTTCATCTTGTTTTAATAAAGCCATCTGTGTGTGATTTGTACATTGCTGTTTGCATACCAGAAAATGTAGACTATGACTAGAATGAGAGAGAAATTGTAGAACAAAAGGCATCCAAGTTGGTTAAAATGTCTCCTTAATAAATTGATCCCATTGTAGGTGAATGAGCAGTTTCACACCTGCTGCATCCCATGACTGTTTGCAAGTCATGCCAGCCCACTGTCCAGAGACAGAATTATGAGTGGGCCAGACACCAAAAAGCCAGAACCCTGTTGCTTCAGAATTGTTTCCCAGACTTAGTAATTGGCTCTTACAGCTGCTGGTGGCTCTTGGTAAGGAATCATGGCTAGTTTGTTCAGTGCTGGAGCCCGCAGAAGAGAAGTTGGCACCAGAAAGCACACCAAAAACGTGCAGCTGTAGAAAAAGGGAGTGTCACGAGACTGCACTCAGGCTGGGCTGTATGTTGTAAGAAAAAAACATCCAGTTTTTTGTCTAGAACAGCTGGCTCGTGTTGTGGGGACGAGAATACCTTCTCCAGTGGGTTCCTTGGGTTCTTTTGGGAGCTTAGACCAGTATAGTGCTGATGAGTGCTGCTGTTAAGGTGTTTGGCAACCTCAGTTCCTCTGACTTCAGCAAGAGACTGGCATGCTCAGTTTTGGGGTGCTCAGGGATTAGTTTGTCCAGCCCCTGAAAAAATGAAGCATCATATGACTGCAGTGTAGTAGTTTTGTAAACATGTGGGTGCCAGTGGAGCAGGACGTAGACCTTGCAGGAAGAGGTGAGCTTCATGTAATGAGTTTAAGCACAGCATGATAGCCACTTAACTTATGTTGATATAACCCACTGGTCAGAGAGGGTGATGTGTCCATCTCTAGGCCCAAGAAGTAAAGCAGCTGAGTTTGGTACAGCTTCTATCTACAGAGGCTGGCTTCTCAGCTGAAGCTGCTGTAAATTATGCTTTCAGCTCAGGAAGTCCTGAGTTCAATTGCTGGTGTTGGCTGATTATGATAGCTGTCCCAAAGGTGGGGACTTATCCCATATTTGATTTGCTGTTGGTCTCAGGCACTTGAATGACCTCTCTCTGTAGGAAATATGGAACCCATAGATCAATGTGTGTGATGTGCACCCTTCTGGGCCTGATCAACAGAGTGTGTGAGTCTGATACAGCTCTTAGCCACAGAGCTTTAGGCCAGATTTGTGCTTCTGTCAATTGCCATCGCTTCTTTGAAGCTCGTTAGTCTCTGATAATGCAGCTCAGGCCCTGCCCCTGTTCCTTTAGTTCAAGCTGTAGCTACTCATGCATTTAACTGTAGAGTTCAGTCCTGCATGTCAAGCAAGATGGTGACCATCATGTTGAGGGAGGGGTTGCTCCAAGCATAGAAGTGGTGTGCATGAAGGAGAGGAATGGAGTGAGGAAGTGAGAAGTTGGGTGGAGCCCAGAGGGATGACATGAAGGAGGAGATGAGGTCAGAGATATTGGAGCTGATTACTTGAGGTGACGACAAGAAGCTTAAACTGAATATAAATGAAGATGAGAAATCCATTGAAAAGATCTTAAAAGAGAAGAGGCATGGCCAGAGCCCAAGGAGGGAAAAACTATCTAAGTCAGTGTTTTTCAAGTCCCCTTTGAGGGAGGGGGCAGAATTAGGAGGGAAGGAGGAGCACCACAGTGAGCAGACACATGCCTGGAAAATTTAAAATACTCCAGCCATGACAGCTTCCAGGAACGCATTGGTATCTGCCTCTGACTTGCTCCTTTCCTGCGGCTGGCTAAATTTCCCGCCACTGTTATGGCGGGCTTGAAATTATTTGGACATAACTTTCATGGTCAGACTGTTTTTGACAGACCTCACTCCAAAGAATAGATGAACTCTGTTTGAACATGCAGGCCTAAAATTCCCATTAAAACATGAATAATATCATTTTCAGTTTTAAGTTGTGTGCATAGTCATTATGTGTCTATTTTTCAGAAATAAATGCATGTTATAGTGGCAGAATTGTATTTAATTTGGTTTCCTGAATCATTTTCACAGGAATGTGTTATACCGATTCTTTTGAGAAAGTTTTCATCAGGTGTTCCATGTAAAATAGGTAATACCTTTAGGTGTTCCCTAGTGCACTAAAGATTGAGAAATACTGATCTAGGGTGGGAGTTTGCACACACTGAACTGGAGAGAGATGAGACAGGAGATAGCATGAACTCCTACTCACTGGCCTAACAGAGGAAGGAAACCATTAGAGCACATAACAAGAGTTTTTGCAGAGGACAAAATTAGACATGGGAGAAAATGTGAGCAATGGTATTTCCCATACTAGTTTGGCAGCTTTTTGATAAAAGCTTTGTTGCTAAATTGGGGCTGCAGTAATATAGTCGGAGGATCTTGAAAGATGTCTTTCAGAAATGCATGTTCCGATTTACAGTCAAATAATTTTCCTGTGGATTTAACCTACTGGAAATTAAAATTAAAAAATCACTAATCTGACACATTTGACCAGTTTGGAAAGAAGTTTTCACAGAGATGTAAATGGCCCTTCCTATGTAGGGCAAAGACTGCCACTCCTGTTGAAAATTTTGTGTCAGTAGCCTTTGTATTTCTCGGCCTTTTGGCTAAGATCAAATGTTGTATCTGTTCTTATCAGATTAAATCCTCCATCTCCATAGATGGTTGTATGGGGTTCAGTTTATAAGCTACACTGGCCAATGCTACACTTGGTCTGGGCTGCAAACATTATCTAAAGTGCCATCAGTTTTGGTCAAAACTCATTGATTTCAGTAAGGATTTCAGCTGTAAAAGTGGCATATCTTATACATAAGGAAGTAGAGATCTAATCTGGCACTGCTGAAGTCAATGGGAGTTTTATTATTGACTTCAATAAGTGCAGGATCAAGTCTTAAGAAAATATTTGAGATAATTCAACATTATAAAAACCACAGGAAGTAATAGAGTTTTGCAGCCAGATTTACTACTCTGTGTCTACACTTCCCAAACTTAGCTTGAATTTGTTAATTCAGACTAATAAATTTGTAGTTTAAATTACATTCAAACTTCTTAGTTTGAATTAACAACATGGACTAAGTCAAGTTACAGTTAATTCAACTTAACCCACCTTGTTAATTGGAACTAACTGCCCTTAGTTTGAACTAACAAAGCGGACTTAAAATGTCTATACTGTGCCAGTTTTGAACTAAGGAATGAACTAAGGGCTTAGTTCAACCTAAAGGGCAGGTGTTACTAGTTTGAACTAAGCTTTCATTAGTTCAAATTAAAGAATTCTTTAATTTGAACTAATGAAGGCCTAGCATAGATAGGAACTAAGTTAGTTCAAATTAGGCCTTCTTAATTCAAACTAACTTGCAAGTGTAGACGTAGCCCCTGTGTCTCCACTTTTACACCAGCGTCATTCCATTAACTTCAGTGAAGTTACTCTGGAGGAGATAACACACTCGTGAAGCAAGGCTTTTGTATTTTCATCAGAATGTTTTAATTTTTAACAGTTTTTCTAAGCTTCATTTCCCCTTGTTATACTTGCAAAATATAGTTTTATTATCAAACAGTATGTGTGTTACACAAGTCAGTAAAATCACAAAAATAAACCAACCAATTCACAACATCCCCTTTACAGTTAGTAATGGCTGACAATGCCACCTTATATCAAGGCAGAACTAAAACAGCTAATTTTTCTCTTTACAGGTGCTCCGTTCTGCTGCAGATTGGTCAGCTGGCATCAAGTACCATGAAGAATCCATCCACAACGCCTATGTTAGCGTGATTGAAAACAGCAAACACTACATATATATAGAAGTAAGTGCCAAAGATGCAGGGCAGTGGCAGTTTGGTTCAACAAGATGCTGGGTGTATCCTCTGGCCCTCACCAGGATAGTTCTTTATTTTAATTTTTGGAATGTCCTTGTGTAAATTTTGAAACATGATTTTTAATATAGAGCCTGACATCAGGGTTCCCCTTCTGCTGTTAATAGGTTTGTTTCCATTGATTTGAAAGGACTTTGGGCCCAGTCAGTAATCAGTGTATCAGAGCAGAAGTTTCAGTGTGGATGAAAATTCAAGGCCCCTTCTTTGCTACTCCTCTTTCCAGAATCTTCAGCAACTTCTGTCTCCCACACAGTGTTCTTCCAACTGCCCTTTTGGCTCTGCTGCCTTCCCCAGATCATTCTGAGCCCTATATATCTAAGTGTTTGGTCTCCCATCAGTGCACAGTGGATTCACTTTTAATAGTATCTTAGAACTTGCATAATTCTTCTATGTCTAAATGGACTTGTAAATGTAGGAATAAATGACTGATTGGAGCCACTTATTCTGTATCCTTTTCCATCTATTGTTTGAATGATTTTTACTTGGCAAGTTCAAAGAGTGAAATTAATCAAGAATAATTATTCCCTCCTGAACACACAGACAGGCACCATTTAATTAAAATAATACATTGCCATCCAGGAACACATTGCACAGGATGTAACTCTTTGCTTCTTGACTCAAAATTTATTATAGAACAGTGCTGCAACCTTGTAAACATGTAGATTTATGACTTTGGAGACACCATGGGTGAAATATCATCCCCAGTAAAGTCAATAGCAAAACTCCCATTAACTTCAATGAGACAGGATTTTTACCTCATGTCAAAGTAAGTGTTTCACAATGACAATAGTGCTGAATAATTATCCAGAGATAATTACATGCTTGGGAAGCAGTCTCTAATTTGGGACTGCTTAATGCTTTGCCATAGCCACAAAATCTGATTATCATATTTACCATTCTGAGCATTGCTCATTTGAGGCTGTAATTTGTGCTGATATTGGAAACAGTCATTTTTTTTTCTTATCCTAACAGAAATCATACATTTTGGTTTTAAGATTTTTGTAAAGATTAAACCCTGTTGTTTTACTGTGTCACTGCTGTTTTGTATTCAGCAAAAATGTTTATTTCAAACTGTAGCTAAATGGGGCCCCAGTCCAACATCTGTCTGTCTGTCTATCCATCCCCCATTATTGTAGTATCTGAATGCCTGATGATCTTGCAAAACCTCTGTTGGGCAGGCAAGTACTGTTTTCCCCATTTTATGGAGAAAAACTAACTGATTTATGTAAAACAAAGGTGTCCTATGGCACTTTTAAAGATGAACAAATTTATTTATTGCATGAGCTTTTGTTGGAGAAAATCCCACTTTGTCAGATGTTTTGAAGTGGGATTTTCTCCCATGAAAGCTCATGCGATAAATACATTTGTTCATCTTTAAAAGTGCCACCGGAGTCCTTATTATTAATGATCTGGATGATGGGATAGATTGCACACTTAGTAAGTTTGCGGATGATACCAAACTGGGGGGAACGGTAGACACCCTGGAGGGCAGGGACAGGATTCAGGGAGACCTAGACAAACTGGAGCAGTGGGCCAAGAGGAATCTCATGAGGTTCAACAAGGACAAGTGCAAAATCCTACACTTGGGACGAAAAAACCCCATGTACTGCTACAGGCTGGGGAGTGATCAGCTAAATAGCAGCACTGAAGAAAAGGACCTGGGGGTCATGGTGGATGGGAAGCTGGATATGAGTCAGCAGTGTGCACTTGCTGCCAGAAAGGCCAATGGCATACTGGGCTGCATCAGAAGAAGTGTTGCCAGCAGATCGAGGGATGTGATCATTCCCCTCTATTCTGCACTAGTGAGGCCACATCTGGAATACTGTGTCCAGTTTTGGGCTCCCCACTACAAAAAGGACATGGACAAATTAGAGAGAGTCCAGAGGAGGGCAACAAAATGATCAAAGGGCTGGAGCACAAGCCCTATGAAGAAAGACTGAAGGAACTAGGCTTATTTAGCCTGCAGAAGAGAAGATTGAGGGGGGATTTGATAGCAACCTTCAACTACTTGAAGGGTTGCTCCAAGGAGGATGGAGCTCGACTGTTCTCGGTAGTAACAGAGGGCAGAACGAGAAGCAATGGTTTCAAGGTACAGCTGGGGCGGTCCAGGCTGGATATTAGGAGAAACTTCCTTACTAGGCGAGTGGTGAAGCATTGGAATAAGCTGCCTAGGGAGGTGGTGGAATCTCCATCTCTGGAGGTGTTCAAGTCCCAGCTGGACAAAACCCTGACTGGGATGATCTAATGGGAGTGGTCCTGCTTTTTTTGGCAGCGGTTTGGACTAGATGACCTCGAGGGGTCCCTTCCAACCCTATGATTCTATGATCTGTTTTGCTGAACTAGACAAACGTGATTGCCCCTTTGGAACTTGATTTATGTAAGGTCATTCAAGAAGTCAGCTGGTGGATCAGGAAATTGAACCTGGGTATCCTACATCCTAGGAGTAATGACTGAGCCATCTTTCTTCATTAATAAATGGTCTTTTTGGTCACTTCTCTCTTAGAACCAGTTTTTTATTAGCTGTGCTGATGACAAAGTTGTTTCTAACAAGATTGGAGATACCATTGCTCGGAGGATTCTTAAAGCCCACAGGTAATTTTTGTTTTTAAAAGTGCTGCCAGGATGTGGTTAAAAATATTGTAAATGGAATCCAGACTGCATTTGTGAGACGTGGTTTAAAATAATAAATGAAGGGACACAAAGCCACAGTCCTTAGTCAGAAGCAACATTTACTTGGGCCAAATTCTGCTCGGTTACATCACTGTAAATCTGGGGTGATTCCACTGAAATTGTTGGCATTATTCTGGATTTGCCGTGGTGTAGCTGAGTCCCAAATATGGCCTTGTGAAATATGTTAATTCAGTCTAAAAGCACATTGTTGGTGCTGTGTTTGGTTAACATTATGGATCCATTACCAGGGTTAGTTTCATGTTTATCCTGCTCTCCTACTTTGCACACAAGTAAGTTTAATCATATAAACTGGATTATGCGATTTACTGAAGATCTCTATCGAGGGGACTGCTTTTAAATGGAGGGAAGATTCTGAGAAATTTGACCATGATTCAGGGGTAGACCATTACTGTTCTACCAGCCCTTTTTGTGATGAGTGCTAGAGGATACATACAATCCCCACATCACTGCAAGAAAGTCATAGTATTCCAAAAAACCCAAGGAGTCCTGTGGAGCTGTTAAAGACCAACAAACTTATTTATCAGATTTATTTATTTGTTATTCAGATTAACAAAGCTATAGCAATTGAAGTAGCACAGCAGTTACAGCTGTTACAAGGACAGATTGGAGTCAGATAGCTAAGTTAGTGCTGTCACTTGTGAGCGGTTGGCCAAAAATAATGTGATTAACTGGGATGTTTAGCAACCAAAGAATTTGTTTTGCCTTTTCTGTCATCCTGGAGAGCTTTATTCTAGGTTTATATTTCTGGCGTCTTGTCTTTTTGAGTATGTCGATATTTCATGAAAAGACCTGCAACAAGCCTGGGTCAGCTGGTTCAAGCTTGCAGGGCACAGGCTGTGGTGTAGACATTCAGGCCGGGGTCGGTGCCTTGGTTGTGAGACCCTGCTGCCTTAGAGCCCAAACAGCTACACTGCTATTTTTAATCCTGCAGCCCAAGCCCCACGATCCTAAGTGAATTGAGCCAGGCTCTGAGACTTGATCCATGGGTTTTCATTGCAGTTCAGGCATATCGTCAGATACATTTGTAGTGTTTCATTGAGTTTACTGTAAACCTTCCTAATTTTCCTTCCCCCTTTCAGCAAACACTTGTGCTTTTCACTGTGTCTGCATGAGTCTGATTTACTTGCAATATTTATTTTTCTAAATATGTCTCTCAAATCTAAGCATATATGGGCTGATTTTTCAGAGGCATTAAGATCCTCAGTAACCCACTGGACTCATCTAGATTTCACTCGCTTCAGCCCTTCAGTATGGAATACAGACAAGTAAAAACTGACATCTTTGAAAAAGAGGCGTTCTGATTTTCTTCTTTCTTATGCTCGTGTAAATCAGGAGTCAGAAGGTCATGGCAAACCAGAGTGAAGTCAGAACCTAGTCTAGTGTGCTCAGAGACACCATGGAAGAAAGATGGTGTTGCATGGTCAAAAGAGCTAAGATTCATACCACATGGAGTGATGCACCCTATCTACAATACCCTTAAAAACCTCTATTTGATATTAATGGTTATAAGATGAATATTCATGGCTGTAGGAGGCATATAAAAATGCCTACTCTTGTTGTTTACATCTTTAACTGACAAGCACAGGCACTTTACCTTGAAACATGTTATCTTTGCAACCGAAACAACTACAGATTCCTTCACCAGCTGTCTGCAAGGTGTGGGGCAGGAAGGGACATTGCAACTTTTCTCTAACAAGCATGAGAGGACAGGCTTCATGAGGGGAGGAATTACCTGCCCATGCTGTAATCCTGTTGCCATGGCACCTATTGGTTAAGAGCTTTTGCTCCTCCCTCCCTCCATCCCCCACACGCACTCACCTCCAGGGCCAGAGTCCTGCTGTATAGTCAGAGCAAGATCGTTGCTTGTGTGTTGTTATTGCTTATTTATAGTATGGGCATAGATTGTCCTTCATGGGACCCCTGGCTTGGCCAAAGCCTGGACCCAGCCCCTGAACCCTCAGCAATTTGGCCTAGCACTGGCCTCCTTTGTCTGTGCACGCAGAGATGGGCAATGGGGAAATTGGTTTGTTTCGACATGAATACTACTGTTTATCTAACAACCAGAGTGTGGAACAGCATGGAGACGGATACAGTAACATAGTCCCTGAGCAGGAGAGTGGCAGTAACTGAACCATGCTATGGAGAAACGCCTGTGAGGCTGATGGTTTTCTCGTGCCAGTGTAAACAAGGAGTAACGTCAGTAAAGTTTATGGAATCATGCTTGAGAAAAGTCAGTGAAAGAGGAATTGGGCTCCACATTACACTGGATATACATCAAGGCCAGAAATATTTTCTGACCGAATTTACCCACATTTGCATGTGCCTCACGGTGGCAGTCAGTATTCAAAAGACTGGCGCTTTCAGGTGTTAGCATTTGCATTGCATCCCAGTGTTTGTTGCTCTCTGGCATTTGGCCATCATGCCAGAGTCTAGCCTCAATGTATCCACCTAATCTTGTTGGGCTTAAGAGCCCTTCCAAATGTACTGTGAATTTCTTACCCTTACAGAATCTCATGTTTGTGTTGCCAGGATGGGGTGTAATAGGCTGTTTTAACACATGATGTTAGACTGGATTTCCTTCTTGTCGCTTAAACAGCTGCCTTACAGGCAGCAAAAAATCTGGAGACCCCTATGCTTAGAGTGTGAGTCCCAGCACGAACATGTGTATATATACTTACACTCACTCAATGAAAGTTAACACAAGTTTATAGTAGTTGTGTATTTGTGGTAGCCCTGAACTGCCTAGGTATTATACCCTGTGCCTCTGCCTGCGCTATATATTTGTAAATATATTTATTTCTCTGGTGTCTGTCTTTCTGGGTATGTCTGCGTTTCATGAAGAGACCCGGAGCAGGCTTGGGTCAGCTGATTCAAACTTGCAGGCCTCAGGCCGCAGGCTGGTGCCTTGGGTATGAGACGGTGCTGGGCATGTATCCCGTGTCGTATGTAAGCTGTCTTCTGCCCATGCTAGGCTACTGTTTGTATTCATGCTGTCTCTCAGGCAGAGGTGGCCTTAGGCAATTGGGGGCCCTAGGCAAAGACCCATTATGGGGCCCCCTAAAGAGCCTCCTATAGGCCCCCACAGCCATCCTCACCATGTCCCTGGTCCCCCCTGCAGCCCTAAGCACCACCACCCACAGTCGCAACTCTCTACCGCTGCCTCCCACTGCATGAGCACACGCGGCTGAGTGGACACTGCCCGCCCTCCCTCCAGCAGGGTTGGAGCAGTGCTCCCAGCCTGTCCTAGCCGGTTTTGCTTCCCCAGAGAGCAGCCAGCATGGACCTGTGGCTTGTGGGAGTGGGGCCCTGAATCAGTCCACTCCGAAGAGTTCAGGCCACTTCATCTCTGGCCACCCCAGGGCTGAACGGGACTGATCCAGGGCCGGGGGACGAGGCAGCCTTTGTTCAGCCCTGGGGAGGTGCAGCCGGCTAGGGCAGGTGGGGAGCGCTGCTCTGGCCCCACTGGAGGGAGGGTGGGTGGCGCAGCCTCTGGCCTCAGCAGTCTGTGGCCCCCCACCTCCCTGCGAGTGCTAGGGTCCGTAATGCTTCTGCTTGGCCACCTGTGCTTATGTGGTAGGAGGGTGAGGGGAAATGGCTCTTTTCTTGTGGGTTGCTGACCCCTGAGTTAAGCAAAGCAGGTGACTGCCCCTGCAGTACACGGCAGGGCCCCTTACTGCTCAGGGCCCTGGACGGCCGCTTGCTTTTCCTACCCCAAATCATCTCTGCTCTCAGGACAGGAATCACAGCCCTAACTCATAGCATATATGTAGCTGTAGTCTGTTGGGGGAGGAGGAAGGATTCTGTATAAAAATTTGCATATAAAGTACTATTTTTTTCTGAGCTAGATTAAAGAAAGGTTAGAGGAAGTTCTACAAATTCTTCAACATCCCAGTTTCAAACACATAGCCTGATTCGCCTCTGGCTGGTTTTACACCAGAGAACTCCACTGAAACCAGTGGAATACCACCTGAATAAAACTGATGTGAGAAGATAAAGTGCAAGAGGAATCACTGACAAGGTTGTGTTTTCCGTAAAGTGCTTGGCATTGGCTGGCAGAGAAGAGAGCAGTAATGTTAAACTTACTTATTCCAAATGAAATCTACGCATTTTAACTTTGATAGAGAAGGGGAAGAAGGCCAGCAGGCACGTAAGTATTTAATCCTAAATGTTTTTTAGACAAAACATTTTCTGCGTACATAATGTTCCTCTTCTCCTTGTCTTCTCTGTTTCATGGGGCCTTTTTTGGGACGCTTTATGTTGTTCAAACAAGCAAACACTGGTTTTTATAAGAACTAGCTTATTAGAAGTAATTTTGCTTGTAAGACAGTATATTTCCATCATTATCAATAATTAATATCCTTCATTTTCAAATCTTTTCAACTTACACCTGATCTATCACGTACAAATGAGACATTTTTAAGAATTTCTAAGGTTTACCTTAAAAATAACATTGAATTAGAATGTTAGCTACAATGGTAGCCATTAAATGCTTGACAGCGTAAACTGGGATAATTTGATAAAATTCCTTCAGGATTATCTTTGTACTTCCTTCTCATTATTATTAAAGGATACATTGTATTATTCAAATAATGAGGTTACAAATGGCATATGCTTGTTAAACCATGAAGTGCTTAACTTTAAGCATGAATAATCCCATTGATTATCCAAAGCAGCTAGCAATAATTTCAGGGCCACCATGGTAACTGTTCCATTAATAGAAGAAATTCTTCCTTGATCTATGTACTACTAGTTATATCGAAACCAGGTTTGATCCTCTAGCCATTACTCTGGTCTTTCACCTGAAGGTGTGAGCTGATTCTGCATTTATCATGAAACAATGGTTTTAGCAGACTGGCCCCCCTTCAAAGTGTCTGACAAAGTGGGACTTTCTCCCACAAAAGGTCATGCAATAAAATTTGTTAGTCTTTAAAAATACCACAGGACTTCTTGTTTGTTTTGATACTTAAAGACTAACAGATTTAATTTTTGCATGAGCTTTCATGGGAGAAAATCCCACTTCGTCAGCTGCTTCGAAGATGGGTTTCATTCCATTCTGTAAGTTCACCCATCTTCAAAGCAGCTGACGAAGTGGGATTTTCTCCCACGAAAGCTCACGCAAAAAATAAATCTGTTAGTCTTTAAGCGCCACACGACTCCTTGGGGTTTTTTTCTGGACTAGACTAACACGGCTATCCCTTTGGAAATTTTGTTTTGGCCCACCTAGATACTTCTTAAATGGCTTTATCCATATTGAACTACATTGCCACCTAGTGGTGAGTCATTTAGGCTATGTCTACACTAGCAAGTTAGTTCAAATTAAGGTGCCTTAATTTGAAGTAATTTGAGGCGCGTTGCCACTAGGCTTTGCCTAGTTCGAACTAAAGTTCTAATTCTTTAGTTCTTTAGAACTAAATAAGTTTGAACTAGCAGTTAGTTCAAACTAAGCGTGCCTTTTATTTCAAACTAACTTTTTTAGTTTGAACCGAAGAAAGTGCAGCTAGTTTGAACTAAAAGTTAGTTCGAACTAAAAAAACGCACTTAGTTCAAACTTAACTTCAAACTGCTTAGTTCAGACTAAGCAAATCTGAACCAAGATTTTAGGTGTAGATATAGCTTATAAGAACTGTCTCTTCACATATGGAGTATGATAACAAAACAATTTGGGCTTTCATACTGTAGGCAGGCAATCAGAAATTGTCCACCATAATATTCATGCTGGTAAAAACAGCATCTAAAAATGTATGGAAAGCTAGGAAGCATTTGAATTTTAATTAGTTAAATTGCAATTGTTTGGCAGCTTAATTAGTTAAATAAGTTGTTTGGCACCCTACCAATCTTTTGAATTACAGAGGCTAAAGGGTATCTCTAAAATTAAGACATAGCAGAAATTGGCTGGGCCTCAAGACTGCCTGGCCCTCATCTAACTGTCAACAAAGAAAAAGCAGAAATGTGTGGCTTTAACAAGTTGGTAATCCAAGATAAAATCACAATTAAGGAGACTTGGAAACTGAACTTTTTTGCTGGTGAGTGATGTATAAGGCCAAATATTTGCCCTATTCTGGGAAGGCCCATTCATTAAAACCTTGCCAATGCACTAAGTTTTCTAACTGGCCCTTCTCCCACTGTGATCTGAAGCTTGGAAACAGGATGTGGTTGAGAGAGTGGGAAAACTTTAGATTTAATTTTGTTTTCATGCTTGTAATAACTGTGGAATAATAATCTATACTGCTCGCCATCTTCAATAAAGTTGGCCAGTCAGTTTAAGTTGAGGTTCTCAAATCCATTTATTTCCATAAAGCTAGACACAGCATTCAAAAAAATTAGCTCATCTTTGCATCTCAGTGATGCATAACATACTTCTTACATTTGCGTATGTGTGTCCCAACCCTGCTGTTTGTTCTGTGCTTATTTTTGTTGGTTTCAGTTCTTAGTAAGTTACACTTCCTTCTCACCTCCTTATCTGTTGTTCCATGCTGTTTCAATCAAAACAAACCTGCTTGGTTTGCTGAAAAAATCTGAACTAACCTTGTGACTTACCCACCCTTCTCTGAATTTATATATTCCCTTCCATACTGAAGTTTCCATAATATACCCTTGATGAAGTGGGATTTTACCCACAAAAGCTCATGCTATATACAAATTTGTTAGTCTTTAAAAGTGCCACAGGACTTCTGGTTTGTTTTGCTGAAGTAGGCTAAAACGGATACCTCTCTGGAACTGTCACTAAATAAATGCTGTAGCAGTGCACACAGTTGAGGAAGACCTGAATAGAAAATACATTCAGAGCTAACTCCCTTACAAATGAAGTAGGAGCTTACTACAGCAGCCATAGGTGCAAGTCAGCGGAATAAGAGCCAGTGAAGAAAATGGAAGACCGGTCTTAATAAGAACTGGCTGCAGGACTGGAGCTTGTGTTTCATCGTGAAAAGAAGTTGAAAGGGGATTATTGGTTCATTTATTTTAGGGAAAACAAACGGTACCGTGTGTATGTGGTGATCCCGTTGTTGCCTGGATTTGAAGGAGATATTTCGACAGGAGGTGGGAGTGCGCTGCAGGCCATAATGCACTTCAACTACAGGTACTGTGCACAGTCTAAAGCCGGACACGGTGCTTGGATATCTTGGTGGTGGTGGTGGTTTGTATTGTGGTAGTGACCAAAGGCCTCAGTCAGAATTGAGGCCATGTTTTGCTAAGGGCTGTACAAACATACATATAGCGTGTGGAAAAGAAAAAGAAAAAGAAAATGAATTCTTTCTCTATGATACAGATTTAACATAACACTTCAGCGGTTTATATATTATTATTATTTGCAGTAGTAACTGTAGACTTTGACAGCCAATAAAATCAATGCTGAGCATGTGATTGAACCTGTTTTCTGAATGCACCGTAAGGCTCCAGAATCAGTTTGTTTTCTTCAAGCAGAAACAGATAGCCTCTCAATTCCTAAAAGAGCCATGGAAATGTTACAGATAAATAAATTAAGTCTATCACATTTTTTCTAGTTTATCCCTGTGTTTTTGCTGTGCTTTAAGAAGGCTGATGGTATTTTAGCATCAGTTTTCCCTGTGGTTTCAACAGAGCTGAGGTTAATGTGGCTCTATGTGTTCAACAGCAAATAATGGTAGCCTCAACGCTATATGCTTCTTTGAGGTCCACTGTCAGCAAAGCCAACACCTCAGCCCAGAGAACAGGACTCCTTATTTGATTGCCCTGCTGCCCAGCCACCAGAGGGAGCTTAGAGTTTTGTGGTTTTGTCTGCTAAGTAAAGTCATGCATTGCTCTGGTCGGGGGCCCTGGTCAGGTTTTCCCCATCAAGTTTGAGTTTCTTGGGAGTATCTCATACCTCTCCTGAGATGAGCCTGAGAAGGATAAGGGGTTGCATTTTCAAACATGAGCACCTAGGTTGAACCCGGGAAATATGTGCATAAATAGTGATATGTAATTGTACACACAGGGCACAGGAGGGCCCCCTGAAAGTTCCCCACACAATATATCACTGTCAGCTGTAAAGACTGAGACAGGCCTCAAAGCTTTGTCATCTAGTGCAGTGGTTTTCAAATTTATTTCCTCAGGACCCAGTTGAAAAAAATAATTTAAGCCAGGGGTCTCAAACACATGGCCCGCAGGCCGCATGCAGCCCCTAAATCTGTTTCCTGCGGCCTGCAATGACACTATCGTTACCAATATTTGCAATATTGTTGTATGAAAAAGTTTCAGCAGTGTGGCCCTTGGGCTAATGTACTAGTCCTCATGTGGCCCTTGTGGTTATTTGAGTTTGAGACCCCTGATATAAGCCCACAACCCAGCGATTACATCTTTGAGCAGTGCATTCCAGTCTTTTGGCAGTGGCAGCAAGAGGTGCCACGACCCAGTGCTTGAAGGTCCTAACCCTAAGTTTGACAACCACTGATCTGGTGTGCCCCAGAGCGTGGGGATGGGCTGCGGTAAAGGGAGAGAGATTTTCAAAGGCACAGGGTCCTAAATCCTAGTAGGATTAGGCACATAGCTATCAATCTTGCCTTTAAAAATCTCTCCTGTAGTCTTTTTCGAACCTAACAAACAGACTGCTCAGAGATCCCACTGGTCCTTGGGTCCCCATGCTCCCTTCTTCTTGTGCAGAAGAGAGGATCATGGTGGTGATGGGGGGAGATGCCTCTGAAGGGGGAAGGAACTGGCAGTGCTGTGCCCGCTTTCTGGGGAGAAACGGCTGAAGGAGAAGGCAGTGTGGGTTTATGAGAGAGCCACGCTACCGCAGAGGTGGTGAGACCAAGGGATCAGCACTGAGCGTCCCGTGACTGGCAGGAATGGTGCATTCAGAGCTGTAAGGCCGGTTTTTGCTGCCCAGGGCACATTCTGATTGGAACGTGCCCCTTGCTATTAGTGGCACTTGGAGCTGGCGCTGCGAAAGCCACCCTTTAATAGAGCAAATCTGTTGAGCCGTTTTGTGCTGCACGGGGCTTTGTCCCATTGGCTCCACCGTAGTTATGGCTCTTGGTGCGTTGCTGGATGCCCACAAGTGTGTGAATTGCAGGATACACCAAAGCCCTGCTCTGTAATTGGCTTGCATGGACATTGCTGGCATGAGCTTCAAGGTACCTACTTCGTGTTAACTTGCCGCTCTTCAAAGAGGACTATGGTAAAGTGAACTAGATCTCTTTCAGCTGATGCCATTACAGCACTTCAGTTCACACCCCTGTTATCTGAACTATGGGGCCAGGAAGACACACTCTTAGTTTCCCCACAAAGCTTAGCCTCTCTTGGATTTTCAGAGCTGCACGCCATGTCCCCTCCATTTGGTGTAAAACCTCCCTGTCTTGAGGAAAGCATGCAAGAGGAAACCTGAGTGGAGACCCTTAGTATTTCCATCTGGCTTGTCCCTTTCTGGAAGGGGTGACAAATTGCCCTTTGGTAATTGATCCTACATATTTATTATTCCTGGCATGAAGTACTTCCTTCAATATTTCCAATTTATTGTGGTCACCTGACTTTGAGAGTATATTACTCATATTTGAACCCTTCACTAGTGTGAAAAGTTATCAGACACTTCTCATGTCTGTTAACTTCATTGCTCAAGGCTCTAAGGGCACATCTGTATGGAGATAAAAGTGTCATAGCTTAGGTTTATGGCTGGAGCCCAAGATCTGGTGGTCTCCACAGGCGGAGTCCCAGAACCTGGCCTCTGACCAGAACCCAAACATCTGTCTGGCCATTTTCAGTTCCATGAGCCTGAGTCCAGAGCCGTAATGTGGCATTTTGCTGCCCAGGGTGTGTTCCGATTGGAACATGCCCCATTCCCATTAGTGGCACTCAGCGCTGGCACCGCAAAGCTGCCCCTTTAATAATGCGACTCTGTTGAGCCACTTTGGGCCGCCTGGGGCTGTGCCCCGTCAGCCCCACCATAGTTATGGCCCTCCCTGAGTCAGCTGACTCAGGCTAGCTGTAGGATTTGTGTCTTCAAATAGACATACCCTGTGAGACAACAATATCCTCTCCCACGTAAAGGTGGCCTGTGGTGCATGTGATCTTCTGTGTCCTAAATGTTAACATTTGCTTAGGGAAAAAAATGTATTGTAGGAAAGTCACAATTCTTTTCTTTTTCTGGTACTTAAAAGGTGTTTTGTGTTTCTGATCAGTATGTTACGAGCACCGCACCACTAACTTCACAGACCTAATTATACGTTATTGCTTTAGGTCATTTGTGTGTGTAACCGCTGCCTTAATTCTTTCCAGGACTATGTGCAGGGGAGAAAATTCTATCCTTGGACAGTTGAAAGCAGAGAGTAAGTCCTTTGTTTCTCTCCCTGTGTGATGTTCAGTAATGGGTCTTGAACACTAATTGATGAGCTAAGCATAAATTAGCTCATCCAATTGCCAGTTGTATAAACTTCAGTAACACAGAATATTGCAATTATGACAAGAAGATCTTCAAATATTTTCATAATAAGGAAAAACAAATCACTAGCCTAAAACATCTGTGTATCTGATGAAATATAATCACTTCGTAAGATCCAATCTGTGGCATTCTCTTGGGCAAGACTCCCAAAGTTAGTTTCTGTTCAGTTTGAGATTGATGTGGTGAGGTTGGTTTCTAGTGTTGGGTTATGCAGCACAAAGATGGAGTGAGGAGGGTACAAATGTATATTCCATAGGTTGTTGAGAGGGGAATTCTTGTGTGTGATTCTGCACCACTTCTGGGGTTTGTTTATTGGGTTACATGGCCTTTGGCTGTTTTGGGAATGGCTTTTTCTTACATTGTAGCTTGCCACCCAATGACCAAACAGAGACAAAACTACTTAATTATAATGCTGTTATCACAGTTGCTTTGTCTGGACGAGCCTGCATCCTAGAATTTGCTTGAATGGAAATCAGAGCACCATGAGAAACATGTTTCATAAATACACCTTCTGCACACAATATATCTTTGGCTCATGTATGTTTGTGAAGATCTGAACTGTTGATAATTTAAAATAGAACATGCTTTCCATAACACATGCAGATAAAAAACTAGTTACAACCTGTTCGCCACAGCTCAGCCAGAGAAAACAACCAGCTTGCCAAATGATTCTCAAATATTAGCATCAACTGGACCTACTTACATACAACCTGGCATATTTTGGTCCAAAATGGGGAAATTTGTGCATAGCCAGTCAACCTGGCTACATGGGGAAATGGCACAGAGAGGCCATAGCAAAATGACCTCTATTTCAAAAAGACTTATTTATTGATGTTATTAGGAAGATGCTGAAACGTTAATTGTTCTGCCTTTCCTTAGCTTTATATTAACAACAATCATCTCTCATTCTCCCACCTCTCATTGCCCCTTTTAATCTTCAGTTGGAGATCAGTGGATAAACTACATATCATTCTGTGGGCTTCGAACATACGCTGAGCTGGAAGGAAATCTCGTCACTGAACTCATCTACGTTCACAGCAAATTGCTTATAGCTGATGATGATACTGTCATCATTGGTGAGTGGGATGAATGCAGGAGAAATTTTTACCATTTTGACTACCTAGACTGAAAAACCCCATTAGATTTCTCAGTTAAGTACAAAGTGCATATGGCAGGCTCTCTAGTTGATGTGCTCTTCCATTTTATCTCCCAGGTGTCGTATGGTATCATAAAGTAATTACAGTTTAATAGAGGAAGCAAGATGGAAGAAAAATTCTAAAGTTTATTGATTAATTGATAAAGAAATGTGGTTTTGAAATTCCCCATTGTGGTTAAGATTATCCTATTTCAGGGAATTCTGTCCATTTGTCTTTCATCAAACTCCTAAATTACAGCAAGGGAGGTTTAGGTTGGACATTAGGAAAAAATCCCTAACCGTCAGGGTGATTAACCACTGGAATAAGTGGCCTAGGCAGGCTGTGGAATCACCATTATTAGAAATTTCTAAGAGCAAGTTAGACAAACACCTGTCAGGGATGGTTTAAAAGGGTACTTGGTTTTACTGTGAGTGCCAGGGACTGGACTCAATGACTTCTCATGGTTCCTTCCAGTTTCTAGGATTCTATGAAGCTCAGCTTCAGGAACTAAATTTCAAGAGTTGTCATCAGTTCCTTAAAGTCCAGAATGTGCTGTGAAATTTGGAAGTTTTGGGGAACATGTGCCCATTGGGAAAATATGTTATAACAAGTAGTAGATACATTTGCGTCTCTGTTACTGTATGTTTACTGTAAGGTCATGATAGAGTAACATGAGGCTAAATTCAGCTTTCAGTTAAACCACAGAATCCAAGAGCAGAATCTGAACCAGTTTTACTCCTATTTCTTTCAGAAGCCCTTCTTGGCCTATTCTAGCAGTATGAAGGCTCTGCCCATGAGCAACATATTAGGTCTTGTAAGAATCAGAATGATACTGTCCTCTGCCACATGGACTATTCTGTTAGCAAACAGCCTTGGATTGGGCAAAGTTGGAATTGGGAGGGTTTTGGTACATAGTTGTCCTTTACATAGTCTTGCCACATCTCTAGGATGAAGAATAGCCACAACAGTTTTGCTGCTGATAATAAACACAGGACTGTGTTACATCAGTGTTAATGCTATCTGTATGTTTTGCTGTCATCCAAGGCCATGTCTACACTGCAAAAAAGAAATCCGCAGCCAGTGGCATCGCTTCTATAGGGCACAGGGGGCGTGTACCCCGAATGTGCGCAGCATTGCCCCGAGTCCTGCTGAGCAGCTAGAGCCAGTGGGGACATTTTAAATTTCCCGCCCTGCTCCCAGGCACATAGCCTAGGATGGAAGAGGGCAGGAAATGTAAACAGTTGGGCTCCACCTGCACCTACTGGCTGGAGGCTCCTCCAGTCCCCATCCACAGCAAGTAAACACTGCTGCTGGGGAGCCTCGGGAGTTGGGCAGGGGTGGGGGTGGTCGGTGGTGTGGCTCAGGGTCAGGCATGGCCCCGGCGTGGCTCTAGCCAGGTGGCCCAGCAGCACGGCTTGGGCACCACCTGGCCTGGGGGCTCGGCCCAGTGGTGTGGCCTGGCCCTACCTGCTCAGCCCATGGTCTGCCTCCAGGGCCCATGGGGAGCAGCCGGATCAGCCTGGTGCTGGATTGGACCCAGGGATGTGCTGGGGTGGGTCCTGTGCCCCCCAAATAGTTGGGGGGGCAGCAATTTCCTTGCCCACAGCAGCAAGTGTTAGAGCCCAGGCCATCTGATTTATGCAAGAGAATCTCACACTGAAACCCATCTGGGTGGTTGGCCTCAGAGCTACACTGCTATAATTTAGCAGGTCCTGTGAGGCTGAGTCAGTTGATCCAGGCTCTGAGACTCACAGCCACAGGTCTGGTTTGTTTGGGTTTTTGGTTTTTTTGTTTTTTGTTTTTTTTTTGCCATGGAGACGTACTCCAAGAGACTTGGGCTTAGCTGCTTCACTGCTGTCTAATGTGTCAGCTGTGGAGCTCAGTACATCCTGCACTGCTGCCTCATGCACCTGGCACAGTTCTGTGGAGGTGCCAGCAGTCCAGTGGAAAAAGCCTGGCCTAGTTCAGCACCTGCAGTAGGGGAGCAGAAATGCAGATGGTAGGGCGCAGATTTGTCCTGCCTTAAATCTCCTGCTGATTAGTTGATTTGAATTTCAATTAATTTGGTTAATTCCTCACCACCTCATGAAAGAAAATAGTTCCCTGTGACTGCAGCCTTGAGTGGTGAGCACATGGGAATAAATTCGCAATTCAGCTGCATTGCGGAGGAGTGTGTCTGTGTCAGGATGGAAGTATTTTTGAAGGAGTTGGTTTTAGTTTTCCCCTTCTCTCTAGCAGCTCCTGATAAAGATGTAATCATTATACTCGGTCGCTGGGATTGCTAAAGCAGAGGATTTTTGCGTTGTCTGAGTTTTTTTGTGGGTATATGTTAATTTGCTAAATCCCATCAAGTGCAGTCTCTTGCTGCTCCTTCTCCTAGGAGAAACTCTTATCTGCTTTTCTGTGCCATGTTTTTTTCTGTCAGTCTGTCTGTGCGGTATGGGTTAAGTTCCTCTGATGTTACATTTTCTGCCAGCATTAGGCAGGCAACTACGTAAAGTGCCTAAATATATTGTTCATTTTGTGTATACAGGGCAAGAGGGCACCTGCTTTTGGTTGGTGGGTGATGCAGAAATAGATTGTACTAGACTTCCAACGTGAAATCCATTTGAAATCACAAATATATTGGAATAATTCTTGACTGGATTGACCGTTAGGTGATCTGTGTTGAATGAGCTGGTTCACTCAGCCCAGTTCTCAGTGGATGGGAGCCCCTGACACAAAGACTTGCTATCAGCATCTGAACTAACTTGGAAGTGCAACCTGGCGAAGAAATACTAAAATCTAGGTGTCCATACAGAACTGGCCAGTCTCTTATTTGCGCACATGCACACGCACACATGTGTGTATGTTACCCTCTCCATTCCTGTTCTATGGCTAAACAACTGTCACGCTGGCAACTTTGAACTGTCACAACTGTACTCAAAAAAGAGAGAGAAGAGTTATAATTGTATATTAGGGCATGTGCCTGTGTTTGGAAAGAGTTTTCTGTTATTTTTGGTTTATTATATTTTGCACAATATGTTCTAATGCTGCCTCAATGGAACAGCAAAAAATAGAACGAGAACAAATGTCCCTGTTGGTCCTCTCTGCCTCTGGAGAGTACCTTTTCGTTGTGTTGGCAAAACGCAGGAACTTGCACACACAACACTCCATACATAGAAATAAAAATTTGGCCCCTGGGAGTTTTGGAAGCCTTACTTAGTGGTTACTACCAACTGGAGTCCTCCCCCTCCCTCAGTGAGATATGACTCAGAAATGATTTTCTGCTTTCTTAACTGTTCCCCCCTCCCCACCCTCGAAAACCCCCTGAAGGTGTTTTCTTTTTCTGTTGCTTATTTTAGCAGAAGCACTAATTCTATATAAGAGGGTTCTGCTGTGCAACTTACTTTAACCCTGGTTCCACCTGGACTAGAACACAAATACAATTTCAATTTTTTCCTTCCTTTTGTTATTAAATAAATGCTGCAAAGAACATCCATGGAATGACTTCACATGAAGAAGTGGCTTGTCATTAATCATATAAAATAAATACCACATTAAACTGTGACCTTTACCCTTCCTTCTGCAAGAGTAGCTAGAGGCAACTAAGAAATTATGCTGTAAAACCTTTTATATTGAATTCAGAATTGTTTAATCTATTTCATACCCTAGAGTTTGTAGAGAATGTAGAGGGGTTTTTTTTTTTTTTTCCCCTTCCACATATGGATCTTGGCTGTTTTATGGCTCTGTGACTCCTTAAATCTGAAGTGGTTTTGATGGAGGATTTGCTCTAATAAATCTTCATCTCAAGCCTCAGTCTTTAGTAACCTAAATTGTTTTACTAACGAGAATAAAATGGATAATGTTCACATGGCATTCACATTGATCTTCTCCAGTATCAGGAAGCGGCTAAGGAAATTCAGCCTTCTCTACCATCTACTGAGAAAGGAGGAGATTTTGTGTTTTATCACTGGTGTTGGAAGAGACAGGACAACTGAGTGCATGTCATCTAAGTCCCTGCAGCTGAACTTTTCGTACACCAAAGCAAGGGACCCCATGGTGCAGTGGTGGAGGATGGTCAGACAGTAAAGTGATGGTGGTAGGACATACACAGAAGAGTGTGAGGTTGGAGGAGAGGTTCCAGACAGTCAGCCGTGTTAGTCTGTTTCAGCAAAACAAACAAAAGCATCCTGTGGCACTTTTAAAGACTAGTGCCACAAGACTCCATGGTTCTTTAGGTTGGAGGAGAGCTACTTATTGAAATGCGCATCCATGTGCATGCATATGTGGCTTTGAGGATCTGGGCGCAAGTCCAACTGGTGGCAAACAGGCCTATCACTTCTGTGGTGGTTGCCCTCCTTGGAGTAGTGGTACATGTTTGTGGTGTTATAGTTTCTGTATATTTTCCTTGAAAGGCTCTGCTAACATCAATGACCGCAGCATGCTGGGAAAACGTGATAGCGAAATGGCTATCATTGTGCAAGATACCAAAACTGTCCCTTCAGTGATGGATGGAAAGGACTACAAAGCTGGAAGATTTGCTCAGTCACTCCGCCTCCGGTGTTTTAGGTATGACTGCTAGAACCTATTTAGGATGCATGGGAATCTCACTCTAAACTGTTGGGCGGCAGGAACATTTTACCCAGCAGGTTATGCTTATTTACGTTTTTTACTTCTTTCAGAAGATATGGTCCTGTGGGCTTGCCAGAATTGTATTCCTCATTGATTCTGTGTTTGTCCATTAAGACTATGCACTGGACTAAAGATATGAATGGGTTTAACTCCTGTAAAATCAAAGTACATGCACCTCACTTACATGTGGTCTGTGTTTATCCCACAGAGTTTTGCTGTTGCCTAGATTTATGATTTCCCTTTCAGGGTCCTGTTCTATCACCCCAATGAGTTTGAATTACAAAACTTGGGGATTTAATTTTCTTAAATTCTTACTCAGCCCCTTCAGTAGGGGGAACTTGCAGACACGAGTAAGGCATGAATACTGCTACTCAACTGTATCCATTTTAGGTGGTGCTGTCTCCCCCCAACCCCTCCGAAATGGGAATTTGTTCAATCAGAGAAGCCATCTGGCCAACAGCACAGCTATTTTCTCATTAAAACACTTTTTTTTCCATTTTCCATCTGGATGGTTTTTAAACAGAAAGGAGGAGAAGATAAGACAGCTCTAAGGCTGACAGACTGTTCTGTGTAGGAAATAACAGTGGACAAGGAAGTCTCAGTGTGTGTAGCACCATGGATTACGTATTAAGGAAATTATCTATGAGAATCCTTTTCTTGCTCCGTCAGGATTGAATTGGTGTTGGTTTTTTTCTCATAGAAGGTGCAACTGGCTGTTCTCAGCTCCAGGGCAGGGCTGCTGCCACGCTGTGTACGGCGTCCAGTGCGGTCTTCCAGAGGCTGCACCTTACACCAGTTGGCCCCACCAGCAGCAGGGGCCGACCAGCTGGGCCGGGGCCAGCCCCTGGTTCCAGGTCTCCCCCAGTGCCAGCCTGTTCACAGGGCACCAGGCCCTAGGCTGGAGGGGAGGCTGTGGCCCCGGGATAGGGGTGTCACCACTGGAGGGGGAGGCCCAGGCATCTTGAGACTTCTAATCGGCCTCTGTTGTTTTCCTCTAGAGAGGAAAGAAGCTGATTATAAGGATCAAACTTCCATTTATGGAAATCATCTGGGCAGAGGTGGCCTGATGCAATGGGGGGCCCTAGGCAAAGGCCCATTGCTGGGCTCCCTATGGACCCCCAGAAACCCCCTCCATGGCCCCAGCTCCACACCACCTGCCTCCCCAACGGCCCCAGCTCCCCCGTCTGCAGCTCCACCTTCCACCCCAGTGGTCCCAACTCCCCTGCACACCTCTCCATGACCCCAGCTCCCCACCACTGGCCCCCACCCCACCTTCTTGCCCCCTGCAACCATGACACCTCACCACCCATGGCTCTGGCTCCCCGGGGCCCACCTCCTTTGCCCACCAGGAGCACCCAAACCCCCCTGCAGCCCTGGCATCCTGGTTCCCCCTGCAGCCCCAGCACCCTGCCAGGGGCACCAACCTGGGAGCCCTGCCTCTGGGACAGCGCGCTCTGCCCCACACCTTTCCCCCCAGCACCAGGGCTCCCTCCTGCAGCACAATTGGCCCTGGGCCTCAACTCCCCACAGAGCTCTGCCCCCGCTCCTGCCCCTGGCCCCAGCCCCCTGCCATGTGTTCTGCAGGGTGGGAGGCTGACACCACTTTTGGTGTCGGCAGAGGAGCCCCTTGCTGCTCTGGGACCCTAGGTGTCTGCCTGCTTCACCTACCCCAAAAGCTGCCTCTGCCTCTGGGGAGTCCTGTGTTACTTTCCACTGGCATCAGTTCTTTTTTCCCCACTCTTCAGGGTTGTCCTTGGTCGTACAGCAGACCTCAGTGCTGATCTCCAGGATCCTGTTTGCGACAGATTCTTCAAGGAGGTGTGGGTTGCAACCGCAGCCCGCAATGCCACTATTTTTGATAAGGTGAAGTATCTGGCTTCCTGTCTTTGCCTGTAGCATTAGATCTGCTGACAGATCTAAATGAGAGACCCACCATCTTGATTCTGTGGAAGAGGGACTGACATGGTGGGGGAGAGGGGAGGGTTCAACCTCTAGATCTCATCAAGATGCTTGGAATACTATATAATTTCATGAAATTACATGAGCTGTGAGCAGGAAAAGGCCACATCAGATGAAGGGCACCTTACTTGGCAGACAAACAAGGTAGAAGCTTCAGTTCTCTCTCATTTACATGGTGATTTTACAGACTATTGTAGCTCCTGTTTCTCAAGTTCTTGATTTACACCATCATGTGTGAGGAGAGAATCAGGCCTTGTAAGTAATTTTCTGTTTGGCTGGATGCAAAACAAAACTCACTGATAAAAGCATACTAGCTGTTGCTAATTTGGGATAATCTCCTGTAGGGATGAGCAAAAGTCCCAGAGATCCTAATTTGCAACCTCCAGTCTTTTGAGATTGCCATAAAGATTTTCTTACAAAGGTGTGTGTACAAATTGTTAAACTCCCCAGGCTCCATTAGCGTCATTTACAGCAGTGTCAGTTCCTCCTATGAAATGCACGGCCCGATTATTTTCCTCTGTGCTTATATATTACCACCTCTTTCCATTTTAATCAGGTTTTCCGATGCCTTCCCAGCGATGAGGTGAACAATTTAGCCCAGCTGCGTGACTTCATCATGAGTCCAAAATTAGCAACCAAAGATGCTGCAAAAGCAGAAGAAGAATTAAAGAAGATTCATGGATTTCTAGTGCAATTCCCCTTTCGCTTCCTGGATGAAGAAAACTTGCTTCCGTCTGTTGGAACGAAAGAATCCATGGTGCCCATGGAGGTTTGGACTTAGAGAGACTTAGACTGCTTTTAAGTCTGATTCCTTGGAGACAAGTTTGCATGCCCAGTGATTTCGGGAAGCTTTTTATTGCCAAGATAACCACAAAAAGGTCTCCATCAAATTAACGTGCCTTTCTTAAGGATTTTGGTAGAACAGCTTCAGACAACATAACACTGTTATGAGGAGGAAAGAAAAGTTGCATTAACAAGTTCTGTTCATTTCTTTACAGACCTGTTCTGAGCACCTTAAAGATGGAGGCCTCTCCTGTGAGTGGAGACAAATCATAATGGATATTTTTACTGCCAGTGTGATTCTATATGTACACTAGTTGTGATACCCAAGAGCTGTAGGCTGTTGGTGCTCTCTAAATCTTGTTGTGCTCCCAATTTATTACCTAGCTGGAGTTACCCTTATCCCTGGTTTACATTCCCCCGTTGCGTCATTCTCTATCGTTGGTGGGAAGATGATGCCTGAGGCCAACTGAGGTGTTCCCATCAGACGCCTGTCAAGCTTAGTTGTTACATTGCTTAGAACAGCAAAGGATTAACACCCTTCCGTCAGAATCGCTGATGTGTTCTCTTCTCTTACCCTTCAGGGGAAGATGCTGTTGTTGGGTTTTGTTTCTGTTTTGTTTTTTAACCAGAATAGCAATCAGCATTCCTCATGCACAGCATGGCACAATGCTGGGCAGTCCCCAATGGAGTTTGATGTGAGGGGAATCTTCTTGAATACTGTTTTTTCAGAATTTTCAGAACTTGTTTGAGCTCAACAAACAAGGAGTCCTGTGGCACTTTAAGACTAATAAATTTATTTATTTCATAAGCTTTTGTGGGAGAAAATCCCACTTCATCAGACACTTGAAGATGCAGTAAATAAATTTGTTAATCTTTAAGTGCACAGGACTCATTTGTTTTGATGAACTAGACTAATGCGACTACCCCTTTGGAAAGAGTCCTGTGGCACTTTTAAAGACTAACAGATACACTTTTTCTTATTATCTAAATGCTATCTCCTCTCCCCCACCGCCGGGCGAATCAACTTTTTTAAACCAACACCTACAATTTTCTAGCTAGAGGAAAACCACTTGCTATGAGCGTATATATACTATTATGCAAACACAGTTTTGTTTGTATATGTTGAATTAAATCCTGAACAGAAATTTCTCCTGCTTTCTTTTCCACTTTTTCGCCTAGAAGGAACAAGAACGCAGTGACAGTTGAGTGAGAGTTGAAATTATGAGCTGAGAATGTTCAAGGTTGATCAGACTGAGTTCAGCCAGCCCTTCACAGGCCTGTGGAGAGACAGCACTGATCTTATCTCTGTGACCTGTTCCAGTGAGGAAAAGTCATGGTTTTAAACAGTCTCAGCAGTGTAGAAATGTGACTTCATGTCATCCCAAGGACAGATAAACTCACTCACCATCGTAAATCTTTTTTGCTTTCCATTTACTATTATGAATGGCACAATTAATAAGAAACTCATAACATTGGGTTCCTATCTAGATACAATAAGAAGCTCTGAGTGCAGAATGTTATCTGTCTGATTCAGTGGGAGTGCCATTCACCAAGCAAAGTCCAAACATGGCCTTTTTAATCTTTAGTCCAGTAAAAGCCATCACCATTCCTCATCCACATAGTTTATGAACTTCCATTGCTGTTTCTCTTTGCTAAAAAATTCAGATAAGTAAATTTGTCCTTTAAAAAAAAGACACTGACAAGCTTAACATTCAGTAGTGTAAAAAGAAAAGTCATGACATCATTTTGAAAGATATGGCTAGAACACAGTTAGCACATATCTCACATTTAAGCTGGTGGCTTTATATATCTTTAGAAAAGGAATTAGGAGTAGATTCATTTTGCAACACTACATAACATTCATAAGTAACAAACACTAATGTTCGCCCCAGGCAGTTCAGGTCCTAGCTAGCTAGCTGCTATATTTTCTGTTACTTCATGCTCCTATTTTATAGATGCACTTCATTAGTGATATAGCCAGGACTCAGATCCATTCCTTATATGCATTGAACCAATGGTCTCTTTAATGTGTCAATAGTGCATGTACAGCTTTTATGAAGTAAGCCACAGCATGTCCCTGGGTACTGTTGTTTTATGTAGTGCATTGCTGGTAACTAAGTTCCCTCAAGGTTTGATGGGCATTATTTAAAATCATATTCGTTTGTTTAAAATGAGGCTCAGGGCTGACCTTACAGCTCCCATGGTAGAGCAACATGCTATCAGGTGGCCATTGTAAAGCCAGGAAACTAAAATATCAGACTTTTTTGCTTGTAACGCTAGCTTAAGGCTTTGGAATTCTTACTAAAACTCTTGGCCATTTTTAGTTTGAACAAAAGTGCTGATATGAAGTGATTATAGCCTGCCAAATATTAACATTAAGTTACACAGGTATGTATTCAGAGTCAAAACAGCATGTTCAATGACACCAGACCTACACACCAAACCCAAAGTAGTCTAGAAGGTTCGTGTCACCCTGTCTGCCTAGATCAGAGGTTTTCAGTATATGGGCTGCACCCAGGTTAAGGGGCATACAGCAAGGCCTAGGCCAGCCATCATGGCGAGTGTGGAGGGAGTACCACCCCAGTCTGCCATGAGCTCTGTTCTGGCCTTGGCCTCAACCCCACCTCCCGCCTCTGGCTGCCAGCTGCAGTTCCCAGCTTAATCCTCAGCCCCACTCCCAGACTTGGTAGCCACAGCTCCAGTACCTGGCCCTTGACTCATGGCTGTAGCCTCAGTGCCAAGCCCCCATATCCCGTCTGACTATGGCCCCCAGAACCTGGCCTCTGGCCTTGGACTCCAGCTCCTGGCTGCTGTTCCCGACTCAGTCCCCGACCACCATAGCTCCACTCCCAGCCCGTGACCCTGGCTCCGCTCCCAACCCCAACTGAGAGGAGCAAGTAGGTGTGGACAGGGATAAGATGAGGCATGACCTAAAAAGTTTGGGGACCACTGGTCTAGATGTTCATATGGCTCCTATCATTGTAGCATCTGATCATCTTATGATCACTATATTATCCTTACAGCACCTCTTTGAAGTGGTATTGAAATTTTGCAGCTTCATATATAATGTGGCCCTGCTTGTACCCCAAGTTGTCTTTCCGAAACCCAAACCATGAGGCCTTTACCTATCTCAGATGATCTTACGGAGTGTGAAGTCAATCCATAAAGCCAAGGAATTTTGAGTTAGTATTGAAACTACTTTCTTAATCTACCCTCTTTGCACTATATGTTGACTTTGCTGCACTTGCGGGATATAAAATACCTGATTACTTGAAGATCTTGCCACTACCTGAGAACAGAAGGCAAGATTCCCCCTTGTTCATAGATTTAGTGCAGGATCCATGGTGCAATTTAAATGAGGCTAAAATAGAATTTAAGTCATGCATAGGCATTGTGCTGGCTATATGCATTCAGTGTGAATGGACAAGTTAAGGAATTCATTTTTAATTTCCCTGATTTTGTTGCTTGCCATACTCTTGACATTAACTGGACACCTTTTGTTTAATTTTCCCTTTTGGAAGGAAGGGAAAGAAATAGGGTAGAAAACAGTGGCTTTCCCTATACCTTGATTAATGCATGATTTCATGTTGTTTCAGTAGCATCATTCAGATGTAACCAAGATTCAGGAAAACAGGCAAGAAGTCCTGTGGCATTTTTAAAGACTAACAAATTTGTTTATCGCCTGAGTTTTCATGGGAGAAAAATCCCACTTCGTCAGATGCTTTGACGATCAAAAGTGCCAAAGTGTCTGAAGTGGGATTTTTCTCCCATGAAAGCTCATATGATGAATACATTTTTTAAGCACCATGGGACTCCTTGTTTCTTTTCCATTGACTCAGTGAAGCTTCACGCAAGGCCAGGTTCACACATGCAGAACAACTTGCTGTATCAAGGCAACCTATGGTACACAGCCTACAAGTATTCACAAGAGGAAACAGTCTGCTCCGTAGCACTTACTGCGCCATGTGCCCTCATTCACAGATATATTCACAGCCTACAGAGTCTTTTGTGAATGTCTGTTAATTAGACTTTTCTTTCACATGCTATGAAGCCACAGCAGGGATGATGTTTAACACTCAGAATATATTAAGTCACTATTCTTTAATGCTTAAAACCCTGGTGGATTTTACTTTTACTTTGAATACCCAAAGCAAATAACAACATAATCACTTGCAAATATACTGTACTGTAAAGCAGTGATATGGTTTTTAGTGACATGTGAACTGTTTCTGTGGCTTTTATTTTTAAAAAGTTGTAAAATTTCTTCCAACTTAGATCATATATTTCATGATTCAGACTAGGTGGAAGATTTATGGTGGATATTATGCAACTGCCAGTATGAGAATTCAGTGTCCTGTCTTATCGCTTTTAAAATAGCAGAATATTTTAATATACGTTCAGTTGTATAGATGTACCTTTGGACTTAATTTTTTAGCATGGAAAATGTGCATGATAAAAATAATGAAGAATAAGGTTTCATAATCTAAAGCACTTGATTATTAAAATTATTAAAATAATTTGTATCAAAAAAGCCACACACTTCTATACAGGAGTTCCCAAACCAGCTGCAGCTGAGAGTGCTCAAGAGCAGAACATTTTGGGTATGCCTACTCAGGGGACAGCTCAAGGCTTTTTGGCACCCTAGGAGAACTGTGACTTTGGTGCCCCCCCTTCACATTTTATGAGATAACATATTAATATTTTTTTTTAAACAGAGAAAATTCACTTTCATTTAATTTGCTGCCCCTTAAACCCTGTGACCACTTAGTTTACCTATATAGTTGGACTGGCCCTGGTCTACACCCATTCTGGGCGGACAGACGCTAGTGGGGCTCAAGCTGGCTCTGTCTATGCTAGGAAAAGTTAGTTGAAATTTGTTAATTTGAACTAATAAGTTCTAGGTCAGTTCAAATTAACAATGTGGACTAATTCAAACTAACATTAGTTCGAATTAGTCCACGTTGTTATTTTGAATGAACTCCCCTGAGTTCAAACTTATCTACATCATCCTTAGTTCGAACTAAGGGCTTAGTTCGAACTAACTGGCAGGTATTACTCATTCAAACTAAGCTTTCATTAGTTCGAATTAAGAAATTCCTTAATTCGAACTAATGAAAGCTAGTAGAGACAGGGACTAAGTTAGTTCAAATCAAGCCGCCTTAATTCAAACTAACTTGCAAGTGTGGAGATACCCTGTAAGTGCACTAAAATACTGCTGTGTGGATGTTGTGGCTCAGGGTGGGGATTGGGTTCTCAAGTTCACCCTATCCTTTAGACTTGAAAACCCAAGCCACAATGTTCATTCTGCTATTTTTAACGTGCTAACTCAAGCCCGCCACCACATCCTGCCCCACCCTCCGCAGCATAAGTACCTCTGCCTACGTTGGAAGGCTCACTCCTAGTTACAGTGTAGACATATTGTAAGGTGTAATGTCCTGTTTGCAACGAAAGAGCCTTGTTGTTGGCTGACAAGAAAACAGGGTTGGTTCCAGGGAATGGACATCCCTTTTATCTTTCAGCATTCCCTCGGGCCTTTTAGCAAGCAGCACAGGCAGACTCTGAAGGAAGTCCAACAACATTTTAACTTGGTCGAGGCCTACACTAAACACTTTTCCCCATGTAATAATGGAGTTAGGGGGTGTGATTCTTTTTATGACATTTTTATACCACCAAAAGGCCTAGTGTAGATGATGTTATACTGACAAAGCACATAGTTGCGAGTAGAAGCGCCAACAGTAGCAGGGTTTGCCTATATAGTTGTACTAGCATAGCTATACCAGTAAACCTTTCCTAGAGTAGACTAGACTTAAGAACTATGGTGGTCAGGGCATCAAGCTGAAATGTGAGAGCAAGTGGAAATGGGAGGGATTCTTAAGCTATACAGGAGTTTATCCCAGAAAGGTTGCTGGGGAATGACCCCAGTGAAGGCTGGTGAAAGTTATGGTATGAATTCGCACAAGAGTTTAGCATCAAAATATCTGCACATTTAGGATCCAGATATATTTTGAAAATCAGCTACACATTTCAGAATCTAATCTTGAAGCCCTTATTCTGCCCCCAGTGAGACTTTTTTGCAGACGGCACAGCTTGCTGCTATGATACTATTTTAATGTACCAGTCTACTCAAATTGTGTGATTATCTGCCTTCAAAGGAGACAGCTACATACAGTCAAACTTGGGTTTGGTTGGTATTGTAATCTGGAGGAGGAATTTTTATAGGTGTTTGCATAATTGTTAAATAATGTGTGTTTTATTTAAAAATCAAGCAGAGGTGGTTCTGGGACAAATGAGAAAAAGGTTGCATGATTCTTTACACTAATGCAGTTTTTTTTCACCACTTAGGGCCAGCTCCTTTGCTGATGTAAATTAACATAGATAGCTCCATTGACCACAATGGAGTCCCACCATTTCACACTAGCAGAGGATCTGGCCCACCATTCCTAGAGATCTCTGATACAAGCAGAGCAAGAGCTTGAGAGTCATCTTAGGTGTGCAATAGGGCAAGGCAGGCATTTGCCATACTAGGAACGGGGCTTTATTCTGACCTCATCCATTGTTAGATCTGATCTTGCAAGCTGATTCAGACAGGTGGTTCTTCCAGCCATGCTGAGCCCTATGGAAATCAGGACTGTACCTTCATTTGCAGTGAATGAACGTGTTCAATGTAAACCCAGTGTAAATGAGATCAGAATTAGGCCCACAGATTTTAAACCTAAAACTAAATGGAATGGGGTTTCTTTTTTTTTTCGCCTGCTTTCCTTTTTTCTTTCCAAACACTTATGATCAGTCCATTTTTAACCTACCAGTGCAATTTCATAAAATAATGTAGCTGTTGTGAGTAATTTTTATTTATCTGGCTCTATCCTGACATATGGGAAATGAGAAAATTAGATAGTTAATTCATAGGTCAAAAATCATACAGGTTTCCTCTAACAAAACTAATGGAAACAAGAGCTTCCATCATATTTGTACTTCAGACATACAAGGGTTGATGTGACTTCAAATCGCTGCATTTCTCTGCTTTAGATTGATAAAATTGTGAACACTGTGAATGTTCCTTCTGTGAAGGGATTTGAATTGACAGTTTTGTGTCCATGTTTCTGCTAATGGCTGCTTCATTCCATACCTATACTGTATTTGGTTAATAAAATATGTATTAATTGATTGAAAAATATAACTAAATATAATGTTATCAGAAAAATTTGGATGGTGACTTTTCATTTTGAATTGGTTTTGGAATTACGATCATTTTGCAAACTGTGGACCAAATTCTGCTCTGTAAGGGCAGAACAGACTCAGGGTGAGAACTTCTCTTAAAATGCAGCCCATGATAAAATTACCACAGGGACAAGGGCTTTGCTAACTTGGCTGTAGTCAATGGAAACCAATAAATTTTAAAGGATGTTACTATAAGAATCCAGTAGTCTAGAACTGGCGTTTGTAAGTTCCAGGCAGGTGCTACTTTTGTGTTGCTACCAAGGACTTCGTCAGAGCTGTCTCATCTTTAGAGGCACAAGCAGCAGCCCTCTGCAATTCCCTAATTGACTGCCACCTCCTGCATAAACGTGGAAGATATTTCAGGGAGTTGTTCGAGAAAGGCAGACCTTCTTCATCGAGTGCTGCTCGGATACATTCAGAAATAGGTGTCTCCGTGCCAGAGCGCAGGATTGGTCAGAAACTTTTGCTCTAGCCTGTCAGAAGAAGGCAGGCGGCCACCGCCCCTCGCACCATCCCACAGCTATATAGATGGCCGCCGCCTGGCCCCTCCCCAGTTTCATTTCTTCGGCCTCAGGGTCGGTGGTAGATCTGCCTGCTCCTTGCTTTGCAAGCAGCCTGTCCTCGCAAGAGCCTCTCGCCTGCCTGGGAGAACATATTTGTGGACTTAGAATCCTAGGGTTGGAAGGGACCTCATAGGTCATCTAGTCCAACCCCCTGCCAGAGGCAGGACCACTCCCACTAAACCATCCCAGTCATGGTTTTGTCCAGCCAGGCCTTAAACACCTCCAAAGATGGAGATTTCACCACCTCCCTCGGCAGCTCATTCATAGAATCATAGAAGAGAATCATAGACTTGGTCCCTCCAAAGAAGGTCTCCCTTTCTGGGCCAGAACATTGCACTCCAACTCTGTCCGCCATGTCGGGGTTTAAGCCCTGTGCCGAGTGCAGCAAAGCTTTCCCATAAGACAATCCCCACGAGAAGTGCCTCCAGTGCCGCAGCGAAAGCCACAAGGTCACTGCGTGCTCCCTCTGCCTGTCCTTTAAACCTAGGACCATCAAGGACAGTGGCCACCAATATAGGAAGCAGAGGTGTCGTGCCCTGGTCTCTCAGCAGGCCTGGCACTCCTCCCCCAAGGCTTTGGGGCCTTCAGCAGCACCACGTACCAGTTCGGTGCCAGAGCCTGCTGCCCGGCACTGCACCGATCGGCGCCGCAGGACCAGCTCAGTGCCTTCGGCACCAAGGCACCGAAGATGCCCTGCCCCCTCAGCACGGGGCTCTCCCTGGGACTGGTCAGCCTCAGTGCTGACTCCGTTGACCCTGGAGGCAGCGAAGGTGCTCCTCCTGTTGCCTACGCCCTCTTCTCCGGTGCCACCCAGAAGAGGGAAGCCAGCCTTCCTTTCCAAGGTCTGGCTGCCACACGAGCGGCACCACTTGCTCTCTCCATTGCCAGCCCCGGGGCATGGAACACCAGAGGTCCCCGGGAGTCCTGGTACCATGGAGCCATCCCCATAGCACCATACCACCCTCCTATCTCCGGTGCCGCCTTGGGAATCCCAAGAGGTTTCTCCCTGTTCCAGCTCAGGGGAAGGGGCTTCAAGGGGCTCCAAGTGGCCTCGGTCCAATACCACCCCCAAGATTGGTCCCTGCAAGAGGTCCCTTGAACCTTGCTGGCACCACCACCCCCCAGCACCGATGAGAACACTGAACCCGGTACCGTTGTCCTGTACTGGTGATTTGCCTGCGCTGTGTCTCTGCCCACATGGGCGTGAAGTTTCAGTCCTCCGAGTTGCCCTTGGATGCTCTTTTTGGACCATTCTTTTCATTGGTGGCACCAGTTACCATTCCCCTCCACCCCAGCATTTGGGACATGGCTTCCTCCAACTGGCAGAATCCGGGTTCCATCTCCCCAGTTTCGGATACGGCTGGCCTTAAGTATAGAGTCCCGGGGCCTGAATTCCCCTCATTTACCCACCATCCAGCCCCTCCTTGTGCAGTGGTGGAGGTGGCCTTGGGGCCGGGGCAGGTCCCTCCTGATCTCCTCCCAACACCAAGGGACGCTAGGGAGCTTGACTTACTAGGCCACAAAGTCTACTCCTCCTCAGCCTTCCAGTTGAGGGTCGTGAACAATCAGGCCCTCATTAGCGGAGACACGTTGGACGTGTGGGAGTCACTCCAAAAATTTAGACACCTACTCCTACTGGAGGAGAGGGATGAGTATGAGGCTTTCCTGGAGGAGGGTAAAATAGCCTCCCAAGACCTCCTCCTTTCATCGTGGGACACGGTGGATATAGCAGCCCGAACTATGTAACCCTGCGCTGCGCTGTGCAGCCTGGCTGTGGGAAGCTAGCATCCCTCCAGCCTCACAGCAGGTCGCCCTTGACTTGCTGTTTAGGGGAGATGCCGTCTTCCCTGGGGAGACCTTGTCTGTCATGGGCACCGCCTGTGACCCCAGGGGAGAGCTACTATATTTTGGCCTCCTCCAACCAGGGCCACTTCCACATCCTCTGGCCCCGTAGGGCTGGTAATCGGCTGTGTTTACCCCTTCTTTCTCCCCCCCCCTTTTTACTCTGGCTGGTGAGGACTTCTCCTCACCACCATGACTTCAGTTCGAACCCCTTCGGGGGGGGGCCCAAGACAACTCTGGGAGAATTCTCAACCCTGGCGACCAATTGGGTTGTAACTGCCCAGATCGCTGCCAGGCCCCCTCAAGGCCTAGTAGACAGCAACGGACGCCCCTCCCCCCCCCCATTCCGTGGCAGGTGCTCAACTCCCCATGGCGGGACTCCCCCTCCTCCTCTCTCCCCCCCTCCCTGGTGAGGTTGGGCAATTCACACGGGACACAACCTCCCTCCCGGTAGGACAGGGTCAGTCCCTACGCCTGGCAGGGGCTGGCCCTCACTGTTCAATTCCTCTCCCTTAGTGGAGGGAATTATGGAAATCTGCCATCTAAACCCAGGCAGGCAATTGATGGCCACAGGCCCTAGCCCAAGAGGCCACCATGACTGCATTCATTCCATTGAGGAAGACCCCTCTTCCCCTTAACCACAGGGACCCTCTTATGGGGGGGGACATACAGACTCTTAGAACACACCCCCAACATCAGAGAGTGTGTCACCCACCTTTGTCTACCCAACCTGTGGGGCAAGAACCCTTACTATTGGTTCCATGCCCTGACCACAGGATGGATGGGCTCACTGCCATGCTCACCCCTACCACTCTCTCGCTGGTGCTCAGCCATGGTCCCCAAACGACCCTCACTGAGACTGCGAGCATACATTCACAGTTGGAACCCTCCCCGCCCACAGGGGTCAGGTAATTTACCCCGCCTCCTGCGTACCAGACATAAGTGCCGGGACCTAGCAACCGGATGTAGCTGTGGCTAACTCTCTCACGGCCTTAGTGCAGTATGGACTTCCAATTCTTCTACCTCAATTTAAAATTGAGACTAGTAGTAGAACAGGGCCGTGGCCCGTTCTCCTACTGTCCTCCAAAATATACAGAGGGAAGGAGGCTAAGCGAGCGAGTGGTAGACCCACTTCTCCAGAATTCTCCCAACCTGGGATTTTGATCGCCACTAGCAGCACATACCCAGGTCCCAAGCTGGCACATGGGTTCTTGTCCCTCACAAAAGGGGCCCAAGATATCCTCCTCTGTACCCCTGAAGGGACTGTTTCTGTTACATTCCAACTGGAAGCCCCTCGGGCCCAAAACCCAGAGGCATTCTTTGGCTATAAGTTGTAAAACCAACTGGACTTTCCTTTGCCGCTCAGTCGTATGTAGGAAGGCTCACCCTTCCACCTTTCAATACTCCCATGTTCATAACCCCATCTTCCGCAGCATCAGTCTGGGAACCATCTCACAGCAGTTACTTCTCCGGCAACAATCTTCATCCACCAGGGGGTTCGTCCAGCAGTGTCTAGTGTAGCCACCTTCCCTGGGCGCCTTGTGTGAGGTGTTGTCTTCTCATCAGGATCTATGCAAGATCTATGCAAGACCCAGCACCTGCATCCGTCTCTAGAACAAGTCACCCAGCTATGTTATGAATATAGCCTGCCTCTCCATAGAAGTGAGAGGTGAGAATACCTTCCAAGCAATGTGCCCTGCTCCAAAAAGCTCTGATTCTGGAGTTTGGAGGCACAACTCTCGAGGTGGACCTGACCTGTCTACAGAGACAGCCAGATACCCCTTCCCTCGATTCAGCACACCTCCCCGATGCGAGTCTGTGTACTGGGAGAGTAGAGTAAAAGGGCAGGGGACAGAAAGGCACTCAAACCCCATGATGGTTTCATACCTTCCCTACCTCAGGTCACACACACACCCCTTTTTTGGTCGGGGACAATCTAACATGGGGAATTCAATAACTTCCTCCTAGTTTCTCTCCTGATACGAGGATGGGTGCACCTACTGGTTCCCCTTTTTACTACTATAACCTGCTCAAGGGTTACTTCTAAAGAAGGGTCCTTCTGAGATGTCCATTTCTCTATTTATGATGACTTCCCTTCAGGAATGTCTCTGCCGCTTCTGGGGCCCAGAGATGGGTCTGCCAAGCACCTAGGCATTATGCCGGGGCCCTCCTTTTAGGCCCCCTATTCTCATGTGTCAATGGATGGAGGGGTGGGGGTCCCTACCCAATCCTTCCTTGTTACCCTCCTTTCTGCGTTAGCCCCCATATGGAGCTGGAACGCTTCACTTTAGGGCACCCCATTCTGCCCATGGCATCTCCTGCCGGTATGCCAATGGGGAAATACCTCTTGCTTATCTCCCATTTGGCCAAGAGGTGATGTGTTCCCTACCCCAGTCTCTGTTACTGTTTTAACCCTATTGACCTTCCCCTTTCTGGGTTAAGGTGGCAAGGACAGCAATTATTTCACCCTTGTTCTTTGCCTGCAGCTGTGGGAGTCTGTCGCCATGGATTTCGACTCCTTTCCTCAGGAGTTGATTCCTCTGGGAAGGGGCAACCCTCTTACACTAGACAGTCTTGCTGGTCACAAGGATGTTTTTTGCTATTAGGATATAGCAAATCTCCCGACAAAATGAACCAGAGACTGCCCCTGTTGGAGTTATAGTCTCCTGACAGAGTGGTAAATGACCCCTCGGCACTCTCATGCACGTCTTCTCTTGAAGGTCTCACACTCGGCGTGTCTGTAGATGTTTGCCTGGCAGCTCATGCTTCTTCACCCAGTATTGTGTGAGACTTCTCTCGGGGTTTTCTCGCAGTACTGATGACCATCACCGCCAGCCCATTGGTTATGGTGGTGTCGGTACTCACCAATGCCAGCCTGGCAACGCTACTGCCTCCTGAATTCCCTTATAGGAGGTATGTTAACACTTGCTCTGCCAGAACTCTAATCTTCTCATTTTATTCCACCTCTGCCAATACGTCCTTAGGCGGAGTGGTTAGAGTTGCATTCCTCAGCTTTAACTACGATACATTCACATCTTGTTTATGCGCAAGGTGACTTCAGGCCCTCCTGCTTAAGTACCACTATAGGCACTTGGACAAACTGGACCTACCTCCTCCACTGGGTTAAGTCCTGCAATCCCTGCTTCTCCTTGCTGGGGCGACAGTCCTTTGGTTGATCTCCTAGATTCCTCCAGGACCCTGCTCATTGGACAAATACCCATATTTGGAGTTATGCTGTGCTGAGGGCGGAAGAGCCAACTCTACCCGCTGTCCATCAGCATGGCTAGCAGTCACCTATTTCTGAATGTATCCAAGCAGCACTCGAAGAAGAACGGCGGGTTACTTACCAGTAACCATCCTTCTTCGAGATGGACTGCTTGGATTCATTCAGAGCCCTCCCCCCATCCCTGCACTTGGAGTTGGTGACTCTTCGGAACTGGGGAGGGGCTGGGCAGTGGCCACTTATATAGCCATGGGGTGGCGCGAGGGGCTGTGGCCGCCTGCCCTCTTCTGACAGGCTAGACCAAAAGTTTCCGACCAATCCGGCACTCTGGCACAGAGACACCTATTTCTGAATGAATCCGAGCAGCCCATCTTGAAAAATGATGGTTACTGGTAAGTAACCCACCGTTTGGTATGTACTTTTTCCTGAGAACCTGCCTCACTTGATCTTGGTTCTTCTCTTGGCTCATCTCCTGTCCCTGATCCTGGCTTACTGTCTTTGGCTTAGAACCACTAATAACCCCCAGCAAAAGACCCTGGCTTATCCTGACCCTAATTCTCACTTCATGCTCTGTTTGCTAATGGACTGTGATTTGGTCTAGCTTGACCCCAGATTGATCTACGACATTGGGTCTGATGCTGAACAGCTCACTTTGTGCCCACAAACAGTCCATGACCCAGCTCTGAAAACAGCACATGTATCAGGCCCCAAATCTAGATTTTATGAAGAAAGCTTTGGTGTGAGGTAGAACTATATCTATCACCTCTTAAATCAGCATTTCTCAACCAGTGGTTTGTATCCTGCAAGGAGGTCACAAAAGGCAATCAGTCATGAAGCACTGACAGTTGTATTATCGTTAAAAACAAAGAAAATCTCGCTCCCACCTACCCTTCCTCATCAAGGTCAAGTATTCTTTGTCAGCCTCTTGAAACAAACACCAGAAAATTATATAAACCGATCATTGTTATCACAGATATACTTTTATTCTCACTTTTATAATAAATATATGGAGGATTGTGAAAAATGTTGACTTTGAATAAGAGGTGGCCAATCTGAAAAAGTTCAGAAACACTGATTTAAAGTATCTAAAGAGAGTACTTTTTAACTGAACTATCATGGTTTCACCCCTAATGTTTTAGTCTTGAGAACCTGAAAGTGAAACTAACTAGGGGAGAGTTAGTATAGGCTAATAAACAAGGCATTGGGATTATGACTTAGGCCCACTCTACATTGCTTGTGAAATTTAGTGGCAAGCAAACTCCAGTTTTTTGTGCTGTCTCCCTTGTGCTGTGCTGACAGAAGATGTTCCTGTCAACACTGTATTTTGTCACCAGAGGAGATGATTTTACTTGATCAATTTCCAGATTGATTGAGCATGTCTTCACTGCTGCTCAATCAAACCAGATTAAATCAATCTGACGGTGGCCAGTTTGCCTCTGTCAGTGTAGATGTAGCCTCAGAAAACAAAGGTTACATCTCCAGATGTGCTACCTGCCTTCTGTGACCTTGTCTAGATCACATCACTTCTACATGCCTCACTTTCCCCATCTGTAAAATGGGGATAATGATAGGATACTTTTCTTTGTAAAGCAATTTGAGCTGTATGAATGAAAAGCACTGCATAAGGGCTAGGGTTGTTATAAGACACAAAAATGAAGCTGACTTCACTGAGGTTACTTTGTCCAAGCTGAGTGGAACTGCAAACAGCACAGATAGAGAAAATTGGACTTCTTTTGTAATCCAAAGGCACAGCTGCAAAGAAAATTATCTGTTTCTAAAATGACTCAAATTGTCACTGTCCTTTTTAAAATTGAATAAAGAGAGGTCTGAGTTGAGAGAGTGAATGGAGCAGGCTACTGCTAACCACCATTAATACAGCAGCTATGTTTAAACTCAAACCCTTTTGCAAAAGTAGAAGCCTCTTAACTTCTGCTGCTTAGCTTTAACTGGCCTGCCAGTGCCCTAGGGCTATCTCTGACTTCAGCACTTTTCAATTCATCCACACTCTAGGTAAGCACAATAAAGTTTAAACCAAGATAAGAGCAGCAAGGAGTTTGAATGAGGTGGGATGCGGCTGGAACTGAAGTAAGCAGACGTTGACTCCTTGTTCGTTTTGCTGAATTAGCCAGCGTTTCCCAACCAGTGTGCCATGGCACACAGATGTATCATCAGGCCTGAGCAGGTGTGCCACAAAATTTTTTAATAAACAACTCAAAGGGCTCTGGATTGGCTCAATGGGTCATGAATATTAATGAGTTCCTTTGGAAACTATATGGTGGTGTGCCTCAAATTAATTAAAGTTAGCAAGGTGTGCTATGGCAAAGAAAATGTTGGGAACCACTGAATTAGACTAAAAGGGCTACCCCTCCTGAACAAGTACTTGTCAGCTGTCAATTGATACCTTAAGCCTTTTCTCATCTGACTTCTAAATCTAACAGCTAATTGTATGCCTCCTGCATCAGACCCACATAATCTTGGAAGAGAAGATACAAAGAAGAGCAACAATAACACTGAGGTCTGTTGTCACTTCTTATCATAGAAATACTGGGCTGCATCAAAAGAAGTATTACCAGCAGATCAAGGGATGTGATCATTCCCCTCTATTCTGCATTGGTGAGGCCACATCTAGAATACTGTGTTCAGTTTTGGGCTCCCCACTACAAAAAGGACAGGGACATGCTAGAGAGAGTTCAGAGGAGGGCAACCAAAATGATTAAAGGGCTGGAGCACAAGCCCTATGAGGAAAGACTGAAAGCATTAGGCTTATTTAGTCTGCAGAAGAGAAGATTGAGGGGGGATTTGATAGCAACCTTCAACTACTTGAAGGGATGCTCTAAGGAAGATGGAGCTCAACTGTTCTCGGTGGTAACAGAGGACAGAACAAGGAGCAATGGTCTCAAGTTGCAGTTAGGGAGGTCGAGGCTGGATATTAGAAAAAACTTTTTTACTAGGTGAGTGGTGAAGCATTGGAATGAGCTGCCAAGGGAGGTGGTGGAGTCTCCATCTTTGGAGGTGTTTAAGGCCCGGCTGGACAAAACCATGACTAGGATGGTTTAGTGGGAGTGGTCCTGCCTCTGGCAGGGGGTTGGACTAGATGACCTATGAGGTCCCTTCCAACCCTAGGATTCTATGATTCTATGAAGATCATTATATTATGATTATTATAATAAGGTTCTGTGGTTATTCTTAAGAAGTCAGCATTTGTCAACAGCTACCTTATTTCCTACTCCAAAAGCAGGGGAAATGGGGGGTTATTTCACTGAGACCTTATGTTGGTGTACAATTAGTGTACAAGGAAGACCAGCCCAGAATCAGAAGTCATAAGTTCAGTATATTCCCTTTACATTGATGCAAAATAGCCTTAGTGTAAAGGAGTCAAGTCCTTGGGTACTGTTTTCATTTGCACATAACAGCTGTGCATGCTGGAACAGTATTTTACATGTCTCCTGGCAGCCCTTTTTTTTTTTTTAACTTGTTGTTTCTGGTTCATAGTGCACAGTTTCCATACCGTGCAAGGAGGAATAGAAGCAAGAGGAGAAAATTTCATGAGTAAAATTCTTGCCCCACTGAAATCAGTGGCAAAATCCCTGTTTGTCTTCAACAAGGCCAGGATTTCATCCATCATATTTAATTCAAATGAACAGCATGTACAGCTGGGCATTCCTTTAGCTCTCAGCCCTTACTAAGGGACAAGCAGCATACATAAATCTTGAACAAGAGTTGCCATTCCTGCTGTGTTTAATGGATTACTTCTTCTCTAACATGATCCTCTACAGCCATCATTATACCAGGAAAAAACGATGTGACCAGAGAAGCCCCCAGTTTCTGCTTCTTCCAACATGTAGTTATCTTGTTAACATGGTTCAAAACAGCATCCACAAAAGAGGAAACAACAAAGGATTCTTTCTTTCTCCCCTGCATGTTGACACAATCCACAGGGGCAGCCATGTTAGTCTAGTTCAGCACAACAAACAAGGAGTCCTGTGGCACTTTTAAAGACTAATACATTTATGTATTGCGTGAGCCATCATGGGAGAAAATCCCACTTCATCAAACACTCAAAGGTGGAGAACTTACATAAGGGGAGGAAAAGTGGGATTTTTCTCCCACAAAAGCTCATGCGATAAATAAAATTTGCGAGTCCTTAAAAGTGCCACAGGACTCCTTGTTTGTTTTAATTTCTTCCTGATGTTGTTAAAGTATCTGCCTAGGGTCAAGTTGTGAGACCAATTCTTTGGGCCTCTGCTACCAGTGCAGTTAAGCCTCAATAATGCACAAACTTTTAAAATTGTATGCTTTCTGTATGCATGGAATTACTATAGCATTCTAGGGGTTTGGGTGGAGGGAAAAGGAAAAATGATGAGGCTTTACGAATTCAGTTCTAAAGATTCATGTAGAAAGCAACAAGATTAATTTTATTCCCCCAAATCAATCTGTTTGAAGTGTCTCTGCAACTTGTGCTCTCTCCTCAGATTTTGAAGTATGTCTCTAAAGCATTGATGAAAGTTGAATGAAGGCTTTAAGAGCTTGAATCACAACAGCAGTGTGAGTAAACTGCTCATTTTTTATTGGAAAAATCAAAAGTGACAGATACAAAATTAGTTCCACTGCTTTGATTGACTACTTGGAGTATTTAACTCAGAATGATTACAGCAAGAAGTCCTACTAAAGTTGAAGCTGGCACATAAATCAATTTTGAACAAATTTAATTTTTTAATCAAAAGCTTCTGTGCAGTAAATTGTTTATAATCAGAAACAGAAAAGGAAGAGATTTCTCAAACGGTCAAGTCAGTGTGAGTAATTAACAATGCTTTGACTTGGTATTTTAGGACAAAGTGAAAGAACAACACAAAGATAATGTTTTTGCTTCACGGGTCTCTGTTGTGTTGAAACTAGTACTGCCAAAGAGGAAATGGAAGAGCAATTAGCGCATGCTGTTCAACAGCTGTGGTGTTCACTACAAATGGCCTTTCTATACTGTATGTCTCTAATGAGAAAACTTGGATGTTTTATGCATGTTGATGGGTCTTGAATGATAAGGATGCTTTTATTGGTGAAGCAACAGTATGGTTTACAGTACATAAAGATAGAATCTGGAAGTGAGTAATGGATCTTTTACCTCATGAAGTTCCACTTAGGCTGGAAAGGTTGAAAGAGCAGTTGGGGAATTCAAATAAGAGAGAAGCAGGGTATGTCTATACTGACAGCAGCAAATTCACCACTATCGCTTTGCCCTTCCAGGAGCAGATTGCAGCAAGTATGAACTTTCCACACTAATCCCAGAAACTGATCCTGGATGTCCTGGGAGCCAGGGGACGTAAGGGAAAGCTGACTGCAAGCAATTTGCAGTTGGTTTTTCTCTAATGCGTAACGGCGGCTTAGTAAGTCACTGCTGGTTATGCAAGGAATTTTACGTTCCTTGTATAACCGACGGTCGACTGCTGCCAAATTTCCCCCAAGTATAGACTAGGGCATAGAAGGGAGATGGAAACCTAGCTTGAGATAAGAAGAAAACAGTAACAACAGGAGGGGTTTGTGCAAATTGTTGTTTGAACAATACAGGACTGGTATCACAATAATCCTCAGTGCAAACTAGCTGAAGGCAAAGGTTTTCATCAGCACAATCAACACAGAGGGCTTTGGATTTCCTTGATCTCCTTATTTCAACAGTAAGACATGTTTGATAATGACATCTTCAAGTGCCTCAAAAAACTGGTTTCTGCATCTTCTTCAGTGCATACTTCTGAGAGCAGAACAGGAGCCTAACTGCAAAAGAGTTGACTTTACTCTCCATGTTACTGCATATTTTATAACTTCTTCTCTGATAAAGACTTTCCCATTGCCTGAATGTGTGAGCACTGAACAGTCAGACCATTTTGGAAATTCCTTGAGGAATTACCATATGCTGCTAATTCACTCCTCCCTCTCACTCTTTTCCTTCATCTTTTTGTGTTTCCAATGGACAGTTTGAAGGAGGGAATGTGAAAGTGAGAATTTTTCATAAACAGCACATATGTTCAAACTGGCACCAGTAGTGGGATGGAAATTTTGCCCCCTTTCTTTGATGCTAAAGTGCACAATATGCAATGCACAGAGCAGATTTTTACCGATTTGCAAGTGAGAGGCCCAGTAGCTTTGTATCTGAAGTAGACCCATAAGAATGTGCCTTTCAGTGAGAGAGTGTTATTTTGATTCACATCTTTTAGTACAGCCTTGAAAGATGGATTCAGGACTCAGAACTGGATTCAGATGTCCAACATTCCAGGAGGTAAGGGTTTGTTTGGGTGTGTCTCTCCTCAAAATAGATATATGGTTGACTATATCAAATGTAAAACAGAATAACATCAGAAGAACAAGCTATTTAGTTGACATACGATTGATTTATAATGAGTGTGGCATAGGGGTTATCCTGGGCAGTCAAAGATGTATTCTCCTTAGGCAACAGCCACCTTTTTGGCTGGCACATTGGGTGTTTAATCAAGGATCATGACAGGTAAACACACAAGTCACAACAACTGGAGCTAGGGTGGCACTGTAGCACATTCACATTCTCTCTGGATCTGTATAGAAGATGCACCAGCAGTGGGTTTCATCCTCTATTTCTATGCTGAACAGAGGAAACCTGTCCTTAGTACCCAAGGCCCTCAGCATATTGAATACCAAATGACCTTTCAGTTATACCAGCGGTCTCAAAACACGTGGCCCATGGGCCACATGTGGCCCCTAAAGTTATTTCCTATGGCCCGCAATCACACTATCACTACCAGTATTTGCAATATTATTATATGAAAAGGTTTCAGTGGTGCAGCCCTTGGCTAACATACTAGTCCTCATGCAGCCCTCATGCAGTCCTCATGCGGCCCTCGTGGTGATTTGAGTTTTAGACCCCTGAGTTATACCATGGCCACCACCTCAGCTGACCTACAGGACTAAACTAAGACCTCTAGGGCAGAAAGCACAGGATTTAAAAATAGCCAGACTTAGTGGAAGAGACTCTTTATCTTCAGGGGACTGGAGAGAGAGAGAGATGTGTAACAGGGATTCTTCTTCGAGCGCTGCTCACATATTCAGTTACAGGTGTCTATGTGCTGAAGCGTACGGTAATCCAGAAAGTCTTTTAGTCCTAGTCTGTCAGGTCAGGGTCAGCAGTCAGTGCCCCCTCCGTGCCATGACTGTGGTTATATATGTGACCCTGACCCTGACACTCCCAGTTCCTTCTGTCCGCCCCCAGCGACAGTACTGGAACAGCCCACCCTTGCTGTTGAGCAAGTGCCTGTCTTCTATAATTACTCTTGTTACTTTGCAACAGAAGTATGCCGGGATTTAAACCCTGCGCCGTCTGCTGCAAGGCATTCTCGATCGACGATCCCCATGAGAGATGCCTCTCCTGCCTGGGTGAGTTGCACCCAGTGGACAAATGTCCCCTATGCAAGTCGTTTAAGCAGAGAACACACAGACAGGGAGTGAGAAGGCTCCATAACATCACCCAGGACTGAATGGTGCAACTGACAGCACTTACGCCTGCTACACTTAAGGACTTGCCAGCACTGCATGCCAGATTGGCACTGGAAAAAAACCAATGCCGCTCTCTGGCTATTAGTAAAAAGCCGCGATCGGCCTCCAACTTGGCACCGCCTTGGCACCATGCAACTTTGCTGCCAGCTACTCCACCTCAGGGAAAGGATCTGGAGCACATCCCCATCCCCTTGACATCAGAGGCATTTGTGGCGGTGAGGGTCCTATCAGAACTGACATCCCCAGCACTACGCAGGTCAGTGCAGTCAAAGGGAAAGCCAGCCCTCTTGGCCAAGGAGTGGACCTCCACAGCAGAGGCTGTACCTGCATTGGAGTCAATGGTGGATTCCCTTCCGGCACCAGAAACTGGCACCATTCTGCGACCAGAACAGGAGTTGACTAACAGGTACCTCTCTTCACCCACATCTATACGCGAACCTTTGGTACCGTGCTTGCAGGGGTCAAGACGGGCGAGATTGACTTCCACTTCCTCGGTGCCATCAGATGGTGAACACCAGCACCATTGATCCCCATCGTCCTTGGCACCAGCCACAGCAGGAGAGATGCCTGCGGGTAAGTGGCGCTGTAAGCGTTCCCCAACTCCACGTCACTGAAACAATTTATCTCTTGGTACCCAATCGTATATGCATGTGGCACTATCCCCCTCACTGACCCAGTTGTCACTGGTGGCGACACGGAGAAGACCCCAGAGTGGTCTTTATAGCGATGGTGGCTCCCAAAAGGAAAGAGGCCGCTCCAGGGCACGCCGCAACTCCACCCCCTGATCGCCGCGACTCCACCCTCTGATCGTTCCAGGAATGGTCTAGCAGGTAGCTCAACTACCCTTCAGAGGAGGAACCTGCATCACTGCAATTCTCAGCACTGCCATCAACTAGGACCCCTTGTCCCTTGGACACCTCGGATGACAAACCCAACACTGGCACCACATGGTACCACAGATTGCGAATTCCTTCATCCTCTTCCCAGGATGAAGCAACCTACTAATGACCTTTGGTGTACAGGATGACCCTCGTGCCCAGCAGGACCTATTAGGCACATGGCGGCAAACTTGAACTTGGAGTTGTAAAGGAACAGTGCAACCCCCTATTTGATGTAGGGGATGCAGCCCCACCTGCTAAGGTCTCAGTTCTCCTGCATGATGGGTTGTATAGCATTGCGAAGGCACAGTGGCAAACCCCTTCCTCAATTTGCCTGGTGTCCAGAGTTGCGAACCAGAGGTACCATGTCCTGGCTGATAAATTTACCTTTCTCTTTAACCACCCCACGCGAGGCTCTCTGGTAGTGGATGTGGCTAACCAGAGGGAGAGACAGGGCCAACGAAGCTACGCTCCCAGAAATAAGGAGGCAAAGAAGCTTGACCAGTTTGGTACAAAGGTTTATTCCGCCGCAGCTCTCCAGCTGCGTATAACAAACCACCATGCCCTCACAGGGAGATTAGTGCTGTCCAGAGATTGAATACATGAGAGATTTCGTGATGTGATTCTCAGGGAACGCTTCAGTGACTATGAGACACTGGTAGAGGAGGGAGCATAGGCCTCCTGCGACATACTAATGATGTCGTGGGATGCATCTGACACTGCCTCCCGCTACATAGCCTCCACAGTGTCAATGTATCAATCGGCCTGGTTACAGAGCTGTGGATTGTTGCAGCAGATGTGGCTGGTCATTCAGGACCACCCTTTCGAGGGCCCAGCCCTGTTTGCAGAATCTACAGATTCTAAACTACACAGGATGAAGGATTCTAGGGCTACCCCAAAATCCCTGGGCATGTATGCACCACAGGAGGTTAGACGTTCCTTCAGGCGCCAGCAGACTCAGCAACAATCCCAACAGCTGCAGTAACAAAATCAAGTGCAGTGCTCACTCTAGAGGTGCTACCAACAGCCTCAGTGTCAATATGGGAGCCCGGACAGGGAAAGGAACTGAGTGGACAAGGGCTCAAAATCCCAATCCTTGGTGCAAGCAAGCCACCAGGAGAACAGTAACTCCTGATCAGCTGGCCAGTGTTTTTGACAAGCAGCTAGAGGGCCCCATCCCCCCACCCAACCCCTATTATTCAACAGCTGCCTGGCCCGGTTCCTACCTCATTGGGCCAGCATCACAACCGACCGTTGGACATTGGACACAATATCCAAAGGATACTCCATTCAGTTCAAGTCTATACCCCAAGACAGGAATCCACCCCCTCACTTGCATCTCAGGAACCCAGAGCTCGATCTTCTTTACAAAGGGAATGTGAGAAGCTACTTTCCCTATGGGCCATAGAGAGGGTCCCAAGGAGTCAATGGGGGAAAGGGTTCTACTCCTAATACTTCCTAGCTCCCAAACCAAATGGTGACCTGAGAGCTATCCTAGACCTCAGGTACTAAACAAACACCTAAGGAAAATAAAATTCCACATGGTTTCCCTTTTGCAAATCATCCCAGCTCTAGATCAAGGGGACTGGTTCATGGCCCTCAACTTAAAGGCTGCTTATTTTCACATAGCAATAAAATCCAAACATAGAAGATTCCTCAGATTCGTGGTGGGAGGGAGCCGCTTTCAATTGGTGTCCCTCCGTTTTGAGCTTTCCTTAGCCCCCCAGGGTGTTATCAAAATATATGGTGGCAGTGGCGGCACACCTACAGACATAAAAATCTACCTTTACCTCAATGACTGGTTAATAAAAGGAAGGTCCACCTACCAGGTTCGCCACAATGTCACCATTGTAAAAAGGCTGTGCAGATATCTGGGGCTTTGCATAAATCAAGAAAAATCAAAACCCGTCCCAACCCTCAGGATAGAATTCATAGGAGCCCTACTGGACTCCATAAAAGGAAAAGCGTCACTTCCCCAATCAAGGGTTCAGTCCATGTGTTCCATCATTTCAGAGTTCTGGAGGGCCCCCATCACCACAGCCAGATGGTGCCTGCAGCTACTGGGCCACATGGCGGCCTCAACCTCGGTGGTAAGAACAGCCTGAGTGAGAATGAGGCTATTCCAGCTCTGGCCAGCCATGGTCTTCCATCCCCAGAAACACCTTCTGAACAAGGTACTGTCAGTCCCCACGAGATCCTAGAAACCCTCGAAAAATGGCAGGACCCGCTCTTTGCCAGGGATGGGATTCCCTTCGAGATCTCGAATCCCACGGTGACCCTGATCACAGATGCACTGGACATGGGTTGGGGGGCACACATCCCAGAGGGACTTTTGACCCAAGGGACATGGGCCTTCCGGGACAAGTCCCTTCATATAAATGTGAAAGAACTCAGGGTTATTTGTCTATCTTGCAAGGTCTTTCTGGACCCGATAAAGGGAAAAACAGTCCAAGTCCTAACAAACAATACAATGGCCATGTTTTACACAAACCGGCAGGGAGTGGTGCGCTCACCAGCCCTCTGTGCGGAAGCTACCAGTCTGTGGAAACTGACCCTAAGACACAACTTCACACTTATAGCAGCCCACTTGCCGGGGGTGGAAAACAGTACAGCAGATTCATTGAGCAGAACCATTCTGTCCCACCATGAATGGTCTCTGTACACAGAGGTGATGTCCCACATCATCAGCCAGTGTGGTGTGCCACAAATGGACCTGTTTGCGACCCTCCAGAATCAGAAGTGTCGTCAGTTCTGCTCCCTCAGAGGTTGAGAGAAGGGCTCACTTGCAGACACCTTCCTGATTCTGTGGGAGGGCCCACTGACGTATGCATTTCCCCCAATTCCTCTGATTTACCAGGTGCTTCTAAAGATAAAGAGGGACGGAGCAGACATGATACTGATCACTCCAGACAGGCCCAGACAACACTGGTATTCGATCTTATGGGACTGATCCATAGATACACTGTTCCATCTCCCACACAGGGCAGACATGCTAACACAGGACTTGGGCATGTTATAGCATCTGAATCTGAAATTGCTACACCTGGTGGCCTGGAGGCTGCATGGTTAAATGACTCCAAAAAACTCTGCTCTGAGAGGGCCAGGGAGGTACTAGTTTGGCAGCAGAAGACTCTCCATTAGGGCTACCTACAATGCTAAGTGGAAACATTTCTCCTGGTGGTCCAGGGCGAGAGGGGTGCCACCAGAGTCAGCTCCTATCCCTCTCATACTGGACTATCTGCTGACCCTTAAGGACATAGGCCTGTCTACTTCCTCCCTAAAGGGGCACCTAGCAGCAATCTCAGCCCTCCACGATACGATGGCAGAGGCCCTAGTCTTCTCCCACCCCACCTCCACTCGGTTCCTAAAAGGTATCAAAAAGATCTATCCATATCCCAGGGACCTTCTTCCAAAGTGGGATGTAAATGTGGTGCTTCAGTGTTTAACGGAGCCCCAGTATGAACCTATGGACTCAGGTACTCTCTTAGTCTTCTCATGGAAGGTAGCATTCCTGGTGGCCATAACCTCGGCGAGACTGGACTCAGAACTCTGAGCCCCGTCATCGGAACCTCCATACATGAAATTTTTTGCAAACAAGGTGCTGCTACGTCCTCACCCTTCCTTCCTTCCAAAGGTGGCCACTCCACTCCACCTGAACCAAGACATTTACCCTCTGGTTTTTTTTCCAGATCCTCAGGTCATGATAAAACAGAGGAAATGGCACACCCTGGATGTCAGAAGAGCACTTCTGACATACATAATGCACACATCCATTCTGTAAGTCCTTGCACTCTTCATCGCCATCATGGAGCGAAAGAGAGGACAGCCAGTGACAACACAATGCATTTCCAAATGGATTGTGAACTGTATTAAAGACTGCTACAAAAGGTCTGGTACACCCCTTTTGGGGAGAATCCAGGCACACACAACAATGGTCCAGGCTTCTTCAGCAGCCTTTCTGGCTCAGGACCTGATCCAGGAGATCTGCAGAGCAGCCATGTGTTTCTCCGTACATACTTTTACGGTGCATTACGTTATCATCCAACAGGCAAGAGAGGATGCCGTGTTGGGCAGAGATGTACTCAATGTGGGTAAGCTGTAACTCCACCCACCATCCGGGGTATGGCTAGCAGTCACCTGTAACTGAATGATGTGAGCAGTGCTCGAAGAAAAATGGTGGTTACCAATGTAACTGTCCTTCTTCAAGATGGTCTGCTCACACACATTCAAATCCCTCCCACCGTCCCTTGTACTTGAAGTTGGCAAAAAGAAGGGACTGGGTAGGTCAGGTCAGATATATATGGTTGCGGTCGTGGCATGGAGGGGGCATTGGCTACTGACTCTGACCTGATAGGCTAGGGTTAAAAGACTTTCCAGATTACCATGCGCTGTGGCACATAGACACCTGTAACTGAATGTATGTGAGCAGTCCTGCTCAAAGGAGGACATCAGTAACCCACCGTTCTGCTATGTCTTCACTGCAGAGTTAACAGGAGTTATCTGCACTTGAGTTAATTCCTCTTGAATTAGCCTTGCTTGTAACATGGCAAAAAATTACCCTTGAGCTGGTTAAACCATTACCACACTGGAGTTGTGGTTTTGTTTGCAGGTGAGACTTGAGTTAGGGGCACATTCTGGTTAACTGTGTACTGAAGACAAATATTTAGACAGCTTGGGACATAGGAAAGAGTCCCTGAACTCCTAAAGGAAACAAAAGCAAAAGCACTAAAGATATTGGGTCATCTGAATTTATTGCCCTGACGCATTAGTCACTTTTGCTTTCTACTTCAGAATTCTTCCCACCAGGCATATGTTTGTGACTCGGTGTTAGTGTCTATCCCAGGATCAGTGCATTGAACATCTCCTTACAGCCTGTATGGCTGATAGAGAAGAAGGATGGTCCAGTGGCCAAGGACTTGGGAGGTCTGGGTTCAGCTGTGTGCTATGTCACAGACTTCCTGTATGACCTTGGCCAAATCACTTGGTCTCTCTCTGCCTTGGTTTTCCAACTTTGTTTTTTTTAAAGAGGGGCAAATGGCACATCTATATTTCACAAGGAGTCAGTGCGGATAAATACAGTAAAGATTGTGAAGTGCTCAGATGCCATGGTGCTGTGGGCCATATGCCTAACATAGATAGGTACATTTGGGGTTACTAAGGATGTCTCTACATGGTGTGAGGAGTTAATCCAAAATTTTTTGAGGCCTGTCAGTTACGCACAGTACGTGAACATGCACATGGAACAAAGGCCTGGAGAAGATTAAGCTCAGACTTCCATAACTTCCCTTAGAAGCAAAGGTACCACAATAAAGGTCTCCACAAGATTCTCCATAACTGATTGAGGGCTTAATCAATCTCAAGGAGTAATTACTGCACATGGATTTAGTTATTTTTTTAATTTCTCTCTGAAAACAAGAGTTATGCAACTGTTGCCCTCTAGATGGAGGTAGATACTAAATATGACCAGCACTGGGGGAAAAAATGACATTGAGTAGTATAAGAAAGTGTCATTTCTTTCTTTAGTGGTCACAATTTCCAGGACAGAGTGTGTATTATAGTTACACACCACTGTGTCTAATTTATATTTACCAGAAAGATACTCCTACAGCCTTGTGTGAATTTGTTCAGTGTCAGTAGGAACACAGATCCCTAGCAGTACAAATTAAATAGCAGGGCAGTAGTTCAAATATCCAGTACTCCCTCTAATACAGTACTTGCTTTACAGTTTGATTCTGACAATCCCACGCCAGAATTTAAAAATCATACATGAAGTAAATAATGCTCCAAATGGCTATATGGCCGTACCTACAAAACACATCAAATACCATGGTATTTAAGTAGCTCAGTTCGTGCTAATGCCAGATATTAAATTGGCTCTGTCTACCCATAAAACAGTCCCTATGTAACCCTTCTGCCAGGGCGGGCTGGCAGAACAAGGGCCAGGTTCTATACCTAGGGGTTTCCCAATAATGTAGCACCATCAACTGGCTCAAACCCCCACCCAGATTTCTGGGAAATCCTGCACTGTTCCCTGGCCACCCCAAAAGTGGCAAGGTTTCCCCAGTCACAAGCATGTGTCTGAGTGTAGTAAACAGAACTTTTAAGAGTAGTAAAACAGAATGCAAAAGGCCTAATAACAGAAATCAGTGCTGATCTAGCAAATCAGTACAGAACAAAGTTCCCAACAAATAACACCGCATAACAGAACATACAAGACTTAATGGCAAAACCGGCACTGATCTGGAGAATCAGTGCTAACTAGGCTCCCAACCAACACTAGGGTACATAGGGAATATCTTTCACGCCAGCAGTCTGCAGGTTCCATCTACTGGCCACTCACTCCACCTAATAGCACCGTTCCTTGGCTCCGCCCACTGTCCACTGGCTCCACCCATCAGTCACTCACGCTGCCCAGCTCGCCTCTGGCTGGTCTCACTGTCTGCTGTCTGCTAGCTCTGCCCTCCGGTCACACTCATGCTGCCCAGCTCGCAGCTGGCTACTCACACCATCCGCTGGCTCTGCCTGCTCCACCCATCAGCCACTCACACCACCCAGCTCGCCGCTCTCACCATGTGCTGGCTCCTTCATCTGCTGCTCTTTTTCAGTGATTTCAGCTCAGAGAGAGGTTTTTTTCTCTCTCTCAGTAATTTTAGCGCAGAGAGAGTTTGCTTCTCTCTATGAGAGGTGGATTTTTCCACCCCTCTTTGTGTTTTCTTTTGCTGTGGCCAAACTTCAGCTTGTCTTATGGAATGTAGCCTGTTAGGCCTCTAATTGGGGAAGAAAACAATTAGGTAGTGTTATCTCCTGACAGCGGAGAGTAACGACTTTCCAAGAAGAGTTATTGTCAGTATCCAAGCTGAGTTAAACCAGACCTGAAAGAAGTGATAAAATAAACTATAGCTTACAGCTGCAAGACTTGAGTTCATCTACTGACCAGGGTCAGTAAGTTTCCATGCCGACAAGCGATATGCTAATTTTCGGGGGAGCAAGGCATAAAGCCGGGGTTCTGGTCTAGGCATGTTGGAGAAGTGATAGATCAGCTGCCTGTTGTGTAGCCAGGGGATCTGGCCACCCCTAGGCATCTCCCCACTCTTCACAAGGAAAAGTGTTAAACCCCTTGACTGATCACCAAGGGAGCCTGCAGGTTTTTTTTCCTCTTTTTGGCAGATCTTTTTTTTTTTTTTTTTGCTTTGCTTTTTAAATTCTTTTATTAAGTCTTCAATTTTCACCTGTTCACCCTGGAGTGGAGGGCCATAGCCCTTGGCACGTCCGAAGGGGGTGGCAGGGGGTGTTCAACCACTGCAGCTGGTCGCGGTGGGCTCTGATTTCTAAAGCCACAGATAGGAGCCCGAAGGCTGTCCTGTGTGCCCCTGGTCAAGCCACTTTAACACCGATCCAGCCAAGTGCATGGAGCTTGCAGTCGGTAGACGCCAGACCATTGGGGCTGCTGAGTTGGAGGCAACAGGAGTCTGAAGGCTGTCCTGTTGGTCCGCAGCCAGAGCCGTCTTAACACCGGGCTGTTCTATCACATTTTGCTATCTTTCTCTTAAAGAAACAGGTCTGCTGTCTGTCACTCCGGAGATAACATTCAGATGTGGTAAATATAACCTGGTCAAATCTGGGATTAAATTGGGAAATGCTTTTTGGGGATGTGTATGTGTATTATTACTGCTCTGAACACAAATCAGAATCAAGCTGGTGTTCCACAATCAAATTAAGAAACAGCAGTGTGAAAGAGTGTAATGAAAGAATAAATCCACTTGTGTTCCCCGCCAGGCACCCCAGCTGACCCTTGTAACTCCTAGCTGCAAACAGCCCATGGCTAGCCTCACTGGGCAGTGATCCATGGTGTCTGGAGAACCAGGGGGAGAAGCAAGGTGTTCACGCTGTCCTGGGCTGTGTATGATGTTTTAGTGTGATGTTTCAGTGTGTGTGTGGTAAATAGCAAAGCCTTTTTGCCCACAGATTGTGTGCTCTATCTCTGTCTCCCATAAACCCCACTCTGCTAAATTATACCAACCAGGATTGGAACTGGGGGTTTTAATTCAGGGTTAGGCACAAGGTTTGGGATAAATGTTGTAGTGGTATTTGTGCTCTATTTTCTGTTTACTGGGCAATTAATTTGTACTTAGAAGATCTTTAAATGCCTTAAAGAAATAGAGTTCTAAAACCACAGTTTGTATGAGTTTTGATAAGTGTAATTTAATAGGAATTGCAAGTTTTTTAATTTTTGTAATAGGAATATTAGTAATTAGATAATATTAACCTCTCATTTATTTTTTTTCTTCTTTCCTTTTTGTAATTTTATTTATCTCAATAAGAGTCACATAGAAAGTAGTTAACCCAAAAAATTGTGGTTTGGTCTCTTGCCTCTCGATTGGGACTCCTTCTTGCAGTGTGGGGATTGTGCCCCCTGCACCCACTCCCCCACAACTCTCAAGTGATTTCAGCTCTTAACTTCAAGTAGCTGCAAACAGCTACCTCTATTTAAATGATAAAGGCCTCAGAAGAAGCTTAGCCAGATCTATCATTATACAGGGGAGGCAATAGGATGTAAGGCAGACATAGCCTTAAACCCCCACCCCGTCTTCAACTTCTTGCAGGCTGAAACATGTGGTCATCTTTCCTACAAATCTCTTTTTAACTAAGGGTAACTTTAACTAACCCAGACACATTTGAAACAAACAGAGAGTAGCACTTCACAGAAAGACAGTATTTCATATTTCCCTTCAGTAGAATTACAGATATTGACAGATTTGTGATCAGATTAACCCCAAATACCATTACCCACTATGCCCTGCACTGAGTATGCTAATACCTAATTGTGCTCTTTGTGTTCATGCTAATACAGGACTCATGCAGATTAGATGCACCCCGTAGAAGCTGTTAGGCACAGCTTCTAAGCCTACCTTACACCTATAACAGATTCAACAGTGACCTAATGTATTACATGTGACAGGCCATTCCTGGGTGGTGAAAGACAATCAAGAACACTGTAGTCCTCTAGCACCGAAGACTACCATTCTGCCTTTGGAAAGAGCTGTCTGCCATCCATCCTAGGATAGTCCAACTACATGCAGTAATCCTGCCTGTGCTACAGAAACAGGTACATCCACCTATCTAATGAAGTGTCACCCTATTGGCCCAGGTGATCTGAAGGAGTACCTCTCACTGCATGGTAAAGACATACCATGACCTCTGTGATGAAACAAAACTGTCAACAACAAGGCCATGCTCTCCACGTACCACAGTTTTTGGCAGCAGTCAAAGAGAGATACACAAGTTACTTAAAATAACTTGTACATCTCCCTTTGACTTCCTAACTTCTACTCATCGTGGTGTCTTCAGTGCACTGAGTTGATGTGAAATGGCCTCCTGTCGACTCAGCACTATCCTCTTTCAGGGAGTGGTCTTACTTGGTTGACTTCCCGGTCGATTAAGCAGGTCTCCACTGACCTGCTCAACTGATCTGGAAAGATCGATTAATGGTGGCAAATTTGCCACCTAAGTGGAGACCTGCCCAAGGATGAGATAGAAGCCAGGAACAGATTTGTCTCAGCTGCTGGTCAATGACTGTGGAACTCTCTGCCAAAGGAGCAAGAGTTGCAGTCACACTTACTGCCTTCGCTACAAAACAGAATAGCCACAATAACGCTGGTCTCTGAAAAAGGGCAGTCAAGCTAATAGATGATGCGAAGTGTCAGAAGACATGCAAGGGCATTGGGAAAAGGAGAACGGAATAAAACATCAACTGTGTTTTGAAAGCTGCTGACTGTAATTTCTGTTATGCACTCAGATATTAAGGTAGTGACCCACTTGTCAGAATGTGCTTTGGAAACTGATGTTGGTGATGTTTAGGGGTAGGTGATATGAAACTACTTTGCAGTACCTATTCCTCCCTGTTACAGAATATGGTTATTTTGGAACATTTTATGATGAAACACAGTGCATTCCTTGTTTGTTTCATCTTAAATACATTCACTGCCTAAAAATGATAACCTCCCAAAAGACTATATTTACTTTGCAGTGATTCACTGCAATGTATATCTCCACTCTGCTTCCTCATAGCCCATGTCTTTATGACATCAATTGTGCTGAATAAAAATGCTCACAAGCCTACTTCCTGCTACAGGGTCACCACATTATACCCAATTACACACTCTAGGAATTTCTCCTGAGACCTACAGGGGTACAGGCAAGAGCAGCTGTGGATCCAGAGCATGTGCAGAATAATGAATCATTTATTCAAACCTACATGCTAACTTTCAACTCTTTTCATGTTGAGCAGTATAAGCTGCTTATTGCCCTAAAGAGCCTGAATCATCTAAATAACTCTGAATTAGGTTTCTGTTGTTTTTCTGAAGTTCCTGTGCGTCTCAGTTTTATTATGCTGACTATTATTACCCTTTAAAAAAGATTTATTCAAAGCATCTCACCAGGAAAATTTTCACTGGGCTGAGACATCTTGTTTTGAAAGGAATCTTTCCACTGGATTAAAATGATAGTTTTAATCTGTTTTGATTATACCTAAATTCATTCATTTTATTATTTGTATTATCATAATGCGTAGGAGCCCTAGTCATGGATTAGAACTCCATAGAGCAAAAAGAAGGTCCCTACCTCTAAAGAGCTAGTCTAAGGCCATGTCTACACTAGAGACCTTATAGCAGCACAGCTGTACCAGTGCAGTTGCACTGCAGTAAAACCTCTCTGTAGTGATGGGACAGTGCTCTCCTGTTGACATATTTAACTTGCCCCCCGCGAGCAGCAACAGCTATGTTGGTGGGGCAGCATCTCTCACTGACACAGCACCATGCATACCTGCACTACAGTCAATGTAACTTATGTTTCTCAGTGTGTGTGCATTTTTTTCACAGCCCTGAATGACATAATTGATACTGACAAAAGTGCTAGCCAAAGCAGAAGACAAGAGACAACAGGTAGATACAGACAGGCAAATGGGAGCACAAGGAACCAAGACAGTATAAATTAGCATGATGGCTGCTAGGCAGCTTTTCATTCTCTAAACCAGTGGTACGCTCTCTGCAACACACTTACTGCTATGTGGCGACCCAGTGATGTGTCCCAACACAGAGGTTGAGAACCACTGCTCCAAACATCATCTAGTAGCTACTCTTGGACCTTGTCTATGCAAGTGTTGTAGGACTTTCAAGCTAAAGCAGTACAGTTACAGTGGTACAGCTGCACCCAGTGTGGATGCAGTTTTACTAGTATAAAGCAGCTCATATCATTACAGCTCCTTAGTCCTACATATGTAGCTGCTGATTTAACTCTGGCAATAAAAAAGAGTGATACCACCACAGCACTTATGACAATAATGACATCAGCACCTGAGGTTTTCCTGAACTATTTTGGAAAAAAAGACAAAAGTCAAATCAGTACAAAAAAGCCAAAATAGTCAAATCAGTACAAAACCTGTGTGTGGAGCAAGCCTTCCAAGTAACCACAGAGAACTACAGATGGCAAAGCCCTACTAGCCATCTCCCAAGTTAAATTATATGCAAAATAAGAGCAGCCAGGAGGTTATTCCAGTCATTAAAATACTAATAGCTTGTGGGCGGGGTTTTCAAAAGTGCTCACAATTGACCAAACTGTGCTGTCACTGAAGTCAATGGGAGCTTTACTACAGGGTAAGAGTTAGGACAATGGTGAATGCTTTTGAAGGTCCATCTCTACATGTTGATCAAATCCCTTTCATCTAAGCACAATACAACATGTAATAATCATTCAGATGCAGGCAGGGCTGGGATGGAATCCAATACATTTAATAAGGCACAGTAATAACACATATCAGGCAAGTTCCAAAGTGGCAGCCATGTTAGTCTGGTTCAGCAAAAAAAAAAAAAAAGCAAGGAGTCCTGTGGCACTTAAAGGCTAACAGATTTATTTATCGCATGAACTTTCATGGGAGACAATCCCACTTGGATTTTTTTCCCACAAAAGCTCATGCAATAAATAAATCTGTTAGGCTTTAACTGCCACACAACTCCTTGCTTTTTTTTTTACCTATCAGGCAAAGGATTTTTGAAGATAGGAGGCATTTTATCATTGACATCCATGGCAGCAGACGGGCCAATTCTGAGCATCAAGAATCCCAGTTTAGGAGATTATATGAATGCCACACATAACTGAAAATACAGGGGAATTTAGGGAGGCTGTATCTACAAAAGAGACATACAGCACAATGGAAGTCAAAGCCTAAATATATTTGAGGATTATCTGGGCCTAGCTAATTACCCAGATTTGAATTCACCAGGCAGCTAAACATCTACTTTATCATGGGCTCTTTAAAAGCTCACAAGTACATGTGGTCCAGGAGACCTCATGTCAATGTCTTTTCTGAACGAGAGTATCTTGTGTGCTCCCCTTGGCACTGTTCTACCCCACATGGTCTCTTTTCCCAGGTGCAAAGCATTGCAATCAATCTGGAGCCCAGGCAGCAAGAGAAAAAGACCTTTTCCCCAACAGAAAGGATTTCTCAGGGTGCAGCCACACAGGAGCTTCCGTGCTGCATCTCGCAAAATATCCAATCACTGCACTGCCACCTGCTGGTCCCACTTCCTGAAATGGTTTTTAATCTGCATCAATATTTTCCTCCCTTGACATCATTCTTCCTGGCCTTGTAAATCAGCCTGATGCACAGGACAAGCGCAAACACTTTCCTGAAATCCAGCTGCTAAATTATAGTCACCACTTCATTGTTAACTACCAGTTCAGAAAGATTCAAGCATACTTCTTAAATAAGAATGTCCTTTTATGAAACCAGGCTACAGCTCTTGAACTAAATTATACTGGGTGAATCTAAATGGTGTGTAAACTAACCTGTCACCAGTGTTTCCAATGCATTTCCTCCAGTAAGCCTACACCACAGCTGTGGCTGAAAGATGCTTCATTGATCATCTGACCAATTTGCCGATGCTCCAGTAATACTGGCAATCAAATGGTTAAAAATCATGAGTCAAGCTGCCAAAAACTGTGAGATTAGCTTAAAATTATTAAATTTAAAGACTAATAATCATACTTTAGGGAATTTTTCTTTATTTACCTTCTGGCTATTAAGTTTTTAGGTATCACATTTTTTTCAAGATTTTTTCCCTGCAGTTATGAGGGTTATAACTTTTTCTTTTTAAATTGAGAACTGAGATTCCCTCATAATCACCTGACTCCAGGATCTGGGGCTTTAATATTACAAACATTGTAAGATTTGTGGCAAAACCATGACTGTTAGCAACCATATATCCCTACAGCAAAGGCATAAATGTCCAGGATCTCAAAGGTATTTAGGCATCTAACTTCTATTTAGGCACCAAAATAGACTTTTGGGAATCTGGACCTGCTTAGAAGAACCATTCTTTCTGAGTGGACCAGCATGAGGATTTAAGAGGGACGTACATGATGCATGGGCCGTGTGCTAACTGTAAATGCTTTGTGACAAGCCCTGCTCTAAGTCACTGGCACAGAAGCCACACTGACGTCAGTGGAAGAGGTGCCTGTAGACCGGTGGTCCTTGGCAGGTGGGCCACTTCTGCCCAATCGGCTTACAGCTACAGCCCATGTGACAGCCTCAGGGCCATACGGGTAGTATATTGTATGGATGCAGCCCACATAACACATATTCTGCCACACATGTGGCTCACAAAAGTAAATAGGTTGAGAACCACTGATGTGTTCAAAGCTCTTTAGGGGATTTAAATGCCCAATTCTCATTAATTTTTATGGGAATCGAGCAGTCAAATACCCTACATGGCTCTAAAAAAATCTATCCATAATATTTAGTAAGCATTTGGCTGGCCAGAAGGCACTTTGAGTTACTGAATATCAACCCACACCAAGGCTGCTGCTTGTTCTGGAAATACCTAGTACACATCATGAGCATGCTCAGCAAATTGATATACGGTCATTAGTGTTGTCATGCCCCCCCACTCGTGGCACAATAGCAGTTCTATATAGCTAGTGGCAAAATTTGACCCGTTGTGCTTATTTCTTATGTATACACATAAATCTGTAATTCTGAGACTATGGGGCTATGGAGGAGGGTCAACATTTTGAATATATAGCCATGCAAGTATTTCCTTCTGGAAATTTCAATTCAGTGACCAAATCCCCATGGAGCCATCCACAGGTTGCTTCTACTTACACACATTTATTTGCATTCCTGAGGGAGCTAAAAGTGCAGAGAAGGCTGCATGGTACATTATAGGATATAACCCAGACAGCATAAAGGGTGGAGGTACTTATGGGACCAGAAAACAAAAGGAATGTAAAGGAAGCAGACTACAGTGTGTAGCGTGAGCAGGGCAGGTCTAGAGACTTTCAGAGCTATGTGAATCCACAGCGCAGCCCATGTGCTTCAGAAGCTGGAATGAATTCACTAGAAACCCCCAAAAGAATGACAACAGTGACAGACAGTGTTCACAGCCACAAGGTACAGTAACTCCCTTGAGCATCAAGCTTTCTTTCTTTAATGCCTCATCCCATCTGACTTGGGTCACTGCTCTGTCTCCCATCTTATCAACTGTTGCCTTTAAAACACTAATGTGTTCCCCCCTTCTCGACACCTTTAGCATTAATTTCTGTTCTAACCTTATGCCTAATAAGGTTGTGATTGCTGCAGCACAGTGCTGTCTAACTACTCAGACAGTCTCAGCCATGACCCCTGCTGCTCTGCACTACTTAATGTTAGACCTTGTCTGAGCATTAAACTGAGGGCATCAACCCCCTTTGTCAGTCAACGCATCTGCTCAGTTTCTTCTTTAATTTTACATCCTGTACCAGATGTTTTACAAAGATACTTTCCACCTTATTCTCTTCATTTCTCAGGCTCTAGTTTATCCTGCATAAGGGGAATTGAATGTTATCAGCAGACTGGGTCATTTCCCTTTTTCACTTTTTCTCCATACATTTCATATGACATATGTTGTTTTAAGTCAGCTGACCCATGACAGATTTCAGGAAGTGAGTTATCCGGGTAAGTAGTCTCCGCTTCACCCGGCAATGAGGCAGCACAATTACCCAGATTCTCTTGAATTCCACTCTTAAGGGTCAAAGGCTTCTGTTCTTTCTCCTCCTCTATGCCAGATCATCTGTCCTCTTTAATAGGAACCCACCTTGTAGACATTTTCCAAAGAGATTTCTGGAGCACTCAGAATATCAATTAATTAACATTCTATATTTATTAATATTTGTATGATCATAGCACCTAGAGGTCCTTACCAATCTGGGCCTCACTGTTCTAGGCAGTGCATGGACACATAGAAAGAAGCAGTCTCTAGCCTGAACAGTTTATAATCTAAACATCAACAAGCCAGACAAAGATTGGGATGAGAAACAGAAGGCTAGAGAGATGAAATGACTTGTCTGCTGTGGTCATTCAGCATTCTTAATTCCCAGGCCAGAGCTCTAGCTACCAAACCACTTTGCCTCCCACTTTGCCGTGCAACATAGCTGTATGGAATACTTTTGCTGAACCCCTCCTTATACCAGACCCTCCTGTGGCAATAAATGTAAGGGATTCAAACTCAGTGGTCTCCACAAGAGCGATGCCTGCAGTGCTCAGAGGTACATTTGGCAGGCACTACAGGCTTGATGTGTCAGCTTCAGAAGAGGAGTCCTTGGCATGCCAGGACTTAGCGGTCCTGCTTTCTGCAAAGTCCCCATTCAGCCACAGAATGGTGGGTGCGGCTACTCAGAGCCTGTTGGTCCATATTGTTCACTGAGCACTCAGAGAAGTAGATGGGGGAGATCTTTCTCAGTCTTGACAATGGGCTTCTGAGGCAAATCATTCAGCAAGCTGGAGCCCAGACAAGTGTGTTGAGAGGTGAACATTGTAAGCAGTGATAAGAAAATCCCTGTGCAGTTGCACAGAGCGTGCTTACTTATACACAGTGCTCTCTACTCTTATGTGCCAGTAGATGGCACTCACTCTACATCCAGCTTTCTCTTTTACATAAACTCCTCACAACAGGTACTAATGATGATAATTAGCTAGCTGTTAGAATTGTTAATTTTTTAAAAATAACTGTTTGTAGCTTATTCTTTCTAGACCTGTTACTATTGATAGTCAAGCCAGTGTAGTCTGTAAGTACATATCAAAGCTAAGGAAGAGTCCAAAGCAAGAAAACTTAGGGAAGTTCAGCAGGATGGGGAAAACAATGGTGGAAGTGGGTAACTGGTTGCATCTCCTAGCCAGTCTGAACAGCAGAGGAAGATGGATTGGTCCAGTCTGTAATTTCACAGATGAGTCTCAGAGAAAAAAATCACTTGCTGCATCAATATACAGTGGGGGAAGAGAGCATTGATGCCTGACTCTGTAACTGTCCCACTAAGTAAAGCCCATTTGCCCAGCATGTTAACCTACACAGATTTTATTGTACTGCATATCAAGATATATGTGAATTTAGTTCTTGTGACAGAGGTCATGTTTGCATCCATAAAAGAAACAGATCTAGGACAGGTTGCAATAAAGGAAACTTGCATCTGCCCTGCCAATGTGCCTCACCTCTGACAGGGAGAGACTGTTTCAAAGGGTAACTTGGTTTTCATCTCCAGTCATTCCTTGGAGTTTTAGCTGAGAGTGCCAACAAGGTGGTGGTTAGTTTCTGACTTGTAGCTTCAGATTTTTTTTGTCAAGCTGCGATAGGAAGTGGACTGAGATCATAAGGTCATTCACACACACCTTCAGTGGCGATCAAGAGGCATAGTTGCTGTCTGACTCAGAATCCAGATGAAAGACTCCATGAAAGACTCCATGTGGTTTTGCCACACTTCCAAGTCCTGGTAGGTCACCTATCCAGGAAGTTTTACAAAACAGTCAGTATGTACTGTGACTGAGGACAGTCAACATGGCACTACTAAATCAATATATGGTACTTGCTCCTAACATTACTGAGCAAATTAAAAAACAAAGTGGGAGTTTCACTGATGTGAATTGATCTGGCTTAACAAAAACACTTTCCAAAACCAGTGAAGCATAAGAGAGCTCCCATTTCCTGATGTCTCATCTAGTGCTTCACAGTGGATTCCCACCGTTTTAACTGTGTTTCAACAGTTAGGGTGCATGCTTCCACAGCCGTCTGTGCTTTTGTTCTTTTCTTTGTCCCGTGCTTTCAAAAAAAAGCATTGTCACATGCTTTCAAAAAAGCCTGATCCTGGTCATTTAAGAGGCAAGACGTCAGTGGAAGGCTAGTACTGCTAAATCCAAGAGAACAAAAATCACAGGTCAGGACTCAAACATCATAAGATTTGCCTTAAACACGCCCAACCCCATCATGAAATTAAATGAAAAGTTGGATTCCTTCTATATGCCTTCTGGCTTTTGAGTCTTTGTGATACGTTCACTCACGCTTTCAAGGTTCTCTCTGCACCTATGAGGCTAGAAACTACTTTTTAGAAAAAAATGAAAGCTGAGATGTTCTCCTAATCAATTGACTCCAGGAGCTACCACTTCAAGAAGAATGTGAAGCCTCAAACCCTTAAGAGTTATGATAATCGTGGCAACCTTGAAATATGTATGTTGGACAGCTGCAATGAGCTAAGAAAAATGTATCTGGGTAGATATTATGTCTGCTCAATTAAAAAATTCCCCGTTCTGCATTTCCAACTAACAGCCTCTATCTATGGTGGTAAGGTCACTGATCAAGAGTCAGAGGACTGAGGTTTGGGTTTTTAAAAAATCTAGCTGGTTGGGTTTAGTTTTTCACTTTTCAAATCCACAGTACTTGCATTAATTGAACTTGTGCATTAGTGTTCAACACATTCACCAAAATGGAGGCAAACTACTTGTTGTGTCTATATTTCAATTACAAATAACTTTCTCAGCCAATAATTGAAAACAAGGGACAATAATTAAAAATAAATTCGTAAGTGGAGAAATAAGGCTGGAAAGTGTCCTTTGGGTGAGATTGCCCTCCACTGTCACAGAAGCTCACCTATTTTTCTTCTATAGCATCTGTCTCTGGGGACTCAGTGTTCTGGAAGTCACTCAGGCCCCTCTGCTTATGCAGTGACAGCACCTGTACGAGTTGTAAAATGATGAGTCTAAGTAGGTAAATTTTTCCCTTCCCTCTGCCCTCAAGGAAAGACATCAAACCCTGCCTTTACCTCAGGACTGCTTGCCATTAAAGACAAAACTCACTGTGTCCTGACTTTTTCTTAAGTAATGGCGTGACTAAGTACAATGTGTCAAAATATATAGCCAAATTCTCCTGTTCTGTTGAACTGTGGTCAGTGCAGAACCAGGGCTGGGCGCAAAGGTGGCTTAAAGTCACTTTCATTTCCCACGTACTAGGTTTGGCCTAGTTTCCAGCATAATTTAAGCAAACCTGGAGAAGACAAGGAAGAAAGAGAGAGAGAGAGAGAGAGAGAGCAAGAGCAGCTGCTGAGATTGAATTTATTTGCAAATTCAGTTGCATTGTTTCAGGGCTTAACATGGACTGATTACAATGGGTAATCTGACCTCATCTTTTTCTATGTGCTGTTCCCCAGTGTTTGAATCTTTACAACTGCTTTGATTTGCTGTTACAGACTGACCCGGTCCCACGACTTACACTTCTCTGCATTTATTTCCTCCCATTCTATAAGTTCCCCCATCTTCAAAGTGTCTGTTGACGTGGGATTTTCTCCCACGAAAGCTCACGCAATAAACAAATTTATTAGTCTTGAAGTGCCACAGAACTCCTTGTTTGCTTTACAGTATATCTTAGAATCTAGAAAAATCAGCTTTAAGAAAATATCAAATCTATGAGGGATTTCGGAATAGTGCAGATGCTCAGCCCTGTAGTCAGGATTGCTGTGAAGTAGGAGATGTTCACTAGCACAAACTCTGGGAAGGCTTTCATGTTCAGAAGGAACTCTGGATCCATCTTGCTATGCTGCATTGAATAGGAATAGCTGACTTATTACAGAGGGTATGCTCGATAGCTTCATCCTTGAGCTTGCTACGTAAAGTCATGAGTTACTTTTCTTCAAAGCATCTGACAAAGTGGGATTTTCTCCCATGAAAGATCATGCAATAACTAAATATGTTAGTCATTAAGTGCCACAAGGCTCCCTGCTTATTCCAAAGTGTGTGTGTGTGGGGGGGGCACAGTATGCTAAGAGCTGAAATGACATTATATTCTCTGCAGTCAATTCACAGATAAGGTTTTGTGTATTTTTTGTACAATTTTAATCAGTGCAGTCTGACGTCCTATAACAGATTCAGTACACATACGCCTTCTAGCCTCACTATTTGTCTTCAGTGGTCTATTTTTCCAGAGAAGCAGCACAACAGAGAAGAGGTTAAGTAACAAAGACAAGACTATGTTGCTAGCATGGCATGTTGTAAAAAGCATCATGGAAATGTGTTACCCAAATAAATAATTCATTGGGTGTCAGATACTTTATACAGACTAATAGAGGACTAGCAAAGACACAGATGTTAGCCTGCACACACTAACAAAGGCAAGCACAGTTATGTAAATATAGTTGTATTTTATTTCCAAATTTCAGAATCTTACTTAAACCTTAGTGTTCTCTGCACTCCCAGCAAGGGTAAATAATACAAGATCACTTCAAGGAGTACTTAACATCTCCTGCCCTTAAAAAACATCATTCAACTCACACAGGCCAGATACAGAATCCAGTCTACATAAGTCACATGTGGCACAAAAAGCCGTGGGGGGGGAGGGGCTTATTTTGATACATTTGATACCATTGTCTTTGGAGTGCTTGTAATGTAGGATGCCTGTGGATCAGGCCAACCAAACCACAAATATTTGAGTCCTCAGTTGTAGCCACCCCCTGAGGATAAAAACTTACCTGAAGTGGCAGGGGGTAAAGAAAAGAAATATTGTTCCCTAACTAAATGTCAAACACATAGGGCAAGAACATGCTCCTCAAGGTACAGTATGCACAGTGTATTGAATTGTACCATCATCCAGCTGTATTTGTTCCCAACACTCCTGATTTTGGCATGAGTCTCACGATAATCATTGCCAAGTTCCAAAAGGGTAGCCATGTTAGTCTGGTCCAGCAAAAGAAGCAAGAAGGCCCGCGGCACTTAAATTTATCACTTGAGCTTTCGTCAAAGCGTCTGACAAAGTGGAATTTTTTCCCATGAAAGCTCAGGTGATAGATAAATTTCTGAGTCTTTTAAGTGCCACAGGACTCCTTGCTTCTTATGATAATTATTGTTTCTTAAAGCCCAGCTCCTGGAGTCAAGTGGATATCTGATGATTTCAGCCTTTATTTTTAAAGAAAATGTAAGTTTCTAGCCCTTTGGCTGTGGATAAGCTTCAAAGTGCATCCATCCTAAAGGTTCAAAAAGCAGAAGGAAAAAAAAACCCCACCAAATCCATTATTTTTGCATAATCTCATGATCTTAAAGCTAATCTCATGACTTCTGGTGAGCCTGACTCATGATGTTTGGACATTTGGGGTTGGCAATACTGCATCCTCTCTCTCTATTTGTAGTGCCCTTTGATTTGGATATTTAAATGTCTTCTCTTGTTCCCTGTACGTGAATCTCAGGTGGTGTTTCAAAGAGCCCATGCTGATTCCCTATTTAGTCCCCTATTGCACTGATTACAGATCTTTGTTTTTAAACGCTGCAACAATTAACTATTTTAAGAAGCTTTTCTTGTTATGTGTTCACTCTGGGCCTAATCCTGCTGCCTTGGTTGGCACACAAAAGGAACCCTGCTGAACTCCAAGAATGCAAATAAGATCACTTGCTTGATTAATGGACCAGGCACAGGCCCTGAGGTCCTCCATTAACGGTCCCATTTCTGAGCTCACTAAAGAGGCACCATCAGCAGTGACAACAGACTTGAAGTTACTCCAGATCTGCACCAGGGTAACAGAATAGAATTTGACTCTCTGCCATACATACCAGTGGTAACGATGAAGTAACGCCTCTTCAGTGCTGATACCAGAGCTGTCGCTGGCCTACAACAACATTCAGGGCACAGCCCCGGGATCCCCAGCCCCCAACAAACCCCTTCCCACCGTGCTGGCCCTGGGCCCAATCCGGCTCCAGCCACAGGGCCCGGAGCTGGATCCTGCCACTGCTGGTGGTGGCCTGGGTCCCTAGCCTGGGCTGGATTCTGCTCCTGCCAACAGCAGCCCGGCTGGGATTGGGTTCAGATCCTGCTTCTGCTGGGGGCAGCCCTGGGTCCCAGGCCGACTCCAGCCCCTGCCACCACCACCAGCTCAGAACACAGGGTGCTGGTCTGGGCACTTGAGGCTTGTACCCCCTCTGCCTAGCACCAGTGATGCCCCTGGTTGATAGTTAGTAAATAGCTGGCTTACATTGAAACATATAGGGTAACGTACAGATCAACGAGCATGCGTGACCCAAGCAACTGAATACTCTGTTTGCAAGGTAACTGAGCATTTGCAGGAAGAAATTGTTTTTGCACCATTTGTGTACAAGTGAATATGAGGGTTATTCTGAGGGGGACTGACGAAAAGACACCAAAGGCTTCCAGAGATCCTTTATCGTTCCTCTGATGTGCCTTGCAGAGACAGTCTTAGTAGTGTGTTGGGGAGCTCATACACGAAATGACAAAGTTCATAGGGCACACAGGACCCTTCAGCTATACAAAATTCTTCAAAAGGCATCACCTTGCTTCTGTATGTTTCAGGAAATGCAAAGATATAGCTCCCAAATGGCAAAGGGAAAGAATGGAGTTACCTTCAATGAAGAGAGAAAACGTGTGGTCACGTGGTGATATCTTTAGTTGAACCAACTTTTGTTGGTGAGAGAGACAAGGTGACATACAGAGCTTTTCTAGGTTGAGAAAGGTACTCCCAGCATCACAGTAAAATGCCAGGTGGAACAGATTGTTAAGCATAAATAGTTTAACTTAGCATAATACCCTGGGATGGGAACAACAGCTAACACTACACTGGATTACCTTCCATGGAGACATTTATAGATAGACTTGACAACCAGCTGTTGGGGTGGCTTGCTGATAGTGAAATCACTCTTCTCATGACACAGGAGGCTTGTCTAGATGACCCACTAGAGGCCTTTGCCCCTTTGAACTTCTTGTGTCCAGCAACAGACAGCAGACCCTATTAGGGAGTTCTCTACACTGCCTTGGAATGGGAATAATTTCTACCAGGAGGCTTCAGTCAACACCCCATTGAAGTGACTCTTAGAGTTATTGTTTCAGGCTGTATACAGACATGGTAAGTCAATACTGCATTCAAATGTTTTTCTATACAACCAAAGGCTACTTTTTAACCATGCAAGCTTAGATTGTGCAGAAACAATACCAGCAGTACTGTCCCTGGGTAATACCATGTCTGACCCCTGGTCACTTTGAGAGTGATCTCACAAGCTCTGGACCATTGGAAATGAGATGTGCAGAAGCAAGAGTAGCCTCAGAGATGCAGGTTACTAACACGAAAATACACAGGGTGAAACCTCGCCCTATTGGCGTTAATGAGAGTCTTGCTTTGGCTTTAGTGTGCCCAGGATTTCAGTTACGGACCACCTGCTGTATGTTACCCCAAGATGCTTTCTGCTTCAACTCTGACTATGAAGAACTATCAGAGTGTGAACTCAGCAGGGCTTGGAGGAACCAGGCACAGGATACAACAGTCATGCCTCCAGATCTCCCAGCTTTCAGGCATGCAGTTGTACAGGCCCTAAGGCATATCGTTGGCCTCTAATGCCCACTTCACTCCCAAGCAATGTTTAATGACACATACAACTTGTGAGTACATAAGGTTCAAAGGGGCAGCCGTGCTAGTCTAGTTCAGTAAAACAAACAAGGAGTCCTGTGGCACTTAAAGACTAACAAATTTATTTCATGAACTTTCATGTGAGAAAATTCCACTTTGTCAGATGCTTTGAAGATGGGGTAACTTACAGAATGGGAGGAAATAAATGCAGCGGAGTGTAAGTCACGGGAACAGGTCACATTATAATAGCAAATCAAAGCAGTTATAAAGATTCAAACACTGGGGAACAGCATACAGAGGAAGATGAGGTCAAATTACCTGTTGTAATGAGAGAAAAAAACCATTCATTTACTCAAGGGAGAAGTTAGGATAAGAGTGAAATTTCCTTACTGTCTTCCATGACACTACTTATACTCTGCAACGACTTGCATTGTGCCAGACAATACCCAGAGCCATAATGTGGTGAACGGGCGCCCCTTGCCATTAGCGGCGCTTGGGGCCGGTGCCGCGAAACGCGCCTTTTAAATGACCAGCTCTATTGAGCTTCTCCAGCGTGCCTGGGGAAAAGCCCCATTGGCACCAACCTAGTTACGGCCCTGGCGATACCATGCCATGTTGTGCGGCGACTCAAGTGACTGAGGTAAGTGAGATTCATGTAGAGATACTGTGCTGCTGTCCCTCATTATTGGTTTGGCTTCTGCTAAATAACAGCAAGGATAAATAATAATAAAACCCAGGCAAAGTGTCTCTGTGTGATACTGAGGTACCCAGAGTGTTCATTGCTTTGCATCTCTCCTGTGGACACTGACATCAGTATGAGAAGTGTCAATCTGGTGATTTATCAAATAAAATGCATTTGGGAAGATCAATAGATGCAGGATGGACAAAAGTAACCATTAATCTCTGAACGTGTAGCTGCAGCAGAAATCACGTTAGTTTGAAATCGAATTATTAGCCATTTGATAGAGTACTAATACACAAACACCTTTTAGTGTGTTTAGACGATGCCCTTTCACTGCTCCATTTCATACAAAAACGCTGGCTCAGCTCTTCAGCCGGTGTAGATCAGCAGTTTCATAGGTTATATCTACACAAACAAATTAGTTCGAAGTAAGGAGTAATCCAGGCTAATTTGAGCCCTGTCTCCACTACGCTTTGCCCAATTCAAACTAAAAACTTTTTGTTTGAACTTATTTTGAACTTTAGTTTGAATCAGCACAATGTAGTCATCCCTGTCATGCACCTTATACAGTGGGGATTGGTTTACCCATGATCGGTTTACCTGCAAATTCGGTTAACGCGCACTAGCATCATGTCCCAAAAAGCTACCAATTTAACACATGGGACTCAATAACATGCAGTATCTAAAACTGGAAGCTGGTCTAAAACTGGAAGGACCTTTCACCTTGGTCCAGGAGTGTTCCTGCCCCAGGGAAGGACCTGTGGCGCCAGCCCAGACCACACCCTTGACCCTGATTCTATGCTGGGGCCTGACCTGGCTTCAGGCACCTATTGCTGCCTGCCTGGCCCGAGATCCCCTGCTGGGGAGAGGGCAGGGAGTGGCAGCCATGGCTGCGGGTGGCCCAGCCTCGGAGGGGGCCAGAAGCGGCTGCCGCTACCATGGGTGATCAGGCCCTGGATCTCCAGCTGGAGACCGGGAGAGGCAGGGGCCATGCCAGGACTTGGGGCACTGGTGCTGGGATTCGGGGCATAAGCCCCATGTGCCAGGCCCCAGCAATGCCTCTGCCATGGTCCCGTTTGCAAACGGTCCGTTTTACATGTAGTTGTGGTGGCTTGTCTCTCGATACCCGCATGTTAACCGATCCCCGCTGTAGCTTGGTCAGAGGGGAAATCTGCTTCGCATCATGGGAGATATAGTACTCCAGTGAGCACAGTCAACAGACTAGAATGGAGATGCAACAGATAACTTCCATGAGGCAACGCACCACAATATGAAAATGCTGTTTAAAGTGGAACTACCTAAAAAAATTAAACATTTCTAGTCAGTTTAATAAAGTGAAATATTCTGATTCAAGTTAAACTGACCTAAAATTAAATATTTAATGTTAACTTTCCTGATGGAAAATAAAAATATTTCAACAAAAATGAAAAATTTTGATGTCACAGAAACTGCCTTATCCATTAAAAATAGAATCATTCAGATGGAAACTTCCTATTTGGCTCAAGTTCCCACCACCAGAAAGATCTGGACAGCCATTGTATGCAGCACAGTTACAATAATCCCAAAGTCCTGAAGTGATCACATCTTATATATGGATAATACCAACACACACACGCGCATGCGTGCGTGCGAATAGGAGAAGTCTTTCTTTTCACAGAACAGCCTATCAGTAGAGGTTTGCTATAACTGAAGATGCATTTTGTGTTCTGAAGTACATTGAAGCAGTTGTTATTTTCACTACTATAAACTGTCATAAATTAGAATATTTATTTTGTTATTGATGTAAGCAGGCTCTTTCTACGTTTGCCAACTTCAGACAATTTATAGGCCTCAGTTCTGACAGTTACTGTCCTAGCATGGGAACATCACATTGTTGCAGGTGTCCATGATCGCCTGCCTGTTTGAGGGATTAAGGCTTATATCTGTAATAAAATAATTTGTTTTATGAATTAGATGTTATATTCTTTGAGCTGAAGGAAGAATATTAAAAATGGATTTTAAAATGTTATTTTCTTTGCTGATTTAATTTCTCTCATCTACAACAGTGAAGGCAGTAACACTGCTTTAATTTTTGTTTGCTGCTGGTTTCTGGTCAGTTTGGGTTTCAGGTCCTTGTGTATTAATACAATATTGCAATGTCAAGATTACAACTAATGTAAGCAACATTTGGTTTAAAAAAACAATCCCATGGTCTAAAAACATTGAGAGAATCATGATAACAATTTAATTGTTCTATGGCTTTGTAAAAACTTTTGTCCCACACTTAAAGATCTGAGCCAAATTATATCCTTTAAATGGCAGCAGAGATTAATGTTTTTGCTGTTTTTTAATGATTTCCTGATTCTTGAATTGGAAACCCTGACATGAGGTCAACTGTGGCTGCATCACTGCATCATGATGCAGGCTTTCAAACCTTGTATTTCTGTATATTTTAGTTACTTGAGACATTTGGCTGTTCAATTAAAAAAATACATTCTGCTTTGTACTTGCCATTTTCTAGGGGAAAATGCTCTAACTACCAAGCACTGGGTGATGATGCTGTTGCTCCATTTCTCTGCACGTTATCAGTAATTCTGTGATCAAATTCAGTGCTAATAATTCTAATAAGACATTGATTCAGTTCTAGAGCTGCGAACTCCCTTCCCTGCAGGCTATTCAGTGTGCAGACAGCACAGTGACCGTGAACACAGGGGACAAAGTGGGGTGGGGCAATGGGCTGTCCCTAGCTCTGTGATTGGCTTCTGATATCCTATTGCTTATGAGGAAATTTCAGTAGCTAGGCTCTGTTTTGCCAGGCTAGCCCACTAGCTGCCTCTGCTTCCCAAATTACTGCTGGTAATAAATGTACTGCACATCAGACTACAAAGCCCCTTATGCACTAACTGCAGGCATCAAGACTTTCTCTCAATTGCACGATTGTTTGCTATTAAAAAGAAGTTCAAAGATCATCCTAATTCTTAAAGCGCAATTAAAATCCAACTGTTCTTCTGCACACATTACAATGGGGTTTTGTTGCCATGTAACAATCTGCATTTTGTTAGATCACTACATAAACCTGTGAAGTTTGACAGTCTCTCCAGTGCATCTTCTATGTAATATCCTTCCTGAAGCAACAAATTCATGGAATGCACCAGGTTTGGGAGGTGGCTGAGAATAACAAATAAGGAAAAAGGTAAAAGCTGGATCTCCCTGAATCCTACAGGATTCTGTTAGATCTTACTGGCTCTTGGTCCCAAACTCAAAATTATACACTCATAGTAGAGAACAAACCTAGTCACTTTCACTGAACCAGAAAAAAATGCAGTCATTGACACATCTCCGAGCAAAAGCACTATTAAAATCCACCAGATCTGATAACTGGATCCTATTAGTTTAACCAATTTTAGATCTCAGCTTCATATAAAATACACAGATAGAGAACAACTGTCCTTAACTTCTCTCTCATGTAACAATTTCCGACCCTAATTCATTCAGGTGATGCAAAAACCTTGATTCATGCATCTGAATCCTGCCAATTTTTGGCCCCAATCCCCAACTGTACATATCTAATATATAATAGGTTGGTCCTCTTACATCGGGTGGTATGGTATGGGAATTTTTTTTGCGGGGGCGGGGACAAGAGTGGCAGCATGTGCTGTTTATTTTAATGGAATCATTTGGGGCTTGGGGACCAAAAATTGGAAGGATCCAGCTGGTAAATATTTGTGGTGCTTTTGTGCTGAGATGGGTCTGGACTTTTACAGTGGCATTGGGGCAGCTACAGTTCTCTAGATAGCTGAGAGGAGAGATTTGGGACTTAAATACAACCGAACATCTGACTCAGGCGTGGCCAAACTGCAGCTTGGGAGCTGCATGTGGCTCTTGAATGAAAAAGTGTGGCTCATGGAAGAATGCCACCAAATCAATTTAGTAGGTAAAAATAGATGGCTATATGTCTCAGTGTGGCTCTTGAAGGTTTAATAATCAATTTGTGTGGCTCTTGAGTTCCATAAGTTTGGCCACCCCTGATCTGACTCTAGCACAGTGTTTTTCAAACCTTTTTTCCTTGGGACCCAGTTGAAAAAAATAATTTATGCCCACAACCCAACAATTACATCTTTGAGCAATTCATTCCAGTCTTTTGGCAGTGGCAGCAAGGGGTGCAGCGACTCAGTACTGGGTCCTGACCCTAAGTTTGACAACCACTGCTCTAGCAAGATACAGGTGCTGGAAGCTTATTTTTTCAGAGCAGCTGCTCAGTTTGCAACAGAATCTGGATTTTCTTGGAGTGTGTACATTTCCCCCTCTATTTAGATACTAAAAATCGGGAAGAAGCAGGGCTGGCCCAAGTATTTTTCATGCCCTAGGTGAACTATGACTTTGGCACCTCCCCCCCACCTCGTAAGAGATTTTTTTTAAAATAAAAAATAATTTTAAGCTGCCATCCCTTAAAGCAGGGGGTCTTAAATTTAGATCACCATGAGGGCTGCATAAGGACTAGTCAGAGGCAGCTTTCAGCTATTGGGGGCCCTAGGCTAAGGACCATTATGGGGCAGCCCCCTCCCATGGTCTCGGCTCCTCTGCTATTGGCTCCAGCCCCAGGGGCCAGCTCCTCCTCCTGCCAGCTAAGGCAGGTGCAGCTTTTGTGGTAGGCAAAGCAGGTCACAGGGCCTGCTTCTGCTTGGGGCCCTAGGCGTGTGCCTGCTTTGCCTACCCCAAAAGCCGCCTCTGGGACTAGTATCTTAGCCTGAGGGCCGCACCACCGAAACCTTTTCATACGACGATACTGCAAATACTGGTCATTGCAGGCTGCAGGAACCAGCTTTAGGGGCCGCATGTTTGAGACCCCTGCCTTAAATCCTGGTGCCTCAGGCGACTGCCTAGTTCACCTATACGGTTGGACTGGGAAAAAGTGCTCGACACTGGCCGAATGCAGTCGGGTCCAGCCATGATGCTTGCCTTTTGCCGCTGCTGTCAGCCTGGGCGAGGCCCGGCTCTACCAGGTGGCAAGAGCCATGTGTGGCTCCAGGTGACAGGTCCTAGGGGCGCCTAGCCCCCCTGAAGATCAAGCTGGCTCCCGCCTCTTCCACTCTTTCCCAGCAGCTCAGGCACGGTTGGTCAACCTGCAGCTTAAATCGCACAGGCAGCGGGCACCTGAAATCCCTCCGCAGCTTTGGCAAACCCTTTTCAGCCTCCACGAATGAGATGGGGTGGCGGGCGCCAAATCAAAATCTGGCTCGGGCTGCCACAACCCCTTGAGCCGGCCCTAGGCTGGGCTACATCAGGGCCCAGATTTTTCCTCTTGCAGCAGGCACAGCTGGGCCTTTCAGGGAGGAGGCCGGGCCAAACCTGGCCAAGATCCAAGCGGCTGCCAGGGCCAGCTCCGTGTTTTCCTGCGGCTCCAGCTCCGGGATGCCTGGAGCGTGCAGGGGGCGGGAGCCTGCGTCTTTCTCCCTTTCTTTCCAAACCCCAGCTACGCCGGGTGAATTTTTTTTTTTTCAGATTTCGCCGCTCTGAGGCGAGGAGCAGCGGCCCGGCCCCGAAGCGGAGCCAGCGCCAGACACATGGAGCCGCTGCCTCCCTCCTGAGGGCGGGCCCCACCTACGCCGCGCCTCTCCCTCCTCCCAGGAAGCCGTGACAGACACTCGCTCGTGCGGCTCTCGCCAGCCGACTGGATGCGCCTCGTTACACCGGCAGCCAGTGCCACCGCCCCGCCCCGCCGAGCCCCAAGCATGCCCGCTTTAAATCCGCCCCCTCCCCGCTCTCGCTCTTAGCTCGCCACCGGCCTCCCCCACGCACCGGACGGACGGGTCGCTTATCTCTGCAGCGTTTCAGACCGGCATCGGGGGAAAGATGGCGAGCGACTCCCCGGCGCGGAGCCTGGACGAGATCGACCTCTCGGCGCTGCGGGTGAGGGGGGAAGGCGGCTCAACCGTTGCCTCCCGCGCGCGCGCGCCGGGCGGGGGGGGGGCGTTCGATCGGCTCGGCGGGGGGCGGCGGTTGGGGGCGAGCGCGCGCGTTCCAACCGCCCCCCCCCGCGCGCGTTAACGAACTCAGCGCGCTTTAGGCGCGCGCGCAGCTGAGGTGACCCCCCCCCGCTGGAGGGAGGGGGTGCAGCGCTAACCTGCCGCCGCAAGGTAGGCGCCACTGGCGAGGCGCTGGGGGCGGGGGGCAGGCTCGGCATCTCCGCAGCGCCGCTTTGCAGGTGACAGGCGGCGGCGGCCAGTGTGCACGCCCGCCCGGCTCGGCAGGCGGGGGATGTGGAGCGGCCACCGGCTCGCCCCCCGCTGCAGCTGCGGTTGGTGCAGGCCGGGGGGCGCGTGCGGACAGACGGGCCCCGGCACTTCGGCCGCGCCGCGCGGGCCGGCGGCTCCTCGGCTGCGGTGCGCGCGGCGGCGGTGACACGCTCAGGGGGCCGCTGAAGCCAGCCCCGCGGGTGCCTGCCGGCCTGCCTGCCTGTGTGCAGGGGTTGCCTGTGTCCCCCCCTGAATTTCCCAAGGGACCCTCTGGTTGTCAGCTAGTAACTGAGTTATACCAAATCAGGGAGATCCCCTGAATTTCCCAATGCACCCCCAGCTGTCAGCTAGTATCAGTGTTATACCAAATCAGGGAGTACCCCTGAATTTCCCAATGCCCCCCCAGCTGTCAGCTAGTAACAATACTACACCAAATCAGGGAGTACCCCTGAATTTCCCAACACGCCCTAGTTGTCAGCTAGTAACAGTGTTATACCAAATCAGGGAGAACCCCTGAATTTCCCAATGCCCCCCCAGCTGTCAGCTAGTATCAGTGTTTTACCAAATCAGGGAGTACCCCTGAATTTCCCAACACGCCCTAGTTGTCAGCTAGTAACAGTGTTATACCAAATCAGGGAGATCCCCTGAATTTCCCAACACACCCTAGTTGTCAGCTAGTAACAGTGTTATACCAATTTAGTGAGCACCCCAATACCGCCTGCAACTCTCAAATTTCCCAACAGCCCCCCACTTGTCAGCTCGTAACAGTGTTGTACCAAATCACTGACACCCCTTGAATTTCACAACACTCCCCCAGTTGTCAGCTACTAACTGTAATACCAAATCAGTGAGCACCCTTACACCCCTGCACCCTCCTGAATTTCCTAGCACCCCCCTAGTTGTCAGCTAGTAACAGTGCTACACCAATTTAGTGAGCACTGCAACACCCCTGCACCCCTCAAATTTCCCACAGCCCCCCAGTTGTCACCTAGTAACAATGTGGTACCAAATCAGTGAGCACCCCTTGAATTTCATAGCACTCCCCCACTTGTCAGCTCGTAACAGTGTTATACCAAATTAGTGAGCACCCCTACACCCTCCCCCAATTTCAAATCCTGGGGAGAACGCTATCTGTGTGTGTTCATGTTTTCAGTAACTCCCATTCCCGCCCTCTCCCCCGTTTTGCTGAAGATGAAACTCTTATTGTAATTTTAAAATGCGCCCTTTATATTTTTAGTTTGCCCAAATATGGCACCCGCCACTTTCTTTATGATCTGGTGTTCCTCTCCTGTTTCTGTGACTTTACCTTCCATCCTTTTGAATTTATTCCATCCAAAGACTACGGGGTTGCTTCAGCTGCTAAGCACTTACAGGAGTAGTTCCTAACATGGACATGGCTGCTGAAATTCCTAATCTGAAAGCTCATTCCTGCCTTAGTACAGCCGGGCTGCTTATTCTGCTGCTGGCAGTGACTTTTTGTTAGAAGAAAAATTAAGAGTGGCATCCACTGAAGGCTTCCAAGAGTGTATTTTTAGAAATATTATGTGCTTCAGTGCAAACAAAATTTCTGTCTAATTCATTTGCCCTACTTTCTTCTTGGTGGGTTTCTGGCTGAATAATGCTGATTGCTCAGCAGTTCAAGGTGTTGACAAGATTGTAATACTGGGATCGTGCATTTTAAAAACAAATATGTAGATCCAAACCATGTTTCACTTATGCTGGTGAATATGAGAAGAAATGTTAGTGACCTTAACACCAGTATAAAGCAAATGTGATTTGCAAGAAGAGTCAGCCTCTACTCTGAACAACTGTGTTTTTTGTTAAGGAACATCAGCCGTTTAATGTTCTTATAACAATTATTTTAAGAATTTCCTTACCCCAAGGTCCTAAATGTTTTAAAATTATCATTTCTTTGTGTGTGTCTGTGTGGTTTAAATGGCAGATCCTGGGCAAGAGCTAGTCTGTCCAAAATAATTGATGTTCTAGGAGGACCATGTCTGTATTTAAAAAGGTAATAACAAAAATGGAGATTTGAAATCCTCTACAGAGATTACATTCACTGTGACTCGTGCTATGCACTCTTCCATCTATTGTGCTCCTGTCCCCCAGTAAAAACAATGCCACCAAAATACCAGCCTCTCTTAATTTAGTCAGTCACAGGCCCTGTTGACTTCAATTAAAAGTAGATTTGTCTGAACAGTATCTAGATGTTGAGTCTTCTTACGAAGGAACCCTTGCAGAATGGTTGGTGCCACTGTTCAGTGGTGGAAAGGAGGGCATACGAGAAAACAAAGGGCACACTGGGAATCTTCACATACCAAAGTGAAAGCAATCTGTCCAAAACTCCCAAAATTAAAAGCCATGTATTGTGTTGGAGAAAAGCCTATTTATTTCTAGTAACTCAGATTAACTGTTCTTGAATAATTTATGTGAACATTTGACCCTGTGTGATGTTCAAGGTCGGCAACACATAGGGTGAACTGCTCTGGCTCAGAAGGAGCCCTTAGCAACAGGGATCTCATTTTTCTCAACACCAAAGTATAAAGAATAGATATTGCTAGCTCATTTTGGGCCTAAACTTAATTTTCTTTTCTAATGCTGCTTTCCCCACTGTACGGATCTAAAGAGGAAGAATACCAAATGCTGAATAATTGAAAGTGTCATACCAGGCCTCTCCCATTCATTTAAATTATTCAAGTCAAACAAAAATAGGACCCTAATTTGTTGCAGAATAGATCTTCTAAACTAAATTCATTTTCCGTATTTAGAATAATGGAAGGTCATAATTCAGCCAATCCGTTGGGAACTTCCACTCTTTCCACAGTGTCTGAATCAGAAATCAATAGTAAATTTGCTGCCTGAGCACAGAACATGGCATCAGGGAGTAATTTCATAAAGCTCACACAATTTAATTCCTTACAAAATAAGGAAAGGGCCGTGTTGTTGCAGTTGTGTAAATGTGTGTTTCTGGGTGGAGGACACATTGTCCATTTTTCTACACGTGTGGAATAGTGAGAAATGGCTATTAAAAAGCATTACAAGCCAGAAGCAGCCAGCCATTCAAAGTTAGATTGATATAAATTATACCTGTTCATGCTACAAACAAAATGGAAAATACTAAAAGAAATGCTTATGGAATTTATCTTCACTTTTGATTCCACTGAAATTTTGTTGTTCAATCAGAGAATATAATGCACAGTAAACAAATGCCTATTAATAAGCATTCAAGTAAACTCATACTATTCTGAGCCTTAATCATAAGGGTGTCCTTCTTCTTTATTCTGGTTTCCTTTTCTATCATATAATAGGGATATATAGTCTACATTTCCATTGACTTAAAAGTGTAATGTTCAATTAAATATTGAAGTGTCTGGAATGTAACCAGGAGTCCTGCAAATTCTGTTTCATGCAATCAAGTTTTAGTGGCCTATGCAGGCCCACTGGCTGCTTGCCTGAGTAGGAATTTGCAGAACTGGACAATAAGGTGACCTTAATAAATGGCATTTTGGAAAAAAATTTTTTTTTGCATTCATATTTATGCCAGCCAAAGCCTTGTGGTCCACTACAGTCATGTGCATGTGGCATGAAGGTCTGAAACAATCTAAAATTAAGCACAGGTGTGAGAAGCTTAAAATGCAACAATTGGTGCACCTCTGATAAGCATATTTAGAGCCCAGTTTTGCCTTCTCTGTTTCCCTTGATCATTTTATAAAGTGGTCATCACCATGGTATCTGTGTTCCTTGGCTTCTGCAGGGAAACCTGGGGACACAAGAAAAGGCTGAATTGAGTCCTTAAAAGTTGGAAGAATTCTTGAAATATTGATCTTCTAGAAGGCTGAGGAATATGGTCAGTGGCACGGAAGACTAAATTAAAATAATGATGGTATCTAAGAACAAGTAGCACCACATTAATTACATGGGATATGAAAATTAGATGAACAACAAAATAATGTTCTGTTGTACTGGATTGGAAGGTGTTTATTTTATGTTTTTGCCAGTCTTTTCAACATGCTTAATAGCAGAATGAGTTGAATTGGCTGGTCTGTTAGACTAATAATGTTCAGCCTGCACTCTTCCCGATATTGTTGACATGCTTTTTCAATGGGGAGATTTTTTGGAATAAAAATGAGGATTTAAGTAACTAGAGAGCCAGTAGGACACTTGCTACTGTTACATTTGCAACATACTACAAATCAGCATTTAATAGTTCTCTGTCTGTAAGGTGCTTAAAGATTTTTTTTTTTTTCTTTGAGGCTGTATAATCTGTTCCTCTTCAGTGGGGTTTGAGACCTTGGGCCTGAGCTCAAATGTTTATACTGCAGTTTTGCAGCCCAAGCCCCATGAGACTTGAGTTTGCTGACACAGGCCAGCTGTGGGTGTTTATGATGTATAGAGATATCCATAGACTTTAAAAAAAAAAAAAAAGTGGTCACTATGATTTGTCTCTTTTGTGTTTTAGGCTATAGAACTTCACCCAGCCACCCACCCCTGTAATAGGTGTATAACCTTTGGTTGAGTTACTGTAGTCCTCAGACCTTTAATTTAAAAACCTTAATTTATCAAAAAAAAAAATCCATCCTTTAATTTAGTTCAAGCCAACAAATGACCCATGTCCTATGCTGCTGAGGAGGATGAACCCCCCCCCCCATCCCACTGGAATCTCTGCCAATGTGACTTAGGGGGAAATTCCTTCCCAACTAGAAACATGGTGATTGATTAGACCCTGAGGATGTGAACCAGACCCACCACCCAGATGCCAGGGAAGGAATTCTCTGTAGTAGCTTATTGCAATGGTTCTCAACCTTTTTCAGTAACATGGCACTCCTCAGTGAGACAAACAGTTCCCCAGCACACCCACTTTTTTTTTTTCAGCAGAACTGATTGCTCATAAATGTCACATTTGTTTACACTTACCATGTTTATGGTCTTACTAGAATGACTTACAGCATAGTGCATACAGCAAGCTCAAGAATGATCAAAAATGTGTTAATGTTTCAAATCCACAGGGGAAAAAAAATAATCTCATCTCAGTTTTGCCCTTTGGCCACCTGCCTTTAGAATGTTAATGTTTTTAGACTCAAGACTGATACCTTTTTGCTTTTAATTTAATGATTAATTTTCACTAGTTTTGGAAGTTGTAATTTTGGTTGGATAGAATATTTTTAAGATGAAAGAAACCATGTTTGTTTTACACTGATTTTCATTGCCTGCAATTTTGTACAAAGGTACCCTTGGACAGTTCTCATGGCCCACCATTTGGAAACCACTGCCTTTATAACCCTCACCTTCTAGTGTCCCATCTCTGGCTGTTGGGAGACATTTGCTAATAGCAGTGGTGTCTGTGCCTTTTGCCATTGTAGGCAACCTCATCATACCATCGCTTCCATAAATTTATCAAGGTCAGTCTTAAAATAAGTTAGGATTTCTGCACTCACTATTCACTGTATCAGAAATTCACTCATCTGATGGTTAGAAACTTTTTTGTCTAGTTACAAGCCTGATCTTGATTCATATCAATCTAGCCTTCTGCCAGCATTGGCCCTCAGCTAAACTAAGTCCTCTCCCTTCCTGGTGTTTATCTCTCTGATCTGTTTTTGAGAGCAATCGTATCTTTCTCAGCCTTTGTTTCATTAGGCTAAACAAGACAAGCTCCTTAAGTTTCCTTTTGTAAGGTAGGATCTCCAGTTCTTTGATAGTCTTAAGTTCCAAATGGGTAGGCATTTTTGTCTTCAAAGCGTCTAAGGTGGCATTTTCCCACAAAAGCTCGTGCAATAAATAACTTTTATTCTTTAAAAGGACCACAAGACTCCCTGTTTATTTTACTGAACTAGACTAACATGGCTGCGCCTTTGGAACTTTGCATCTTAGTCTAGTTCAGCAAAAAAAAGGAGTCTTGTGACCCCTTTAAAGGCTAACTAACTTATTTATTGCATGAGCTTTTGTGGAGAAATCACACTTCTTCAGCATTTCCTGTCTTTATTTGTAGTATCTAGCCTTATGATCATGCTAGGATGCATTAGTGGTCTCTTTCACAGACGCATCATGTTGGTGGCTCATAGTCAGTTTAACCAATATCCATACCCAGGTCTTTTTTCTTTTCTTTGTGTCGCTTCCATCTGATAGTCCCCAGCTTATAGCAGAAATTCTTTGTTAATTCCTAAGCACATGACCTTACACTTCGCTGTATTAAAAGGTATCCCATTTTTGTTGCCTAGTTTTCATACAAAATGGGACATACTGGATATTCTGGTCCTCCTTTGTATAAGCAATACTGCCCACCTTTGTGCCATCCAAACATTTTATTAGCACACTCCCACTTTTTGTGCTAAGGAATACGGTAAATAAGACTTTCTCAAGACTGATCTTCTGGGAACTCCACTTGTAACCTGCCTCCAGCTTGACAGTGTTAATGCATCATCAACACAACAGATTTTAAGGCCCCAGAGCCTAATTCTTCAAACATGTGACTTAGCAGGATTGGGCCTGTAGACTGCATGTGAACAATTGCAATAGTTGCCACAGCTTGATCACCATTTCTCAGTCACTTGAGTGTGAAAGTTGCTCTCAAGAAACAAATCCTATTCTTTCATCTGAGAGCCAGTGATTGCACAGCTGGTGCTGCCTCTGACTAGTCTTGGCATGCCTGGATTTAACATGCTTAGGTACTCTTTGTTCCTATGTGTGACTTACGCAATAAGGACAACATAACAACCTTTCATTAAGGCAGACAAGGGCCTGCTGGGGTGGTTAAGGTTAAGGGGCTTGTGGAAAATAGAAGGCACTTAACAGATGTTCCTTGCCTAATTGGTAAAGAAGCCTATATGGCTCCTTATTTCATTATAAACCAAGAACAGGCTGAAAGCAAATCCCTGAATCTGAACACTGCATGCATGCCCTGGGGTGTTTGAAATCCAGGTTTGGATTTTTAGCTTGAGTTCTGCTTTGTGATAAAGCTAGCTGTGAGAGAGCAGTGGGCAATGTTTTTCCTCCCTTTTTTTTTCCTGAAAGCTTGATAGCATTTTCCATAATGCCTCTATTTCTGGATGCTCAATTTTAGACTCTTGAAAGACGCTTGACTTTCAAAAAGTGCTGAGCGCCCTTTTGCTGAAAATTGGGTCCCTTTTATGTGTATGCTAAATCACATGTTACTTTGGACTTTTGGTCTTAGGGTTTGTTCCACAAGAAGACACTGTAGGGTCAGTAGCCATGTTATTTGCCAATTTTTGTGTAGACCTGGATGAAATCCAGGAATGTCATTGTTTATTCCCATACCTTTGCCTTTGCGGAATGGTAAAGTTTCACCAAGGTGACCAGAAAGCAAGTGAAAAATTGGAACGGGGTGTGTGTGTGTGTGTGGGGGGGGGTGTTAATATGTGTATAAGACAAGGCAGCAGATATTTGGGTTGGCCTTTATAAAATTGGGACGTCCAGTCACCCTACCTTTCAATGTCCATTTCTTTGCATTAGCTGATCTTTATTTAATAATATGAGCTTCTTGTGCACTAGTAAGAATGTACTGTTAACGTTGAATATGTCAAATACAGCACAGATGGGCTAGAAAATGCTAATAATGCATCAATACTATAAACAGCCACTCTGATGCATTCTGTATTTCAGTGATGTATTGGAATGTCCTGGAAAGGAGCCCCTGGTTTAAATTCTGCTATCAAATTGAAGGGATGTGTGGAGTGATGTTTCCTCAATCCAAGCACGTGCCATTTTATTTTTGAGCCTGAATGAGGAAAGCTCATTAGCATGCGCTTAAACCTGAATGTGTGTTTAAATGCCTGTGATCAGTAGTGACGTTTTCCTGAATTCACCTATGTTTAGTAGTGTGTCCGTCATGCTCTTTGGTTATGATTATATAATGGGAGTTTTTGGTTAAAAGGGAAACAAATGAAAGCCATTGCCATTCCATTTTCCAATATATGAGGCTTATTGCATGCCAAGGAGCGGGGGATTTTGTTTAAAACATTGGCTGCCCTTAAATTGGTCTTGATATAACCTATTCCTGTACAGTTTTGAATCTTCACAGATTTCTCTGATTTCTTTCTTCTTGCTCCCACTAGTGGGGTCACGGAAAAACATCACATCATGAGGATATTTTGAAATCTGATGTTTGATATTTGTTTGACACTTCAGACTTAAAAGCAAAACAGCCTAGTGATTATTTTGTATGACTGACATTTTAATATTTGGGAATGATATATTAAGCATCACAGACTAGTAGTTCTGTCATTCTGCATATCTTCTGTGTGCCAAATTTGTGCTATGTAAATACAAGTAAGGAGTGGTTGAAATGCTCTTGGATTCTGGATTTTTGAATTTGTTACTATTAGGCTTTTTTGGATTTTTTGCCAAAGATATCACTGAATCTCTCTTTTTTCCTTGATAGTTAAGTGATGCTCCTTCAGAGATTTGTCCTGTTTTTTTATTTAAAAAACAAAAGCTGTGAAATATCACCTGCTTTAGCACTTGACCTCTGCTCTAGAGTCTAGTCAACTATCAAGAGAATTTTTTTTTCTTTTCAACTACAGAACATGGCATAAATCCAGCAAAGCACTTGCTTATATTTGCTCAAGCCCATGCTTAACTTTAAGCACCTGCTCATACAGTCTGACTAGGTCAAGATGTAAGGATGGCAAAAGTAACTCTTTGGGGGTGGGGGAGGGGAAGATTTGCATATAAAAGGTCTAGGCTGATGTACTGCCTGTGCAATGGCAAATGGTTTGCATAGGCCCCAATATCTATGTGAAGTTGTTCAGGTACCAAACTACCTTACTTCTAGTGGGTAGAACAGGTTGTTAGGAGCAATTGTGATTGATCTCCATTTTACACTGGCTATGATTGTAGTTTCCAAAGGGATAGCCATGTTAGTCTAGTCCAGTAGAAAAACAACAAGCAGTTGTGTGGCACTTTAAGACTAACAGATTTACCCATGTGCTTACAAAGAAAGAAATCAAAGAACAGAGAAACCAGTTGCTGAGCACTTCAATCTTCCTAATCACTCGATGATGGATTTGTTAACGACTGTTGTTAGAGCTGTACCTGGGACATCAAGACTTCAAAGAGAGACAGCTGAACTCGAATTAATATGCAAGCTAAATTCTGTGAAAGCAGGACTGAATCGAGACTATGGATTCTTTTCCCATTACAAAGGGTAACTTGACTTCAGACTTCCCATGGTTTGAGCCTGTAAACTGCTCTGATTTGCTGTTACTTTATGACCTGATCCTATGTTTTACACCCCCCCTTGCATTTAGTTTCATTCCTTTCTGTAAGTTCACCCATCTTCGAAGCATCTGAGGAAGTGGGATCTTCTCCCATGAAAGCTCATGCAAAAAATAAATCTGTTAGTCTTCAAGTGCCACACAACTCCTTGTTGTTTTTTCACTGGACTAGACTAACACAGCTATCCATTTTAAAATTGAAAGTTACTGCCTACCAGACCATGGTTTACAACAGTGGTTCCTAACCTTGTCTCTGCTGTGGCACACCTTGATACCTTTAACTTTTTTGAGGCACACCACCATTTAACAAAAACTCACAAATATTCAAATTAACTTAAATTACTTATGAATATTCATGAACCATGGCGCAGTGTTTCAGAAATGCTGTTCTGTGGGGTAGTAGGGATTGCAGAGGAGGGGTGGCAAAACAGGGGAAGTCAGGAGTTGTGTGCAGTGGCAGGAGTGAGTGTGGGGAGCAGAGCAGGGCAGGGGTGGCAAAAGAGGACAAGGGCAGCCATGTGGGGAACAGCACAAGGGTAGCGAGAGAGGAAGGGAGAACAAGAGTGGCTTTGCGGGGGGGGGCAGGGGGAACCTGAGGAATGGGAAGGAAGGGCAGGGGAGCATAGCTCGACACCCACTTCCCCCTTTTGTGCGGTGGTTCCCTGCCCCCCAGAGCAAATCATCACCCCACCACTGCTCCCTCCCACACTAGTGGGTCCCATCTTCCCCTTCACCAGCCCCCTTCCACCTGTGATGGACCCTCCCACCACTGCAGGGGCCAAAACTAGACCGCCGGCCCCCAGCGGCACCCCACACAGCCACCCAACAACCCCAACTACACACCGTCTGCTACACATCCACTCCCACACACCTCTGCTACACTCCTCCCTCCCCCCCAAAAGCTCTAACTTGAGCTGTTTATAGGCTGCCTGACGCAAGCTGATGTGCCCTGCAGGAGGGAGATTCACACACTCCCAACCTCCCCTAGCTCTCTGCTGGCTGGGCTTAAGGTGGAGCAACGTTTAAGGTGGGGCCACCTGAACGGTGTGTTTGGGCTGCTCCTATTTTTAGGGGGACCCCTGGAACTCCCTGTTTTGGTGCCTTCCTCTATTTTTAGGGGGCCAGAATGCTGCCTGCCTAAAAATAGGGGACCCCAGAACTGTGTTCCAGTGTCTTCCCCCTTACTTTAACCCCTGTCTTTTCCCAGCCCTGCACAGCCCAGGTGGCTGGGCTGGGCTGGGCTGTGCGGGGAGGGAACTTTAACTCCAGCTCTCGGGCATGCTCACAGGACACTTTGGGTGTTCCTGCAGCACACCAGTGTGCCTCAGCACACTGGTTGGGAACCACTGATTTACAGAATGTGCTGCCTCATCTTGAACTTGCAGACTTTGAGGTGCTCTCTGAAAATCCTTTGCTTAAAATCAGATTTGAATTTTTATTAATCTCTGCTTGATACCTGAAAACCAAGGGCAAAATATTGATCATCCTTCTGACTGCTACAGGCTTAATATGTAAGCAAAGATCTTCTAAAACAATCCCATTATATTTCACACAGTTCTACCTCTAGGGGAAACTAGCAATAGTGGATAAATAGGTAGCCTGCTGGGGGGGAGACAGTTTAGTGCAATTTATAATGTCACAATTGCACCAATCATCAATAGTCATGAAAGAGCAAAAGAAGACTGAACCTCTGGCTTGGTATGATATAGGGGCATCAGGCTGATCTCTATCTGATTCTGTCGTCTTAAGATTTTATTAGTTTGCAAAGCTTGGTTTTTGAGAGTTGCTGTTACAAAAATAGCTACCTTTCTTTATGGTTACCTCCTTTCGGAATCCTAAGGATGGAGACTGACATTCTCCCCATTTTGCAGATGGGGAAATTAGAACACTGAGAGTAGATAGGTCTCCACTGAAAAAATGGAAATAAAGACCTATGGCAGCCAGCCTTGATGATTTTGAATTTGTGCTTCAAAATAGCAGCCGAGATGTCGCTTGAGATCCACCCTCTTGCTGGGTTTCAATGCATCTACTCTGCTGTTTTTTAGCCCTGTAATGTGAGCATGAGGGCCTGGGCTCTGAGCCGTGCTGTGGTGGTTTTGACTTCTCTTCAGAGGTGAAGCATGGTGTTCGATGTTACACTGCAAGCCAGTGACAGAGCTGGGACTAAAACTGAGGACTCTGATACTCAGCACAGCGTCCTATGCATTGAACAACATTGGTGTGCTGCACTCAAAGAAGCGTCAGTCATCTCAAGCTCAGCTACATGAAGAGCTGCATTTAGCAGTTATAAAACCAGTAGCCTTTGGCTTTTTATTTTTTTTTAGCCCTGTCCCTTCTCCTCTTGTTGTTCTGAACTAGGCCTGCACATGGAAACTGCCTGAGAACAGAGCAGTCAGCAAATGCAGTGAGCTTTGACATCCATTTTATACATAAATAGCTTATGATTTCAGGGGGAGAATTGTCCAAAGAACACTCCAAGGAAACTGTACAACTGTTTCCTTTTGCAAGACTAATCCAGGGGGAAAGTGAGACTTGGTGCCCTCATTTTTCCGACAGGGTGCTCCAGCTCCTTGCAAAATTGGGCCTTTGCTTTTGTTTCTAATTGCTTGTTTTAAAAGGGGAGGCAAGTGGCTGTAGCTTGGAAAAATGTATCTGACGAAGCAGTTTAATTGTGATTATCTTCTGCACTTTTGATTTTTATTGTTTTTAAATGACAAACACTTCCAGAGTAGAGAGAGGCTTCCTGTTTGATCTGGAGAGTTTTTCTGGGGTTAACTTACTGCAATTTCACACTTGCTCCCATACTTTCCATCTGCCTCACCTCAGAAGTTCCAGTTACGTGTTAGTAAGAGTAATCATCAATGGAAGTCATGCAATATGGCTTTGGGCAAGACCAAAAACCATTTATTTCCATAATAGATGAGGAAACGATGTTGAAACCATGTCCAAGCACAGAACTGACTAGCACCCTAGGATTTATTAAAGAGGGCAGTAAATTAAATACTACTGTAACAGGAATCACGGAAGTTGATGGATACCATCCCCTGTTTTGTAACAAGAGTATTTGTCTGTGAAGATGAACTGGTTAGAATACGAGTTGAGGTGCTTTTATGGGAAACTTGACTTTTCTTGTCATTTTTGGTTTTCTGATAAATGCTGAGGAAAGCATCTGCTTACCTCAAATTTCATTGAACCATACGTCCAATTTTTGGGATGGTTTTGGGCAGGATAAGGTGGAAGTTCTCAGTGGAAAATTTAACAGCTGTGACTAAGTGGAATAGTGGAAGAGCTGAACATAGATGTCTGTTGTGTTGCATTCTGGCCAAACTCTGAATGTAGCAGCTGGAGCAAATTCCAGAGAAAAGGGCTAACCTTTGAATTCCCTGCTCCTGATAGGTATTTTTTTTCCCCCCAGTTCTTGAACAGGTCGCATATATGTCCTGAGAATATGGAACAACTGGTAGAAATGGCACAATTTGAAGCCTGATTGTTGACAAGTCAGGTGTTTAAAAGACTTCTACAACCTTGACCTTGACCCAGGAAGTCTCTTCCCTGAGGAATGAAAATCAATTCCCTTTTTCCTGCAGTGTTGTTCTTGGGTCTCAGAGTACCAAGTATGCCTTACTAGTGAAGAACTTCAGAATGAGCATCATTTTGTAACAGGCACAGCTACCAAATACATTCTATTTAAGATACTTCCTGGGGGAATATAGGTCTACATTTTTATATGTGGGTGCCTAAAATTAGGCATCTAAATAAAAAGCAGCATGACTTTGCAGAGGTGTAGAACATCCACAACTTGAAGTCAATGGGGACTGTTGCCAGACTTCAGAATTTCTGGAAATCAAGACACTTTTATTAAGGGGCTGGATTTTTAGGCAGTCAGGGTTGCAAATGTTGGTTGGAATTAGTCCAGGTGTGGATCTGAGTTCTCCAAGCCAAATGTGCCTGGAGTATTCTTCTTCTTTTTAAGTCTGTGACCAAAATGGTGGTATGTACTGAATCCTCCTCTGATCAGTATAACTAGCCACTTAAAATTTCACTGCTAAAGAGACCAAGTGATGCTGTGGAAGAAAGGCCTGCATATTTGTCTGTTTAAAAATAATAAGACTCGTGTAGAGTTATAGATGCCCCCCAAGAACGCTTAGATGGTTCCTCTGAAATATATTGGATGTGGTGAAGAGTGTCTTCCTGTAGATTGTGTCCTAGAACTTAAAAAAAAAAATCAAATAACTTCCAAGCAATGTTTCAGGCTGCAGTGAATACCTAAAGCTCAGTTGACATGGTGTTCTCCCACTTCCACACCCAACAGTAGAATGGAAACGGTGGCTTCATTGTGACACTGCTAGCACTCCAATGCAGAGTAAAGGGCAAAGCAGTTGATCTCCCCTCTCATTCAGTATCTATGCTTAGCACCCCAACTGGAGTGGGTGGGTGGCTGGGTCATGCCATGTATAGCATCTTCAAAATTGCCAATGCCCCAGGAACCAAGAAATGGGGATAGTGGTAGGGTGGAAAGCAGTTCTCTGGAAATGTTGCCTGGGCCCCAGGGTTTAAAATACTTTTTTTGCTTTCTGGCTATGCAGACAAACTGTCTGCATTGCAATAAGTCTTTTTTGGCCTTTAAATATTGATTAGTTGAGAGACTATGATGACTCTATGATCTTCCTCTTGCCACTCTGTAGGGATCAGTGTATTAGGATGTTCAAAGAGCCTGGAATAGCTAAATGGGATTGTGGTAATGAGAGAGCTCTGCAAATGGTCTCTGAAGTGAAACTCTCAGCCACAGAGACTACCTACTCTCTCCCCTCCTGCTGTCTGAATGCCCTTGGCTGCTATAACTATACATACCCCACAGAGCTCTTCACTGAAAGACATGCTGAAACGGCCAGGGGATGAAAACAAGTTTCCCAAGCTCAGTATACTGAATTCTGTGCATTCTTCCCTGGTGATGATGGACAGAAATCTCAGCCATTAATGCTGAACTAATATTCAGTAAACTTTTAATGGCCATCAGAATTACTATAGAAAGGGGCAGGAAGAAGAAGGGAGCAATGAACTAAATCAGGGCCAGTGAGAACATCCCTCTTCCAACTGGCACTTGCACATTTGCTTTGTTGTGCTGCCCTAAAAAGGGTTAATCTAAGTGAGGCGTAGGTACTTTCCTGAGTTGAGGCTCCTGTCACAATCATGAACTCATTCTCAGCCAGTTGTGTGGCTGGACTTTGAAACCAGATGTTTACATGTAGAAGAAGAGAGAAATGATGACGACTTGAACTCTTGGGGTGCCTCTAGCTGAAATTTAGTACCAGACTATGCTGGGGATTGTACAAACTCATAGATTAACTGTCCTGAAAAATTGTCAAATCTAAGTAGCCAGGACAGAAATTAGAGAGGAAGGTAGCATTATTGTTCCCACAAGAAAATATGAGTCTTGGGAAGATTAAGGCCTTAATCCGGCAAAGCAGTTAACTTTTTACAATGTGAATAGTTCCACTGAAGTCAGTGGGACTGTTGACACGCTTGATGTTAAACCTGGTCCCCAGAAAAGTGCAAGTGATGTGTTGGTCACACAGGCATGTTTGTAGTAGAGTCAAAAGTTGAGTTCAGCCTCTTGATACAGAGCTCAATGCTCAAATCAATGTGTTCTCACATTGCAAGTTCTTGTTTCTGAAGTTGGAAATGCAAATTTTATTGGGACAAAAAAAATAGTGGGCCAAATTAAAGGGGCCTTAATTCAGATTCTAAAAGCTGCTGTCCGCAAGCAAACTACATCTGAGCAAGTAGATTATGTAGCCCGATGTTCAAGTACTCTGCAAATGAAGGTGCAAGACTCTTGTATAGGTAAGAATGCACATGCAACAGCAGGTTTTATCCTTCAAACACTTGCACATGGAATGTGAGTCAAGCAGTTCATTTCCCATTGAGCTTGAAAGCTACTTATCAAATGTATTATCTTGCTGGCAGTCCATCCTTCCCAGAATGTACAGTATTTGTTCATTTTCACATGTATTGTCCAGTCTGCTTAGAAATGATTCAGTTGATGAGACTTCCTCTTTGGTGTGAAGAGGCTGTTTCACAATCAAGTCATGGACCTGAAGCATGCTCTATTGTGGCGGCTGTTAGTTGTTCAGTTCTTATTAATGTGAATGGTGACACTGACAGCAAAAACCCTCAGTGCACAGTTCTCACTCTTAATAACTTTATTTGGGTCTTGGGGATAGAATTCTAAACAAAGTATATTCAGCAGAGGGTGGGTAAAAGGATTATGAGGAAAATGTTAGGAGTCAGAACATATTAAAGCCAAAGGAAGTTCAGATATAATTGCAAGTAACAAATCTGCTTTCTTCAAGCATTAAATGTCAGATCTTCAATACTCATTCTTGTGAGTCACCTGTTTATATGGATTGGTATTTGGTTTCAGAAGAGCCACACCAATTGCATTGGATGTGGATTGACCTTTCCAGTGCTACCCTGTAGCAGGAAGTTAAAAGGAAAGATATGGGGGAATGTAAAGTAAATAAACTTCTTTTCCTTAAAGGAAATAATTGTGGAGAAATGGTCATTTATGATGATGACCTGGCCATGATGCGTTATATACTGCAATGTGATGAATCACTTGTTTAGCAATGACCTGCAAAGGAAAGGGCCAAATTCCTGTCGATCTACTATTGTGTAGTTGAGTGTGCAGGAGCATATTGGTGCCTTAAATATACCTGAAGTAACTGGTACTTAAAACCATAAATGCATCTTCACTTGCTGACTTATTGGGGCCATTAGCAATTACCAAAATGAAGCTTGTTGTCTCTTCAGGGCTCTGTACAAACTACCCTAAAGACTGGGGGTAAGTGAACTGTTGCCTGAGGGGAAGCAATGTTGTACCAGAAGGACAGGATTGCTGAGGACCCTAATTTCTGCCAGTTGCACCAACTGGGTAACTAACAGGTCCATCTCAGGGGTGGGGAGAACAGTGTAGTTGTAGCAAGACTTTTATGAGGTCAAAGTTTATATTCACAGTATGTTGTATGTGGGTTTAGTGAGTGATAAAGAAATGTTAACCATGTTCTAAACCTGAGCATTTTACAGTTAAGCAGCCTGCTGGGCTCCTATGACAGCTGACTGTTAATGCCAATTTTATTATTAACTTTTTGAAAAACCACCCTTGACAAGGATCAGTTCTACATCAATATGTTGCGCTTTGCAAACGTACGAAGGTAAGGCCCCTTCACCAAGGAATTTTCAGTGAAGGGCTCAGTTGTGGCTAAGTTCAGGACTAGCCTTGTGAACTCTTGTGACTTAAACATAAGCTTCTTACTTTTCCTCCCTTCTGGGTTCCTTGCTCCATGGGAAGAGGGGCTGTCATTAGCTGCTGGCCTAGTATTGCCAGTCTTGTCTTCAAGCCCCCTCTGCTGGAATTAGGTGATGATGGGAGAATCTCAGCTTCACTCTTAAACAAGTGACTTTCTGATGGTTGTAGAGAAAAGCTCAAATGCATTGTCAGAGTGTAGCATAAAGGGTCAGAACCAGAAGACAAATACAAAGAGCCTATCATTTACTAGGTTGAGATGTTTTGTTGTTAAGCCTGTCTTATTTTTGCAGCACTGATGTGTAATTTTTATACAGTGGGGTTGGAGGGTTCTGCAAGAGCCAGTTATGATCCCTCTGAGGTTGTTGTAGCCACACTAGCCAGCCAGTAAGGATGTGAAGACCCTAAACATCACCTGTTCCTTGCATCTCCCTGACACCTATTCCAGAAGTTCATGGCCAGTCATACAGTGCTCCGTAGATCATATGTGGTCAGATCCAAAGTAGGAATAAGGCAAGCAGTGTTACAAGAGGAAGCCTTACTGCCCTGTACAGTCACAGTCTAGCCTTATAATAGGTAACATACAAATGAAGACGGGTCCTAGGTAAGGGTAGCTGGTTAAGGACATTAGGCAGGAAATGGAAGAGGATGGGATGGTTTGACAGGGTGTCAGTTTAGCCAACTAACAAATGATGGCTTGTGCATTAGATTAATATTCAGACCCTGAGAATTCTGTCTTGAGGTGTGGAGAGAAAGACAGAGAAATTTTGAGTTTAAAATGCTTAAGCTTACCCTACTTCTCTCTGCATTTGTATTTTTTGCCCATTTCTTAAATGACTGCAAGTGATCCAGTAGAAGATTTTGTTAATTCTGTTTAAAAACAAAGCAAACCCAACTCTTTTGTTAGGTGATGTCTTGAAACACCCCTTTAATAAAACCTGCATGGAAACTTGCCTACAACTTCAAGTGTTTCTGGTGCTACAGACTCTTGAAGGAGAGCCAAAAGTGTAAATCTGCTGCCTTCTTTCCCTCCACGTTTTGAGAAAGTGGGTAACTGTTCCTTAATTAAGACTTCCAGATTCTTCAGCCTGGATAAAGCTGTCAGGCAGCTGACTCTTGCTTTCCTTGTCAGAGTTTCATCTCCATGATGTCCAGTTTATACTTTAATCCTCATCTTTTACAGTTTACATCATTAGCTTGGTGTTCTTGCTTCTTTTGGGGGCCATCATGCCATGGAGAGCCTAGTTCCCACCCTTTCAAAATCCTTATTGGTGTCTATAAAAGACCTATAAAGGCTTGTCCAGGAAGGAGATAATTAGGTATTTGGTAATGCTCTGTTGAAAGGTTTTGAGCTTTCATTAAAGTTCAGCAATTAACTTCTCAGTTCCTGGTCCTCCTCTGATGTAAATCTGTTTAGTCTCTCAAAGTAGCTGTGTCCAGCAAACACAGTGATAGCTGCACAGATCTGACATTTGTCCCTGGCTGATCACCACCTCCTGAATGTTCAGACTTAACCAGGCAAACCACAAGGCTCTCTGATCTTGACGACAAGGTCAGGCCATATCTGAGTCTAAGGAAATGAGTGAGTAATGTGAACTCACTGGATAAAAGATCACAGTACAAAGCTAATCAAAAAGCTATGTGCAGCAAGTTGCAAGCATCTGATCTAAAACGTACCACTCATCCCTCTTGCACGATAGTAAAGAAACCAATGTTGTCCTACTGGCTGTAGCTTGTAGGGAAAATCTGTCCAGGGCACGCTCTTTCCTTCCTTGAAGAAAAAGTCATCCAAGGATACAGTCTGTGTGAGGCTTTGTCCTTCCCTCTGAGTCAGGCCCTATAAGATGAACTTAAACAGGCAACTTGTGCATTGTCTGAAGCCTAAGTTCATGTTCCCAAAGCTCTAAACAATGTCAACATCTCCCACAAAAGCTCATGCCATAAATAAATGTTACTCTTTAAGCTCCACAGGACACCTTGCTTGTTTTACTAAACTAGACTAACAGGGCTGTCCCTTTGGAACTTGGCAATGTGACAGGCTGCTCCCCAAATCCAGTCAGCTGTGACTTCCCATTCCTGACCCCCCAATTCACCATGTTTTCCTAAGTGACCACTCACTCCTGAGTCAGTCCACTCTGGCCTCTGGCGTGTAACTGGCCCCAAGCGGTGGGTGTATGTCCTCAGCTACTCGATGACAGTTCCCCCAGCAAGCACCTCTGGTCTCAGTTACCACACCAAGAGCCACTGTCTACAGAGACTGGGACCCACTCCCAAGCACCATATGCTCTAGTTGGTCCATTTAACAAAGAAATGTCTTCACTCACACCATCTAATGATCACACAGCTTTAGAGAAAACTACTACTAGTTTATTGATCAGATGATAATTCTAAGTGAGAGTATGGCCAGCCATGGCAGAATCACAATATAATCAGTCAGGAGCAACCACCAGGAAGTGAAAACTAAAAGAAACATACTGACCTACTGTATATACTCATGCATAAGCCAGCCCCAGCCCCACCTCCACCCCCTTATGAGCCCTAAAAACAGGGAAAAATGCAGGACCAATGTGTAAACCAAGGTCCCTTCATGGCCTTGGGCCTCTGACCCCCATACCCTGTGCTGCTGGTTTCCCTGGACTCCCTGACACCTTCCCTGAACCCTGGGCCATGCTGCTGCTGCTGCTTCTGTGGTCTGGGAGACCCTCTTTAACCCCTGGGCCCTGATGCTGTCCCCTTACCTGGCCACTTCAGTGGCTAAGCACAGGCTGGGGCTCGCTCCCCTTACTTTAAGGCCTTCCCCAAGCTGAGCATCTAATATGGCTGCTCTGATGGCTAGACAGATGCTGCCCTCCCCCCAGGAATGCTCAGAGTGGGAGATTAAAAACTCCTGGGCTGGGGCTGATCTCTGCTTTCTGACCTGTGTATAAGATGTGCCCTTTTTAAGGGAATTTTCAAACACAAAAATCTCTGCTTATATGCAAGTATATAGTCCAAGTTCATGCTCAGGTTGTTTGGCCTCAGATGTTTGTACAGCCAATCTTTGCCTGACGCCAGGGAGGGCCCAGATCCTGCTTGAAGTTGTTTCATAATGGAGAGTCCCAGGCAAAAAGCTCCAAACTCTTTCAAGTTGTTTTCTTTTTTTGCAACCCCCCCCCCGCCCCCCAATCCTCCCTTCTGGGTGGAGGTGATCCCTTTGTCTTGTCTGAGCCACCTCAATTAGCATGTCTTTGCTGCTGCTTCCAGGTATTTGCTTTCTCACTGGTGCTGAGAGAGTTTTGTCTGTCCCCCTTCTCCTTTAGCAATGCAAAACATCTTAAACATGTGTGAAGTTGTAGGAAATGTATCATACTAATCATATAGACTAGGTTAGGAGCATCTATACAGAAACACTGCATGGTGAACCTGGCAACAAATCGTACAATCACAATGTACAAGTGAACAGGAAAATCATACAGGTCATAACCCAGGGTGCACAGATGTGTATCCTCTGACAGGCAACAATGTCAAGGTTTTTTAATCCTTTCATCATCTGCTGATCATTCTTAGAAACAGTTGTTTCACTCAGCAAAATGGTCATTGAGAGAGTGACTGGAGGATGAAATGTCACCTAGAGAAGGTGGCATGGAGCTCCTGGGCATTTCTGGAATTCAGGAAAGCAGCTATTTCAAGTGGCCTTACTTGTTAAAAACAGAAGTAACTCTGAAAGCAGAGAAATCTCCTTCTCCAGACTGTGAACTTCATGGGCCAGGTGGGGCTGCTCATGCTAACCACTGAAAGTGTGGGGTCAGAATCTGGCCCCATTTTATCCTCGATTGTCCTAGATGCCCTTTTCCTTCTCGCTGCTCTGAAAGTCAAAATAAGACTGAATCCTCCATGAGGAGTGGTTTTCAGCCATCTTTCATCTGCAGACTGCTAACAAATGGAAGTGCAGACCCCTTTGGAAATGTTAAACCTGGTCTGTGGAGCCCCAAGGGGTCTGTAAACCACAAGTTGAAACCACTGCTCCTGGGTCTCCAGGACTTTTCCTTCTAAAGTGGGGTAGCAAGTCAGATTTCTTATTCCCATCCTTTCCTGCTCCCCCATGTACCCATTCCATTCATAGTCATTTGACCTGCAGCCTTTACTGAAGGAATGCTTAGTGAATTGAATGAGTTGAGTCTGATCTGAATCCAGCTGAGTTTTGTTGGGGTAATGGCTGCAGGTGCAGATTCTTAAGGCTGTAATGATTGAAAGGACCATCATACTCTCTTAGCTTTTCAGAGACATGTCACATGTCATTCCTCAGGGAAGCCAGCAGCACTTGAGAGTTATTATGCAATTCATTGTGTAGTTTGTGCCAGGTAGAAAGCCAAGTTACATAACTTCCTTGCAACCCCGGCGTGTGTGTTGACTGTTTCAAGATTATGCAAGTAACAAGTGCTGTGGTCTCAAAACCTGTGAAATGTGCCTTCTAAGATTCACATTGTTTCACATAAGTTAACAAGGCGAGTTGGATTTCAAATGAAATACTAGCTCAATGAGAGACTTCACTTTTTTTTCTTTTGTCAGATGACAGTTCAGCACTTAATTTCTCACACAAGCATCTGGGTCAGATCCTTGGGTGGGAGTCTGGTCACCAGTGGTGTTCAGTTAGTTGCACACTCCTCTTCATGGTCAAAATTCTATTTTCTGTTTACAACTCTATCAGCAAAAGCTTCTTGGACCCACTTACGGCTGAAATTGTGACTGTATTGAACGTTTGGTTAAAGTCAAGTTGTGTAAAGAGTTAAGGTAATTAAGAGAGATGGCTCGGACAACTTTGAACATTTCGGGGATTTTGAAGGGATCTGTTAACCTATATGTTTTATATAAAATAGCCTATTTCCAGCAGGAAAATCAACTAAGTTGTTGTTGTGTTTTTAAAGCCCACTTGCCCTGCCAGGACCATAAATATTTACTCCTTGGTTGTCTGAAGGAACATACTCTCATTTACACCACAGGTGTGTCTTCACTGACAGCAGTGAAACAATTCAGTCTTCCTGGGTACACTTTATAGGGGTGCTTACAAGACTATGACCAAACACTGCTTGGCCTCCTCTTTTTTGCTCCATTGATTATATACCTCTTTTTTGCAAATATTAAGTAATTTAGGGCATCAGTAGGGACATATAACACCCCCTTGTGGGCTAAGGAATATTGTTCATTGTTTCACTGTAGAGAGATCAAGCATCTTACTCAAGGCCAAAAAAAAAACCCCACCCCTGTTCTGTTCTGTGTTGTACCATCAGCTATGCTGCTGGTCTATGATTAGATGAGGTGTGGCCCTAACTGTTCTTAATGTTTACAACATCTGATGAGCAAATTCCATTAAATAAATGTCTTGTAGCCTTGCCAAGGCAAAATGCTACTTCTGAAGTTTGGGATGGGAAATTACTTGCAGGTTTTAATTCCCGGCAGAGGAGGGAGATGTGAAAATAGAACAGACAGTAGGTTATGGTTACTGGCATGAAAAGCCTACGACAAGCAGGTAAGAGTTCCTGGCAGAAGGGAGAGGCCAATGCAGTGAGGTGTCAGGGAACTAAAGAACAAGCGTGTGGAGAAATCCAAGCCCACGCTTATTTTTAAGGGGCTTTCCACGTTTACCTTCCTGGGAGAAATCATACAGCTGTATTAATGCATCATCCTTTGCAATTCTTTATATGTTTATTGCTGACGTCCACCACAAGCTCTCTTCTTTATCTCTTCTACCACCTTAGCAGTTAGAACTCAATTTTCATTCCAGACCCCCCCAGTTCCTCTGCTAGGTAGTTGAAGAACTTTGTGGTATACTCAGTGTGGCTGTTTCTTCTACCAGTGCCTCTCCTGGCTGGTTAATTTGCCTTCTGTGCCTTCAAGATGGTTCTCTCTTTGCCTCTGCCAGCTGTCAGAGGCAGTGTCTACACTTAAAATGCTATAGTAGCACACCTTCAGCAGGCTTTTAGCACTTCAGTATAGACTCAACAGCGGCAGGCAGGTTCTCCGATCACTGTGAAACAAACAAGGAGTCTTGTGGCTCTTCTGAAGACAAAGCGGCTGAGGAAGTGGGATTCTCTCCCACCAAAGCTCACGTGATTGATAAATTAGTTACTCTTTAAGTGTCACCTGCCTCCTTGCTCATTTTGCTGGCCTAGACTAACACGGCTGGAACTCTCTTTCATCCTGTGTCATATTGCTAATTTCAGGGGAGCCTCTGTTCCTCGTTGGCTAGTTTTCCAGTTGAATTTCTGCATAGCTTTTAAGGGTAATCCCAAAGTGGAGGCCAAATGTGTTTAGGAAGGGATCTTGCTTGTTCTTCCCACCAACACCCCCAGCCACTAGCTGTTTGCACAATACATGCCTGCAGGCCCTTTTATCTGTAATGGAAGGCAGCACACCCTGTATTAACTGCATGGTGTAAACTCTTTTTAGTAGGAAGTTTACTCAGAGGTGGAGGAAGGTAGGTGTGTTACACACAGTTTGTGATTCAAGAGCCAGATCTTCAGTGTGTGTAAATTGGGTCACGTTTAGCCTGTGGCCCTTGGCTGTGGTTGCCTCAGTGCTAGACAGAAATGCACATGTGGAAGGCTTAACCAGGGCTACCATACTTGAACTTCCAAAAAGAGGACACTGCAAGGGTCTTGATCCTGGCCTCTGGCTTTGATCCTGCTCTCATATGCTACCCCCTCCAGCCCCCAGATGGTACTTAGTCCTGGTATGAATGCAGAGGACTGGACTCTGACCTCTAAGGTTCCCTTCCAGTTCTGTGATCATCTTGTCTTAGCCTCCAAAATATAATTTGCTCTCAGTGGGGCACTGTCCACTTTGCTCAGTTTAATAAATCAAGTGATTTTAATAAAAGATCAGGACAATAAAAAGAAAATTTAAACTACTAAAAATCCCCAAAGTGGGAGCAGTTTTAAAGATCCACTTCATTAAACATTTTTAGAAAGAAATTGGTAGTGGTTTCCTATAGTGTGTGAATCTGTGGCATGCACATACAGAGGGCAAGTAAGCACTATACAATGAGACGTGTTTTAAATAATTCACGTTTTAGTCTCTCAGATGACTTAGAAATGTGCACGGCTCCTTGGATCTGTAAAGGAGGAGACACTGTCTCTGTCCAGGACAGTATTATCATTATTAGCATGGAATTAGCAAAATGGGAACTAAGATGGGGGAAAAGAATCTGGAAAAATAAAATCGTTTCACGAGTCATTCACTTCCCAAGCATAAGCAAAAAAAACTAATTTTTGCTTTGTTTGCCCTCTGATTATATATCTACCAATGTAGATCCCATTACTCCCTGATCCCCAAGACCCTTCCTTGTCTTGCCTGCCCACCAGCACCCTGGCCCCCTTCCTGACTAGCCTGCTAACCTCCAGGACCCTTCCCAAGACCCCATGCCCCCTGCCGGCTCCTCAGGGCCCTTCCCTGAGACCCTGACCTGCCTGCCTGCTGGCACCCTGGCCTCCAGGCCCCTTTCCCCTACCTGGCTGGAGCTTTAGGGGTGTCCTGTAAGTAGCTCCCTGGGTCAGGCTGCTCCCACCCTAAACCAGGCATCTGAGCATGCTTAAGGCAAGAGATCTGAAAACTCCCCAGCCTGGCTGCAGTTTTGAGTTTGGAGAGCCTTGGAATAAGGGAAGATAAAATCAGGGACATTTTAAAGGTATTTTAAATACCTGTGTCTCTGGGAGGAATTTTCAAGACCATAAAGGAGGACATGTCCAGGAAAAACTGGATGTATGGTAGTCCTATACACAAATCTAAAGTGCTCAGTCCTTCTCTGAAGAATGGAGAAATGCCTTTGATTTATATCCATCCAGACATGTCTGTGCAAAGAGAAAAACACACTGCCTCAGTCTTACTCCCCGGTTTCCCTTCCCCGTTGTTATCATTCTAGGACAACTTGTATTACACCAGCTAAATGTCAGTGCTAATTTGAAAAATTTCTTCTGATAAATGACTCGCATAATTTTCCACAAGGGCAGCACAGGAGAGAAATAACAATTACAGAACCAGATAACAGCACTCATAACCAGCAGTCATCTTGGTGGAAGAGTTTCTTCAACAGCACATTCTGTCCAAGAAAGTAAAACAAATGGCACAACTAATTCCTTATGTATCAGACTTCACTGAGGACATTACTTCAGCCTTTTATGCATAGCAAACAAGGAATCCTGCAGCATTTTTAAAGACTAACAAACATATTTATTGCATGAGCTTTTGTGGGAGAAAATGCCACTTTGTCCGATGCTTTGATGATGGGAGAGCTTGCATCTTCAAAGTGTCTGAAGTAGGATTTTCTCCCATGAAAGTTTTATGCAACAAATATGTTTGTTAGTCTTTAAAGTCTCCAAAATATTTGAAATTCCATTTCTTGCTTAGTTAGCATGGATAGCTCACATCTCATCTCCTAGTTGGCTCTGGTGTCTCCATGCACCAAATGCTCTTCTGGCTGGAACACACAGAGGCTTCTGGATCTGATAAACATTTGGGGAGAGGAGGTGGTGCAGTACAGGTGCCTTGGATTCCTATTCCAATGGGAGCTTGTGCTATGCCTCGTGAGCAGTCGTGATGTGTTCAGAACAGTGACAACAGATAGAAGTGGCAGACCCATGGGAAACAGGCTGCTGAAAAATGCTGTAGAATGCAGTTGGAGAGCTGTGGCATGACTGGATGGAAATCATGCATCACGGGATGTTGAGCCTGCACCCATGATGCACTGTGATCCTCTGCCCCTTCCCACAACTCCTAGTGGCAGAGTTCCACAGTGGGATAACTATCCAGTAGGCATTGCAATCAGTGTTTGATGCTAGAGTACCAGCTGTGACACGCTTCTGTGACACACTGAGTACTTTTGTTGGCAGACACTAGCATTGTAGTTGCAGTACTTCTTGATCATCTCTGTAGCTTGCATCAACACCACTTACTAGTGTAGACAATGCCTCAGACTGTGATGGAGCTATGGCAATGCAGACCAGTTGAGAATCTAGTGTTGTTCTAGCTCTGAAGGTCAGAGACACTCCTTAGTGGTAATATTTTATAGATATTGTGCTTTGATCATCTGCTGTTTGTGTTCTTTGTATAGTTATTAATGCCTCTGCAAAGAAGGTGTAAAACTCTACCTAGTAAATCAGCATGGTCGCATTTGATGCAGGTCTAAATGATTATGCAGAGTTGTAAAGGATGCAGGTCATAGCCATTAGGTTTTTCTAAACAGTATCAATACTGTCTAAGTGATGATTAAAATAGATCCGAGTCTGTCTGACCTCTGTTTGGGAGGAGGAGGGGATCTAAATCTAATCACAAATTTAATTTTGTATTAAGCTGTGTGTGGGTTTGGTTGTCTTTTTTGTTTTGTTTTTCCTTTTTTCTGGCTTTGATTCTCCAACATTTTGTGGTGAGTAGTAAATTACTCTGCTGAGGTGCTGTACTTACTCGGAAGGAATGCTTGTGAAACAAGGTGTTAACGAACGGAAAATCTTATCTTGTGTAACAATGTTTCCTGATTTTTGTCTCTTTATTGTTTTACTCTTATCCCCTAGTCCTAATTCCAATGAAGGACAGAGTTCAAAGGGGCAAGCATAGGTCTGACTCATATATGGGTTATTCACACAGCCTGAGGAGGTTTGTGATTCAAGTAAAATGCTATGCACACGAGTTTTTATTTCATGTATTGGTTCTTAATTGAACACTGTTTCATGCAGTGCAACTCTTACTGGTGGCCTAAGGCAGAGCCACAATGTGGCGTTTTGCCACTCAGGGCATGTTCCGATCAGAACATGCCCCTTCCCATAAGTGGCACTCGGAGGCAGCTTTGCGGCGCTGGCTCTTTAATAGCACGGCTCTTGAGCTGCTTTGGGCTGCATGGGGCTGTGCCCCGTCAACCCTGCCATAGTTATAGCCCTGGCCTAAGGTGTAGCTCCTTGCATATACCACCCCACTCCCTCTCATCTCCCAAAGTTTGATGTGGGATTATAGATCTTGGCTTGATTGTATGATTTGGACTTGGAGTGTTAGTAGTGCCAATGAAACAGTGAATTAAAGTAACCAGTCCGTCCATGTCCAGTCCCCCTACTACAGAGTCTGTCAGATAACTCTTCATTGAGAGTGGTGGTTCCCAATGTTTTCAGCTTGAGGGCCACAGATAGATTTTTACAGTGGCCATCTGTCTCCGCCATCAGCCATTCCCCATCTCCCCACCCCCCACACTGCAGCCAGACAGACAGAGCTCTCACTTGCATCCATGTTGATCACCTGTCCGCTGGCTGTAGCAGGGAAACCGTATGCGTCCTGTAGCCCTGTGTGCTCCACTTAAGTCTCTAGGCAGTGGCTCCCTTCTTTAGCCAGGAGGATAGGAGATCATTTCTTGCTCTACTCCCACTGGCTCTAGCAGGGACCCCATTGCCTATGGACTTGCGGAGCTGGAGCTGGAGCTGGAGTCCGGGTTGGGGGGAGGGAGCTCTGGTCTCCCATCCCCTTGACTGCACCAAGGAGCCTAGCCCTGTGGCAACATGCTCCATCTAGGCCCACAGGCAGGGGCTCCCTTGTGCAGCCACTGGAAAAGGAATAGAATAGACTCACAGGGCTGGAAGGGACCTCATGAGATCATCTCGTTCAAGCTCCTGGGGTTTGAACCCAAGACTTTCTGCATGTAAAGCAGAGGTGCTAGCCACTACACTGCTTGCAAGGTGGGCCACTTTGAATGATCCCGTGGGCCATTTTTGGCTTGTGGTTCCCAACCTGTCTGTGGGCTACTACTCAAGGATCAGGGGTTAATGTATAATTTGGGGGGCACTGGAACCCCCTTAAATCTCTGCAGGTCTGGAACCCCTTCACCCCAACATGCCTGCCCCACAAACACCTATCCTCCCCTTTAGCTACTGCCTCCGAAACACCTACCCCGCAGACCACTCTTTCCTCGTGTCCTCCTTAGCCCCAATCCCTACTCCCTAAGCTCCCTGCCCCCATTCCAGCCCTCCTAACCCCCCATCCCCAGCTCCCTGTCTTCACCCCCTTCTCCCCGATGCTTTCCTGCCAACTGCCTGATCTCCCCACCCCCAGCCCCCTTACCTGGCTGCGGTGGCTGAAGAGCTGGGATGGGGAGAAGGAGGCTGGGGCCAGGTTGCATATGCCGCTCTGCCCCAGCTGGAAGGAGCTGAGCCGCCACAGGCTCTGGCGAAGAGAGGGGAGGGGTGGCTGGGCTGGCCCCAGCCTGCAGCCCCTCCCTTTTGCTGGCCTAGGGGAATGTGCTGGAACGCAGTGTTCTGGTGCATCCCTGTATTTCTGGGGGGCCCCGGAATGTGGCATCCTGGGCATTCCCCTATTTTTAGGGGGGCCTGGAACACTGGTTCCCTAAAAATAGGGGGCCCTGGAACAGTGTTCCGCAATGTTCCCCTTACTTTACCCACTGACTAGGATGATGGCGAGGATACATGCCCTCTTCCAGCAGACACACATGGTGATGAGACAAAGTGGGGAACAAATGGGCAACTTGTAATTGTAACTGTCCTCATACCAGTTTGAAGTTCAGGGATTTGGGGGCAAGGCTTTACTGAGCCAACACCCAGGTAAGCCTCACAAGTGCCTGTTCATCAGTGTTCTGGGAGGTTCTTTGGAGACACAGTCCAGTGGGCTCTTTGAAAACCACCCGCCACAGTGATATCCTTGGAGTTTGTCCAGAAGGTATATAGGAATGCAAAGTCTGCTGCTGCTTGTGCAGGGGGAGGCTGAGGTTAGGAGGACCTGATCTCACCCCAAAGCCACCATAGGATTCAGGCTGCCCCAGAGAATCAGCTCTGAAAGTCTGTCTTGTGCTGCAGTAAAGCTGCTTTCTTTAAATCTGGTGGTGGTTTGGTTTTGGTGTCCCCGCCTAACCACTTTGTCCTTCGTTGGTATTCACACTATTAAAGCATTGAACTGGACAATAAAATTTTTTGGGAAACCATCAGCACTGTAATTATCTCGCTAGAGAGATTAATAGCAGACTCTACATGGAAATCAAAATGTTTCCTCACTAGTAGTGACAAGTCTAAAACATATAATGCTTTGTGGGGAAAAAAAGATTGATTAATTTCTTTCTGTCTGATATCTGATTGGCGGGGAGAGGTGTTGCCTAGATACTGAAGCACAAATGTGGTGGTCTTGGGGCAGGTGCCGATCTTTTTTTGGTGGGATTATTTTTTTTCCACTGGATCTGACTTGAAGCAACTTGACCTCTCTTCCTCACTCTCTGGCTATGGCTTTACTGCAGAAAAAGGGTTTTATGTATGTGTGAGCGACAGGATCATTGACACACACTGTCTCTTGTAAAATGCTGGAGGGAAAGAGGCACCCACCTGCCATTTTTACTATCAGGTACTAAGCAAGGTCAGAACTATGCCCTTTCCTAGTTTACCTCATGGTAAACTTTACAGTATGAGAGCTGGTGCATGTTAGCTATTCTTCTAGGGCTGATACGCTCCCAACTTTTGAAATGTTTTTAAATGGTTGAATGGAAAATGCTTTATCAATGCAAATTATTTATTATTGAAAGAGAGGGCTGTGAGGTGACATCTTTTATTGAACCATCTTCTGTTGGTAGAAGAAAGACATGCTGTGGGAGGTTCTCAAACTTTTTTTGCTGATAGCCGCTTTGAAAATACTTCAGCCTGTGATGACCTCCCCCACCATTCCATGCTGGCATTCATGGAAGCAGACGGTTTATGATTTCATAACCAGTTTTGAGGACCCTGGAGCTATACAATACAGAGCCCTTCTTCAGGTCTGGGAAGGTAGCCAGCGTCTCTGAGCTCAGTATAGATTGTGAAGTGTTTTGTAGGAAACGACTTAAAATGAAAACACATTCCAGAGGGGCAGCTGTGTCAGTCTAATTCAGCAAAACAGACAAGTGGTCTTGTGACACCTTTAAATACTAATGACATTTATTTATTGCATGAGCTTTCGTGGAAGAAAATCCCACTTTGTCAAATGCTCGAAGTGGAGACTCCATCTTCAAACTTCTGACAGTGGAATTTTCTTCCATGAAAGCTCATGCAATAAATAAATTTCATTAGTATTTAAAGGTGCCACAGGACTCCTTGTTTGTTTGGTGGGTGTGTGTGTTTTTTTTTTTGTTTGTTTTTTTTTACTTAAAATGAAATTGGCAATTAAGGGTTAGCAGGCAGAAGGATGTGCTACAAATGGCAGTAACAAGCCATAAAACCAGTGTTTTTATGTAGTCTGTAATTTATGGTGTCTAGCAGACTTACGAACTTAAGTTCCCAAGCTGGTCTTTTGAATGTGTTGTGCAGGTTTCCTTTGAAGACTGAGACAAAAATCATATTTGGTGTATTTTTCCTCCCTCCAAATTCTCTGAATCCCTCAATTTTGAAGTTCTGGAGTCTTGCAGTCAGCAAATGTATCACTTGAAAAATGATAACACATTCACATGAGGAAAGAGGATGAACCAAAAGGAAGAGGCTTTCTATAGAACAGAGGTTCTTGTGGGTCATAGCTTCCCTCTCTCTTACCAGAAACTCTCTTGGAAACACGCTTGGGCAACTAGTACCAACCCAGTTAGACTGCTCTGTTGGCTCACATGCTGTATTTTCTTCTTTCCCATGGAAGAGAACCATCACTAATTTTAAAATGTTTTTTGTCTAGTGGAAAATGCGTTTTTTATGAAGGCAACAGGTGGCGTTATTGCAAGCTGGGATTTATTCCTCCTCTCCAACTCGGGTGGACTCAGAAAAAGGTCAAGGATGATGGCACTCATCTATGAAATATGAAACCCATTTCCAGTGCTGCACCTTTATTTTTATAGTATGTGTTCCTCCCCAAATTCACATAACTGTTGTACTTCTCAAAGGTTGCAGTTCCTGAGAAATGATTTTCTTATCTACCCAGGGGAAAGAATGTGCCAAAGTGCCAAGCCGAAAAGGGAGAAGATAAAACAGAAATAAATAACTCGGACCCATTTATTTTAAGATGATTAGACTGATACATTTATCATTTTCTAAAATAAACTTTAGTCTCAAAGGGTTTAGCAAATCAAGTAACAGTAACAATTAATTTATAAGCCTTTACAAATGTCTTGCCTGTATTCATCCATGCTCCCAGAAGATTAATCTTGGGCCAGATTGTGTGCAGTTTTTCTAGTAGGGGGAAGAGCACATAGAAAACTACCTATTCTCTAGCATGAAAGGTTTCCTGGAGCATTAAATAAGTGGCAAATGGCCAATGTCCATTTCCTGTCAAGGGCACTATCTGCTGGGGAGGGGGCACAATGTCTGCAGCATCCTTTGCCAGAGGAGTGTGGTGCTCCTTTTCAAAAGACAAGCAATGCATGGCTTCCCACCCTAAGCCATTCTACCTTGTAACTGGCACCATTCTGTTCTAGTAGGGCAGGATTTTTGCTGCATTTATATCAATTTTAATCTTTGCAGCCTACTTCAGTGGGCCAGTATAGGTGAAATTCTTTTTCAGAATACTTGATTGCCTGACAAACCTAGCTAATATGTCCCAAGGTCCAGTTCACACTACTGAGATCTCAGGGTTGCAAGTCCCTAACATACAAAGTATAATGATGCTACAAGTGCAATTTGTCAGGGAGTTGAACTGACCCCATCAAGTCAAATAATGTAGTTGGATTTTCTAATGGACAGGATAATGTGTGAGCAGGACTGGATGCCTTTCTATGATTCCTAAATTAATAGGAGCACTATCGTGTGATTAGGGGGTGTCAGTGGTGCTGTAACTTAGATATTGTATTACACCCAAAAAACTTAGATTTTTTGTTGCTCTTTGAAAAGTGCCACAAGACAGCTTGCTTGTTTTTTGCTGAACTAAACTGATACAGCTACACCTCTAGAACGGCAAAAACACTTGGTTTGTAATGTTCTTTTAACTTAAACCCAAGCCCCCACCTAGGCTTAGGAAATACCAGAAAGAAGGTTGTTTGTGCAACCTTAATTTGTCCGCTTTGTGAGTGTGCGTATGATAGTCTTTAATTACATGATCATATCTTATCTTTCCTCAGCCTCCTGCCTCCTTCAGGGTAGCGATTCAGTGTCTCTCTTAATCTTCTTCCATCCGTGAGGGGCCCAAAGCCTTGCTTAATAGACACCATCCAAATCTTGCATTTTCTAAAAACGTAGCAATTGAGAACCATTGGCATAGAAGACAGGTGAGCTGGTGGGTGGCTGAAGAGATCTGCATATGATGCAGAATGCTATTCTCATGGGTCTTGGCAAGTTGCTGATGTTTCACAGTGAATGTGGGGCAGTGTTGTTTCACTAAGTATCTATAGCCATAGCAGTCAGTGGTGGCCTGTAAAGTCCTTGTAACAACATGTATAGCTTTGTTAAACTCTGCAGTGACTAGCCTCATGTGAGATGAGACACCAGACAGGACCATGCTGCTCTGCTGTTGAATAGCAGAGTACAAGGGCTGATGTTCCAAGCATCAGAGCATTCACCCCCAATTTGATTCCCCCCCCCCAGCATGTGATTCCAAGGCTGCCATCTTCCTCAAGCAGTTTTTGGTACACTAATCACTTCTCCAAAATCACACGAGATAAACCAGGTTTGGGTCAAAATGCAAATGGTAGATGTTGAGGAATATGTTGCACCATAGCTTGCAGTCGCATTAGGCAGCTGGACAACACTAGGCATAGTTTTAGAAAAGCCTGGCTGCAAGCGCCCTCGGCTATAGTAGGAGCCATGAGCTTCACCTCTTCATTCAAGAGCATGTCAGTTTGGGTGTGTTCACACAGCAGTCTTATTTTGAAACAACAGAGGTTGTTTCAAAATAAGAAAGGCCATGTTCACACGACGCACCATTGTTTCAAAACAACTTAAATCCCATGTGGGGACGAAACAACGTTGTTTTGAAACAATTGTTTCGAAACAATGCTGTCTGAACATGTTGTTTTGAAACAATGGTGACTTGTTTCGAAATAAGTGTTGTCTGAACATGCTATTTCGATTCTTGTTTTTTTGCTTAATTCGAATTAACTTATTTTGAAATAAGGCGTTATTTCAATACAACTTGTATCGAAATAACCCCCTGTGTGTGAACATAGCCTTTCTGAGAAGAACTGAGCTTGGTAGCTGCAGCAGATGTCGTCAGCACAGATGAACTTGCATGAGATAAACTTGTTGGATTGCTGATATATGCATTGAGTAGTGTTTTTAGTGAAAGAACAGCCTTGCAGGAGACTATTTTATCTGATGCTTCCAAGACCTGCAGCAGTTGCCTATGTGTACTCCAATAATCTGTTCTGTAGAAAGAGCTCTACTACTTTGGCCACCCAATACAGGGCATCCCAGGAGAATTTAAACAAAAGACTTCTGTGCCAAACTGTATAGTAGGTTTCAGTCAAATCCAAGAAGGTGGCTCCTGTCTTTGGATTTTGTTGAAAACTGTTTTTGACAAAGGTGGTCAAGACCAGGACTTGATCACAAGTGCTTTGTCTTTTCCTACACTTTGTTTGCTCCATTTGCAGATTGCTTTGTTGGCAAATCAAATACCTTGAAGCGTACTGACAGCAAGGATATGGGCAATAACTCAACACACTAGGGGTCCTTGACTGTCTGAAGAAGGGCAATGTGACCTGGGGCCCTGGGAGAATGCAGCTGTTTTTCCCCACATGCCCCACATGGAGCCAGCTGACAGGGTGACCTTTGGCCGGCCCTATGTGTGGGGAGAGCCAGCACTTTGTAGCCAGCACAAGGATCTTGATCTGGCCCTGGAGCCGAAGTGGTGATTGAGGAGGCCCTTTCCTGAGCTCAGCTGAGGAGGGAGGTGGAGGCGACTATTTAGCCCGGCCTCTGAGTTGCTCAGTGTGGACTATTAAGGCAATAATCTTGATGCCAAATGTTAAAGTTGTAAGCAAGTGAGAACCGAAACTTACAATGGAAAGTGTCAGGCAGTCTTCACTATAGGCAACACTGCTAGCTCCCCCTATAGTAAAATAATAATCAATAACAACATTTGCAACGTTCTGTGCTTGGAGAAGGGTAGACCAATCTTGTGCTTCAGTACATAAGATGTTGGGACAGGGAGGCTGCCCTTTCTCTGTGCCTTTTCTGTAGCACCATGCAATTAGCTAGGTCAGGGGTCTGCGACCTGTGGCTCCAGAGCCGCATGCAGCTCTTTGGCTGCCTCCAGGGCCCCTGCTACCGGAGGACCTTGCAGTTAGCCCATGCCAGGCTCTGGGCTCCCCACCATCACTGGTAGACCCTTTGGGGGCCCGCTCCTGATTCTGGGTGTGTCCTGCCACCTCCTACCAGCGGAGACTGCAGGAAGACCTAGTGTTACCAGACGTCTGGCAAACGGAGGACATGTCCTCCTTTTTGCCTTCATATCTTTTGTCCTCCTGGCATTTTAAAAAAAGGTGTGGGGTGGTTTTGGTGTGTTGGTCTGGATTTTTACTGATCAGTAATAGAATGTTAAAAACCTCCTTGCGGAGCGGGGAGTCTTCCCCCAGCTGCTGGAGATCAGAGCTGGTCACATGCATTCACTGTCCAATCACAGCTCAGCACACACCAGGCCTTTTTGCTAACTCTGGAGACTGCTTTTGCAAAGTTGCCTAGATAGCTCAGCTGATAGAAAAGGTCTCTTTTAATCTTGGGGTTGGGGGTTCAAGATCTGCAGAAGGTCCTATTGTTTTTGGCCCTTGATCCCTGCTAAATGGGGGGGGGGAATAGGGATACTAATAAAATAAAGTCTACCATAAATAAAATTACTAACAAGGACCAATTAAATAAAACCACTAAAGGAGCAGGTTTGAACTGGACAAACAAGTTAAACTTTGTTTTTAAACTGTAAAAATGGACTGTGATGGAAAATGAGAAGTGAGTTAACTGGGTTTTTTCCTTTTAAGGTACTTTTCAAGTTTTGTATTCAAAAATTTAGTTTTTTAACTTTAGTCTCATGAACATTAATGAAAGGGTCATGAAAAACTCAGTAAATGAAACACTCCAGTGTGTGGTAAAATACAACATTTTTGTAATTTTCTTTGTTAAAATAATTTAAAAACACATGATATTGTGCAGTTCTAATGCTGCATTCATTAATCATTACCTATTTTCTATGATATAATATGGTAATAACAGTTATATTAATACTACATTTTCTACACGTCCTCCAATGTCCTTTCCAGACCTCCTTCTGTGCTTTGGTATCTGATAACCCTAGGAAGACTCTGCTTCTAGCTCTTCCCACCTGTAGGCCACACGCATTGCGGCTCTCAAAACACTTGGTTATTGAAGGAATTTTTAAAAAAGGCTCTTCCTATCTTTTGGGTTGCTGACCCCTGAGCTAGGTGCAGAAGTTTCTTGCCTAGTTGCCAAAAAGACTCTTGCCTTCCACCTTGAATTGTTTTGTGCAATTCTTCTATAGAAGGTGCCAAAGCTTTTTGACTGCTGCAAGTAACTGGGTGGGGAGGGAACTGTAGTATAATTCTTTCTTAACTTCAGAAGGAACTGTAAGTGGGTTGTAAGCAAGGTCCTGTCTTTTTTTTTTTTTTTAACAATGTGGCTTATTTATTGGAGACACTAAATTGTACAGTTTGGCTGGCTCAGTGGCCTAGAGGTAAGTCCTATGCACTACCGACAGAAGATATGGGTTTGTATCCTAAGCTCTTCTTTTTTGTCTAGGTCTCTGAGACAGAAGTGGCTGGAAATGCTACACTGTGCTTCAGGTAAAGTAGGCCTCATTAATGCTATCAGCTGCCCAAATCAGAAGTGTCCGACTGGGTTCGGTTAGGGCTGCTTGCATAGAGGATAAAAAGGGAGGAATATTTTTTTAAACCAAAAATTTTATGGAGGGGAAGTTCTTGAGTGGAACGCTCTGCTACCAGGCCCTGGGTTTGACCAAATGTGGCTTCACTCAGCAGCCTTGGGTGGGGTAAAATGACTTAATTCTGGATGGTGGGTTGGAAGGGTGGTTTTCACCGAGGTGGACAAAAAAAAAAAAAAAAAAAGAAACTATTACAGAAAGTGTACAGCTGTATTTGTCTAGGTACACTGTAGAGTACTGTGGAATACATTGTATAAATAGTCTACATATAAAAGTCCCGTTGGGATCATATGAAGTTGGTGCTTTGGAGTTTTAACAGCATTGTGGAGTATTCCAGTGAATTTAGAGCATTAACATGTCACTGAAAGTCTACCTAAAGGGATCTTTATTGACCTGTAGGTAAAGTGATTTTTTTTTTCTCAGCTGCCCTGTACTATCTTGAAAGTGATGTAACTTATCCACTCCTTGCGACAAGTTTCAAATGTTTTAAAACAATACAACCCCCTAACGTGCTGGCACACAAATTTCTCAAACCGTTTGCTTCTCTTGGATTTTTTCTATGTACATAGTAGTAATTTTTAATAAATGTGGTGTGTGCTGGGGCAAAAAAAAAAAAAAAAAAAAGCATTTGCAGGATATCTGGCTTGATCATGCACTTTCTGTCCTTTTGTTCCTACAAAGCAAACAAAACCAGAAGTGTAGGCCTAACAACTCGTGTGTGACTGATACAAGACCTGAAATGAGGTCATCAGTGTCTCACAGTGACAGTGTATCACAGCCACAAAGGGACCCAGAAGCTTGCTATGTGGAAATACTTTGTGAACTTGCAGAAATATTTTGCAAATCAACACAATGGGCCACATCCTCAGCTGATGTAAATAATACTGTCCTGCTGACTTCAGTGCAGCTTCCCCAATGTGCATCAGCTGAGACTTTTGCTTTTGATTGACACTTAGTCATGTGATGGCCTGTGAAGACAGAAATTCCCATGTGAAGCTGGCATTGTAAGATGTCCTGCAGGAAAGACAGCTTATTTGTTTTTGTTTTGTTTTTTTCCCTTCTGTGGGAGTCACATTTTGAGAGGCTTCTCTATGTGTGTGTGACTACAAAGTGGCATATGGTGTGTGGTGTTTTTTAATATATAGTTATACTTGGTTTTATAGCCTTGGTCTCTGTCAGAAATCCTGATGATAGGGATTTTTTTTTTCCAACCACTATTCTTAAGTAGCCTGTTCAGTGTTTCTGTGAAATTTTGTGGTCTGTCAGCTGCATTTTATGAGATTCCCCAACTACTGGAACACTAAATAATTCAGCAGAACAAACAAGGAGTCCTGTGACGCTTAAAAACTAATGGATTTATTTATTGCATGAGCTTCCCATGAAAGCTCATGCAATAGATAAATTTGTTAGTTTAAGTGCTGCAGGACTCCTTGTTTGTTTTGCTAAAATAAACTAATATGGGTACCTCTCTGGAACTAAATAATTTGGTGTTAACCTGGTCTTTACATTGTCCTTTTTTTTTTTTTTTGAGCTACTCCTCCTAGAGTTATCTGATCCCGTCTTGGTAACCAGCTGTTGCTGAGCTGGCATGCTGTGAGGCACTGATGAAAGGTGACAGGCTGTGGGAGAACTATTTGAAAAGTGCTAATAGCAAAATATCATATCTGTGAAAACTAGGCTAGTGTGACAAACCCATCTGAATCCAGTGTAAAAATGATCAATTTAAAAAAAAGAAAAAGCTTTCATTTTTTCTAAATCCTCAGCAAAATACAAAGATTTATCAGCATAATGGCAGAAAAATTACATTAGAACCTGTCCCTTTTCAAGGGGGAAAAAGTGGAGCTGCTTCATTTAAAGGGGCCAGCCATCCTGTAACAAGCATGGAAATAAGTGACCTGAAATTTAATGAGTGCTGTACACTTGTTGCGCCATTAGACTTCAGTAAGGTAACACCTGATTAAATATGGACTCTGAAGTCTGACCCAAACTTGAAAATTTTGGCCTGTGTCATCTTAGGGTGTTGTGGGTTGTTGGTTTTTTTTTTTTTTTTTTTTTAAATGGCTACAGCACTTAGCATCCCTGTGGTGTTCCAAGGCCTGAGTATACTGTTTGTCAAGCCCTCAGGGCTGTTAGGATGAAAAGTACTATGGAAGTGCAAAGCATGATTGTTGGTTTAAGTAACTAGGTGTCAGAAAGCATCTTGTCCATAAATTCATGGATTCGTGGCACACTCTCATTTCTGATGTAGTCTTAACCTGTCAGCAATCAGATGATGCTGTACATTTGGGTAGTAAATAGAAAATGCATTTTGGAATACATATTTTTAATGCAGAGTTTTAGAAATGCACATGTGCACACACCTTCACACTGGAGACCTGCTTGTTCCATCCTGGGGTACCTCTGTTGCCCCCAATGACACTGAACTGATAAATAGGGCCCAGAGGTCCTGTTCAAGTCCAGGGCAAAATAGTCATTGATTCAATGGGCCTGAGTTCTTGGTGCATATCCCCATGTATGCTGGATGATCAGAACAATCTTAGTGCCAATTGCAGATTGGCATTTAGATTCCCCTCTTCCATGGTCAATGCCAGATCTTTTTCAGCAATAGCTAAGAACAGACTGACACACAAGAAACCGACTGCATTAGAAGCAGACTGCATTAGACAGGCTTTCTTTTTAGCTCCTAAATACATCAATTTAAAGGTAAGAAATTGCCCATTGTCATCACTCTGACATCCATCAGTCTGTCCATAAAACTAACAAAAGAGCAGGGAGTAGGGAAGCACAGAAAGACAAGGAAAGGATTCAGTAGGGAAATCCTGGAGAGGCCCTTCACACCCTGGTACCAAATGCTACAGAGCTGAGGCAACAATTTACGAAGGTGTGAACAGGCTTTTAAGCCACAAGCCTGACTTGTTTTGCAGTCTGAATCACTGATGGGAATGATGCTCAGTTTCTGCCATATCTTGGTCTTACTCAATTTTAAATTGTACCTGCTGGAGATTTCCTGTTTTGAGAAATACTGTTCTTGGAAGCGTTACACCTTGACTGACTTTACCAGTAGGAAGCAAGTTCAGCTTGATGTAAATGTTTGGTTAATGTGAAATTATTATTTCTCTTGTAAACTTGTGTGCATAATCTCATTTCCTCAGATGCATGAAATGGAAACTGCAGTATGTTAGGCATGTATGCAATGAAGGATGAGTCACTCACAAGGTCAATTCAAATCGTTCCCGTGAAGTGGTCTGTCAGCAAACCAAACAATGCGCATGTGGGCCTTTAACAACAAGAGCATACACACCTACCCCTTTGGAACTTATCCATAATGATTTAGAAGAATAATGACATCTTCCTTCTGACTGCATTATTTGAAAGGTTGCAGGCCCTATATGCTTAATGTGATCTTAAGTTCCAAAGCGGGGGGGGAGGGTAGCTATGTTAGTCTACTTCAGCAAAAGAGTCAAGGAGTCCTGTGGCATTTTCAAAAGACTAACATTTATTGTGTGAACTTTCATGGGAGAAAATCCCAGCTTGTCAGGTGCTTTGAAGATGGGGGGGGGGGGATAATTTACAGAATGGGAGGAAGATAAGATTATAATCCTGTCTCCACAGTTTTATAGATGTGAGGTTTTGATTCCTCCATGTCCCTAAGTATAACAGAATTATTTATTGCATGAGCTTTCCTGGGAGAAAAATCCCACTCCATCAGATGCTTTGAAGGGTGGGAATTTACAGAATTGGATGAGAATAAATGCAGGGGAGTGTAAGTCATGGGATCAGGTCATACTGCAACATGTCTTACACTCCCATGCATTTATTCTCATCCAGTTCTGTAAGTTCCCTCTCTTCAAAGCGTCTGAAGTGGGATTTTTCTCCCACGAAAGCTCATGCGATAAATAAATCTTAGTCTTTAAGTGCCACAAGACTCCTTGCTTTTTTTCGCTTTACTAGACTAACACAGCTGCCCCTTTGGAGCATCCCCAAGTATGTGACTTCTATGAAACTATTTGCATGTATAAAGTCAGGCATGTGCTTAAGTAGCTGGCTGAATGGGACCATGTGCATGTATAGTCCTGAGCTGAAAACATCAAAAGATCTCTTCACAATCTGGTTGACATTGTAGGAGTCCTGTGGCATTTTAAAGACTAAGAATTTTATTTATTGAAAGAGCTTTCATGGGTGAATCTCACTTCTAGTGTCTGACACAGTTGGATTCACCCATGAGAGCTCACATGATATATAAAATTGTTAGCCTTCAAAAGTCCCAAAGGACTCCATGTTTGTTTTGCTGAACTAGACTAACACAGCCACCTCTCTAGAACTTGTTGATATCTTGTTTCTTCCATGAAAAAATGGAATTCCGTACTGAAATTCTGATGTTTGGGATACAAAATTTTCCATGAATTAGAGGAAAGAGATCAGTAACAGACACACACCTAGCAGACACTGCCATCCTTGGGGGCCTGTGGAGGTCGCCCCACTCTCCTCCCTACTGCTGCTCTGCCTCCCTTCTTTCCTGCCCTCTACTTTAAAACTGAAGGCAAGGGGTGGGGTGGGAGCAGAGAACCTGGCATCTGCGCTGGCCCGCCTCACCCTCCAGTGTGTGTGTGGGGGGGCAATTCCCCCCCCTCCTCCCAATGGCTCTGCTAGCATCTTTTCAAAGAGATTCCTGTGCTCAGGGATCTATCAGGAGAAGCAGGTAAAAAAGAGAATTCTGATTTCTTTTTAATTAACTGATAACTAGAATAAAGAATTTGGAGAAACTAACCCTCTAAGATGACGCTAAATGTGTCCATTAGTTAATACTTTGGTGTTCTGGTAGTTAACCTGGGCCAGATTTTGATCACAATTACTCCAGTGTAATTACCAGTGACATTCATCTGGAGTTAACTAGTGTGATTTGAGATCAGAATTGGGTATGAAATCTCTACCTCACAGATCTTGTGCTATAGATATTTGATTGACTATTACTCCACACAGGTATTGAGCAGGAACAGCTCTCTCTTGTTTGAGAGCATAACACTGTCCTAAGATGGTCAGGTTGATTGATGGTGTGTTGTGTTGTGTTGTGTTTAAGACTGTTACCATTAAACATTGTTTTTTAACAGTATTATTTAAAAGGCTGCCCACATGGGAACATCTTGATGATTTTCAGTGGAGCTGTATTGGACCAAATTCTCAGCTAGTATAAGTGGTACTCCAGCTCTGGTTTGTCTACAGCAGTGTGTATGTAAGATATTGGTTTTGTAACTTTTTTTTGTTTCTTTTTTTGTTTGACTCCAGAGCCCATACATACAAATGGTTTAATGTTCCCATGCCTCCTACTAATGGAGGGCCTGCTGCAGAGCATAGTTTTTGTATCAGCTTTAGAGGATCAGAGACCTTCCTGAGTCCTCACTCTTCTGCTTTACACTGCTGCATGTTGGGCAACCAGAACTTGGCCTCAACTGTTCAGGAGCAAGAATGATTATTTTCCTTTCAATCCAGATTTATGTTAATGTTTTGAAGGGTTGTAGGTAGGCACAGTGCTGAGCTTGTGTCCACCACTGGACAAAGTGATAGATGAATGACAATGGAAGATTTCTTTCTCTTCAGAATGAATTATTTTTCTAGTGAAAACTTTACACCTCTGTTCATTCTGATTAGCTCTACTATTCCAAACAACCAGCAGAGGTGGACAGCTTAGAAAGGCTGAAGTATGGTCTGCAGAAGAGAAGACAGAGAGGGGATTTGATAGCAACCTTCAGCTATTTGAAGTGGTGCTTCAAAGAGGAGGGAGCTAGACTGCTCTCAGTAACAGAGGACAAAACAAGGAACAATGGTTTCAAGCTGCAGCTGGGGTGGTCGTGGTTGGATCTTACGAAAAACTTTGACACTAGGAGAGTGGGCAAGCATTGGAATGGGTTACCTAGGGAGGTGGTGGAATCTCCATTTTCGGAAGCATTTAAGACTTTTATTAGACAAAACCCTGGCTGGAATGATTTAATGGGATTGGTCCTGCTTTAGCAAAGGATTGGACTAGATGACCTCATGAGGTCCCTTCCAACCTATATGATTCTACATTGACACATGTCTCAGGAAGACATAGCAGCATCTCAGGAAGAGTTAGAGGCATGATCAAAATAGATGTATCAGCTAACTTCTTCATCTGACAGCTGCAACTGAACTTTTACCTCTCTTTCAGGATTTGCCTACACAGGGAACGCACAGCAAACAAAGATGTGGATAGAAATACAGCTGTGCCAGTGGTGTTGAAGCATTGTTAAAGGCGCTGTTTCATGACAAATGCTTACGTTTTGGATCTAGAGCTAGGAAAGGGTACTGTTTTTCTTTGGGGGGAAAAATAAATTAAACTGTGAATTCCCTCTGACTATATTTCAAATCAAGCATCTTGTATTGCTTGAGTAGGTGGGACATGCAGTGGTATATGGCAGCGATTCCCAACCTTTTCCTTTATGTGGATCACTACATAATCACTGAAAGCTTTGCAGACCACTATGTAAGCAAGCCATTTTTAATCTTAGCCTGTGACTGATGCGAGTCAAACTTGTATATAAACAGATATTAAAAATGCAGCTATTTCTGATTAATTTTATTGTGCTCACTCACAAACATATTGCACTCATCACAGTAGATTTATCTGTGGTAATTACCTCCTCCCCCTCCCCCCCATGGACCACCTGCAGTACCTTTGCAGACCCCCAGTGGTCAATGGACCACAGGTTGGGAACCACTGGGGATATGGCATTGGTAATTTACTTGTGTGAGTCTCTGGGTGAGTGGATCAAGGGGAAAAAATACTTACTTAGGAGCAGGGGAAATAATGAAGAAATGCCCCAGTGGTCCAGTGTGGTTCTGCTTCCTCATTCAGCTTATAAACAAAGTAAAATATTTAAAAATGAAAGGCTTTATATTAAAGATGGGGTGGAGTGGGAGGTGTTAAAGCTAGACAAGAATCCAGAACCTCTGCTTGCGGAGATTCCTACTGCAAACATTCATTGGCTGGTTTTCTTATTGCTTTGCTCTCTGCTCATGTACTATGAATCCTTCCTGTCCTGCCCAACATTATTTCCCATATTATCCTGAAATTACTGGCTAACATTCTTTTGAATAATATCCTAGAGATGGGCAACTGGCCACATACTAGCCTATTCTGTAGTGCATTTGAAAATCACCACTGTATCCCTAAGTCACACACAGTTCCGAGGAGATGTACGGAGAAGGTTTGGATCTTGCTGTGCTCACTCTCATTAATTCCTCGCATTCCCTTTTCGTTAATATTTGTGCATGCTGGAAAAAGTCAGTTAGTCAGGGTAAGTGGATTAATGCATAAATAGAAGTAACAGCAAGTGTCTTCTTTATGGGAGGCTGGCGTGTGTGTGTGTGTGTGGTTTGTTTTTGTTTTTTGTGTTGCTTGCAAGGTGTCTGGGAGAAATCGATGCTTGATACCATTCAGCACAAGCTATCTGAATTTGCCGCTATGATGAATACTCAAACATGTCTGTCTGGCTTCAGGAAAACAGTGCCGGGGAGGTGGGGCAGGGATGTAACAAATTTAGAGCCCAGTCTTGCAGCTCATAATCATATAATCATGCTCATGGATTTTAACAGGGCTACCTACAGGGGCTGGAAGGTCAGGCTTCTAGTAATTAGTGTGATGGGGACTTCATATTAACACTGACCAGTGTGGAAAGGGTGGGGAAATCAACATGTGACATACACTGCAACTCCTCTGCAAAACCTCCCAAGCAAATCAAAAAAAATCCCAGCCGCTAATATTGCTTCATGAGGGGTTTGCAAGGAGTTATGCTGCTGAACAGTGAGATATAAGTCTCGTGGCACTTCTAAAAATTTAAATTTTGTTAGTCTTTAAAAGTGCAACCAGCCTTGTTCTAGTTCAGCAGAACAAACAAACACAACTACCTCTTTGGAACTTGACTGAACAATGTGCTTTGTCAGTAAAACTACCACATTGGGCTGGGAATTGCCTTCAGGTGGGTCGATAAGAGTCATATGAATTAATTTGTATGAATCTTCTTTCTTTTATGGATGACTGTGTTGAGGTGACCTGTGCACTTTCTGAAGAGAAAAGCCTTAAAAATAAAAGAAAGCAAGCCAAGAGCACTGAATAGGAAATGCCCCCCCCCCCAATGCATGTTGATATATGGTATAATGAGGAATGCCACTCCTTGATGGCTGCTTTATATACTGTGTTGTATTACTAATATTGTGTGACTAAACAAAACACATTCTTGGTAAGGGCTTCTCATTCCTTTGAATTAACAAGACTGCCCTCATGGTTGGAATGAGCTAAAGCAACATTTCTTCCTTCAAGTAATTTCATACATCCTAGTACATTTAACAAAATCTCCTGTGTCAAGAGAAGTATTCACTGTTTCATGCTAAATTCTGGTGCTTATCAGAGATTATGGCTTGCCCATGAATGTGAACTGGCAGAATACAGTGCCATTACCATTAATTTACAAGAGTCAGCTGTTCTGTAGAATGACCCTTTCCCTGGTGTCTCCCACACTCGGAAAACTGCCCTTTTGATTACAGTTACTAATCTAACCACAGCCACTTGTTGACAGGTAGGGACAGCTGGATTTAAATCTAGATAGAGCTCTCTCCCCCCCAGATAACCAGTTGAAGACACTTGGCTTTTTAAAAACATCTCTTATCCATTTAAAGGGAGTACATGTTGTAGACCAGTGTAACAGGCTGTGGTTATTCTTGGTGAAGGTTAGAGCAGACTCTGTATCAGGTGCTAGTCCAGTAGTGCCCCCATAACCGCTTATTTTGTAAGGCACAGCCTTATGCTGATTGGCTGAAAGACTTACATTTGCATAACAACTAATTATCTCAATAATTCAGCTGAGGGCTTTTAGCCCATACAGAGTGGAGGGATAGCTGGATGGTGATAATACATCAGACGGAAGGGATTTGTATCAGTTCCACACCTGTACGTGCACAGCAATAATGCCTACATCCATGTCTCTCCTTCTCCTTTGCTCATCCCCATCTATGAAATACAGTTAAAGGAGTTGTTCCTGGTGGAGGGGGTTGGGGGAGAAGATGAACTTCATTCAAGAAATGTGGAGGAGGTTGGACTATAGAGTGGGGTGATAAGATGGGCTGGGCACAGCATTGGATGCAGTTATGTTTGTGGCAGTTGTCTGTAAGGGGAATTCTAAGAGCAGCAGCTAAAATGTGAGCACTGGGGGTTTAAAGGATGCAGAGCATGCTCCAGTGTAATTATGACTTCAGGGTTCCTTCTGCTAACTTGGTGATAACCATGTCCAGCTCTGACAGACAACTGCAGCCTTCGGGTCTGAGTTTTCTTAGTACAGGATGTGCTTATTACCTTGTAAACAGGAAGCAGCCTTGAGATATCATTTCAATAGGTTTTGTGTGTTTTAGCTTTTGAAATCTTGCAGAACAGTCACAGGTGTGGTGGGAGTTTTTGCTTTAATTCTGCTGGGGCCTGGATTACACAGCTAAGCTACTTTTAAATGCAAAACTTTCTGCTGTAAATGCTGCTGCTACTACTTTATTGCTGATTAATTTTCTCTCTCTTTTTGAAGAACTTTGCTTTATCACTTGCACACACAGTTGTGGTTTTCTTAATTATTGAGTAGCTTTTCAAGTATAGCACTTCTTTGTCTCCTTCTCCCCTCAGTTTCTTTAGCCCCTGTGCCAGTTCTCATTGACATCTGAGAGGGTGGTGGTGTGTGTGGGGTTTGTTTTTTTTTGCCATTCACTGTAAAGGAAGAAAGATCAGGCATCATGTTAGAAGCAGTAGTGCTGGATTCAGGCACGAGCCAAGTAAGTCATGGCTTAGAGCAGTGGTTCTCAACCTTTTGCAGATTGCAGCACACTTGGTAGTATGTCACAACCTTTCATGACACACTAGCCAACCTTCCTCAGAGCAAATTCAGCCATCTCCCCAGCTTTCTGTGACAGGCATACCACCGTGTGGTGAGACAGTAATGTGTCCCAACACAGTGGTTGAGAACCACTGGCTTAGGCCCTCATTTTGTGAGGAGCCTCTAAACATGTCAGAGATAAGTCAAAGCTATTTCAATTCTTTTTAGTTAAGTAACTGTTCATATAAAATCTACTACTGAAATTCTGAACCCTGACCTCCTTGCTGCGATCTACACTAGTGAAACACTGGCTTGCAACTGGAAATGGAGTGAGACTTATCCTGGACTGGTCCTCAGTCAGATTTTTTTCCCCTTCAATAATTTAAATGTCCCCATTTTAATTCATCCATATTTTGATTTCATAATATCTCTTGTTTTCTGAACTGTTGCTGTCTAGTCCACATTCCTGCAGTATCTACCTCAAGTCACAATTTGCATTGATGCTCTAGGAAAGAAATATCAATGTTTTGTCTAATTATCTGAGAGCCAGAGTACCCCACAAAAGCTATTTAGATGCAAAAGCCCTTCCCTGCGTAAAAGATGATTTAGAGGGTCTGTGGACAGGAAGAGATTTCTTTTCTCCCCTCCTTCTCCTGATATATATCTTATTGAAGGGCAGGCTAACAAAATATTACTTCTCACACACACGCAGAATGAAAAGTCTCTTCAAAATGGCATTCAGAAAATAATCATTGTTCCTGGAATTGTAAGCTGCATTGGGAGGAGCAGGACCAAGGAGTGGCGTAATTCTCGCCTGAATAGGGACCACTCTCTGTTTTAATTTTGTGAATAACTAACATTCCAGTTATGTTGCCATGGTGACAGTGAAATGGTAACTGTCTGGGCCATCAGTAAAGAGAGAGGCATGCAGTTGTGAGGGTGAGAGCCAGGAGACGTAAAATGCTTTGGGCTTAATAAATAGGTGCACAGGTAAGAGCCAGGGTGGCCAAATGTGCCTGACAGGGGTGCTGTGGTAGAGCCTGTGGCACGTATTTAATATGGAGGCGCAGCCCACAGTCAACAGTGCATGTGCCATCTTGCTCTAACCAGGAAGCTGCTTAGCTCAAGATGAAGCCTTGTGTTACAGGGAGGAGGGCAGGAAATTGTTCTTTAATATCTGAAGATACGATAAGAAACAATGGGCTTACGGTAAATTGCAGCAAGGCTGGTTTAGTTTGGACATGGGGTGGGGTAGGGGAATAATTTGAGAGTTAAGCACTCAAATAAATTTCTCAGGAAGGTTGTGGAATCACCATCACCATAGATTTTTTTTTTTTTTTTAAAAGCAGGTTAGATTAGACAAGCACCTGCTGGGCTGATTAGGATCAGTGGTTCTCCTTCGAGTGCTTGCTCACATGCACTCCAGTTAGGTGTGTGTGTGTACGCACATCATGCACAGCTGCCGGAAAAGTTGTCCCTAGCTGTTCCCTCCCTGTCAGGGTCAGCGACTGAGCCCCATAGAGTCCCGCCTCTATAATCCCCCTTATATGGGCTCACCGACCATTACCGCCTCAGTTCCTTCTTCCCACCGTGACAGCCAGTCGGAGAACAGAACTGATGGTCTCCAGGAGACTCTCTCCCTAGCTAGTTTTTCTTTAGACTTTTTTATTTTTCTATTTTAGTGTAGTTTGAATCAATTTTTTTCTTATTGTTGAGTGCTGGCCTGTCTTTGATCCTCCTGAGCCTGCCCCGGGCTGGGGTATGCCGCAATCTCCTGGCTTTAAAGCCTGTAGTATATGCCACAGGCGTATGCCCAGGAGTAACCCTCACCATACTTGCCTTGTGTGCCTGGGTGAAGAGCATTTATCGGCAAGGTGCCAGATTTGTGAATCCTTCCACCCCCGTACGAGAAAGGAAAGAGCAAGAAGGATAAAGCTCTTGCTAATGGAGGCAGCACTGAAACCTCCTTCCAGCACGCCGGAACAGACCAGTGCTCCCTTGCATGCTCAGCCCCGCTCTGCAGCGAGCTCTGACGGCTCCAGGGTGAAATCAGGGCTCGATGTGGAACACCGCAAAACATCACGGCCAAGGCCAGGAGACAGGCACCGGTCCCAGTCCACGGTGCCCAGAAAAAGGTACCAGCTAGACCACGGCAGATCACCGGCACCCAGAAAAGCAGCAGGAAAGCTGCGATCGGCACTGAGCAGCTCCGCAGTGCTGAGGTCGACACCAGCGCTGGTGGTTGAGCCTGCCCCGACATGCGCACAGGCGAGCCTGGCACTGAGCATGTCAGATGGGGTAGAGGGGGAGGTGGATATGTTTAGCCCTTCCTCCACCCCCGATACCTACGAGGCAGCAAGAGACCTCATAGAGGCAACAGTACCACCTCCCTTGGTGCGGCGAACTTCACCTGCCTCGCCCCTCCTCTAGGCACCGGACTGCAAAGATGATTCAAGTGGAGGCACAATGGCCCCCTGGAAACCACTCCCTTCCTACCAGTGATATTGATTTATGGGCATTCGCAAACCTCTAGGTCACGATCACAGTCTGAGCAACGTGAGCTCTTGTCTCAGCCTTTCCCAATGCCCTGGATGCCCAACTGGCCCTTCTGGACCCCTTGGTTGTGCCACCAGACCCAGGGATGCTACCCAGCACACTCTACATATGGGCTGGCTTGGGGGGGGGGGGGGAGTGGACGGACATTGTTATGAGTCCAACTCTAACACCAGGGGACTCACCAGCAAGACGTAAAAACCAGGGTCAACTTGAAACTCTGTCATGACCTGTGTCTGACACGGACTCAGATACAGGGGCTGAGGGCATGGAGCTGAGAGGTAGCGTATTGTCCAAACCTGACTTCGGGGATCAGACCATCTCTAGGGGCTCCCCCTCCCCACCTTGAGACTATGCTGTCACCGGGTCCGCTGTTACAACCCCGGTTGAGGACAGCAGGGCTTACCAGGACCTCCTTCGGAGGATAGCTCAAAGCTTGGGATTAGAGGTATCAGAGGTCACCGAGGACTCCTCTGATCCTATGGTGGACATCCTATCACCCTCAGGTCCATCTAGGGTGGCTCTACCTCTGATTAAGACTATTGCTAAATCCAAGAGAGCCATCTGGCAATCACCGGCATCAGAGTCCGCTACTCCTAAGCAAGTAGAGAGAAAATACTTTGTCCTGCCCAAGAGTTATGAATTTCTGTACACTCATCCCTCTCCTGGATCACTGGTGGTAGTGGCTACTAATGAAAAGGAGAGGCAAGGTGCCCAAACACTGGCCCCTAAATCCAGAGAAGCCAGAAGGCTGGACCTGTAATGGTTGAAAGATATACTTCACGGGCGGCTTACAACTTCGTGTAGCCAATCATCAGGCCATTTTGAGCCAGTACACCTTCAACGCCTGGAACTCCCTCAAAAAATTTTCGGGGGCTCTTGATCAAAAACTTAGTAAAGAGCTCACAGTGATGATAGAGGAGGGTAAGGCAGTCACCAGGGCCTCCCTCCAGGGTGCATTAGATGCAGCCGATGCAGCTGCCAGGGCTATGGCTTCCGGCATTTCCATGTGGTATAGCTCATGGCTCCAGGCATCTGGACTCCTGTATGAAGTCCAACAGGCAGTGCAGGACCTACCGTTTGAAGGGGCATCTCTTTTCTCAGAACAGACAGACTTTAAACTACACAACCTAAAGGACTCTAGAGCCACGTTGAGATCCCTTGGCTCCCACCCCTAGAACTCGCAGAGACGTCGCTTCAGACCTCTGTCCCTGCCACGGTCGTTCCATAATCAGAGACAAGACTCGGTGAGGAGGAGATCAAGGTTTATTCAACATCCAAGCTCTGGGAAAAGAAGGTCATACCCCTCGGGCAGAGCCGAAGGCTCATCAAAACAGGCTCAGGGCCCTAAGCAAAGTTTTTGAGATTATTCATGAGGACAGCGTACCAGCATTCATGTTTCAGAACCGCTTATCTTGCTTCTATCAAGTGTGGTCTCAGATAACTTATGACAGATGAGTACTACATACGATAAGATGGATATTCCATCGAATTCACCTCAACACCTCACTCCCTTCCCCCTCCCTCCCAGTCCCTCTTCAGGGACACATCTCGTGAACAAATTCTGATGTCAGAGTTCGCCATCTCGTGGAGCTGGGGGCGGTGGAGGAAGTCCCTGTGCAGAGAAGGGGTCAGGGATTCTATTCAAGCTATTTCTTGATCCCAAAATCAAAAGGAGGTCTCAGACCAATCCTGTACCTCAGGAACCTGAATGGGTTTATAAAGAAGCTAAAGCTTCTGATGGTAACCTTGACATCCATTATTTCCTCTCTGAACCACGGTCAGATACAGGGGCTGAGGGCATGGAGCTGAGGGGTAGCATATTGTACGGTCAGACTGGCATGCCAGGCCTTCGAACACTGCCTTGAGGGGAAACACATGGCATTAAAGAAGGACAACACAGCTACAATGTTTTACATAAACAGGCAGGGAGGGGTATGCTCCCTTCCCCTTTGCCGAGAGGCAGTAGCCCTTTGGGAGTTCTGTATTCCCAGGGGTATCCAATTGGAAGCTTCCTGTTTCCCAGGGTCTCAAAATCACCTTGCAGACTCCCTCAGCAGGATTATCAACGCCCACGAGTGGTCTCTCAAACAGGAGGTAGCACTTCCCATCTTCTGGAAGTGGAGCACCCCCCGCATAGATCTTTTTGCTACCAAAGTCAACGCCAAATGCCACAAGTTCTGTTCTTTCCAAGGCATAGGCAATGGCTCCCTGATGAATGCATTCCACCTACCTGGGGGGAGGGGGGCTCTGATGTATGCCTCCTCTCCCCCCCCCCCTCCCCAATTCCCTCTGATCTCCAAAGTTCTAGCGAAAGTAAAGAGAGACAAAGCTACAATGATCCTGATCACCCTGGCATGGCCTCGACAGATCTGGTTTCTGATACTTCTGGACCTCCTAGCAGTGCCCCCCATCACTGCAAGGACCTCCTCATTCAGGATTGGGGTCGACTACATAACCCAAACTTACAGTCTCTACACCTAATGGCATGGAAGATGCATGGCTAAACTCCAAGGAGCTAGACTGCTCTGACCAGGTGTGACAGATCTTGCTGGAAAGCAGAAAGCAGTCTACCAGATTGACTTACCAGGCAAAATGGTGTCGCTTCTCCACGTGGTGTGACCGCTGACAGATCAAACCACGTAGAGCGCAGGTCCCCTGTGTATTGGATTACCTGCTCAACCTAACAAGGGAGGGATTATCTGTCTCCACTGTTAAAGTCCACCTGGCAGCCATCGCGGCCTTCCACGATCCTGTGGGGAAGCTCTCCCTTTTGTCTCATCCGATGGTGCGCAGGTTTATGAAGGGACTATGTGGGACCTTTCTCCAGGTAACTAGACCACTCCCACAATGGGGTCTGAATTTAGTTTTATGGGCGTTAACACGTACCCCCTTCGAGCTGCTGGCTACATGCTCCGACCTCTACTTATCATGGAAGGTGGCCTTTTTGGTAGCAGTCACATCGGCCAGAAGGGTCTCTGAACTACAGGCACTCATGACCGAGCCACCATACATAGTGTTCTTTAAGGATAAAGTACACCTTCACCCACACTCGGCCTTTCTGCCAAAGGTGGTGTCGGCTTTTCACTGTAACCAGGACATCTGTCTTCCAGTGTTTTATCCGAAACCCCACGCCTCAGATAGGGAGCAGGTACTCCACTCGCTGGATGTAAGGAGGGCCCTGGCCTTTTATATAGAAAGGACAAAGCCATTCTGGAAATCCACTCGTCTATTCGTTTCAGTAGCTTACAAAGAAAGGCTCCCCTGTTTTGTCTCAGACTATATCCAAGTGGATCACCTCTTGTATCAAGACTTGTTATGAACTGGCAGAGAAACCAGTCCCTCCAATAATAGCCCATTCAGCTAGAGCCTGTGCAGCATCTACGGCCTTCCTGGCCCATATCCCCATCCAGGAAATTTACAAAGCGGCAATCTGGTCATCTATACATACCTTTGCAGTCCACTATGCTATTGTGTCTCAAGCCAGGAAGGATGCTGTGGTGGGCAAGGCAGTGCTGAAATCGGTAGTACCACAAAACACCAACCCTCCACCTCCAGTAGTTGCTTGGGAATCACCTAATTGGAGTGCATGCGAGCAAACACTCGAAGGAGAAAGACGGTTACTAACCTTTTTCCGTAACTATGTTCTCCAAGAAGTGTTGCTCGTGTCCGCTCCAAACCCACCCGCCTACACCTCAGTCAGTGCATCGGCAAGAAGGAACTGAGTTGGTAACGGTTGGTGAGCCCATATAAGGGGGATTATAGAGGCAGGACTCTAGGGGCCTCAGTCACCGACCCTGACAGGGAGGGGACAGCTAGGGACAATTTTTCCGGTGGCTGTGCACGGTACTTGCGCGTGCGCGCGCGCGCACATGCCTAATTGGAGGGGATGCGAGCAACACTTCTCGGAGAACGACAATTATGGAAAAAGGTTAGTAATTGTCTTTTTCAAACCACAGGTTGGAACAAATAACTGGGTCACAGATCCTCAAGTACTGGGTTGCAATGCTTGCTGCTGCTGAAGGACTGGGCTGATATAATTGTTGGGTTTCAGAGATAAACAATTTCTTTTCCTCACCTTGGTTCTGAGAAGTTTGAAAACCACTGGTCTAGATCAGTGGTTTCCAACCTTTTAATGGCTGGGGACCCCTTCTCCATAGACAAAATCTTTGCAGCCCCCCTGGCTGCATGTGAGTTGTTCTATGCTGCAGGCAGAATCCAGCCTACAGAGCTGTGGTGGGGTCCAGCCCTTGCCAGGGAGCAGCAGAGCCATGGCAGGAGGGCTGCCAGTGCAGACTGATCCCTGCCGTGGAGCGCCTGCACCAGCATTGGGTCTGGCCTTGAATCACCCCACCCTCCTTCCTATCCTCCCTCCCTACCACTGCCTCCCCCACTGCCCTGGGCCAGCCCCCTGCACCTTGGGGCCACCTGACCTGGCTGATAGGGCTGAGAACAGCCATGCCACAGGCTGCTCCTCCAGCCCTGAGCATGGTCTGAACATGCTCAGGCTGGTGGGGGAGTCTTAAGAACTCACAGATAGGCACACTGCTCCCTGCCATTGTCTGGCTGGCACTGCCAGCATCTTGCTCCCGCCACCAGCGTCATTCAGCCTCAGCTCCCAGCCTGTCTGCAGACCCCTTCGAGTAACTTTGCGGCCCTCCAGGGGTCCATGGACCACAGGCTAGAAACCACTGGTCTAGATCAGTGGTTCCCAACATTTTCCCTGCTGTGGCACACCTTGCTACCTTTTTGAGGCAGACCACCATATATAGTCTCCAAATGAACTCATGAATATTCATGAGCAACCTAGAGCTCTCTGAGTAGTTTTTTTCAAAATTTTGTGGCACACTTGCTTAGATCTGACACACCGGTGTGCTGCGGCATGCCGGTTGGGAACCACTGGTCTAGATAATGGTTGTTCCAGGAGAGCAGGGGACTTGGCTGAAGGCCTCTTTAGGTCCCTTCTGTTTCTATGTGTCTGATGGGTCATGTGGTTTCTATAGGCTAATGGAAGAGACAGGTGGTTGTCACTTGTAGGATACTTGTACAACTGACTGCCTGGTAATGCCTGTCTGCACCCAGTCAAGATTTCAGACAGCCAGACTGCGTGGCAGAGACTTCATTGTCTTAAGTGTGGGCTAATGTGAAATGATCTCTGCAGGCAGCCATCCTGCCTCCCTCACTGCTTAAGCTTCTGAATCCCAGTGAGAAAGGAACATCACACCAGCACAGGGCTCAGTATTGGTCATAGGCATTCGCTGCTGAGCCACCAGTTTCTTGTAACCCCACGCAGGCCTCCCAAAAGCTAACCGTCTCCTCCCACACATGCCCTGCCACCTGCTGTAGCCAGAGCTGTCATGTTGTTTTGTGCAGCTCCATACTGTATTCTGCCACTGTGGTACAGGACACATTGACCTTCACCTGAAGTTTTATGTGCAAGTTAGCTCACTAATTTTGCATAAAAGTCCCAGGGAATCACACACTTCGGTAGGCCTCCACATCATACCAGTTAGAAATGGCTTTCATGCTGCTAATAAGTCACTAAAGTGGCCTTTAGTTGTGCAAAATGTGGGAGCTGTTTGGTGGGAAGGGAAACTGGGCAGAGCTCTGAAATGTATTGTTAAGACCAGGGCTGGATTAACTGGCCTGGGGACCCCAGACTGCCCCCCACTGCAGAGGACACCTCCTGCCTGGTATCACCCTGGGCCTCCCCACCACACAGGCTCGCCTCTGCCCCTGTTGTGCCAGGGTGGAGGGGCCCTGGGGCCAGAGCATGCTCCCGCTGTTGTTAGGCTGCACAGGGGATGGAGCATCCAGCTGGTGTGCAGTGTGGGGACCCCTGATGCAGCCCCCTAGAGCCACAGGTGGAGTGCGGAGCCTGGCCTCTGGCTACAGGGTCCTGTCCCCACACCAGCAGGGTAGGAGCACTCTCGGTGGTTCTGCCCTGCCAGTGCCAAGCTGGGGTGGTGGGTGGAGGGGCTGGAGCTCGGGGTGCCTGTTTTGGCTGGGGCCTGGAGCTTAAGCCACTAAAGCCCCTCTGATAATCTGGCCCTGGTCAGTCTAACTTTGATTTGCAATTGACTAGCTGCCTGATTGGGTCTTTTCCACCTCTAACTTTTCTGAACATTTTACAGTAGAGCAAAAAGAGTTTTCTTCTAACTTCACGATGAATATTTAAACATGGCTGTATCCATAGCACATGGGAAAACCTCTTCCAAGGTTGCTTCTGCAAGAGAACTGAACAAAATAGCTCCAGGGAAACAGAACTTGAAAATAAACAGCAGCTGCCATCTATTTTTCTGTTCCTTTTCTTCTGTTTATAAGAACCTGATGCGCTAATGGCTCATAGTCCCTTTTCATTTATATAAAGAACACTGCTTTGTCAGCTTTGGGATTTGCAGTGTCAGTCTTTGCAGTGTATTGCTGCTATTGTCAATTATCTACCTCCTTTGGGTGCTTGTTTGTCTGCTTCTTTCAAACCAGACATATCACCAACAGTGCTGTTTGGTCACTGTGGCCCTGTGTGTTGAAGTGAAATATAGAAAAGCCTACCATTTGTACTATTATGCAGGGGTGCAACATAGTTAGCCTGGCTCTTCCTCAACAGAAACACATGCTTGCATACGGCTGATTACGTTCAGTGTAGGAATGTCTGTTATATGGCACTGTATCTTGTACTTTTTTTATGTACAGCATGCAAACACTTTGGAATCTAAAGAATTCCAACCCTGGTTATCAAGTATGTGCCATCAGGGTTAAGCAACAAGTGAAGTCAGGATACAAGTCTACAATTATTGAAACAGCAGAATGGAATGATCTAGCATCACAAAATGGAGAGGGAGCAGTGGGGTTGGGGATGAAGGTGCTGTGGGACTGAAGCTGAGCTAATGTTGTTAAAGGAAAATCTTAGACAATGAGTACAAATAACTTCCAGAGAACAGGGTGCTTGAGACTGGAGTAGTCTTCAAAAGGAAGTGGTGGAAGCTCCTTTTGTTTGGAATTCTTAAAACTAGGTAAGACCAAACATTAGTAAATGCACAGTAGGGAACAATCCTTTGTAGACAGAGACATGGACTAGCTGACCCAAGAGGTAGTTTCCATTTCTGACTCCAATTCTTTTGCAGGCTACCCGAGAATTATTAAGGTATTTCCCCCCTCTTCTTTTACCTTCTCACATAAGGGTATGGATCAGGTTACCTAAAAGACACTGTTAGCTGCTGCATAAAGTGTAAAGATATTGTCCTTTTTAATTCAGGCCATATGTCTGAAAGCCATGGTTCCACAGCAGTGATCATACTGCTCTTCTGCCTCCCGTGGGAAGCATCCAGAATTTGGTCTTTTCTTCTTTGGCACAGATAGCCTGATCTATACCTCCATCTTCCCAAATAGACTTGCTATTTTTAACTGGGTAGCATGCCAAATGTTTGATTTACTAGCCAGCAAATTATATAAATCTAGCAGCTAATGTTTTGACTGGTGCAGTGAATTTCCATCAGGTAACTCCCATTACCTAGTCTATCTCCATCATATAGCCTACCTTTCAGAAAACACCAAAACACTCAATTGCCACCCACCTACCTATGGCACAGCTCCTCTGTGTGTGCGTACAGGAGTTAGTGAAAGGTGGTGTGAAGGGCCTACCCTGGTTTTGTGATATTCTGTGAAAAGAAACGTCACCAAAGATTCACCTGCCTCCCTGTGGTTTGGTTTATCAGGCTCCTCTTGCATATGTCATCTCTTGCAGTTCCCACTTCAGCTGTTGCAGCTGTTTGCTTTACTGAAGCTTGGTCGCTTCTGATGCCCTTAAGCTTCAGGAGCCAGAGCACAACTTCCTAAATGGGGAAAGCAGAGGACAGTTCAAGAATTTCTTGTCCCTCATGGCATGCAGGCAATATGGTCAGATGGGACCACAGCCAAGAAGCCAAGGCTGATGCTCTGGTTAGCAGAACTGGTTCAGAATACACCATCCTTGAAAAGAGGGTGATGTTAATTGTGCAGACCTATGTATTGGGAGCTCACAATGCCAGGGTCAGCAGTTCCTTGCAACTCTGATACATAAACTGTTAACAAAGGGATATTAAAATGACTTTCTTCCTTTTCTCATCAAGCTCAGCCAGTTACAAAGGGGAGCTAATTAGAATCATGCTCAGTTTCCCTCTACAGCCAGCTCTGTGCATTAGAGACCTTGACTCAAGCAGGAAACTGAATAATGCTCACCTGTTAACTCATTGCTAGCTTTTTAGACACCAGACTTGTCAAAAAGATAGGACGTGAAGGGACTGACCCAAAAGATGGGTAAGGCTACAGTTGGATGTAATTCTGCTTTCCATGTATCCCACCTTCAGATGTAAGCAATGTGTGCCCTATGAGGAAATTCAGGATGGAGGGCTGAGCAATCCTGCTGTCACTGTCATGGAGATATTGGCTTTTCCTCTATTTTATTTTTTTCTTATTTTGCTAAAATAAATAACATAGCTAGAAAGTCCACGTTTTGCTCGATGGCCCTGACAACTGCCACTGTAGTTTTTTCCATGGATTTCATTGGAAATTGGATCAGGTCTTGGATGTGGAAGGTAGTTAGCATAATATTGGTGTAAAGGCTAGTTAAAATGATTACCAGTAAAGTTGTCTTGCTCCTTCTGATTTTTTTTAACTTAGTGTTCATATCAGTTAAAATCACTGGGCCTCATTTGCATCTCACTTTTGCTGATGTAACTTCATTGACTTTAAAAGAATGATTTCTTACACCAGTGTAAGAGACCCTGGACCACTTGCTATAGGTATCACTGCATCCTGATCACCTAAAGTTTGGCATGGACTGGTTTAGCGTGATCACTGTTCTTAGCTATTAATGCTCTAACTTCTTCATAGTCTTCAGCTGTTGATGTCAGGAACAGAGGTATGCAAACTTATTCTCTGTGAAAGCAGACACACTCAAAACTAGCCTGGTTTCATGTTCTGTTACAGAATCAGACCCCTGACCAGTTTCGTAGAAATATTGGTTAGGGGTTTACAAAGCTTGCATGACTTTGAAGCAGTTACAATGTGGAGCTAGGAGAAACTTGCTGACTTCAATGGAGTGTAGTATAGAGATTTTTGTATTAATCTGAACCCTAAACTTTACACTTGGGGTTGAGGGGGATAAAGGGGTTGGAGGAGGACATGAACTTATATGGATTAAACCCAGATACGTGTACGTGTGTGCGCGTGAATCCTTCCCTGTGACACAAACCCACTTATTTTGCAGGACCCTCTGATTGGGCAGAGGCTCATTCATGTTTAACTGAAGATTGATCATCATAATTGATAACTTTATTCCATTTGTAAAATGCATGTGGAATGTTCAATTTTCTGTGCATGAGTGACCATACCAGTACAGCACAGACCCTGCAATGGGCAGTAAATGAACAGTACCATCATGACACCTATTTCTATGGGTCAGATCTTGCAAACATACTACAAGGCATAGTTGTTCTACCACAAGTAGGGTTACCAGATGTCAGGGAAAAGGAGGACATGTTCTCCTTTTTACTGTCACATCCTTCATCCAGTAGGCATTTTAAAATACATGATTTTTGGCTGCCTTTTTACTTTCAGGGGTTAAAGTATGCTGGAACATCTCAGAACACCCTATTTTTAGGCAGAAGTGTTCCAGGGGCCTGAAAAAAAAAATGTTACATTAATACTACGTTTCCTCCGCATGTCCTCCTTTTCATACGTCCCTGTCATCCTTTCCATGCTTTGGTATCTGGTAACCCTAACCATGAGTAATTCTGCTGCCTGCATTATGTCATGTGGTGACAGTTTACTGAATCAGACTCTAGGGCTCTCCTGATTCACTAACTCCACAGTGTAGATTAACCCTTCCATTTTAGATCAATGTTTGCTCCTAATACATGGGTGCTTTTGGCATTTCATTGACAACTGTGTCAGAATGCCTACTTCACCAGCCAAATGTTTCTTTCAGGGAGAGTTCTAAATATTCACTAAATGTTTAAAAATGTCTTTTTTGCCTTTTAGGATCCTGCAGGTATCTTTGAACTAGTGGAACTTGTTGGCAATGGAACATATGGGCAAGTCTATAAGGTAAGGCCCTTAACACATGTCCAAAACCAATATGATTTCTTGGTGCATGAGTTTACATGTTGGAATGTTGAGTTCTTATCTACATTACCTTAGATCAGTTTCAGACCTGAACAGAAACTAGAAACCTTTGAACTTTAGCTTCTTTCTAGACCTGCACTGTCCAACACAGGGAACTTTTATGTCTGTTACCATGAAGGTGCTAGATCTAAAAGGGTACTTGGAAACTTTTTTTTAAATTTACTTTTGTTTTATTCTTGACTGAATGTGTTCAATGGGGGAGAGCAATCTACATGGTGCAGTAGTTCAGTATATTAGCCTGTCATGTCTAGAGAACTGAATTAGTAGCTAGACAAATTAAATATTTTTGTATTTTAATCTAGTTGGCCATCCTCATTGCAGAAGCAGTGTACAATGAGACTTGTTCTGTCAATCTCTGCAGAGCACAGGGCTACTGCAAGAAAAGAACTTCAAAGTCTAGAAGCTTGCTTTTAAAATTCTTCTTTCTGTTCTACACTGTTCTCAACCAAAATCTTGAAAGCCTTGAGTACTTCTTTGAAATGTGTGTGGTTTTTGTAGACTACCCTGATTTTTTTTTTTTAATTATAATATAATCAATCTTCTAGATCCAAATATCCTCCATATTAAGAATTCTGGATTCATTTGAGTGCTTTTTGTTTTTAAAAAGATTGGGCTCAAATTCACTCACTATGTAGTGTGACAATGAGCGTTTAAAAATCACGGAAAGTTATGTTTTCGAATTCTCATGGAACTGTTAACTATCCTGGTTCTACCCTCTGATCACAGTCCCTCTGGTTCAACTTTTCTAAGGGACTGTAAGTGTACCTACCTGATTTGTAAGCATAATCTGTATTCATGTGTGCAGCTCCAATAATTGTGAACAAAGTTAGTGAATCTGTGTGCACAAATTTCCTTTTGGTTTGGAGTGTGCAAAAAAGGATTTGCACAATCCAGTCATTTGGATGACATGGCACTTGCTGCTATTCACTGACATATACTAAGCTTCCCCTGAGTGAAGAGGGGAAGGGAGAGAGAAGTTTGTTTGTTTAAAAAAAAAAAAAAAAAAAAAAAAAAAAGCTATTGGTCAGGAAACATTTGTTCTGAATCCTGGCTTCCACATCATCCTATTGCTGTAGGCTTATTCCTTTAACCTAATGATCAAATTTAAATGAACTGAGGATGAACTGAAACTTCTGGAGTTAAGTGTGTGTGTGTGTGTGTGTGTGTGTGTGTGTGTGTGTGTGAATTTCTAACCTAGACTAATTACAAACCTTATCAAGGTTATATTCTGGTGACTCTTCCTTCTTGCTGTTTTTTAACAGTGGTGGTTTTCATTAAGTTTATGATGTTTTTATTTCCATTGTTCTTCCTGAATCATCAAGGTGAACATCATTCATTTGTCATTGAAACTGTTTTTCTCCTCTGGCAAAATAAGTGTAGAGATTGACCTAATTTTAACATGTGCCTATTTCTAACAATCAGTGGAAACTATGTGACACTAACATCCCTTTGAAAACTTACTGCTCCTGTGGAGAAGCAGGGAAGCTACACAGAGTTTAGTCGTCTTTACACAAGTATGGTCTTTGTATCCTATCAAAATATTTGATTTTTGTTTTTAAAGGAGTGCAATTATATGAAGAAGAAGACTTCTAAAATTTTTCACATTTAAGCCTTGTCTGCACTATAGACCTTACAGTAGCACAGCTGTACTGCTTTTGTAACATCTCCTTTGCAGCCGCTCTACGCCGACAGGAAAGGGCTTTTGATACGTATCTGTAGATATGAAGCATAACTGATTGTTGTGGTGCCAGTGTGGGACAATTTGAGAGAAATAAGATCTTGATGGCCTGTCCATCAAAATCTCCCTGGCAAAATGTTGTATAACCTTTTGAAGTCAGACGAAGAACAGGTCATAAGAAGATTGCCAAGGATGCTTTGATTGTAATTTAGAGGAATAAAAAACGTTCTGGAGATGATACTATGCAAAAATAATATATCTGCTGTAGCTTAGATACCTAATATGCTGTATTGAGGAGTAGAAACCATGTATTCCCCCTCAAAATTGACTTCTTTAAAAGAAAAATCATATCTTCTAATTCAAAATGAATTATTTTGGGGGAGCTCTAAGGCCTTTGTTTAACAGGAGGACACAGTAGATGGTCACCATGATCCATTGTGGCCTAGGAATCTGTGAAAATGGGCTTAAATTACAGCAAGGGAGGTTTAGGTTGAATATTCAGAAGAAAATTCTAACTGTCAGGGTGATTAACCACTAGAATAAGCTGCCTAGGGAGGTTGTAGAATCTCTTGTCATTGGACATTTTTAAGAACAGGTTAGACCAGGGGTACTCAAACTTTTTGCGAGCTGATCCACATTCAGCCTTCCACCATTCATTGGGGGCCACAAGCAACTAGCCCTGCCCCTCCAGTCCAGCCCAGAGATAAGTTTGTGGGGGCTGGGGGGGGGGCGCGGGGGGGGGGGGGGGGGCGGCGGCGGCGGCGATGATGCCGGGAGCAGGGCAGTGGCAGCAATGCTGGGAGTGGGGTGGCAGCGGCGGCGATGCTGGGAGCAGGGGGGCGGCTGCGCAGCAGGCTCCGTGTGGGGGGGGAGCGCAGCGAGCAACAGGAGTTGCTCAGCTGCCCTTAGAGCAGGGGTACTCAAACGGCCTTAGAGGGAACATTGCTTCAGGTTTGGCTTTTACATGCAAATAGGGCAGACCACTATGGCGGTCCACCAGAAACGTCTTTGCGGTCCGGATTGTGGACCGCGGGCCGCCATTTGAGTACCCCTGCCTTAGAGGCAACATTGCTGTCGCCAATGTTCCCTCTAAGACCCACTGGCAGCTGAGCAACTCCTGTTGCTCACTGCGTGGGCCCCCGCCCCCCGGGCCCGATCCTGCCCCCCCCCCCGCAGGCCAGATCCTGGAGGCCCCCCCCTCCCCTGCTTACCCTGCATGGCCAGCCCTCACAGCTCCTGGGGCAGAGAAGCACTAACAGAGCATGCTCAGATATTCTGGGCATGCTCCATTAGAGCTTCTCTGGGTGGGAGTTTTAACAACTCCCTGCCCCAGAGGAGCTGTGAGCAGGGCCTCTGGCTGCCGGCCATGCACAGCCGGCAGCCTTCCCTGCACGGGGGGCGGTCCACCAGAAATGTCTTTGCAGTCCGGGTTGTGGACCGCAGGCCGCCATTTGAGTACCCCTGGGTTAGACAAACACCTGTTAGGGATACTTTAAGACGGTAGTTGGCCCTGCCATGAGTGCAGGGAACTGGACTTGATGACCTCTCATGATCCCTTCCAGTTTCTGTGATTCTATGAAAAGCCTCAATTCCATTGGCTTCAAGTAGCTTTGGAGTAACTTGCATTAATTCTACTGAAGAGTTACAGCAGTATAAACCTTGAATAGCATAATTTGGTCCAATTTTCCAAATGTTGATGGTGTCTATCCCTCAATATTAGGCTGATGCCCGCCAGGGGAAAAGTCATTGAGACATAAGATGGATGCAGAGTCAAACTTGTGCTTTAAGGTTTTTCTGCAGATGTGACAGATGGGTGCTTAGAAAGCACAACTGCTGTCCAGGATGTTGTATACTTTCTTTACTCCTTTGTGGTTTTTCAGCCACTTGAGCAAGGCAATTCCTTTCAACAGGGACTGTAGCTTGGTGTATGAGATGACACCACTGCAGTCTGTTGCCAGCCAGATCTTCCTATTTGGTGGGGTCAACGCTTCCCTTCTTATGATGTATTCTCAAGGCTTCCTTGTAGCATTTCTGTTGTCCCCCATGGGTCCTTTTTACCATGACTAAATTAAGAAAAGAAGACTTGCTTTGGAAGACGATTATTGGCATCTACACACACTGACCAGCAAATCTGATGTTTCTTAAAACTTCAGCTCAATGCTGATGATGTTGGCTGCACAGAGATGGGTGGGAAGACCAGTGCCAGCTGATGTGGAGAATCTTTAAGGTAGGCCCGCTGATGCCACTGAAGATGCTTAAGATGGCTTTGATATGTCACCGTGTTTCAAAATGCAAGTCGATGGATGCATGATTCACTGAAGCTCAATGCATTTTTGTGCTCCAAGTCAGGTAAGTAGAGGTGAGAGTGGATAGCAGGATTTTGATTCCAAGAAGTGTCATGGGATTTGTACAACTGTGTTTGTCTGTTATACAAAACTAGCTGGCCTGAACTTGAAATATTTCTGAGCTGCATGTGTCTAATAGACACACTAAAGTAGTTTATAGTCCTAGCTGAACAAATCAGATTTTCAAATTTGCCAGTGCTTTTCTGTTTCTGACTTTTAACATCCAAAAGATAAATTCTGCTTGGCTCTCAATCCTGTATCAGTAGCCTCTCATCTTCCCTGTAGTTTTGTGCATGTTTGACTCTAAAGCCTGGTATACACTAGGAAACTAGGTTGGCATTCTGTGGTATATTTTCTCCTCCATACTGTAAGAATTCCATTTTCAAGCATCTGATGAAGTGTGATTTCTCCCACAAAAGCTCATGCGATAAATAAATTTGTTAGTTTTTACAAGCTCTCATGAGAGAAATCCATGAAAAAACCCAGCCTGCAATGCATCTCATAATCCAAAGGGGGTTGTGAGCTGTCTGAATATTGCCTCAGATGATCTGTGCTTGGCCAATTGAATTCACTACTTACAGCAGAAAGAATTAGGCTTTAATTTCTGCAGTGTGTTTGAAACACCCATTGAGATTGCTGGGTGCTGTGCAAATGCTAAGATATGGTGCAGAATGTATGAGGCAGAATTTTGTGTTCTCATGGTTGGTGTAAAGGAATTAGGTGATCTGTGTTCCTGCTGCTGCTTTTGTAAGAGCTTGCCTTGGTGGAATTCAATTAATCTGTCCATGGCTCCAACTATCCCCCTATCGTATGAGAAGGACCATGCTTATCTGCCTTCAGAAAATGCCCAGCAAAAGTGCTGTGTAAGTGTAAAGTAGTGTTCTTTTGGTGGGAGGTTCTCATTTTGGATTTTTGGATGTACAGCCAGTCATTGATGCACCTTGACTACTGCTGGAGCAAATCAAACTTGATAGCTGACTGTGAAACAGCCAAAACCATATTCAAAAGGACATCTTTAACCACCAAAAAAACTCTTTTGATATTCTTTCTCAAGAGTACATAGGTTTAAAGCAAAAACAACCAACCAAACAAAAATTCTTTGGATGAAGCCACTGACTGTACTGGCCCAGAGGCTTTGTAACCACTGTTCCCTCTAAGCTGTGAGTGTGTGCGCGCACATGGATCATGAAGGCTGCGTGCACAACAAAATAAAGTGCGCACAAAAAAATTCAATAGTGCTAATATTGGTGCTCACAAAGAGAAATGTTTTTGCGCACACAAAGAAATTGTTTGCGACACAGTCTACGAGTAGTTAGAGGGAACATTGTTTGTTTGTAACCTACAGTGCTCTCAGGCTAGAGGATTTATAAGTGGTGTGTTCCTTTCTAATACTTGACACATAAATATTTGTGAATTTCTAGCTTCCTCAGCCAATCTTTGTCATTTGCATTCACTTAAGGAGGAATTGGTGGTTTTGACCTCACCCAGCACTTTCAGCAAGTTCAACTTGTTCAGTAAATCTTGAGAGCAAATCTTGCTTACAAAGGAAAGCAAGGTGTTTGTGTGACAAGAAAAGATTTCTTGGAATGTGTCATGCGTCTGGCTCTCAGGCTTCCACACCTTTGAAAGGTTGAATTTCCAGCTAATTAGTGCATCTTTGCCAGTTTCCTGCCTTAGGGCCCAGACTGTGAAATGCTGGGCACTTCGTGCAAAAGGCTGAACAGGCTACAAGTCTACTGATTTGAATTCAATTATCTGCAGACTTTAGTTAATCCCTCCTCCCCCACCCCTCTTGTTGCAGTTGTGAGGTTCTCTTTTCTTTTTTGCCTTTCTATTTTGTAGACCTTTGTCATTGCTATAGCCATCAGCAGCAATTCAACTAAGGGTACAATGCCTCATTTGTCTTAGTGAGTGGTGAAACAAATGAAACTAAAGTAAAATAAAATGTCTCATAATAATTCTTGGACCTGTCATAGCTATTACTTTCACACCGTATTGATTACACTAGAGCATAAAGGGCTTCCTCTGAGTTTGGGACCTCAGGATGCTAGGTGCTGTATGCACACATTGTAAGACACAGTCTCTGCTTTAAAGAGAAGAGTGGGAGGTGAAATGTGTTAAATGGCTTGCCCAAGATGTCACAGCAGATTGATTGATTGCAGAGCCAGGAATTGAACTAGGTCTTCAAATACTGAGATTGCCACCGAATCATTTGGGCCATGTTGCTTTATGCTTGTTTTGCACAGATACAGTCTGTGCTGTCGTCTTTTCAAACTGCACTGAGAGCCTGCACTAGTAAACAATAGTAATGGTAATCCTGGGGGTTTTGATGCCAATGGCCAGAATGAAGTAGGGAACAGCCTCTCCTTGATCTTGCAGGCTGGACCAGATATAAGGGGATGTGACCTATGGGATTGCTGGGCTGGGTGTGTCTGTGCTGGGCTCAGGGTGCTGTTTCATTCCTTTCTATAAGTTCACCTATCTTCAAAGCATCTGAGGAAGTGGGATCTACTCCCACGAAAGCTCATGCAAAAAATAAATCTGTTAGTCTTAAAAGTGCCACACATCTCCTTGTTGTTTTTTTACTGGACTAGAATAACACGGCTATCCCTTTTGAAATTGTCAGGGTGCTGTGTTTGATGTTAGTTAGTTACAAAAGGGAAAATAGTGTCAAATAAAATGTTTCAGGTATTCTGTACATGGATTCACTTTTTCACTAACTGCACATCAGATAAAGAAACTTTTTTTAAAATTAAAAATAACTATGCAAGACTAATTCCATAGGGGCAGCTGTATTTAGTCTAGTTCAGCAAAACAAACAAGGAGTCCTGTGGCACTTTTAAAGAGTAACATTTATTTATTGCATGAGCTTTTGTGGAAGAAAATCCCACTTTCTCAGATAATTTCAAGATGGGGGAACTTTCAGAATTCTGTAAGCTATCCCATCTTCAAAGCGTCTGCCAAAGTGGGATTTTTCTCCCACAAAATTTGTTAGCCTTTAAGTCCAGAGCACTCCTTGTTTGTTTTTATATAAGATTAGATGAAGCAAATTTTTATTTGCTTATATGTGGCATAAATACAGACTTACTGATCCTAGCATACAAAATTATAATCTTACATGACAGGGATAACTAAATGATGCATGCAAATTGCATGTCAGTCATGAAATGGGCTGCAAATACAATAAAAAAAAACTAAGGTAATAGGAAGTTTAACAAATAAAGGAGGGATATGGCTGGTTGAAAATGCTCCTTGCCTGGATTGTCCATGTATGGTCTACGGCTGGCCTTGCCCTGGAGAGCTGTTCTGAGCGACAAGGACTGCAGCGTTTGGAGTGAAATGCACAAGCCCTTCATTTGCATTAATAAAGCACTTAATCCTAGTGTTCTGATGACTGCCGTGCTGCACCTATCTTGACACAGGGAGGAGTTGAAGGATTGGCATTTTGTTACCAGAGCAATAATCTGAGCAGTCAGAGAGGTGCATAAAAAGTGTTGCTAAAGTAGCTCTGTCCCACACTCCTTCGTTCTTTGTTTCCCACTGTGTGGGGAGCGAGCGTGACTCTGGGGGTGGTAACAAAAATCAAAGTACTTCAGATATTAGCAGTTTTCCCCATCAACCAGAGCAAGACTGCCACACTCAAATGAGATTTCCTGAACTATTTGCATGCTACATTTTCCTTGCTCAATATAGGTCCAATATGAGAGAGCTCTGAAATCTTTCCATGCACGTTATGAGAGATGTGCACATCCTGATAGAAGATATTAATTGCCAACACACTTAATAGGCTTTATTACTAGAATATCATTCTTGGTGATTCCAGTTGACTTTAAGTGGTATCAATGAAATCTTTCATCATTCATTCAAAATTATGGGACAATGATGCAAATTTCCTGTCACATGAGTCTTTCTTTTATTGTCTAGCAATCTGAGGTTATCAACCTCTATCTGTTGTAACTACGGAAGTAGTTGCGTGCTTGAGCTCAGCCACTGCAACAAGACCACTGGGAGGAATTAGGTAGAGCCCTGCAAATCTGCAGACATCTGCATTGTATCAGCAGATGTCTGTGGACCATTTCTTGTGGATTCAGACTGGATGCAGATCCCCATTTTTGCATCCACTCAGGGCTCTAGAATTAAAGAGGCACTGCTCTAGTTACAGACCAGTGACATGTACTTCTCTTCTAATTGTAACTTGAAGCTCTTGCCTGTAAATAATTTTTGGTGCCAGAGGTCAGTAAATTCTTATGGGCTGCATAAGTATCTATCTGTTGTTTTTGATGAGACCTCTTTGGTAGTGAAACAAACAAGGTGTCCAAGGACTCCTTGCTTACTTTGCTAAACTAGACTAACATGGCTATTCCTTTTGGAAATCTTTGGTAGTGGTTGATCTCTTGAACTGAAATACTAATTATCTTTTCATAAATGTGTGCAATGGAACGGATTTTAGGTAATGTCATCTATTAAAATTGTTCTAGTCTTGGTCAAGTTAAGGGGTTTGTCTTTTGTGGTGGGTTTTTTTTTTTTTTTTTTTTTTTTCAATTCTGTCATCTTGAATACCTGAATACAATTAATCGATCTTCAAATAGCCATTTGCTCATTGTGCTGCTTACACTGAATGTAGAAGTGTATCTGCTCTGATAGTGGAAACTACCTTTAGTTTCTGTATTGTCTGAACCATATATTTGATCTCTTACCTATATAATGCCTTTTAGATGATTTCAGGGGAGCAAAATGCTAATTGGAAACTGGCAAACATTATAGGCCACAATTTGTTTCTTGCCTGTAGAAAATAGGAGGAATTTTTTAATGTTGAGGAGTGTACACTTTAGGATATATTCCTACGGTATAGCACTCTGTTTCTTACATATAACTAACATCTCTGTCTTGCATTTCCTGTGCGTAGTGATCTTTGATGCCCTGCTTGGGACTCGCTTCTGAACTGCTGTACTTTGTAACTATGTCACAGGCACAGTTGGAGGATGGGAAGAGCACACAAGAGGTTACAGTGGTGTCCAATTGTTTCTTCTTGGGGAGGCAATCTGTCTGTCTTTTTTTTTTTTTTTTTTTTTTTTTTTAAGTCCCTGAAATACCTCTATTCCTTTTTCCACCTATCAGTGACTAAGAACAATACCCGTGTGACTCCTAGCTTTTAGATCTCGTAACACTCTAATGTAGAAGACAGAATAAACTGTGTAATGGCTTAGTGCCTACATGGCGTGTACCAGCTAATTAAAAATCAATAGTTATTGTGTAATTTATAGACTTATTCTGTAGCATAGTAGTTTGTACCCTGTAAGGTAAAGCAATGCTAACGTTAAATATGAGGCCAAATTGCCAATGCTCTAAGGACTGTGTCATTTGGTTTGGAATTCTGCGAAGCCCCTGGAGTAGATGACATACAAACAGAATTAGTTAAAAGTGGTGGATAGGTAAATGTCCAGGCTTATCAATGTGACTTACAAAGTCTGGAAGATAGCTCAAGACTTGGACAATCTGATGGGTCCCGCTTTTTAAAAGGAGAACCTGACTCGGTGGTTTGCAAAAAAATACCCCCAAAACACCTGAAGATGCAATGTTGTTGTTGACAATGTCTTGCAAAATACTGTTGTACATCATCTTCAGGAGAAGGGTACTGAAGAGAAAAGAATTTTTTGGCTAAAGAACAAGCCAGGTTTGCATCCAAAAGACATACAGTTGCATAAACATTCAGTCCACGTGTGCTGTGTGAGACTGTGCTGGAGAATAAGAGGAAGGTCATTCAAGGGTTTGGGGGAGGAGATGAGGAGAGAGACAAGGGGGAGGGGGAGGAAAGGAATTAAGGTTATTGGTGTGTTGTCTCTTTTTGGTTTGGTTTGTAGGGATGGGTCTAAAGTTAATGATGCAGTAACAAGAGGTCTGATTTGTTGTCTCTTGTGCATGACAAACCTTTTTGAGTCTGGCTTGGCCTCTCCCACTCCCTATGCTGAAAACGTCAACCCGTGTGGAGGGCTTTTGGCTAGTCTAGGACAGTGGTTCCCAACATTTTCTCTGCCATGGCACACCTTGCTACCTTTAATTAATTTGAGGCACACCACCATATAGTTTCCAAATGAACTCATGAATATTCATGAGCCAATGAGCCAACCCAGAGTTCTTTGAGTAGTTTTTCAAAAAAATTTGTGGCACACCTGCTCAGACCTGGTGGCACACCTGTGTGTCGTGGCACACTGGTTGGGAAACACTGGTCTAGGAATCTCTGTCAGGATGCTGCAGGCAACGGGTAAGCCAAGGAAGGAGCAGGCTAGACAGTGGAAAGCATATTAACCACCTGCATCCAGTGTTCCTGCACTAATGCAATGCAGCCTCAGGTGGTCACGTGCTTATATCAGGTCTTTACCAAACTAGAGCTCAGCCCCATGAAACTAAGGGGGCTATTCCCAGTAGTAAGCCTGAGCATCTGTGTTAGTGTTTGCCCCATGACAGGCTGAATTGACATTGCTCCTCTGTTCAACCAACCAGTTTGCTACCCATGTTGCTGTTGTATATAGGAATGTTGTTTTCTGCTCAGCCACAACACTACAATTTAGCTCCTTAAATGTCTCTTTAGACTGGAACTTTGTGTGTACACGCTCACGTGTGTGTGGTTAGCATCCAACAGATTAGCAGATTTCTGGAAGAATCTACGGTGACTTTCAGTAAGTTTTGGTGTTCAGTTCAAACCATAGAAAATGCTATGGGAACAGGGCATAAACCCAGTATTCTTCAAGCTCTGCTCAGATACGTTCAGTATCAGGTGTACGTGCCACAGCGCATGATTGGCCGGAAACTTTTTAGCCTTAGCCTGTCAGGACAGGGCTGGTGGCCACTGCCCCCGGCCACCCTGTGACTATGTGGCCACAGCCCTGCTCCTCCCCAGTTCCTTTTTTTCCGCCCTCAGCAATGGTTACGGAACAGCCCGTTTCTTGCTTTTGAAAGTGCCTGTCTGTCCGCTCTGTTTCTATGAGCTTTTTTCACTGGAAAATCTGTTTTGTGGATATCGCCAGCACTCCTACTGAGTCCTTCCAACCGAAACACAAACCTGAGGGACAGCCCCCCACAGGAGGTATCTTAAATGCCTGGGTGAGCTTCACCAGGTGGATTATCTTCCATTTGCAGATCTTTTAAGTGAAGAACTCAGGAAGATGGGGAGCGAAGGCTGCATAATATTGCCCAAGAATGGGCCCCGCAGCTGAAGCCAGGTACGTCCATTGCACCCAAGGATTCACCTGCACCACGTGCTTGGTCGGAACTGGAGTCCTCTTGTCGCTTCTCTCTGGCTATGAATAAAGCTGCAATTGGCCTCTAACTCAGCACTACATGCTCAGTCAGCAGCGGAGCCCTCTCAGTGCCACTCTACAGCTGTGAATAAACGGCCGCGATCAGCATTTGGCTCAGCACCATCTTGGTGCTGTGAGCTTATCCCCAGCATCTCTTCTTGAAAGAAAAGGGCCAGAGCATCTGAGTGTCATGTGTTGGTAGCAGCACCACATGCCAGTCAGCAGCAAGGCCTTCTTGGCACCACTCCCCAGCAGAGCATAGGTAAGCACTCGAAGTACCGGTGCCATTCTGGCTCTCACCGCAGGGGGGTGAGGGCCCAGAGCCTATCACAGTGCCATCCAGTGGAGACCTTTGAAGCGACGGAGGCTCTTTGGCTCTGAAATCACCACCAGGCCACCAAAGCAAATGGTAAGTCCGCCTTCCTTTCACCTTTCCCAGTACTGCAGGGAGCTGCTCACTCCTTGGCCCTGTGTCACTGTGGAACTGAGGGCGCCAACCTCTACGGTGCCAACACTTTGCCTTGGCACTGCAAGGATATTCAAGAGTGCATGCCTTGGGCCCGACCTCCTACTGAAGCATCTCCAGCACCGGCTTCTTCCTGGTACTGCACTCGAAGCTGGTTACCTCCCACTGAAGCCTTGGAAGGGGAGTTCGAACTCAATACCACAGCCCCAGAAGAGGGTGCCCCAGTACTGGGGTTGTCCCTCCTCCCAGCTAAAGTCATGACCCCCAGGCCAGGGTCTTACAGAGAAGACCCTACCACACTTCAACCCTCTCTACCATGTCATGGCCTACCTGGGGGTCAAGGTTGCATCCTTCGAGGGGAACCAAGACTCCTTATTTGTCCTGGGGTTTGCATCCTCTCCAGTCGCTATTAGGATCCCTCTTCGTGCTTATGTCCTTGACATCACTGGGACACACTGGCCTGAGCAGCCCTGATTTACCCCTGGACTCCTAGGGGTCCAGTAGGTTTGACCTCCTGGGTCAAAGGCCTATTCACCTTCAGCCATTCAGTTGAGAATTGCTAACCATCAAGCTTTGTTTAACAGAGATTCCCTAGATCTGTGTAATTCCATGAAGGGTTTTAGCAGCTTGGAGGATTAGGATGCCTTTGTCAAGGAAGGTGCCTTGGCCTCGCGTGAAGCCCTTGCAGTGGCGTGGGATGCCTCGGACACAGCCAGAGATGGCATTGCTACAGCCGTGGTTACGCACCAATCCACCTCTCCCAAGACTTGCAGGAGTCCATATTAAATCTTCCCTTTTGAGGGACAGTCTTTCCTTGCCCCGGCCACTGATTCCCTGATCTGCGGCAACTGTGACCCTAGGTCAGTCCTCAGAGCCCTGGGTATGCTTACTCCCCAGGTGCTTCAACATTCTCCCAGCCCACTGTGACCCCACGAACACTTGAGGTGAAGGGCCCTCATGGTGGTCTACCCCGCACAAGCGAAAGGGCTTTCTTTTTAAGGGCCCTTGGACTGCGGGTTGATGGCCCCTTTTTCTCCTGTTGAAGATGATCAACTCCAATAGTTGCCTCTCCCTCCATTGAACCCAACCCTTGAACTTCAGGGTGGCACCCTAAATCGCTTATGTTAAATGCTCCCTCACAATCAGCCTAGCCACTTCCTCCTCTCCCCTTACCACATCCTTCGGGTCAAGTTAGGGCCTGGCAGCCGGAGAACTCTCCTCACATGTGTTTGGTTCTAGTCGCATGTGCCCTTGGAGCCTTGATGGAAAGCCAGGGGTGATAGAGGTATGAGAAAGGGGAACATGACTCCCCCCCCCCCCCAACACCTCTGCGGCCCTTTAGCCCAGGCTACAGCCTGCTGGAACACATAGGGGAGGATACCCATTCCCCATCCTCATAGCTAGAGGCCCCTCCTCTCTGCACCCCGCACACCTCACCCAACCCTTCCCCAGTTGGGCACACTGCAACAGGTACGCTCCTGCTTCGCTGATGCCAAGAGCATTTCTCATTCATGTTGGCCTGCAACAGATCTTGGGGGAAATTATAGTGGAGTGTTGTACCCCGCCTCCTAGGTAGTAGGTAAGACGGCGAGCTAGTACCCTCTTGTTCTCCACCTTTTCCCTCCTCGCCTTCCCAGACGGTCCCCTTTTTATTCTCAGGGCTATCGTCTTCAGACTTGTATTAGGCCTTTCACTCGAGGCATTCTTGAGCTCCACCGTAGGAGTTTGGCCTCTTGAGCTCCCACCCTTCCTCCACAGGGACATTCAACATATCTCAGTGGTCCGTCCGCCCATGGGCAAACTTCATGTTTAGCCCCCTACTGGAAACCCCTCTGCTCTGGTGTCTCCCGCTAACCAGGCAAAGGACACTTTCTGCCAAAAATCCCAGGCAACCATCTAGGAGCTGCCTTGATCTTTCTATGGCATTTCTCTCCTCCCTGGAATCACAGCGAAGGGAGATAGTAAGGGATAGACCTCTTAACCCCCATCGGTATTCATACACCTGAGTGAACCTGCTTGAGGACCTCTGGTCCTTAGCTCATGGTTAGTTCCCCTGCAGAACTCTAGCTCTCAAGGGAATTTGCAAAACCCTTAGCAGGCCTGACACCTTATACGTGATGGTTTTGTAACGTCCACTCATGCCCCTCATTTTCCTTTAAAGGACACAGTGGCTTTCTCTTGTTTTTCCCTAACTAGGGGTTGCCTTATACCCTCCTCCCCTCTCCTGGGGGGTGTCTCTCTTCCCTTCTTCCACCCGGGGATCTGCACAACCTTACCCGTTCCAATATGTGGGGAGGTGCACCAATAACACCCCTCCCCTCTTGGAGCAGGCATTATAGGCCATGTCTGCTTTGCATCTTGACTAAGTCATCTTCTCTCCTCAACAGGAACTATGCAAGATCCCTCATAGTTGGCCTGTTGCAGCCAGGACCCAGCACCCACACCCGCTGCTAGAGATGAGTCAACCAGCCATAACATGAAGGTTGACTGCCTCTCCATAGAAGTGAGAGTGAGAATATCAGGCAACAGTAGATGTGAGAATATCATGCAGGCCATGTGCCCCTGCCCCTCTAACACTCTAATTCTGGAGCTTGGAGGGCATGACCCTTGGGGGGGATTGGGGAGGGTACCTGACCTTTCTATAGAAATGGTCGGATACCCCTTCCCTTGATTCAGGACATCTCTTCCTATGCGAGTCCGTGTATTGGAAGAGTAAAGCACAGGGGCAAGGGAGAGAAATGCACATCTAGCCTTTAAGTTGTGTAAGCCCCACCCAGAACCCTGCAGTGGTTTCTCACCACCCCATCTCAGGTCATTCCCTCACCCCTTTGGTCAGGGATGACCTTGCATGGAAATTCAATCACCCTTCTTCCAGTTTCTCTGTTCTCACTTCCTGGTTATTCAACATTCAGGACCTCCGCCGTTTGGCTTCTCTCCAGATGCTAGGATGGGTGTACCTAAGGGTTCCCCTTTTTTTTCTACTAAAACCTGTTGAAGGGTCACCTTTAAGGAAGTGCTGTTTTGGGATGCCCATTTCTCTTCTTATGACAACCTCCTTGACAGAGCGTCTCTGACACTTTGGGCCCCAGAGTAGGGCCTGCCCAGCGTCTAGCCATATATTGGGGCCTTCCCTCCAGGCCCACCATTCCCATGCATCAATGGATGGAGGGGTGGGGTCCCCAGCTACTCCTTCCTTGTTGTTTTTCTTCCTACATTATCTTCCATATGGAGGCGGGATGCCTTAGTTTAGGCTGCCCCTTATCAATCCTGCCCTTGGCATCTCCTGCTGGTATGTAAATGGGGAAAGGCCTTTTGCCTACTCCCCACTTGGTCAAGGGACGATGTGTTCCCTGCCCCTGGTCTTGATTAGTAACCTAACCCAATTGACCTCCCTTTGGGGTCAGGGCGGCAATTATTCCACCCTTGCTCATCGCCTGCGGCTGTAGGAGCCTGTTGCTCTAGATCACGATTCCGTCTCAGAAGTCGATTATACTAGGGAAGGGCAACCCTCTTTTATTTTAGATCATCCTGCTGGTGGCAAGGATGCTCTTTTGCTATTATGATATAGCAAGTTCTCCGATAATGAACCAGGACTGCCCTTGTTGGAGTTCTGGTCTCCTGACAGAGTGGCAAATGACCCCTTGGCGCTCTCATGCGCGTCTTCTCTCAAAGATCTCGCACTTGGTGGTGTGTCCGTAGGCTTTTGGCTGGTGACCCACTGCTTCTTCACCCAATTTTGGGTACTGTGCCATTTGTGGGTAGCCGTGTTGACAGCGGATAAGGTTCTAATTCCCCCCCACCTTCCACAGTATGGCTAGCAGTCACCTGATACTGAATGTATCTGAGCAGCACTGTCCTTTGAGATGAGCTGCTCCGATTCATTCAGATCCCTTCCACCATCCCTGCTACTCAGAGTTAGCAATCAGTAAGGACTGGGGAGGAGCAGGGCTGTGGCCAGATATATATAGCCACTGGGTGGCCAGGGGGCCATGGCTGCCTCCCCTATCCTGACACACTAAGGTTAAAAAGTTTCTGTCCAATCGTGTGCTGTAGCACATACACCTGATAATGAATCTGAGCACCCATCTCGAAGAAGGACAGTTGTCTTAAAGTGCCACACAGCTGCTTGTTGTTGTTTTTTTTACTGGTAAGTAACCCACTGATATTTTGCCTAACCCTGGAGATGCCCCAAGTGGGATAACAAAGGGCCTGCAGTTTTCAAGCACCATTATTGTTGTGCTCATTTACACATCAATACCCAGCGTGCCCTGCTGACTCACAGCTTTTCCAGGGTCGTGCTTTGTGAATTTAATTGAGTGGCTGAATGCTGTTGCTGTAGGAAGTGGATTTGCTAAAAGTTGTTGAGATATTTTTCTTCATCTTTTTGGGGTGGAAGCAAATAGCTAGGGTTTCTGTGTTAAATCTTAGTAAATGTTTAGCGTGTCAATCCTGCAGCACCGAGGGAGGAAGCCAGGTTGTTATTGAAAGGTCCATCCCCCCCAATACATTGGACTAGGGATTGTTCTCACTGGGTTTGTGAAACAGATATTGCAGATTACTGAGCTTGTTATTAGCTGAGCCCTGGAGAGTTCAAGAGTAATGCGAGACGAGGGTGGCATTTTTTGTTTTAATAATCAGTTGCTTTATCATCTCTCTCTTTGAAAGATTGATGGTCAACAGTTTGGTGATTAATCACTGATTCTTTAGCTGAGTGGGGAAAAAGAGTAACTGTGCAGCACAAAATCATTGTAGCCCAAGGGATCGTTACTGAAAAGAACTAACTTCAATACAAAGCTTTCATGTCTGAAAACCAGTGTTGTTTTTTGATGTCATGCAGGGGTATATGGAGTCCTGGCACCTTTTTTTTGCTGGCCCTGCTGCCCAGTGGGTGGTGGTGGGGGCAAAGGAGAGTTCCAGCACTCAAAAGAAAAGTACTGCTGAAAACTAACTACTGTGACTCGACTGGGAGACTGGGCTAAATACTTTAAAAGAAACATGCAATGCATATGGGACTTTTGTTTAATTGTTCACCTAATAATGGTGGATATAGACAACTGTATCTGAGTTTCCAGAAACTCCTGGCTAAGATTTTTTTTTAACACTAAATGGTTGGGTAAGGAGTGAATCATCACTATTAACCCTGAAACAGTGTCTATAGAAGCCCCAGAGTCTTGGGCAGTATGGAGACACCTCAGAAACAAGCACCTTGCTCAAAGGAGCAGACATTGAATTTTCCATCAGGATGCAGCAAGTGCATTTTTCAAGCAAGAGGAAGGACGCCAGAGGGATGGTGGCAACGTTTACAAAATCACGTGGTTATGTCATGAGCTAGTGCACAGCTAGAGTCTGATGGAATTTTGTACATTAAAAATTCCTGTCACATTGCACCTTCACTTGTGTGTGTTTTAGTCTGCAGCTACCTTCCTTATCAGTGTGTGGTGTGCTGCTGCTCATCATTAAAAGCAAGAAGTCCTGTGGCACTTAGACTAACAAATTTACTTATTGCATGAGCTTTCGTGAGAGAAAATCCCACTTCGTCGGATGTTTCAAGCTCCTGCAATAAATAGATTTGTTAGTCTTTAAAAGTGCTGCAAGACTCCTTGTTTTGCTGAACTAGGCTGACACAGCTACACCTTTTGGATCTTATTTGGATAGTTATATTTATAATACCTAAACATTCCCTCTGGAGCTCCAATCAATATGGAATTGGGTTTCTTGTCCCAAACTAGTGTGTAGCTTTGCATGTAGCATGTAGTTTAGTGTATGCTGTGGTTCAGCTCTAGCTTCAGCTGTGTTTCATTAGCAGCTGTAATTCAGGAGGATGGATGAAGTAAGTTATTTACATGTACAGTATCCCAGGATTCAGCATTCTGACCTGAGTAGGCAAGTGTCTGTGTTCTAATGAAGATTGACTTCAAGGCTGCAAGAGTTGTCTTCCCCCCACATGTTAGATTGCAATTCTTTGGGGTCCTTTAGTGTGACACACCCAGTATTAAATGTGAAGTTGTCCTTTTTTGCTGTAATGGCTCTTAACCAGAATGCAATGACATTATGCTAATATGCCTGACAACAGCCTGGATGCTACATACCTGTAGGCAGATTTCAACCACTAATGAATTGCTCCTTTCCTTTAAGTATTGGGGTCATTTGGTGAATTTTTTTTCCTGTGGGGACAGAAAAGACTATGCTAATATAGTAATATGAAATAATACATATGAGCTGATATATAAATGAAAACTTTAAATCCTAAATTTCTCATGCCTCATTAGTCTTAAAAGAGAGAGAGAGAGAGACTAGATGTTCCTTTCTCTAGCTGAATCAAATTCATGGCCCTGGATCTTGGATTTGTTCTTCCCAGTTGATTCTTTTACTGCCACACAAGCAGCTAAGTCTGATCTGGAAGAACACTAAACCATTTCCTTTTTTAAAAGGAAAGGGGGGGGGGGGAGCTTTGTTACCAAAGCAACTGGTACATCTTGTGCAGCTTGAACTGTGAAAGATCCAGAGAGCCCCCAAACCCCCCCCCCCCCCGCCAACCCACACACGCCCACGTGCCAGTATGTCACATTAACTTCTGTGCTTTCTGAATAGCTCAAGGGAAAGGTGTTTTTGTGCTTTAATCCTATAGAACACAGGTTCTAAATGGTATTGAAAAGAGATTAATGAATTAATAATTCCTTATCTATCTTCTATTTCTCATAATTTAATTTTTTTTCCTGTCAAGCATGTGATGGAAGTTGGTGGTGTGAGGGCTATCAGCATAACCAGGGGATTATGAAATGACGCTTGGCCACACTCTCTCCCCTGTGGCAGAAGGCAACACAACAGTAGCTGCAGTTCTTTGAATAAAGATAAATTCAAGATGCAGGATAAGGGTCACAGTGCTGCATGGTGCAAAAAGCCTTGGAGAAGGGAAAACCAAAAAGGAGTCTTCCTGTTGTGCTGCCCCTTGCATTGTGTATGGTTTAGGTGCTCTGGCTTAGAGGGAGGAGCAAGCATTTGGAGTACAGCTAGCTCTATGAAGTATCTTGCTCATCAAATAAGACTTAATGTTTGGAAAGATGGTCAGGTGGTGACAGCACTTAACTTAGCTCTTCTATATTTCAGGTCATGTCCCAAAGCTCCTGCAGCCTTTCAGTGTGATCTTGGGCAAGTTACTGGGTCTTTCCTGTTTTTCATGTAAACCGAGAACAATAACACGTTAGTCTTTCAAAGTAGTTTTATGAGAATAAATACATTAAAGACTGAGGTGTTGTTATAGGATGATGATGAGAGCTGTCTGACTACCCAGTATAGCTCATCTCATGTTGATGCCTGAGAGCAGTGGTTCCCAACCTTTTGCAAGTTATGACACTGTTGATGGTATATCATGACCCTACACGACACACCAGCCCATCCTCTCCCAGGCCAAATCCAGCCATTTCCCTGGCTCTCTGGGGCACACTTAGCACTGTGTGATGACACAGTAATGTGTCCTGACCCAGTGTTTGAGAACCACTGCCTTAGAGCAGTGGTTTTTAAAGTTGTGCCCCCACCCCCCCGACCCAGCTGAGAAAAATCACTTGTGCCTGTAACCCACAATTACGTCTTTGAGCAATGCATTTCAGTCTTTCGGCAGTGGCAGCAGGGGGTGCCGTGACCCAGTATCTGAGGGTCTGCGACCCAGTACTGGGTCCCAACCATGTGTTTGAAAAACACTGCCTTAGACTACCAGTATTTTGAAAGCCAGCATTTCAGAGGCACAAGGTGGCTTCCTATAGTAATAAAATGCAGCTATGAAGAGTTCATTTTTTTTAAAAAGCCACAAAAACTCTTTTTGGTTACTGCCCTTTCAAACACATGGTGCAGTCAAGTTCCAAAGGGGTAGTTGTGTTAGTCTAGTTCAGAAAAACAATCAAGGAGTCTCGTGGCACTTAAAGACTAAAACATTTATTTATCACATGAGCTTTCATGGGAGAAAAATCCCACTTCATCAGGCGCTTTGACGTCTGATTATGAAGTGGGATTTTTCTCCGACAAAAGGTCATGTGATAGATTAAATGTTTTAGTCTTTAAAAATGCCACGGGACTCCTTGTTTGTTTTTACAGTGCAGTCAGTGTCTCCTCTTAATAGGTCAGTTCTAACAAAATATTCCTCTTTAAAAAATAAAAAAGCATTTCAGAATATGTTGACTGTATTGTCTCTCTGAACTTGACTCCCTCTTCAAAGATGCCAGGAACTTGTCATTCTTTGCCAGAGCACTCTTTCAGTAGTTTTTAGTTTAAAGGGAGTGGAGAGAAGAGGCAAAATGTTTGTTCAGCCTGTATTTGTTTGAAGCTTTCATGGTCAGTGGCGTTTGGGTCTTCAGAGACATTTCTGGCTTGTCGTTTTTCTCTCTTCAAAGGTTGATGTGGTTTGACTTGCTGCTGAGGTCTGACTTGGAAGAGCTGAAGGAAAGAGATGCCTAGGGGAGCTGGTTGGATCTCTGCATCTCCTGCTAGTTAATCTTTGAAAGCTGACTGCAGTGCTAAGCACATCTTTTGATAGTTGCCATTATTCTTAGGCTTACCTGAGAAGCCCTTTGTGCTAATTACCTAAAGATGAAATGTGCCCAGCAAACATGGACTGCTGCTGAATGTTTGCATGGAAGGGGTGTTTTCATTTGTTTAGAATGGCAACTTGGCCTAATTTTTATTTTTAAATGTTGTCACAGCTTTGCTTTTGAAGGGACTCTGGACCATCAGCCTAAAGGATTGAAACCAGAACTCTCTTTATTCACCACAGATACCATAGCAGTGCAAACTTCTCTGCTCTAAGGTAGTTTTTGTCTCCAGACTCATTCAGTCCTTGGCTTCTCTACTTAGGCAGCGAGAAGAGGTCAATTAAGGCTTCAAGCTGCACAGCATTGCCACGTAGAGTCTTCTTTGTAAAAATGAAAGGTAAAAGTAATTAATGAGAGGGTGTGGGGGGCCCTGAGCTTTCATTACTGAGAGCTGCTGTAATATTGCCAAACTATTTCTGCTTAGTAATAGGAACAAGGCCAAAGAGGGAACTGCATAGATAAGTAAGGTATCAGACAAGTATTTTCCAGTGAAACATTATCCTTGTCTTAATTTGCCCATTTAGGGAGGAGGCAGATCAAGGACATTAGACTTCCGCTCAGCATATAAAACTGGATCTGGCATTTTAATCCACATGTGGCCACCATTTCTTATGCTCCTTGATGCATGCTGCATGAGGACTGGCAGGATAAAGACTGTGCCGATGTGGACATGTATGTAGCCCCTAAGTACTGAGAACACCAGCCTTAGTTAATGACTGTGCCCTGGCAGGTGAATGACTTCCAGTTTCTACAAACCTGAACTGGATTTGAATTGGGAACCTAGAGGTTAATGACTATATAGTAGTCCTTTACCAGCTCTGGGGCTATTCTCAGTCCTATGACTACTTGCTGTTTTTAAGACTCCTCGATCCCTACGACCTGCTCCCTGGATCAAGACGGATATTGACTGTCAGCCATGCTTCCTTTCATGTTTTGCCAAGTCTGCTCTCCTTGAGAGGAAGCCATTCTAGAACAAACTATGGTAAAGCAATTCAGACAAGGCTCCCAACATTTATGTACCTTAAATACAAAAGAGACTATTTCTTCTCTAGTTCCTGAAGCTTTCTTCTGTCACATTCCTAAGTGACCATTCAAAAAGGATCAAAGCACTGAGGTGGTTTGCTGCTGCAGGCTCTGCATATTTGCATGCTCTCCTTCCCCTTGTGGTGCTCTAATCTTCTAAACCGACCAGTGGATTGAGACTGAGGTGGTCAGAGGTATGACATAAAGCACAGCTGGTATGTGCCACTAGAAATAACTGGGATCAACCACCATTGGAACACGTCTGAAGCATTAGGAACCCGTGTCTTCAGTTACTGTTAAGGCTGTTTTTCTGTCTTGATGAAAAAATGTTGGTCATAATTGGAGGGGCTTTAAAAAATTGCAGCATATTTTAATTGTTTATATTAGAAAAGTGTTACAACTGCCAGCAGCAGTTTAAAAGGACATGAAGGTAGCAAAATGTCAACAAAGATTACTTAATTTCAGCTGTAAGCTCTTTGGGGCAGCAGTTTTTGTTTTGTTTTGTTTGGAGCCTAGCGTAGCAGAGCCCTGGTCTGTGATAGAGGCTGCCAGGTACTATCAGGATACAAATAATAAATAACAGCATGAGGTTCCCTCAGGCAGCTTGAGTGAAAGGCTGACTTTATTTAAAACCAAAATACCTGCAGAAACCTTCAAACACAAACCAAAAAATTACAGCCATGAAACAAACATTCAGCCCAGGTTCTGGAATGAGCTCCATGCAAGCAGGCCCTACAGCTGCATGATGCTCCATTGGAATCGGGATAAGAGGATCTGCATAAGTGAAGGTCATTGAAGGATTTGGATGATTTGTCGTTGTGCATAGATATGTGTATTCTTGCTGTCCTTAACCAGTAAGAGCATCCCTTTCTCACTAACATAGACGTCTGTCCTCAGAGGAAGGGGCAATACATTAACCAAGCTATACCAGCCCCCTTATCCTTAAGGTTCCTTTTATGTGGATTCCAAAGGGGTAGCTGTGTTAATCTAGTTCAACAAAACAGAGTCCTGTGGCACTTTTAAAAACTTAAGTTTTCTGCAACAAAAGCTCATGTGATAAATTTGTTAGTCTTTAAAAGTGCCACAAAATGCCTTGTTTTGTTTTACTCAGATTACTGCTATATGAAGGTTTTTATACAGAAACCACCTTCTGACTTTGTTTCATATTTTGGGTGGATCCATGGAAAATTCCATGGTTTCAACCCATGACCAGATGAAAGTGTGATGCTTTCAGCTAGGTACTATCTTTTGGTTTTAAGGCATTTCAAACCTGAAGGTGTCATCTGTGAGCCCATGAGAAATTGAGAGAGATGGCAAACTAAAATCACTGTTCATTGGGGACTTCTGGATCTAATCTTCCGTACATTTCATCGTTCCTTCTTTGCCACATGAAACAAGAAAATCAAGCATATTTTATAAAATAGCTTCTAGTTTTAACCCATAATTTTTTAAAAATAGTGCTATAAAGAACAAACATGGTGTCCTGTGAGAACAGATCAATGGTCCATCTAGCCTGATGGTTTTTAAACCAAGGGTTGGGACCTAGGACTGGGTCATGGACACTCGCGGCCACTGCCAAAAGACACTAATGCATTGCTGAAAGATGCAATTGTTGGGTCACTGGCATAAATTTTTTTTTTCCACTTAGGTCTCAAGAAAAAAATGTTTTAGCCTAGCATTGGTCACCACTAGATGCTTAAAACAAGGATATTAAAATCCTACCTGGTCCTGATATATGGTCTATTTTTACTCCTGACTTTAGCTGGCAATCAGAGAACAACTGAAAGCAGGAGAGAGAATAATCCCTTTAATTTTATCCAAGTGAATCTAACTACAAATGGTCATAAACTTTCTAAAATATTTATTTTTATCCATGTTTAAATGGGGTCTACTCATATTTTACACCTGAAATTGAGTTTAAGCATGAGGCAGGAGGAAGCAGTATGGTGCAGTGTGTAATAAATGAGGCTGTGCAATAATGAGACTAGAGAATTTCATAGATCATCCCACTAACTTGGTTTGGAAGCTACTGGATTATAAAATCTCTAGTGGACATAGGAAAGCCATTTGTGTAGTGTACATCCAGCATGAAGGTGTGATACTAGATCTCCAGTGTAGGGAATGTATAATAGAGAATGTTTTAATTGGTTTATAAATGAATGTCCATTTTCTTGATGAGAATTTTTACACCTAGAGCCAGGGTACAGGCATTATTTATTAAACGTCATTAAAATCAAAATAAATAATATCGATCTGTTGCTGTCACTTAATTCCATGGAGATGTAATGAGTAGTAGAGTAAATATGAAGAAATACTTTCGATGTTAGGCTTCGTCATAATTGGACACCATGACAGTTTTACAGAACAGCAATGTTAAAGTAGTGTGTGCTTACTGTTTGAGGTCACAAACTCAAATCCCAACCTCCTTTAGGGGTCGGTAGCCTCCTTTCATAAAATAACTGCAGCATAATTGTGTGCCGTCTTCCTCAAATCTGAACCATAACAGAGATGCTGGGATTGCTACCATCCACTCTAAACATCAGTTGTGAGCACACTATACACTACACTATTTATTACAGGGGCAAGAGCTGTGTTGACTATAGGAGGGGGAAGCAGGGGTTGCAAGTAGGAGAGAAAAACATCTAAAGGGTTATGGCTGAATCCTGCCATGGGGCCCATATGAAGGTTAGGTTGAATTTAAGGTCTTGCTTTTATCCTTACTTCACCAGGGAGGCACAGCGCCTGAAAAGGAGCACTGATGTAAGATCATTTCTCTGCCCCCAGTGCACCAGTCAATAAAGTTGGCAGGGTGAAGAGTGGGGAATAAGGTGTTCCTACAGATGAAGTAGTAGCGGGTGTGAAGTCTTTGCTTCAAGTGGATGCCTTGCTTCCTTACGTTGACTTCCCATGAAAAATGCCTGTCTCCCAGTGCTGCTCTTAAGGATCTATTCTACTCCAAAATGATTATACAGAACCCTTTAGCTTGACTGGCTGATGGTCCTTATGCACAAGAGCCATCCACATCCAGTAAGATGTACTTCTGTTTGTACAGTGGGTCAGGCCCATGGTGCATAGTATCCAGTCTTTGAACAGTGGTTGGTGCCAGATGCTTCAGAGAAAGTAAGCAGAGCAGGAGAGTTGCTGACTCACCTCTGTTGTCCAGTCCCCAAGCAGTCAAAGGTTTAGGGACACCCAGAGCATCCATGGTCATCTTGCCTAATTGCTATTAGTAGACCTATTCTCCATGAAAAAGAAGCACATGAGCTTTCAATAAAGAAATCTGTTAGTCTTTAAGTGCCCCAGGACTACTTGCTTCTTTTGCCGAACTAGACTAACATGGCTGCCCCTCTGGAACTATCCTCCATGAATGTATTTAATTATTTTTTTAAAACCCAGTTACACTTTTGGCCTTCATAACATTCCTTGGGAGCAAGTTCCACAGAATGATTGATTGTGTGAAGGACTGCTTCCTTGTGTTTTTGTTTTAAACTTGCTGTCTATTAATTTCATTGGGTGATGGTTCTTGTATAACATGAAGAGATAAATAGCACCCCCCCCGGCACCATTCATGTCTGAGATGGAGAGTCCCAGTCTTTCATGTCTCCCGATTGTTGAAGCTGTTCCATATTCCTGATCACTTGTAGCTGCACTCTTCTGTGCCTTTCCCAGTTCTAATATTTGAGATCAGGTGATTCCTAACACTGCTGAGACCATTCCATGTTAAGTGGTGACTAAGTCCTGTGATATTTTGCATTTTTTTTTCTTGCAGCCCCAGTTTTTTGAGTCAGTTATTACATGAGCTTCTCAATTTGTTAAAACTAGGAGGTGGGCAGGAAGAATTGGGCTTTCATGGCTGTGTAGGAAAGACTGAAAATGCAAACCCTACTGGCTCAGGAAACAAGTGAAATGAAAAATAACCTTTTAAAAAATCCCATGATTCTTGGGGGACATAGTGCAGACCTTTTTAGTGCCTTCAGTTTGATAATTTAGCATTTATATACAGTGTCCTTTATGAACCTGGCTTACTTCGGAATGAAGTGTGGAAATCATATTAAAAAAAAAAGGCACTGGAATAGGAATTTCGTGAGAGCAGTCCCTTGTCTGAGGGAACTGTTCAGATAGCTTCAAGTTGATACTGCACCTCAGCTGCTGCTGTGTTTATTTTTATTGTTAAAAATGCTGTTTTGAGAACCCTCCCTTAATGATTTAGACAGCTTTAATTGTATCAGTGGCAATCCTAACTTTTTACTCCCTTTTGGATGCCAAATGATAGAATCATAGGGTTGGAAGGGACCTCGTAGGTCATCTACTCCAACCCCCTGCCAGAGGCAGGACCACTCCAACTAAACCATCCCAATCATGGTTTTGTCCAGCTGGGCCTTAAACACCTCCAAAGATGGAGATTTCACCACCTCCCTCGGCAGCTCATTCCAAAGCTTCACCACTTGCCTAGTAAAAAAAAGTGTTTTCTAATATCTAGCCTCGACCTCCCTAACCGCAACTTGAGACCATTGCTCCTCGTTCTGTCCTCTGTTACAACTGAGAACAGTCGAGCTCCATCTTCCTTAGAGCATCCCTTCAAGTAGTTGAAGGTTACTATCAAATCCCCCCTCAATCTTCTCTTCTGCAGACTAAATAAGCCTAATGCTTTCAGTCTTCCCTCATAGGGCTTGTGCTCCAGCCCTTTAATCATTTTGGTTGCCCTCTGCTGGACTCTCTCTAGCATGTCCCTGTCCTTTTTGTAGTGGGGAGCCCAAAACTGAACACAGTATTCTAGATGTGACCTCACCAGTGCAGAATAGAGGGGAATGATCACATCCCTTGATCTGCTGGTAATACTTCTTTTGATGCAGCCCAGTATGCCATTGGCCTTTTTGGCAGCAAGAGCACACTGCTGACTCAGGGGAGCTAAAAATACTTGTTGCAGGATTGAGCAGTGATTACAGAGTTTTCAGAGAGAGAGAGAGAGAGAGAGAGAGGTGAGCTGAGCTGCCTTCTGTAGACTTTTCTCTTCCAGAGCAGTGACACAGGCCCCAATTTCCCTCTTCCACTGTCAGGACAAATTCATCAGTGGTGGGGAATATGATAAAAGCCTTTTGTATGGAAGATCAGTTGGTTGGTTTTGTTTTTAACCTTTTTAAAGAGAAATTTCAAATTTACACTATGGGTTCCATAATGTTACTGCTGTTCAGATAGCTTCTGGCTATTTAAGAGTGTGGGTTTTTTGTTTTTTAATAACCATAATGAGTCACAGAGCTAGCTTAATGTCTTTGGTCTGAGCATGAGAGCCGTGGGGACTAATGAACAAAGGATGCCTTTTGTATCATTGCACAGTTCATTTGATCAGAATACATTTTCTTGTGCTCTTCTTTCTATAATATTGTTTTCAAGCAAGGGAAAAGCTTAGGCAGCTCTAGCCAGACACATACCCCTGAGCTAGAGTTAGTCAGCTGCTATTGGCATTGGGGTACTGGGGGAGTAAAGGGATTGTTTAGTCCTTTTTGCTAATGGGGTTTTTTTTCCCTGGTCTCTGCACCTCCCTCTCTTTGTCTGGCATGAAGGAATATTTCTGCCGTGGTGACATTTTGGCTTTGATTTTCTTTTACCTCTTTGTTTCACTTGTGTGTATATTTTGTTTGACTATACAATGCCTTGTGCCATAGTGCCCAGCCAAACCATTTAAAGTACATGCGTCAGGTCCAAAGTACAGTGATTGACTAAAAATTGCTCAGCTTCAAAAGCAGAAAGCAAATCTTTGTATTTCAGATTTTCAAGCTTTTCTTCACAATTAGTGTGACTAAAAATTTGGGGAAGGGAGGCATTAGGTTTTTAATGGAAGCTGTGATTCTCATGTAACCACAAACTCCAAATGTAATAAGACTTGTGATGTAGCAAGAATGGACAGTGCTGCTTTGACTTGAGGGTTCTGGGCATCACAGGCTTCATTGGGAACAGACTCAAGACCAACTCCCCTTTTTCAATTCTACTTTATTAATGGAAAGAAGATTGAGTCAGCCAAATTTCTGAGACGAGTCAGTTCAAGATGTTCAACTCACAAGGCCATCTTGACCGAAAGCTTCTGGTCTGGTTGAGTTCTTCTTCTCATTTTAAAACCAGCCATAAACTGACCCAAGAGATAAGCAACAAAAGTATTAAATTTAGAGCCTCTTATGGTCAAAAGTCCAATTCAGTTTCTTTAGTGGCAAAACTCTGCAACATATTGTGTGCAAAACTCTGCAACGTTGTTTCCAGTCACTTTGCATAAAAATCAGGTTAAGAAACTACATAAAATTACACTTTTAGAAATTACATGAATGAATGAATCAATCACACAAGAAATGAGTACTCTGTTTACTATCTACATACTGTCGTCCTGTGACAGATGAACAGCAAATGGCCCTAAGAGGTAAACATTAAGATCTCATGTGGATTTTTAATGAATAAAGATTAAGATAGAAGCTGCTGTGAGCTGAATAAATTTAGGAGTAACAGATTCTTAAGTCTTTGAAAAGTCAAATTGCTGAAATCTGTGATAAAAAGATGCCAGTTAAGTTAAAAGGAGAAGTGTATAAAACTGTAATTTGACTACATGGAATAGAGACTTGGCCAGCCATGAGGAAGGAAATCAGTGAGCTCTCCAGCAAGGAAACTAAGATGGTGAGATGGGTCAAATGGTTGAGCTTTCCTGGCAGGGAATGAAATCAGGTTCCAAGAGGCCAGATGTGAGTTGTCTCAATTGGAAACAAAATTTGAGGGAGGCTGAATACCCACACAAATGTATCTCTAACAGAGACCTGAGTTATGGTGGCAGGATGGTCCTTGCAATGACCATGTATAGAAGACCAAAGGGGAGGCCAAAGGTTTGGTATAGGGATCAGATATTAGCAGAGTTTAGAGAGAGCACGTTGTATGACAGCCAAGCATACAATCATGAGTTTTGGAAGAAGGCTATAAAACTCACTGCCCCTCAGTGAGGAGATGGCAAGGAAGAAGAGGAGGAGTTGGATTCAGTACATTGTCTTCTGATTCATCAGAAGACTCCTTTTTAGTAGTAAAGCAGTACGCTTGCTTGGGTGAAGCAGTAGTAGTAATCTATAGGTGTATTAAAACTCTTCTCTTCTTTAACTGTAAGTATTATTGGAGCTTATTTTCTCTTTTCTGGAGACTACTAGGGATACATAACTTATAATAGGAGTAGGTCTTACTTCAGCTGACCTGGGCACATAGCTGTACCTACACTCCAGACTCTTGTATGTGACTCAAGACTGGTGAACTTGAGCAGAATTACAGGTACAATAACCATGTGTTTTAATCCATATTGACATTTGTAACAGGTTCGGACCCACCTTCCCTCCTCTGGCACCTCAGTTCCCACTCCCCCAATGTCCAAGACTCCACATGTGACTCACTAGTCTCGCTAGCATTGTCACTCAAGCTCTTTATTTACAGTGTCTCCAGTGCATCCTATTGTCACAGCCCCAGATGTTCCAGATGCTGCAAGGCTCTATTCTGCCCCTGGGGCAGCAGATAGGGAGATGCTGGATGTGTGCCTGCCTCGTTTAACCCACCTCCCTGCACTGGTTTCCTGCCCAGACCTATATCCTCTGCTCAGAGCCGGATTAAGGGGTCTCAGGGACTGGGGCTGCCCAGTGCTGTAGGCCCTCTCCTGGCCTGGGGCCCCAGTCCCCCACAATGGTGGGATGAGGATGAGGCTGGAGGGGAGCCTGGTGCTAGAGGCTACTCTCTATGGCACTCCTGCCTTGGCCCTGGGTTGGCCCCTAGGCCCAGGTGTGGGACCAGCTAGTGCATGGTGTGCCATCAACCCTGAAAGACTTGGTGTGCCAGAGGCTGCACCATATGCCAGCCGGCCGCACCCCTGGAGCACAGAGAATATGCGCCTGCCCACCCTGCCCCACGGGATGGGGCTGATGCCTGTGGAGCCTGTCCTCTGCCTCCACGGTCCTCCCCCCTGACACCAGCAGGGACTTTCCACCATCCCTCAGGTTCTGCCAGCCCTGTGGGGGCAGAGGGGGCCACCTGGATCACGCAGGGACCTTAAGGATTGGTGTCTGGAACTATCCTTCAGGCAGGGACCTGGGGCTTTGGCCCCTGTGTTGGACCAGGTCCCCATCTGTATTCTTTTGCTTCTATGAGACCAGGGTGTGACTCAGCTCTAATTATCGGGCACTTGTTCCAGCTGACCAAGTGAGAGTGCACAGGGGGGTTTATCTCTTCTGTCATGCTACAACACTCTTCTGACTCTGTTAAAGCACAGTGTGAGCAGTCTACCCATGCTGAAGGTTTTCTTTCTCAGCCATGGGTGAACTGGTTACACATTCTTATCTATCTAACCCTACTACCTGACTTTGTGTATCAGTGCATTCTTCAGAGTATCGGGGGAATTATCCCACAGTACCTCAGCAGTGGATAGAGTTCCAGGGGGCATCCATGCAGACTAGTACCATTAATAAATGAGATGTTTCATTGTCAATACTTTGCTGTCTGAGGAAGGCTGGCCAAACCAATTAAACCAGTACCACACTGGTTACAGGATTAAACCAATGTGACCAATGTGGAACTGGTTTTAAGGAAAACAGCAATCCAATGTACTTGTCCTATTCCAGGGACAAAACAATTCAACTAACTGCTTTTGTTACAGATATGATCCAGATACCAATTATGTTTAGAAAGGGCCAGTTATGCTGCTAACTTGTCACCAATATGACACACAGGCTGGGAAAGGCCTAGAATTTAATATGTGAGCCACGTTTCCCTTTGTTGGCTGGGATGGTCTAGAACAGGGGTGGCTAAACTTATGGAACACAGGAGCCCCACAAGTTGATTATTAAAACTTTGGGAGCTGCACTGAGGCATATAGCCATATACTTTTACCTACTCCAAAACTACAAAGTTTAAAATTCATTGCACACCTTAATTTTATTGTAAAAAGAGGACAAATATTGATCCTACTAATGTCAGATTCTAATAATTACTTAAGGTTACCATGAAACTTAGGCCTATACAGTGAAAACTTAGCTGCCGCTCGATGTAGAAGACTGCAGGCTAGTGGCAAGTTTTTTTTTTAAAATCCCAACCATGCCACACTTCTCCCTGACCATGTCGTGCTTCACCCCACTGTCCTGGCCCACTCCTGAACTCCCGGGCTGGGGCAGCTTTCCTAAATTGATTTGCTGACGTTCTTCCAGGAGCCACAGTTTTTCATTCAACAGCCACATGTGGCTCCTGAGCCACAATTTGGCCATGCCTTGTCTAGACGTAGGGTGTGTGCATGCGCATGCGTCGAAATTTCTTGGGGTGAGATCTATGCTCTAAGTCTCATGAGCTCACAGGTGAACTTGTAGGTAAGCTTATTTCAGCATGTAGAACAGGGGAAAATCAAATGAAACTAGTAGCTTGTTAAAGCTCGAGTGTACAATTTAAAACCTCTTTTCCTATTGGGGCCCATTCTCAGGCTCTTTTGAATGCAGAAACTACCAGCTCTTGAAAAAGAGATGAGTTAATTATATCATTTATTAAAAGAACAGAGTACCAATTTAAGGAAACTGGTGATATGGCTGGAGCTGAGTATAAAGAATGTTACTTGTATGTCACATGGGAGTTGTTAATCACGGCAACTCCCAGGAGATAAGGCAGTTATGTTGGATGCACCATTTATATCTTTTAAAATTTGGTACCCAACAAGAGCTAATAAGGCTAAAAAAAAAAAAAATCTCTAGGAAAGCATTTTCATGTGAAATTAGAAAAATAGGAATAGGTTTGGGCTGAGAGAGCCTTAATAAAGGAAAATAAGTATTTATTAACTGCTGCTGTGAAATGGGAAAATTGAAGAAAAATGCTTTTGTTATATATAAAACAGAGCTTGTAACTTTTAATTTCAGGGTTCTAAGATGATCAAAATACCGTGGGGCAGTGTGATGATATAATACTTCACTGAAATGAGGTCATCAATAACTATAGCCTGGGTGTGATTTACACAGTTGTCAACATCTGAATCACAATAATGTATCTCTGCCTGGGGAAAATGCTGTATTGGGGGGGGAAGGGGGGAGAAGGGAGAAAATATCCTCCAAAGCAATAGCTTTTCAGACAGCTGGTTTGCAGCTAATAAAGGCTACAGGAAAGTGATTACCTATGGTACATATGAATAGAAATGTTCAGAATCTAAAGCCAGAGCTCCTGCAAGCAATGACAAGGTCAAGCAGCATCCTTTGAAGAGAAATAATAGGCAACTAGCACTGTCCACTGCAGATAATACACATGTAATTTAAAAAAAAAAAATAAGTACATGAGAAATGAAGATTAAAGGTGCTGTGCACTCATGTGCTGGAGGGAGGGGAATGGAGAGACAATTCAGGGAGAAAAGAATATTCTCTCTTGGTGACTGAAACTAGAGCACTTCCAAATGAGAGATTCAGAGAAAGCAGAGGAGGGGGTGAGGTGAGCAGGGGCCAGGGTGGAAGGGGGAAGGATTTCTTGTTCTTATCAACTTCAGTTGTGGATCTCAAGAGCTTTTAAAACTATTATTTAAGCTTTTCAAACTCATTCTCTCCTACTGTGGTGCTGGTGTCTGCCCCGTTTTACAGATGGGAACTGACACTCACCCGGCTTGGTGCTACCTACATTTATCAGTGTCCACACATTTTGGGCACCTCATATTTTGGGTTTCCAACATGACTGAGGCACAAAGGGATGTGTTGAGTGCCTTCTGCTGTCACTGGAATAAACTGCATTTCTGTGCTCTTAGGAGTATCTCTGAAGTTAAGTCCTGGATGACTTAATTAAATTGGAGGCCTCTGTAACATAGGTCAACAGTTTTTTGTCGAATGTCATGCACAAAGTTCATGAACTAGAGGAGAACCTGGATCTTCTGAATGATGATCACCCCTTCTTCTCAAATTGAAAACTGTCACTTTCAACACAAAGTTCCAACACTGCAAAAATTTTGAAGGTTTTATTTTTGTTCCGGTGCAAAATGAAAACAATTTGCGAAACCTCCAAAACCACTGTGAATTGGCTTCCTCCAGTCAGCTGTATTCACCAGTTACATGGTTCTTGTACACTTCTTTCAGTAGGTTATGAGGAATTGAAGTTCATGTTTTACTGTCTGCTCCACCTAAACTTTTTTGAAGCTTTCTGATGTGTGACTAGCTCTGTTATATGGTGAACAAGAAAGGAAAACTGAACTATATCTGCCAAGAGGCCACAATTAAGATAGTGCTGAAAATATTTGTTAAAATCTAAGACATAGTAATCAGATTATCTTTAAATTGATACGCTGTTTAATTTTATGTTCCGAATTGCAATACACATCAATCAACAATATTCAATTATATGTCCGTGCACTACTTCAGGGTCTGATGCTGAACTCGGTGGGAATTTTGTCGGCTTACAAAGGGGGCAGGGCTGGGCTCCAAAGGCCTGATTTAGAATGACTTAAGTCACTAGAGGAGTCTTTCTGTTTATTTTAGTTGGTTTTTGATCTGGTCTGAAGTGAGGAATTGGTGACAGAGTTCTTGACTGAACAAGGATTCTGTAGTATAGAAAACCAATAAGTACTATTGTAGGCAAGGCAAGAATAGTTGCTGAAAATACCAGCATGTAAACTAAAAGAGAGGGAGAATCCCTATCAAAGGACTATGGCAATGGTGGTTTTCATTATAAAGCCAGCATCAGAAAAATAAACCATATAAACATCTTATAGAATGTCATTCAACAATTTTGATTTTTCCTTTCTGATTTATCTTGGCACCTTTTTATTTATTACAGAAGCATTTTTTCTGAACGTTGCTTGTGTTTGTTTTTAAATAATTAAAATGTATTGACATGGGCACGCAAAAGTCATGTGAGATCTGGTGAAATGTGTGTTTCAATCATGATAAATAATTTACACATTAACCTTTTGGGGGAAGTGTAGCTCTAATTCCTTACTTAATTATTCAGTTTTATGCTGGTCTAATGTTTGGAATAAAAGTAGCTACAAACTGGAATAAATCCATGATGATTCAGGATGTTTAGCTGAATGATCCCTTACTTTTAAGTACTGATTTGGTTGGCAGGGGTCTAAAAAAATTCCAGTATTCTATTTAACATACTAGTTCAATGGATTAAATTAATACTCATGCTAATTTATTGAAATAAATTATTACCATATACACTGTCTTGCAATCCCTGATCTCTCATGATCAACCCCTGAAGGCTGTAGATGGTCATCCTTGTAAGTCTTAATGGATGCAGACATTTGTAATAGAACTCATTATGCAAAGCACAAATTAAGCAAAGATCATGTGTAATAATTCTAGCCTCTTTTATTGGTGGTGGTAGTATTTTTGTAAGAAATTGGCAAATGACACATGTAAAGAGAACAATCTTCAGTCACCTCAGAAATGACAAAGGATTAAGGCAGATCTCTCTGGAGTGACCATGTTCATGAAATGCATGCTAATCAATTAAGAAAAATGCAGGAACCTGTTGAGTTCCCCAGCTAAGCCTAGTCTTACAGGAAGATAGCACTGAAAGAAGGAAAGAAAAGAAGGAAAGAAAGAGCGAGCCCACACATGCCATAGATTGGCTGGAAAAAACACTAGACTAAAAGAGATTAGTAAAATATGCCTTACAACATTCAGAGCTAACACAACATGCAAGACCAATTTTAGCAGTAGAAAAATCCTGTAAGTTTGTCACTCCTGTTTAAAGAACAAATGATGGAAAATCTAGTTGCCTCCCACCTTTCAGTTTGAGTTCAGCGGTGGAGGAGACACCAGAAAACCTAATGGGATGCAGAACAAGGGAATACCTATGAAATTATTCTCTAATTAAAGGAGGGTTGTTTTGGGATCACACAAGAATGAGATCATGTCTAATGAACTAGCAGGGTGCTTTGAAGAAGAAATAAAATAAGAGTTGACTGAAAGCCTCAAGCATGAATTACCTGAACTCCTGACTTTTGTTGCATTGTCGCATGAATCTGTAAAATTCACTAGGATGGTATTGTAAAGATTTTGGACTGTGTAATGCAATGCTTCGGCTATAAAAACCAGAAGGCTCTGTGAATTTCTGTAAGGAGAAAGGTGACGAGGTAATGTCGCAAGCATTTAAAATTGATTTTTTTTTTCATTTTTATGTATCAGTGACTTGGGAAAAGGAACATGAAGCAAAGTGATAGTCTACCATTGATACAGAACAATTAAAGAGAGTAGAGTGGAGTGTGCATCAATACAAAAAGAAAAAGGAAGCCCCTTCAGAATGACCTAATCATAGGAGCGGAAGCAGATTCACGGTTTAGGCAGCTCAATGTAGGCTGTGTAAAGTAATCTAAAAAGACTGAAGGAAGAAAATAGTCCAAACTAGACAGCATTCCATATTGCTTTGCATAATCTTCTATGTAATGTACCTGGTAAGTTACCAGGTGTATAGGTTAAAAATGCAATATCTTCCTTCCCTGACTGTATGGAGTTTCATCATAAATTCATAGCTTTGTGGATCATGGAGAGATACAGCATGAAAGTTTTTAAGCATGAGTGATTTGGTGGCCTATGGGTAAGCATGTTGGGAATGGAACAGTACTTCTTTCATCTAAGTCACTGGTATGAATTTGCCCAGAATGGTGGTGGCTCAAAAACTGATACGAGTTTTAAAATTTTCTTTTTGGGTGGGGTTGTGTGGAAGTTGGAATGAGGAAATCCTTTTTATGAAGACCACCAACACAGGATCCGCTGTAAGCCAATTGCCAAGAAGAGGACAAAAGACGACTAGGAATGGAGACTGAAATACCCAGTTACTTTTTTACCATGTGTGATTCCATGGCAGGGGTAAGGCATAATTGCCAGGGCAGCTTGAGAAAGCTTGTGTCCTGATTACTATACTTCTAGCTTTCTGTAGATAACGTGAGTTTTCAATCTGACCCTTTCACAAGCAATGTAGATTTTGGAAACATGTGCTTTATCGCTGTAGCAGGAATGTGACACTTCAAGAAGCAGCCATTGCACATCCCTTGATCTAACGCTCTGGCATGTATTTATGCACCCCTTGGAAAATCAGTGACTGCTCTAGCAGAGGGTAGCCTCTTGCTTCAATAGCTAGTGATGGGTACCCTCTATCAGATCAGAGGAAAGCTGTTGTTGGGCTAGTTTGAGAATATGGGTATGGATGGGGCTTGGTGCTGTGAGGTGCTAAGCTCCCTAGGGCACATATAATTCAAGGGGGGTGATGAGGATGCTCAGCATCTCACAGGAAGTGATACAAGTCTGTATTGGGTTTTATGCCATTTGTATTGATGGACTTCTCGTGCTGTCTGGAGGGAGGTGATTGCTCATTTGTTTTTGCATTTCTTCCAGAGGACATCCTAAAAAGGTTAAATTCACACTCAGCTTCTTAAATGAAAGACAAGACAATGCCACTGCATTGTCTGCTCATTTCTGTGGGAACTGAGTTGGAGAGGAATGCTGAATATTTTGCCGTTGATGCTTAGAATTATCATGCAACATACGTTTGTGTTTTTTTTTTTTTTAAAACCCCTACAATAATTGACGTGAAAAGGAGAGAACATTTATTTAGAAATAAATAAGGTAGGTGATGCATACAGTGGATTGAATTAAATCAAGTCAATTTAAATCAGTGATTTGAAATCGAGTGGAAAGCATCAATTTTCATCAGCTTTTTTGTTTGTACGTTAGTTATTTTCTAAAGAAAGGTGTATTCTCATTGGTGGATAGAACCATTAAAACATGTCGATTTACAGCTAAATAGAGCCTTTATGCTACATTGGGTACATCTTTTGCTAGCTAGGAGGTATGTTGTAGCTATATACACTTAAGACTTGCGTAGCTTAATGTTTTAAGATCCTTATTAATTGTACATTTAGTATGTTAGAAAATGAATGATATTGCTTATTTGCTATATAATTATTTTGCTGCATGGTTTGTGTCAAGCTGAATTTGAAGGGTAACTGGAATCTAATTAAACACACACAAACAACATATATAACTTGTTTTTGTGAAATAAGTCTTGAATACAGTACATGAAGTATTATGCCATGTTTATAAAATTTAACATCAAAAGTTAGAAGTTTTCCCTTGATTTTTGTGTAGAAAAGATGCTTTACTTCAAAGTTTTTGATAGAGGGTCAGTGTATTTAATTTTTAAATAAGCTTAGACCTTAACACATTTTTGTTACATTCACATTCATTTTAAAGGGTTTACTTTTAAAAAGACAAACTTGTAATGTAAGTAACAAAATAAGGATGATCTAATTTAAATAGAAATCAGATTTTTTTTAAATTGATTTTTTTTTTCCACCATGTGATGTGAGATTCTGCATAAAGGATAGCATATTTTGATGCATCAAACAGACCTGAAAGGAGAATTTCGTAAAATGAGAGGCCTTGGGAACTCCCCATCAGTCTCGTGGCTCATAATCCCACAAAATGGTTGGATATTCTAATAGCTGTATAGAACTAGCAAATCTCCTCTTGGATAGGAGGTTGAACTTAATGTTACACTTCATTCTTCAGCCTACGGTGCATATACCCAACACCGTAGCTACCACCCTCACCCCATATGCAGCGACTTCCCTGACAGAAACCGCCCCTCTCCCATTGCAACAGATTCCCTTCCTCTTGTACTCACTGCTGCATTCCCCACACTAACCCCTCGTCAAGGGATGAATATGCGTCTTGTCATAGCCTAGCTTTGGCAGGGCTCCGAGACGCGCACATCCAAAGACTTCCCATAACAGGACTGTGCCTGTGGCCATGACGCGTGTCCCAGGTAGGACCCTGCATATCTGGGTCAGGAAGGAGGGAACATTCCTGGTCGCATCACCATCTTCTGCGCTGTGACTCCAACCGCACCTGGGAAGCTACTTATTGGGAAGGGTTATATAGAGCGGGTCTTACCCCTCACCTTGGTCTACCACCTTTCGAGATAGACCACAGTTCCTCGACCTCACCAAGTATGGCCGGGAACCAGAAAAAAGAACCCCGGAGGGGGAACAGCTTGTTCTCTTCCGTATGTTAGGCCCCTCACAGTTTCCCATCTCTTTGAGTGCCCTCCCTCATGTAGTACCTGCCTCAGTATCCACTGCCTCCGGGACAGCTGTCTACGTCAGACAGAAGGTTCCCTATGTCCAGTGTACTTGCGTAACCCTCGCCATACGTTCTTATCCCCTGGTAGGACATGACCCCCAGCCCCTGTCCGCACTGCCTCCCTGCGGGACCATCCCACTTTGTCGTGCGTAGCCACTTAACGCTGCCGCCTTTTTTCCTCCATGCGGGTTGGTGGCACCTGGCACATCTGCGGTCTCCTCAAGGATCCTGTTTACACAACTGCTGCTCTCATGGCGTGATGCACAGAGAACCTTTTCTCTACACAACATATAGTGATTTGGGGTGGTACCCACTCTATTTGCCGCTAGTTTTCCCTTGGGGAGGGGACTTCATTTGGTTCTCTGATACCAAGTGTCCTTCAGATGTGGCAGCGGCCACTCTGTTAAGGTTCCTTCCTTGAGCTTAGGAAGGACCTTCCTTGGCAGCGAGTTTCTGCAATATCCATGTATTGAAGAATGTCCTCCTTGGCAGCCCTGGCTGGCAAAGTGATATCGTTATCCCCCTGGCAAGCACCACAGTTACTAAGCCCGCGGGTCCTTTTTTCTAGCTCTCTCCTTCGACCCCTTTGGTCACCTAGGGGCTGACTGGACGGCAGTGAGAGCTTTCTTCTGTTCCTCTCCTTTCCGCTCACACACTAGTGAGAGCTTTGAGAGGCAAATCCTACAAGTCTAGACTAGAGGGACCCTTCCCTACATTCTAGCACCCAGGGGCCTTGGTAGGTCACCTATCAGCATTGCCTTGGGTCACATTGCGGTCAGTGTTTTTCCGGAACCTCTCTCCTGCGAGAGCCCGGTCATAGTGCCAGCTCGGCTGGAATCGTGCATTTCGGTGCTCCCAGGTCATTAGTTCACGTGCTGTAGGCCCTGCCCTGCTTGGCCCGGCTCCATATGCTGTGACTCGGGTCTCGTGGTCTTATCATTGCCCTCGAGACATCTAGCAGGTTTGTACCCTTATCTCTCTCCTCTATCCACATGACCTGAGTGGCTGCATCCTCTGTAAGGGGCATTGCCTATTCCCTCCTATTCTTCATGTACACTTAGTAGTCGCCAACTAGTCCATGACTACGTGGCTCTGGAAAACCTTCGGTGCTCTTGCCTTTTCCTTCCTACCCTCACCTGAGACGCGTCCATGCGGCTAGTCTCTTTTGCTAGCCTTTAACATTTTCCAGCTTGTCTACATGGCACGACCTAGGCCAGACTTGTGGTCGGCCAGTTACATTCCAATTTTCCCTCCTAAGCAGGACACCTGCGCAGTCCGTTTCTTAGACTGCACCTCTTCCCCAATCCAGGTGACCTGGCCTGCCCTTTATATACTATCTGCCTCGGTGGGTTTGGGCCTGCCCGTCCTGGTGGACCCTCAGTTCTTGCCCTTCCGAGATCGTTTAGGCCCGCTCGCCGTTTTCACTTCAGCGAGTGCCTTGCTGGAGGGTATCTGCCTCACTGGGCTTTTTGCTGTGCTGAAGGCGGAAGTAACCAACTCCACCCACCATCCGTCAGCATGGCTAGTAGTCACCTATTACTGAATGCATCCAAGCAGCACTCGACAAAGAACGGTGGGGTTACCTACAGTAACCGTCCTTCTTCGAGATGGGCTGCTTGGATCCATTCAGGTCCCTCCCGTCCATCCCTGCTTCTGGAGTTGGCGACTCTGAGGAACTGAGGAGGGGGCGGGGAGGCGGCCGTATATATAGCCACGGGTGGCGCGAGGGGCGGTGGCCACCTCCCCTCTTCTGACAGGCTAGGACAAAGTTTTTCTGACCAATCTGGCACTCTGGCACAGAGACCTATTACTGAATGGATCCGAGGAGCCCATCTCGAAGAAGGACGGTTACTGTAGGTAACCCACCTTTTGCTTCTTCCAGAAGGGAACTGTTATAGAAAACTTCCATGTGAAAAATTTCAAACTTTTTGACTTTGTCTTAACTACTTGCAAATTTCTTCTTTCAAACCATTAGATTATTTGTGGGAGGAGTAGACAGCCAATGAAACAGAGGTTTGCCAAGGCTCCCCTTTCCCAATAAGAATGTCTCTTATAATCCCTGCAGTCTGATCTGAGGTCAAGCATTTGCTTATCTGGGGAAGTCCATGGCTGACCTTTGCAAGGGAATCTAATTGGCAGTAGTTACAGAGGTGAATGTGCCCTTTGCTATCTAGTCATAGGCACCCTGTTAAGCAATAACTTGAGAGCATAAAAGTGAAGCATTTCTATTTTAATTATTATTATTATCTTGACAGATTCTCAGTTTCTGAAAGCTCTCTCTCATCACTGCTAGCATGCCCTCTCTCATGAAGAGAGGGATAAGGCTCTTAACACCACTGTTCTCTTGCTGAGCTCTGTTAAGGAGCTGATTTACTAACAGGAAGGTATCACAGACCTTTAAGCCCATCTTATTTTCAAGGAAGGAGGAAGAACAAGCGGTTTCCATAAAAGAAATGCCTGGAAAGTGAATGTTCAGAAAACTGCCATGGTGTCTGGGAATAGCATGCTTTTATCGAAGATTTCTGTATAAACATTGACACTTGCTCAGGTTATCTTATGTAGTAATAGTATTCCCATGTTATACTCTGTTAAATGCTTCACTGAAATGCAAGTATGTTAGATCTACTGCACTCTCCTTATCTGAAAAATCAGTTTTTTTTTCCCCTCAAAGAATGTCATTTTTGTCTGCCAGGATCACTGTAAGGGAAAACAAAATGTTGTATCTTTTTGTCCAGAGAGAGAATTCAGGCACACATATGCACTGCGAAAGAGTATAAACAAGCAGATCCCACAAATTTCTGGTTTCCTTTGTCTCTAGCATGTGAAAGAACAAGCCCTCGTGCTGTTGGAGTCTCCAGCCTGCACCTTGAGATACACTTACATGAGCCCCTCTATGTGAGGATGGATATCTGGATAGAGAATAATAGAGCACATTGAATAGAAAATAAAATAATAAAATAAAATCAGTAATATCATGCAAGTTGGGTGGGAGGATGAGTAGGGGAAAAATTGACTGAATAAAAAATTTAGAATGATTTTCTTGAGACATTTTAGTGACGATTTAGCCAGACTTAAAGAAGCAAAACCAATGCAGCGTGACTATTAGCTACAAACAGAGAGGTTACCTAGAACTCTCTTTATTCTGAATATGAAGTGGCATTTCTAAGTTGTCAGATTCCTATAAAATATGTTTTTTATTTCTACAAATGTGCAGTTGACACAGGATCCTAGTAACCAGTTTAAGGATCATTCCGTGTAGTGAAGATTATACTAGAAGAGAGAGGAAACAGACTGTGTGTTTTTTAATTCTGAAATAGCTTGAGCATGCACATTTTTTTTTCATTTCCTCCCCCCCCCCCCGTCACCCCCCATGCCCAGTTGCAGTGAGAGATATTTATGCCCAGGGGACCTTTTCAGAGAGTGCCTATAACTAAAATGTGTTTTCTTATCCCTTGAAGATGAAAGCCATTAAGAAAAACAAGCGATTTTTTTTTTTAATGACCAGACCTTGCACAATTCCACCCTTAAAGCTCCAGTTACTCAAAGTAGGTCATACTGTAAATATGAATTAGACTTGTAGTATTTTATTCATAGGAGTTTGTAGTTAGCAAAGTATATTGTCTTTTTAATGACTGGAAAATACTTTTTATTCTCCATAATTTGAAGTTTCATATTTCAGGTAATCAGAGACAGTGGATGTGCTGTCTTCTCTGTCTTGGCACCTGCAGTCTTGGGGATTATAGGATAAACAGAATATGTAGATTATTCTGCTGAAATGGCCAGTGGTGAAATGATTACTTATGACAATTTAAACATCAACATTGTTAGGTTTCACATTTAACTTTCTGATTTGAGAAGAATGGCAGAGTTCACACCTCTCAGAGCTTATGTTTCATGCTCTCTGTAGTTTTAAAATGACAGCAGGGCATCAATTACATTTGATTGATGGTTTTCAATATTGTTTTCACAACCATAGGTACTAAAAATATAACTTTTTTTAGAGAGGTTGTATTCTGGAGCGAAAGTGGTGAAGTCTATGGATTTATGAAATATATGCAATATATTATACTGTGGAAGGGAAAACTGTGTCCATATAACACTCTATGTCCACCAACTTCTTTTCCGCCATGGTTGTTTGCAACTTGACAGCAGTTGCAGCAGTGAAATTCAAGTCCTACTACAAATTCATCTCCTCTGAAGCAGAATCTCCATTTCTTTTATTATAGTATTTCATGTTAGCAACATGGTATCTATGATGCACTTTTAAGTAGTCTTTCAGTTTCGTTCACCAGAGAATGGTAATGTTAAGGAAAGAGGAACGAAGGTGGTGGTAGGGGACAGCTGTTACCTGTATACCTATGAATAGGCCTTGACAAATCTTAGTAACCTCTCCCCTCGCTTCACTGCAAAAATGTAATAGATGAGTGCCCTCTAGTGACCAGAAGTAAAATTGCTGATGCCTAACTGGGAGCTAATTTTGTCCACCCCTGCATATGAATGTACAAATGAGCCAATACATTATAATGGGTCTGATGATCTTGCATTTCCATTGCATTCAGATGGATCCAGATGCAATCTATAAAGCCTTGTCTGCATGTGTGAGAGAGAGTTTGATAGCAATGGATATGCACTCATCTATAAGGACAAAATTCCAAGAACTATTAAGCCTACAACACAGTCTAAGTCAAACTGAGTAATATTTATTATTTGAAATTAAAAACAAAATAATGTCTCTCCCCTCCTTTTCCATCTCTCTCATTTAGTTGCACTAGGGAAGCTCCCAAGTAAAAGCTGCCATGATCATAATAAAAGTATATGTACTGAGAAAAAATCCCAACCTTATTATGTTGGCCGTTCCAAAAGAAAACCACTCACTGCAGCTAATCTTTTTGAGCTGAAAGCTAGAGTGGACATACAGGCTGTGAAGGCAGACAGCTCCTGGCTTTGCCAGGTGAAATTAAGAGGTGCTGTCCCTCTATTCCCTGAAGGAATTAGCACCATTAGCACCCAGATGTTCAAACTGAATTTTCAGAGAGCTCTTCAGCTGACCTTGCCTGTTCCAAAGGTGCCTGGAGAGAGATGGGAGAGAGACCGTCTCTCAGGCATGATATCTAGGACTTAAAGCATGTAAGGCTTTAAAGCCGGGGTCTCAAATCACCATGAGGGCCGCCATGAGGGACTAGTATGTTAGCCCGAGGGCAACACCACTGAAACTTTTTCATGCAACAATATTGCAAGTATCAGTAATGATAGTGTTGCGGGCTGCAGGAAGTAGCTTTAGGAGTCTCATGTGTCTCACAGGCCATGTGTTTGAGACCCCTGCTCTAAAGACCAAACTCAATGCTCCGCCCAATATTCAGTTGAACTTAACTGGATTCTTATAGTTTGGACTCTGAGTTGGGTTTCATCCATTATGTGTGCCACAATGAGCCCATCTGTCTTCAAAAGCAAATTAGTGTGGAGTTTACTCAACAGCAGAATGTCTTTTGAGACTCCTCAACTCAAGGCATATAGATTTCAGGCTGTGTTTTTAAGGTGTCCTGCAAGGAGGCATGGAAAGTGCAGTATGTTAAACAGTTCTCCAGGTGAAATGGCCAGTATTCAAAATGATGTGTGTGAAATCACAGACAATATCTGAAGTAGCTTCAAAAGGTAAAGCCTGGCAAACGAATGCACAGTGACAAAAATCCATTTGAAATGATTCTCTGCTTGATGACCATCTTTGTGAGTGATCAGTGCTGATTATGCTCATCATTTTTAATCTTCTGTTTTTTAAAATGGTAAGAATTCATTACCATATTTAAAGGGTGCATGACTGAGAACTTTAATGAACAAAGTAAGTGTTAATCCCTTTGCGATGCAACCTTTAAAATGAAAGGAACCCGATTCAAGCCTGCAACATTTGCTTAATGATTTGGAGTTCCTGAGGTTTATTGACTAGGATGGGGGGCGGGAGGGGGTCATAGACAGAGGTTGAGTTCCATACCCTAATGTGACCATTCAGTTATGATTTGCAGCATTTTAAAATAATTTATTGTACACTGGTAGAGTTTGATGCCATAGAAATAATAAAAGATCCAGGACCAAAATCAAATGTGGTGTAAACTGAGTGCAGCTCTTCTGGCTTCATTACATGTGCTTTTCTAGCACCTTGTGTCTTTGTGCTTCAAACAGACAGTTAAGACCTGAAACAACATGTCTTAGGTGGCTCAGCATTTGCCTGGAGATGAGCCTCGGTGTGGAAGTTGAGGCTGATAAAAGAGCGGGCATCCTCCTTGTACCCAACTTGCAAAGCTGCATGGGCACTTCCCCAATTGCACCTGCACTCTAACTGCATCATGAAGAATGAAGAGAGGAATTCTTCCAGTGAAGGATCCACTGTCCTCACTGCCTCATGCTTTCCTAATTAGTTACACACCTTTTCATATCAGGGAGCATGGCTCCATGCTCCAAATCCTGCCCCTTTCTGCAAATAACAGTCAGGGCCCAGGATACTCGAGTAGAAGGGGGAAGTAGTGTTTGGTTCCAGCTATTTATAACTTACCAAATCCTTCTGATGCAAGTGAGTATTACTAGCCATAATTGACAAAGAGGGGAACTGAAGCTCAGAGAAATTGAAGCTCCTGCAAAGAAACTACTTTACTGTGAACACTGCAGGTTTTGGGTGCCCAACTTGAGATACCAGGCAGAGTCAACAGGGCTACCTGGTGCATGAAGTTACCTATCTGTATGTCTTTGCAGAATTCATAGATCTTTAAGGTCAAAAGAACTTTTGTGAACAAATAATCTGATCTGTTACATAACACAGGCCATAGAATTTCACCTCCTACTTCCTACATCAAGCTTATAACTTCAGGTTTAGCTGGAGCACATACTCTAAAACAGCGGCCCTCAACTGCTGTGTCAGGACACATTTATCTCTGTGCGGTGACACAATAGTGTGTCATGGAGAGCTGAGGAGATGTTTTGGATTTGGCCTGGAGGCGGTGGGCTGGTGTGTCCTGTAGGGTCATGATATGTAGCTAATTGTGTTGTGACCCACAAGAGGTTTAGGACCATTGCTCTACAAAGACATTATTTGGATTTAAAGACTTCAGGTGGTGATTTCCTCACAACCCTGGTTGACTTGTTCTGGAGGCTAATTATTCTCATTTAAAGATTTTCTATTGTATTACCAGTGTAAACTTGACTAGTTAAGCATGCAGTCATTGAGTTTTATTTCTTTGTTTGCTGTGTTATACTATGAGAGTGTAATTTATCTTCTCCCCTTTCAAGTACACAGGCAGAAATTTCCCTGGGTTTAAGTTCACTTGTGACATAAATGGAGGTGGGGGACTGGGGGAAGGTAGATTATAGTAACAATATCTTCTGGCTTAGTTTGGGCATGAAGTCTTCTGATCATTTTGTCAAAAGATATTTTATATGGGAATCCATGAGGAAGTGCTGTGGTGTAGAACTTCTAGGATGCGTTTAGGTTGGTTGCATTTTCTCATTAGTAACATAGCCATGAGTGAGTGAGTATCAGCAAGTGCTGATACAACACCTTGCCCTCCTTTCAGTCGTGCACTCTGTAAATGTGACATGCTACAGGGGGGAAAAAATCTATTAATGACTTACTTAAAATGTCCCAATTTAAAATAAGAGATCCCAGTGCCTTCCTCCAGGGCTAACAGTAAATTCCTGGGGACTGAAGCTCACAATTGTAGTCCTGCAACATGGCGGCAGGAGGAGGAGGAGAACGGGGCACCAACAATCTCTGGAATGTTAATTCTTGTTAAGGAATTCATACACTGCCTAAAATGGCAGCTATTTTAGGAAATATTGGCCAATTTATTCTTGTATCCCCTAGATAAAGTATACCACTGTTTTACTAAAGAAAAACACCTTCGTTACCTATTTATGTACTGTATGTGTAATAAATTCTTCACTTTTTTGGGGAGCACCAGTAATTACCCATCATAGCTTGAGAAATCCTGTATTTGTTGTGGATGATAAACGTGCCTCCTATAGAACATAAGCATCTTAATGATGAATTTTGTATATTCTTCTCTCTCTGTGGTACACAATACTCTTAATACTGGGATCATTTATACCTGCAATTCTTTTTCTCAATGATAGGTATGATTGGAAGCTTTTACTGTGAATCTAAGAGCTTGAGTTCCTTGCCACATTTCAGTTTTAATGGCCTCAAAATATTTTACATTATTTTTGCTGTCTGGCTTTTGTAGGTCATTATTAGTAACCACTATGATAAGGTTTGCTTTTCAGTAGGTATGAAGCTGCATCAGGTCCTGAAACAAAATAATGACATTTTTTGTTGCTTTGCTAACAAGGTATATGGGAAGGGGGGGGGGGGGAGAGAAAAATAACAGATAAATTAGAGCTGTAATCCAGATTTGCAGTGTAAAATTGGGTCACTGGTAAACCAATGCTGTCAAGATAAGGCATTTTACAGTCAGTGTGCCAGTTGTCTGTCATCCTCTTATTGTTATGGTACAAAAGCTAAGAAAACACAAGGTTATAATCAATTTCTTTTGACTTTCAACTCTAAGGGTGTGGTCAGACAGGTTTTAAATTGAAATAACGCTCTTTATTTTGATTTAAAAACGATTAGGTCCACACAAAGTTTTCTTATTTTGAAATGACAAGCTCCATCATTTTGAAATAAAAGAAGTTATAGCAATGGAATAAAAACCTCATTTTATATCAAAAACGACACTTTGATCAAAACCATTAAATTGAAATAACCATGTTGGAATGTGTTGTCGTGATTTAACAGTTGTTTTGATCCTAACACTTTTTCCCTTCTGCTTCCCAGGGTGCCTTCCTCTTTTCGTGTATTGGGTAGGGGCATGGCCCTTCGATGGTGCCATATTACCACACCTCTGATCGTGCCCCTCTCCTAAATTAAACTAGCAAATTTATGTCCGTGGACATGCTAATTAGATCTGAGATTTTTGGTGCGGACCTGTTAAACTGATTTAACGATTTTTATAGCAATTCAGTTAGATCACTTTAAGTTAAATCGCTTTAATTGCCTATGTGTAGACACAACCTAATATATGCCAAGAGATGCCATCAGCTAAGCAGGGAGAGTTTAGTGGAAAAGTGAAGAAGGATCAAGCAAAGAAGCTCCTTAAATTTCTATCTTCATTAAGACTAAAATGAATGTCACTAAAATTTCATTATAAAATCTCTGGATTAATACCTAAAACTGATGGCTTGAATTCTACCTCCCTAAGTCTGCCTTCAGGGCTGGTGATTGTGGAATCTGTTCTCAGGTACTTAGCTGCTGGTTATATGAGGCATTGACCCCAGATGTCATGGGTCAAATAAAGCAAAGCATCTGACAAAGTGGGATTTTCTCCTATGAAAGCTCATGTGATAAATAAATTTGTTAGTTTTTAAAAATGCCACCAGATTCCTTTTTTGTTTTGCTGGACTATATTAACATGGCTGCCACTTTTGAACTGAAATATATTTGAAGGCAGTCAAGTCGGGGTGGAGGGAGGAGAAAAGGGGAAATAAAAAAATCAGACCTAATTATCAACAATAATTGAATATTGAATAATAGGAAATAAGAGAAATCAGACTTCTTGTTGATGTTGTCAGTCCTAGCATACCAGAGACAAGGTGGTTGAGTTACTATCTTGTGCTGGACTAGATTATGATGGGGAGAGAAGCTTTCAAGTTTATAACAGAGCTCTTTTGGATGTGAGAAACTTGCTCAGAATAACTTAGAAATTGGTCCAATAAAAGATGTTCACCCACCTTATACATCTGTTCATTTATTGAAAATGTCTCTAAAGTAGTAGTTCTCTATCTTTTGTGAGTTATGATACACCTGACAGCATATTGTGACTCTGCAGGACACACCAGCCCACTCCCCCTAGGCCAAATCCAGCCATTCCCCTGGTTCTCTGCAACACATTCACTGATGCGTGACACAGTAATGTGTCCCAACAGTGGCTGAGAACCACTGCTCTAAAGAACTTCAATGATTATACATATGCAGTACTAGCATACCACACTTGCATGTTGTTGTTAATTGATTGAGAACCACCATCTTATTCTCTTCATTCAGAGTGCACCATTGAGAGGCTTTGACCATGTGAAATCATTGCCTGCACGTGTGAGATAATCTATATCACAATATCAGCTAAAGTTTCCAAATCATCCCCTGTAAAATCTAGAATGGTGATCAAATCTCGAGCAGAGAGAGACGGATAAGTATGACATGATCCAGATCACCAAGCATTAAATGTATTTCTGGATTCAAAATAATTCTGATTTTAGCTTTGCTTAGTGATGTTTTTGTAAAGAAACTTTTTTTTCCCCCTTCTTCACTGAGCACCTTTTTGATGACATCCTCTAATAAATAACCGTAGTAAGTATCCTTCCGGTAGTGTGAAGCTGTCCAGAAGGGGAATACCTTCCAGACAAAAATATTTTTAAAGACTGTCTCTTCAACACAAATAGTTAGTCCTTAAGGACTAAAGACTTAACTTCAAAGACCGGTAGGCTGAATTGGAACCTACAGCTGAATTTAACAGATAGAAAGATAAAGAACGAGATCCAGGTTGTGACTCTTGGATCTATTTTTATCTCCCTAAATTGTGAGTCTACATTTTTTCAAAAGTTTTTTTTCAAACTCTCTTGAACTGTTGCAGGCCTGAATTTACTAGTAGTTTGAGAACTTTCATTTCTGATTAAATTTCTAATGTGAAATCAGTTTACTTGTTGCTGTGTAGAAGCCTGGCCAACTCACCATCTCTCTCTATGGCTATATCTATACTAGCAAATTAGTCTGGATTAAGGAGGCATAATCCAGACTAATTTGGTCCCTGCCTACACTAGGCTTTGTCTAGTTCTAACTAAATTTTTTAAAATTAGAACTAAGCAAAGCTTAGTTCAAACTAGTTAGTTCAAATGGTTAGTTTGAACTTAGCGCTTAATTTGAACTTTAGTTCGAACTTAGAAATAGCAAAGGTTTAGCCATGCTACTTCAAACTAAGTGGTTAGTTCAAGCTAACTTTTTTAGTTCGAACTAGCCGTGCTTTTTTAGTTCAAACTAAGAAGTTAGTTGGAGCTTAAAAAAAAAAAGCACGGCTAGTTCAAATTAATAAGTTTGAACTAAAAAGCTGCAGTTAGTTTGAACTAACTGGGCACTGCTTAGTTTGAACTAAGCAAGTCTACACTAATCTTTCAGATGTAGACATAGCCGATAAGTTGCAGTACTGAGAAGTACTTTCCAGGTAATATAGAATGCTCTGATTTTGTTCTTATTAAACCCAGGACCTGTGCATTATTTCAAAATCAAGCTGCATCAGAGAGCATTGGCAGGAGAGACGATCTTCTTGCGTGTTCTCTCCCAATGTATTATAGTTACTTGCATGACTTAAAGACTTGAGACGTGATCATCAAATACATATGACGATCTTGACACAGATTTCAAATGTCTGTGTCAACAGGTGCAGCTGGGAAGTTGTAATTGATCATTAGCTGTGCTTCTGTAACTTACCTTTAAAAAAAGGTTTGTTTGCTGCAATTGGGCAAATAAATGCAATATTTGTCTTTGGGGGATTTTTTAGCCCCTCTCTGTACAGGTGTCTTGAATGTTTGGGGTTACAAGTAGGAAGTAAGCAGTTGAAAATAAATGCTTTTGAGTGTGCACAGGTGTGCGTGCGTGCGTGCGTGCGCGTGTGTGTATTTATCTTGAACAGAAGCTGTTACTGAACTCTTCCCTAATGTATAGATTTCTATTTTAATTGGAATTGCCCCTAGTTAGAGATGTCGCAGCCGCTGGATGTTTAGCCTTCCCATATGGCATCCTGATTCCTTTTTTTAAAACTTGCATTAGGATTAGAATGCATTTCACTTGCAGTGTCCTATTGTTGCTCTATGATAGGGAGATGCTGCCAGCTTTACAGCAGGGGAGCCGGCTGGAATGAGAACACTAAGCAAATATCCACTCCATACAGCTCTGTGTCCTTTCCCCATCCAATAGAAAGTAAGGCTGAAAACTTCTATGAGAGTGAGCCATTAGGGGTTGTGTACTTGAAACCACTAGCTTTTTTTTTTTTTAACAAACCATGAAGTTGGAATTATTTGTCTTTTGTGGATGAGTGGAAATTACTTTGCTGAGATGATTTCCCCCATAACTTGCTTGGGGAACAGCATTTTCAATGTGCTGTTGCATGATATTAAAAAGGAAGGGAACAGAAAAGTTATCTTCTATACCAGTACAAGTACCAACATCTCCATTGCTTAAGTATTAATAGCAAATGTGTCCTTAGGCGCTTTTCACTTCCTCCTGTGCCACATGTAGAGACTCCAGCAGCAACATCCGTATCAGCTATCTCACTGTTCTTCTTACTGAATGGCGCAAGAAGGGTCTTGTGCTTGTGGCCAGTGACAGTTGAGCCATTTAGTCACCTTAATACATTTAGAGAAGTTTAATTAGAATTTATTTTGCTTTAACCATTTAAAACAAGTATTAACATTTTAGATCAATTTGGCCACCATGGAAGGGCTTTTAAAACTGTTTCCTTGTGACTTTTACTGTTTGGCTTAGATATTTGAGGTGCAATCCTAAGAAATTTTTGACCGAACGGAAGTGTAGCCTTAGGCTTGTTTTATTACATGCATCTCCTATCTGTAACAAAGCACAAGGTTAGGGATTGGGAGAGTAGAACGGTTTGCTGTACCACACACTTCCTCTGTGATCTTACTCTTGGCTCATCTGTAGTGTAACGCTAATGTAGACTTCACACATCCCACAGCATTTCTTGTAAGTGTGGAGTTTCTTCTCAGCCAGTAGTTTTACTCCTTCCCACCACACCCCTATATGTCTAGGGACTTGTCTGTACTATTAGTATTCTTCTAGCAATACTGCCCTCTGGAAAACCCAGCTAAGATAAGAGTCTCTTCAGCTGGGAGCTGAAATGCCTGATTTGCCACTCACTTGTCCCAAAGTAACACCAGTTTAGCTCCACTGATGTCAGTGGAATTTCTCTGGCTTTTTATCCGTGTGCTTGAAGATAAGGTCCATAGTTCATGAAGGCTTTGGGAATCCTACAGGATGGACATGATCTAAAGTTGCGAGTTTCAGAACAGAACTGAATTTCCCCAAAGTTCAATGGTGCTCAGATCTGGGGTTTGTCATGGACATTGTATTCTAGCAAAACCAGTGTGCTCATTACGGGAAACAAGGGCTTGCTTCCTTTTCACTGAATTCTATGGCAGAATTCCAACTGAATACAAAGTGAAGTAGGACCAACCTTAAAATCTGGAAAGCTTAATTGTCGTTTGGGGAATTTTATTCAGACAGGAGTATAGCCCTGTGGTGGTGTTCTGAATAATTCTTTTAAGGAAAGGGTTAGGTGATAAAACACCTTGATCCAGATACCTTTTTTGTTGCACTAATTACAATATGTTATAGTTTATTTGAGCCCACATTACTCAGTCTCACACTATTTCCTTGGGGATATGAAAGAGAGAATGTTTAGATGATTATTACAGAAGAAGCATGGTGAATTTAGCTGGAGGTGATCTGTGAAGTAAGGCTTAAAAAAAAAAAGGTGTGCATGCAAATCCATCCTTTGCATGTTCTATATTTAAAAGTACAGGGGGTATTTTTTAAAGCCAGCAGTGATGCCGGCTAAGAGGCAGAGCTCTCCCTATCCACTCAGAACTGGAACACTGTTATGGAGATGTCAGATCTACTTTTAGTTCCTGAAGTAGTTAGACTAATTCCAATCCCTGCATACCAAGAGTTTGCTTTCCAGATATGAATACTAAGCACTTGCTATCTAAGTGAGTGACAGATGTTCACTAATCCTCACAACCCACCCACACCTTCTTTAAGAGGCAAGTCAGTAAATATCCCCATTTACAGATGGAATTTGAGATAGTGAGGTTAAATGACTAACAACTGAATGAATTACTTAAGATCTAGGATCAGAATGCAAGAATTCCTAACTCCCTGTCATGTGTGATGTCACTCGACCACATCCCACCCATCTTTTAAGTAGCACTCTGTGCATTCCTGAGTGATAGATTTTATGTTTTGGTAAAATACCATATTTTGCTTTGTAGCTTTGAAACACTTTTTTATCTTATTTGATACCTAGTTCTAGAATGTATGCCTTCTTAGAGAAATATGTCTCTATAGATTGCGCTGGACTTGCATCTTGGGTTTGCTGATATTACTCTGGCCCATTGGGATGCTACTGGGATGCTCCAGGATTCATAAAATCATAGAAAGCTTAATATTGGAAGGGAGCATCTAGTCCAGCAGTTTTCAAACTTTTTTTCCTTGGGACCCAGTTGAAAAAAAAACCTATGCATGTGACCCAACAATTGCATCTTTAAGCAGTGCATGCCAGTCTTTTCATGATGGCAGCAGGCAGTGCTGCAACCCAGTACCCGAGTGACTGAGACTCAGTACTGGGTGCTGACAGTAAGTTTGAAAGCCACTGGTATAGTCCAACTCCCTGCTCAAAGCAGAACCAAACCCTAACTAAATCATCCCAGCTAGGGCTTTGTCAGACCACACCTTAAAAAATTGCACCATAAAACCTCTAAAGACGGTGATTCCAACACCTTGCTAGATAACCCATTTCAGTGCTTCACCACCTTCCTAGGAAGTAAAAAGTTGTCCCGAATGTTCAGCTTCTTCCACTGCAACTTGACACCAGTGTTCCCAGTTCTTTCACCTACTACCACGGAGAACAGACTAGCTCTGTCTTCACTGGCACCCCCTTCATGTAGTTAAAGGTCGCTATCAAATCCCTCCTCATTCTTTTCTTCTACATTCTATACAAACCTCGTTTCCTCAGCATCTCATCATAAGCCCTCTAATCATTTCTGTTGCCTTCCTCTGGACTCTCTCCAATTTGTCCACATCCTTTCTGTAGTCAGGGCTTAAAGCTGGATGTAATACTCCATTACTGATAAATTTGAGGTGCTGCTTCTCAGTTATTTAGTCCAAAACTGTAGTTCCAGAATGAGGCTAAATGCCTGACACCAATGAGACATCATAAGAAGTATCTACAGACCTGTATGTTATATACACAGAAAGTATATTTTGATTTGCTTTAACATTATTTCTTAATTGTTGGGACTTACAACTCCACTCTAACTTTAAATAACTTTTAAATTTCGTGTAACTGTTTCACTGCACAAAGTAAACTATAGATCATTAACAAATTCATACTGAAGTTCAAATTCTGTATTAAGAAACCACTTTAAATTATGTGGTTTCTAAAACTCTCCTGTTTGATCTCTATTAAGCAACTGAATTGCTCCCTTGTCCCCAATACCAAGGCAGGTTGTTCAGCAAAAGTTCTTTTATATTTAGATGAAATGTTAAATTCTTCTGTTGTTCCTCTTTTCTCCAAAAGCTAAATAATTGCCTTTTTTAGAAATGATTTTCTTATGGTACAGGTTTATCATGTGATCAGTAAATGTATGTGTCTTGTAAAAGAGTAGTGATGGCAGCCAAGCTACTATCTACCTCAGAGCCACAACAAACCTAAAGAATACTGTAACAAAGATGTAATATGTCTATTTAAACTGTCAGCTGATTTTTGATCAACTTAATTCATTTTCTCTGTGGGTAGGCCTAGCAGTGTCAGAGTTACTACAATCTGTAAACACTTGGATGCAAAATTCAATCTGTGGCGGAATAACAGCAGCAGTAATGTTATTGTTGGACTACACTGTCAGCATTTAAGGAGCAACTGAAGACCTTTGTGCATTCTAGTACTATGCTTGGCTTTGGCTGAGGATTTATGCTATTGAAATGAAGGAAGTTTCCTCTAAGCACCTTTTTGCCGTTGTTTCTGCTGTTCAGAAGAAAGCCAATAAATATCTCCTGAAAACAAAAATAGAATTGTTGGTTGTAGAAGATTTCCAGTTAAAGCATGGATTATTGACTGCTGCAATAAACCCTAATGAACTGCATTTGTTCCATATGATATGAGCCCTCTGTATGAACTTACATTGCTTGCACTTTTCTGTCTTTTCTATATCTTAAGTATTTATCATACTAATCTCGGTATCTAACTAAAATAAGCATTGCATAATAAGATTTCTGTGTTATTTCTCTTATCATAATTCATGGGGCATGTATATACTCATTTATGTGCATATGCAATCACACCAGGCCATGTGGAGATCAGTTGACAAATTTCACTGATTGGATACAGTGAAAAGACTTCATGTGCATCATTTCTTACATAGCATCATAAGGTAAAAGAATCCTGCTGTTGTAAACTTCATTATGCTGCCTACTCACTGTATTCTCTGCCCATTTCTTGTAAGTGCAGTGTGTGCGCGCCCATGCCCTTCTGAGTCAGGATATGATTTCTTGCAAATTGCAAGCCTTCTACTCATTGTAAACAGTATGCAGACAGGGGGGGCATGTAGTGGTGGTAAGTGCACCAGCAAATCAAACCAAAGTTAGGAGTATAATTTTAGCTTTATCAGCTTTAAGGGTACCTCTTAAAATTAAAACATTGCATGTGATAAGGTGCTGGAATTTTGGTAGTTCTGGCTCCCCTTGCAGATTTCAATCCACCTCTCTAGGGAGTAAGAGAAAACTGGCAAACCAATCCATAGTGTGGTGGAATCTTGCTGTTCTGTACTGGGCGGTAGGACTGATAAAACTTTCAAAAGCACCTGTGCCATGTAAGTACTCTTGTACCTCAGCTGTTTACTGATAAGCGACATGTCCTAATGCTGGCTGTGGGGTGGGATGACACAGTCACTGGGTGTTAAGCTGCAGTATAAAATAGATAGCCTAGTGAATGAGACTAAAGTTGATGTCTGGTTTTCTCTTCATTGGCACAGGTGCAGGTAGAAGAACTGTGGTGTTGTGTAACTTCCACTTGGCTCTCAGCAACATAGTGGTTGAAAACAAACAAACAAACCCCAATAACATGGGAAGTGATGCAACATTTGGAAACAGCAGATGCCACCAGTTCTCAGACTGAGGACCAGGCTCTGTTTGGTGTAAATGGAGCAGCTTCTGTGATGCCAAGGGAGTTTTGCCCATTTACACCAGCAGGGAAATTGGCCCTGTGTAAGTAAAAATGCACCTGGACCTTCTTTCTAAGTTGCATCTAGCAGTGATGTTATGGGAAAAGGGATCTTGTGAGCTCTCGGGTAATTCTAATTGTCAGTGCAACATAGGGAAGCTTGTGCTTTTGCTGCTGATGCACCATTATTGAACATAAAGAGACCGCTCCGTCTGGCTATTTACAGGAAAACTAGACTGACTTTTTTTTTAGCATAAAGTTAATGTTCTTCCTCATGATGTGACTTGCATGGGCTTGATTGTCTCTAAAAACCTTTTGTATATGTTGCAATAAAACAATAAGGATTGCTAATACACACAAAATAGACCCCTTGTATAAAATTATTATGGATAATTTTAATGTGCAGCTGCACAGAAAAATAATTTGCATATAAAATTGATATGACAAACCTAGGACTAGAGAGTAGCAGCTGGGTTTTAGGTGAAATAGCTTCCTTTTTGCCTGGCTATTCCATCTCAGAGCTCGTGTGGCAAGTGAAAAGGATGACTTTCGTGTTGGGGTCTGAGTTCAGGGACATCAGCATCTTGCAGGATGAGGCCTCTGGTTTCTTGACTGCGGTTGGCATTTCTGGGCCATGTTCTGACAGGACCCATGTTAATGCTAACAAGAAGACATTGAATAGTTCTGTGGATACCAAGAATATCTAATGAATAGCCAACATAGTTTTTGGAAGGGATATTAAGCCTTGTGCTTCAGGATTTAAACCAATCCCTATCTATTGAACATCACAATGAGACCAGTGGGGATCAGGATTATTTCACATCTGTCTCCTGCACAGTTCTTTCATTAGCCTCTGAGGCATCTGATGCAGGCCTCTTTCTGAGGTGCAGGATACTGGCTAGACGATCCAGTCTGACAATTCCTCTGTTCCAGTCTTGCTTCAAATAGACATCACTCATGACACTGGCTGTTGGGGAGCTTGCTATAAGAGACTGAAGAGATTTCCGTCCCATTTCCGTAGGGGTTTTTGATTTAATATTCAGGGCTACACTGTGGCTGTGAAGCAACAGCTGCATAGTAGGAGTTTTGCGTATGGAGGTATACTTCTGCTCCTGGAGGCTGGAGCAGAGGGAGGATAAACAAGATTGTGACACAGCTTGTTTACATTGGGGAGGGCTTCCTGCTTCTTGGACTGAGCAAAATGTTCCTTCTTCCATTCCAGCCACAATGAAGTGCCTGGAAGTACTGGAGGAACAGCAACAGCCAGAGCAGGAAGGAAGCTAGAAAACATAAGTTCCACCAACCCTACAACTGTCAAGTAGATTTTTAAGCCTGAAGGTTTTTTAATATCTTAAGCACTGTAGTGACATTAACTGAAGCGCACAGTCCTTCTGCTGTGTTAGTGTCATTTTACCCATGGAGAATATTAACCAAGATGCTAAGAGTGACTTGCTGAGTCACAAGGACCTCAATATCAGAGCCAGGATTACAACACAGAGGTTCCCAGTACTGACGCCACTTTCCTGTTTCTTTTTTTCTTCTAGCCCATTCAAAACAAAGCATTATTGACTGTTTCTAACCAACTAATAGAATTTTCAGTGACCAATTTCTATTTTATTTATTTGCAATGCACCTAAGAATCCTGATCATTTTACCAGCACTCCATTTCACTAGGTACTGTAGAACCAAAAAGACAGTCCCTATTTTTCCAAAGAGTTTTCTATCTACCTCCACCTCCCCAGTGAAATAATGTGGAGAAAGCCCCATAAAAGGGAATGCTCACCAGTTTCCTGACTTTCTTATAGTTCTGTTCTGCACTGTCCGGTGCAGACTCATTCTGCTGTCCCTTACTTAAAATTTGTGCAGGCGGTACATGAGCTAGAATAGAATTCAGATCACTCTCCTCTAGTTGTATTGTCTCTGCAGGGCAATCAGAAGTAAAAATCAGGAAACTGGTTCTGCCAGTGAAGCCACAGTGACACAGTAAAGTCAGTTACTTAGCTAAGGAGCAGAAAGCATTTTTTTAATAGGATCACCATAACTATATATAAGACCTCAAACATGTGCATTAAGGCTTGTGATTATAAAGCTGGCTTACTCAGTAAGGCTCTGACCGTGCAGTCTGGTCCATGATGGCAAACAGTTAAACCCAGGTGGATCAGATTGCAGTTCAGATTTAATCGCCTAAATTCTGTAGATAATGGCACTGCTAGATTTAATAGATACCATGGTTATCATCTCTTATCCTTTATATTGACAGTGGCCACCCACTGTTTGGCATTAATTTTATTTTTGTACATGTAGCCTGAAATGTTATTTATAACCTTAAAAATGAATATCTCCAAACCAAATAATCTAGAAATTAAGTGGAACCATAGAACAGGATATTCACTACAGTTAGAAATCAAGAGTATTTCTGTCTCTTGCATGGCTGTCCCAGAAACCAGGGCGGGAAGCACACTTGCATCATATCTTGTTTTAATCTTTCTACTGTAGAAAGAAGTCAATGATTTCGAATTCATGAAACATGTTGTTGACCTCTTAGTGACAGTGCTGGCTGCTTGCCAGCTGAGTCAGTTCACATGTTAGTACTTTGTGATTTTTCTTAGTGCTGAGACTTTTGAATCAATTGCTCATTTCAGTGGGTTCATTGTTTTGAGAAAAAGCAAAATATGGCAGTGCTTTGAGAATTTGCTTTGAAGACTTGAAGAAACCTGTTTTCCAAGCATTGTGTTTGTTTCTGACTGCATGAGAGCATAAGAGTTTACCTGAGTTGGTATCGGAGGGAAAAGAGGCTGGTAAGCCTTCTGCCAAACATCTGTAAGGTATGAGAGAGTGTTTCAGAGGTATTAGAGGGACTCAGACAAGATTTTTTCAAAAATCATAGTCCTTGGTTTGTTTGAACTATCATTTTTAATCATTTGGGGACAGATTTTGCCACCCTTAACAGCACTGAGATTCCTAATGAAAGACGCTTGGTCACTGTGATGGTAAAGGCAGCGTAAGAACATACATGGAACAGAACAGTGCTGTCAGATTCTGCTTGGCAGGCACTTGTAAGTGGCAGAGTCGGGTGCTTCGTGATGCATATTTGTTTACTTTCTGCACTTCATTCAGCTTGGATAGCAAAATCGGACTGGGACGCGCACACATTCTGTCAGTGCAGTTAGGGCTCTGTAGCTGTGCTGCTTTAGTGCTGTCATGTAGATATTTCCTATGGAGGGGAAAGGGTTTGCTGTTGATGTAGGTAATCTACCCCTTTGAGAGTGAGTGGCTAGGGTGGTAGAGGAAGTCTTTCAGTGACCTAGTTATTTCTACAGCGTGGGGTAAGTTGTTGCAGAAAGCATGGAATTTTTCACAGTCCTGAGTAATTTAGTTAAGCCAATGTAACTTTTAGGTGCTGCTGACCAAGCCAGGGTCAGTTACGCTTTTGTTTAAACATAGAAAACAAAATATTTCAACCCCAAGCTCTAGTCTCTCATCCCCCCCCCCCCCCATGAGAATCTGACCCACACTTGGGGCATTGAATCATTGTTTCCCTGTTGACACGTTCCAAAAGGATAGGTGTGTTAGTCTAGTGGAGTAGAACAAACGAGTTCTGTGGCACTTTTGAAGACTAACAAATACATTCAAGTGGGATTTTTCTCCCACCAAAGCTCAATACATTTGTTAGTCTTTAGAAGTCCCACAGGACACCTTGTTTGGTTTATTGCTTTCCTATAGAGGCTGGTTCACATGAGTTTGTCTGCTGCTGCTTGCAGCCAATGTACTAAATCTCTTAGCTCAAATGGTGAAGGTGACTTTGAGTCCCCAGTAGCAGAGATGTTTAGCCTAAGGCAGGGGTCTGCAACCTGTGGCTCTGGAGCCGTGTGTGGCTCTTTGGCTGCCCCCTTGTGGCTCTGGGATCTGCCCCCTTCCTTCCGGCCGCTGGAGGACCCTGCAGGTAGCCTGCTGTGGGCTCCACCCCTGCCACCAGGGGGCTCTGAGCAGCCCATTCCTGGTCGTCTCTCCCCCCCCCCCCATCAGGGGACCCTGTGGCAGGTATTCTGCCCCCCCCCCTGATGCTGCACCCGCTGTGACTCTCAACACACTTAGCTATTCAAGGAATTCTTAAAAATGTTTCTCATGTTTTGGGTTGCCAACCCCTCTAAATGCAGTGTTGAGGGACTGTGCTTCCAAACCTATTATCTGTCCATGCAACACCAATTTAAAAGGACACATAGACCTGTATTGTAGGGTAAAGGGCAGTCTTGCGGCTAAAACAGTGGAATATAACTCAGAAAAACTGCATTCAATTTCTGGCTCTTGAATGGACTTCTTTTCTGGCTAAGGCAAAGCACTTAGACTATATCTGTACTGCTGTCTGCAATGCACTCTTCTGGGTGCGATTGAGCGATCTGTAAAGACCACTCAGTTACTCTGTAGTTCAAAATAACTCGATCCCTAGGAGAGGCATAGTGTTAAGGGGACTGGACGGCATTGCCGTTCACCTTAGCACAGTGTGCACAGGGAGTTGAGTGGACATTAGCAAGGCAATGGGAGATATGCAAGGTATTTTACATGCCTTGCATATCCCCCACTGACTGCCGCCAAGTGTGGCAAGTGTAGACCAGGGCTTAATCTCTGTGTCCTCAGTCCCTTGTTTGTCTAATAAGGATGAGTACGTCCCAGTTTTATAGGGACGTTGTGAGGAGACATTCACTAATATTTCTCAGGCGTTTGGGTATCAAGGTACAGAAATAAGATAGTAGCAATTAACGCTAACTTAAAGTCATGTTACAAGTGGCAGCGCATAACAGTTGTGAAAGACTCACTAAGTGCTTTTCTGTTGCTGCCAAAGAGTAGAAAGAGGAAAACACAATTTTTTTGCTCCTTGCCAAAGAGTACCTTTTTTTCTTCTGGGTGCAACTCAAGAGCAGTTCTAAGCAGCAACTGCAAAAATAATTTCTTCTTGACATGAGGAGCGTGAGGCTTTTCCACTGAATACAGCTATGCATGAGGGACAGCTGAAAGCATACCGCCTTTATCTTTTGTTTTCAGGGACTGAGTATAAAATTATGACTTAAAAAGTAAGGAGAAACAGCAGAAGCACACCCTTGAGTTATCTTGTGTCAAATTACGGTTGTGATGAAGTACCATAGAAGGACTTTATCTCATCATTTTGCTGCATTAGGAAGATAGCCATAGAATTCTACAGAGATACAAGGTAAGCTGTATTGCACAACAAGGTTTTGTTGAGATCAATCATTCATTCATTTCCCAAATTAATAAGTCAGTTTTTTAACTGTAAAGACAAGATAAGCAGCTGTCATCTTGTATGGTGAGTGAGTCCCTTTCCTACTTACCGCTCACTTATTTGTGTCACCCTGCCCCAAAATGTTTAAACAGATGCCTGACAGCTTTGGATAAGTACCCAAATTGTTCTAGCAAGATAGTGATTCTCTTACTAGAGGTCAGGCATGGCCAAACTGTGGCTCAGGAGCCACATGTGGCTCTTGAATGAAAAAGTGTGGCTCACAGAAGAACATCAGCAAATCAATTTAGTAGGTAAAAGTATATGGCTGTATGTCTCAGTGCGGCTCTTGAAGGTTTAATAATCAACCTGTGTGGCTCTTGAGTTCCATAAGTTTGGTCACCCCTGTATAGGTCTTATCTTGAAAGGTTCTCTGTTCAAGTTTTCTTTTCTTTTTCTTAATCCTCCTCTGGCTATTTATAGTGTCATAGCACTTAAATCAGGATCATTTTTGGTTGTGTTGGGTGCTATAGAGACATGGGAGAAAAAAAACCATCTCCACCCCTAAAAGTAGACAGTCTAGAAATATAGTGAGCACACAGATGAAAATGGGAGAGGACTAGAAAACACTGTGAGGAAAAATGATTCAGAAATGGGGGGGAAAAATGTGATTTCTGTGAAACATACAGCAGACTAGCATACACTTGATTTCTTTCCTAGTGTCCATGCACAGAATGGTTTACTGTACAACTCCCCAAGTACAAAAGGCTTAATTCATCTCAATTTCCATGAGGCAATATGGATACTGTGATTAGTGCTAAGAACTGAATCTTAGTTCTGTTCCCAATTTTACTACAGACTTGTGCAAGCTACCTTCCTTCGTTGCCTCACGTTGTCTTTGCCTTCGTAAAGAGTTCTGAGATCTGCAGATTAAGGGTATACTCTGAAGCTTAGTGAAATCAATTGAAAGACGCCTGTTGACTCTGAGCTTTGGAACAGGCACAAAAATAGTTGTTTATATTCATGTGGGCCAGATTTTGCCATCAGACTATATGTGCATGAAATGTCTATTGAAGACAAGGTATAGGATGTCTATTGGGAGAACAGAATTTTTGACTCAGTAGGTCTAGTTTTATCCATAGCTATCCATTTTTTACTTTCCTACAGACCCATGTTCCTAGCTATATTTTTATGTGGCTTTATGGGAACATTGTTACCTTCATCTAATAATATTCCAGGTAGTACCTGATCTTTCAGCATACAGCCAAAACTTTCAAGAAATCAGTGCTTTATCACTGTATGGCAGTGTGAAGCATGACTGAACTTCACAGAGAGTGTTTGTAACCCATATGGTTAATTAAAGGCCATCTATTAAAGAGATCTGTTGAGGCTTGGTTGCTGTTGCTGGACAGATTTAGCCATCCAGAGATAGAAGTTTCTGGAAATGGTGTGTGGCTGCATTAAGGATGCGCCACAAGGTTTTCTGGTGTTGGGCTGGGGTGGTCAGGTGCCCATCACCATTACGGCAGCAGCGGTAGGAAGGGAGTTGCATTGAGAAGAGCCCATGTGTTCAGCATGTTACTGGGAGAAGCTGAGCCAGGAGTGGACAGCAAGATGCTCCACGGCAGGAAGAAAACATTTTCCAGCAGAGTTTCTGTGTATGCATATAGGACTGAGTGCTGGTTAATCATTAAGCTGGCTGGATGGTGCTGATTCCAGCAGAGGAAGAAAAGGACCCCACTACAGGGATTTCTACTGATTTTTGCAGCCAAAGATGAGGAGACCTGCCTCATTCAACCCAAGCCTTTGGACTGCGTGAATGGAGATTATAGCTGAGGTTCAAGTGAACACTATCGAAACTTTGGGAGCTCTTAAGTTGCATCTCACAGTATTTCTGTGGAACTGTTGTGTTTTAAATTAATTTTTTCTTGTTTCTATTGTGGAAGAAAATGCTGAAGTGGTGAATGTGGGTTTACCAAAGAGCCATAACATGTTATAAATGTATAGTAGTTATGTTTTCTTAAGTTAGTAGTTAATAAAGCTCATTACTTTTGTTCTTAGTAGCATTTGAATGTGGGGAGGGTAACTCTTTGCTGTGAGTCCCTTAAAGATTGAATCCTGGGTCTCCAGCTGCTTCTCTATAGAAGTTTGGGTTTATCTCAGGCACTGGAGAAAGGCAAATAAATGGCTTCTAGCCTACTTGAAGGTTACATGTTGATGTGTAGACAATGTGTTTGTGGGTAATTTTTAAGGGAATAATAGACACTTTGGACAGGGAATTGAAACTGGAGGCATGTATATGTTGACTGGCACACCTCCAGCCCTAATTTTCCTTTTCTTTACTGAGTCGGTAACAAAATACTACAATGCATCATTGCCATGAAGAGTGTGCTCTTCCATTGAGATGCATTTCATTCTGACAGCTGGGATGAATAAGGTTCTTAGTGGAGCTGAAATCCCCCAATGTGAAAGAATCTGTTTTTGCAGGTGCAAAACGTTTACTTTTTTCGTTTGAAGCCTGACTAGAGATTTAATTGTTGCTCTTCAGAAGAACCAAACAAGAGAATGTAATAATTAACACTGTCATTATGTCCGTTCCCTCACTTACATGCTGACATTAGCTGGTTTAGAAACTATTTTTAACCTTTGCAGCTTTGGTAACTCCTACTATGTATTTTCAGCCTAGATTTCTTTTGTTTCAAACTTTGTACTCCCATTTCAAGTTATTTGAAATGTAGATATGAGATAGAAGTAATTAGGTTAAAATGGTGTGTGTGTGTGTGTGTGTGTGTGTGTGTGTGTGTGTGTGTGTGTGTGTGTGTGTGTAAATGAGCCAAATGATGCAAATTATAGCCACTAAGTTATTCATACATGATTAACTCTTTTGAGGGGCCATGAAAATTTCTGTTTAACTAGCTGTCAAATAAATAAAATACTGACTGTCTCACTAGGGTAAATATTGTAGTTAAATATCAGATTTTTTGAAGTTGGGCTGGCCGTTATCGTTAGACAATGATTGTGGCAGTGTAAATGGCAGTGAGTCTTTTGCTTCTTCAAGGGCTGAAATTTGATAATGCTAGAATTAGATAAGATTATCATGATGAATCGGTATTATTAGTGTCAGAGGGGTAGCTGTGTTAATCTAGTTTAGCAAAGCAAACTGTCTGATGAAGTGGGATTTTCTCCCATGAAAGCTCATGTGATAAATAAACTTGTTAGTCTTTAAGTGCCACAGGACTCCTTGTTTATTATTAGTGTGACTCTGCTTGTTTGTATCTTCAGTGCTGACATAGCACTTTTAAAATATTGGCTATGTGTTGAGATTGACCTGCAGCTTTATTGAAATCTCAGCTGTATGGCCACCACCACATCTGCATTCTGACTATGTTTTAGAGGTGGGTGGGACAAAAGGCTTTTAAGAAGCTTAGGCAGGGGATGGGAGGGAGAGGTACTTGTGTTTAAAAAAGTGATATTGCACCGGAGGGACACAACTCTACATCATGCTTAGACAAATCAATGTTTCTGGTCACTATGGTGACCGATTTTTAGTAGCCTGTTGCTTAGCTCCACTGCAGAAATGTAATGGAGGAGCACCCTCTGGTGACCAGAAGTAAAATTGCTGGTGCTGAGCTGTGATCCAATTTTGTCCAATCCTGCAATACATATATTCAAGTATTTGTGCAGCTGGATAGCCGGCAGCCTGCCTAGATGCTGCAGTGCTGTCCTGGGATCTGTCAGGCTTTAGATAAGCCACAAGTGTGGCAAAACCTAAGTGCAAGTGACTAAAACACTGTTTCTTTCAGCTATGAAGTATTTTAAGTGTGAAAAGCAGAGATGGCACGGCACCCCAAAGCCATAGATCAAACACACCCAGATTCTGGGGGTTTTAGATTAAGATTTCAATAATTCTGCTGTAACCTGTCTTTATTTACTATTGTGGAGATGTATGAAATGGTGTCTTAGAAAACGTTGATGACCTTCAAGCAGGAGGTGGTTCTGATAGGAGAGTTTTAGATTTTTGACAATGGCTTTTCATTCCTTGGTTTGGATTTTGGACATTCTGGGTACTTGTTCATGGATTCGAAGGCTTTTGTATTTTTATTATTTCTTTGTTTACTTAAAGACATTGGGTTTTAATTGTATATTCACAACACTGAATCAGTCAGTAATCCCTAAATAACTACACAGCTGCCTTCTAGTCATGCAATGCTGTTGTATTCTCCCTAGAATCTCTTGTCCAGGCGTGAAGGTTTCAGAGATTTAGATATCAAACCAAACCACAAAACCTCTAGAATAGTTTGATTCAGCTATAGCCTAGCCATGCAAATTCAGAGCAAGGAGAGGAGCGGCATTTTTATGAGTCAGTCACATTTGTCTTTTACCTCACCTTTAGCAGTTAGCAACATGATTTCAGAATGACAGTGTCATTTATAAGCTGATGGGAACACTTGTATCCCTGAGAAGGTAAAGCTAAACAGATGAGTGGCAGCCAGAGAGCACAAAGCCAGAAACAACTGCTCATGCTAAACATTACACTGTTTAGAATACAAATTTCAGGAACTAAAGCTATCTAGATTACATATAAAAACCTCACTGTGATGAAACTGAAAAGCTTGCTGACTCTACTCAATAGATAAGGTCAATTCAACATCTGCATACATCCCTCCACTACCTACAGGAAATACCTAGAATACGACAGATAATGAAATTATCTAAGTTCAAATATTTGTGAGGCTTATGGTAAGTTTTTTGCAATCAACACGCAATTTCTCTTGTATGTACAAGCTCTCCCTCGATGTATTTTGCAAAATATCATAACAAAGTTGAAGTAGAGAGATCAATGACTGAAGTAAGGAAATTGCAGAATTTAAGGTTGGTTGGGCAATTGTAATATGGCTGCACTGAATATCCTGTATATTATAAACAAAGGAAAGAAGAATAGAAAATGCTACTAATAGGTTATACCACGGGTTCTCAAGCTGTGGGTCAGGACCTCCCCAGGGGGTCACGAGAAGCTCAGAGAGTAGAGTCGCACAAATTCATTTATCACTTTAGGGAGTCATGCTATCACAAAATTTGAGAACTGCTGGGTTATACAGTGGAAAACAGTTAAATTTACTGTGCATGGAGTCAGTTTTCTGTTTGCATAAAGAAGAAAACTCTGTCCCTAATGTCTTTCAGTTATTGCAATATTTCACGTAACCTGGAACAATGGTAGCTAAAATATTTCCAGGAATTTTGTGCCAACTTAAAAATAATTGCCTTTAGATGGAAGCCAAGCTTGGAGGATTTCAGAATAGTTTGGAAAGGTAAGAATAAATAAAATAGGAGCATAATAACAAACTGTCTTGCTACCTCAGCATTCAACTTAAAAAAATAATTGTAGATGTGGCCGGCAGGGGTTCCATATTTGTCTGCACCTTAACATCATATCAGGTGTAAAGCTGATAAGTAAAAGATGCCTTTTTTTTTAAATGGCTGCGCTCTAAACATAATGTTCCGAAAGTCAGTTTCCACTCTCGTCTTGTGCGTCATCAGAACCAATAATAAAATCTTTTTTCCATTTGTTCAGTGGATCTGAGGGTAGAATTTGTTCTTGCTGTTGGCACTGATGCCAAAATATTCAAGTCTAAGTGCCAATATACTAAGGGTGTGAACGTCAAAGGCAGTGTGTGGCTACAATCTCAATGACTTCAGGGGAAGTTGTCCAGTATATCTTGAAAGAAGGCTGGTTCTGTTGAGGTGCCAAAATACAAATTTTGTATCGACTTTAGGCTCAATGTTGTCTTTAATTAATGATTCTGTTGATACCTAATGGATATGCAATGAAGAGACTTGATGTATTGGTGTTCTCACAGCTCTGTACCACCAAAGAACAAAGACAAGGAAAAACTGATTGTCACTGAAAATAACGCTAAGCACCTAGAGTAGTGAAGTAGACAGGGATGAATAGGCATTATCTTCTAGGAAGAATGCTTTTAGAATTAAGAGTGCATCTATTATAATTTTCACTGAACCTATTCCAGTCTCAGTGGAAACTTTATGACACACTCCTATTGTTCACAGATCATTGACGGGTTGAGTGCAATCTCAGTGTATCCTTAAGGAACCCTTAATCTGAGGAGTATTGACATAGAAGCCCTTACATGCCCTGTCTTGACTCTGAGGTCATCACAGTGTATTGTGTCAAGCACTTTTAGAAAGACTAGGAGTCCTGTGGCACTTTTAAGTACGGAACACATTTTGTTAATCTTTTGAAAAGTGCCACAGGACTCCTTGTTGTTTCTGCTGAACTACTGTAGACTAACACAGCTATCTCTTTGGAATTTAGAAAGACTGTAATCTGTGATCCTGTCAGCAGTTCTGCATGCTAAAGATCCATTTGGTGGGTTTTTTGGTTTTTTTTTTGGTTTTGGTTTGGTTTGGTTTGGGTTTTTTTCTGTTTAACAGTAACTATTAGACACAATTGCCATTCTAGTACAAACCACTTTGCAGGGTTACTCTTCTTTAAAAGGCAATGATTTGCAGCATAGGCTGATGGCATGACAGTTTTGTTTGCCAAAACCAAAACATTGAATTTAATTTCTCACAAGAATGTTGGGTAAAACCCTACCTTCTAACAGACAGCACTGACTATTCTGTAACAGATATGAAGAACAATAAGTTGATGGATAGAAAGAGTCTTTTTATAGGGCCCATCTACATGACTAAAATCCCTCATCCTGAAGTGTTTTGTCATATCAATTCTTGATGAAACCACTTTCAAACCTGAGACAGGAGGTCTAGCCAAGCTAGATTCTGGGAATGCTTGATTTATTTTATTATTATTATTTTTTAAAATATTTCTCATTACCCCTCAGCACCAGACAGCAAATGGAGTTAGCTGAAGAATTTGGAATCTTAAAGTGTGGGTGGTGAGTGGAAATAGCTTCAGCCTAGTATGGCAGAAAAAGCTGTGTCTATAAGTGTAATAGGGTACATGGAAATTTATTTTCAGAGTCCTTCTGCCCCACCTAATAAATTTTTCCAGAGGGTGGGGTATCTTTGCAACTAAGTGGTGAAGCTATATCTGTTCTTTTGCCATTAACTAATTTAGCCACTGACACAACACAGTGTGTACTACAGCTACCCTAAATTTATTCAGCTTCACCTGCAGCAACTTTTCTTTGGTTTGTTTTTATAGTGCTTGCATTTCTGTAGCTTGCAATCAGGTATTTAAATAAAAACAGTTAGGTACTGGTCTCAGTCCTATTTAAATCAGTGGGATTTTTACCTTTTACATCAGTTTTGGTGGAATAGGGCAGGTGTTGTGCATATGTGTGTGTAAACAAGGAAACAAAATAGTTGGACTTACAGTCAGGGTGGGATCCACTGGAAAAATTTAGCTGACTGCTTTGTGGTGCCTTTTGGTAGTTCAGTACTAGGACTATGCATTGCCACTACTTCCATCACAGAAGTGTTTTTAATGTGGAAAAAATAAATATTGCTGGAATACAAACAAACCCTGTGGCACCTAAAGACTAACAAATTTATTTATTGTTTTGAGCTTTCATGGGAGAAAAATCTCACTTTGTCCAATGCTTTGAAGATGGGAGAGCTTACAGAATGGGAGGAAATAAATGCAGGGAAGTGTAAGTCATGAGAACAGGTCACACTGTAAAAGCAAGTCAAAACACTTGTAAAGATTCAAACACTGGAGAACAGCATATAGAGGCAGATGAAGTCAAATCACCTGTTGTAATGAGGGGAAAAAAAAAATCCAGTGTCTTAAGTCCTGAGGCAATGATTGTCTTGTAGCATAGGCTAAGATGATCTCTCACTCCCTTAAGCCTTGGGAGACAGATCTCTCCTTGCTTACAGACAGCCCCCAAACCTTAAACAGGTCCTTACCAGCAACTACAGATTTGACAATGAGACCTTTAAAGCAAGCACATATCCCTACAACAAACCACACTGCCAACTTTGCCCACATACCTGCACAAAAGACACTATTACAGGGCCTAATATAACCAGCTACTCCATCAAAGGCTCATTCACCTACTCATCCACCAATGTGATTTATGCCCTCATGTGCGAGAAATGTCCTTCTGCCTTATATAGTGGACAAACAGGACAATCTCTGTGCAAAAAAGTAAATGGATACAAATCTGACACCAGAAATCACAACATTCTAAAACCAGTTGGTCAGCATTTCAATCTTTTGATCACTCCATTAATGATTTGCTAGGTACTGTGCTCAGACAGATGAATATCAGATCAAGGCTTCAAACAGAAGCTGCTGAGATTGAATTTATTTGCAAATTTGGTTGCATTGCTTCAGGACTTTAATAGGGCCATTGGCTTTTTCTCTCATTACAACAGGTGATTTCACCTCATTTTCCTGTATATGCTGTTCCCCAGTGTTTGAATCTTTGCAACTGTTTTTGATTTGCTGTTACAACGTGACCTGTTCCCATGACTTACACTTCCTTGCATTTATTTCGTCCCATTCTGTAAGTTTTCCCATCTTCAGAGCATCTGATGAAGTGGGATTTTCTCCCACAAAAAGTGGGATTTTTCTCTCATGCAATAAATAAATTTGTTAGTCTTTAACTGCCACAAGACTCCTTGTTTGTTTTACTGAACTAGACTAACACGGCTGCCTCTTTGAAACATTGCTGGAATAGAGCATTCAGGATGTTGCTCAATATACAAGAGAGAAAGCCTAGCAATGCTAAAGGTTTGAAATTACAGTATGAGACTATAGTAGAAGGGAAGTTATACTTTAATCATGCTTTTCATCTTTGGTACTCTCAGGATGCTGAAGGATTTGAAGTACTGCTGTGAGGAGATAATTTTCAAAGAGGGTTGGCATGGTTCAGTATTTCTCTCTGCTGGAACTTGAGTGACCTGTTCATCAGAGATTCAGACTGTGGTGCATGGGTCTTCCCAAGCATGCAGCTCAGTGGTGGATGCCCATGGCCCGCACCCTGGCTCTTCTTGCATCTTCATGCTGCCTGAACCTGTTTAAGGCTGACGACATTGCAGAGCTTTCCAGTTTGAAACAGGGATCTGAAATCCAAGTGAAGATGTTAAATTTCATTCTATGTGTTTGCAGACATTGGCATTCACACTTAAAAATGATCAAACCAAAGCATTTGAAGTGTGTCTTCATGTGTGATTGTGTAGTGCCTAGCTAAGTGGAGGGCCTTTGGGCTGTATAGTATAAACAAATGGTAATAAAGGGGATGCAGATTGAGAAGGCAGTTTGCTGGAAAAGGGAGAAATGAGTAGGAAGAGGTTGAGTACAAGAAGGGGAGTAAAAAGAGGAACACAAATGTGGGGGAGTGGACTGCTACTGTGAAACAGTACGAAGAGGAAGAGGACCAAGGAAGAGAGGAAAAGGAGATGGAGGGTGTCAATTAGGGTGGTGAAATCCCCCCCCAACCCCCTCCGGGCCCACCTGAAGATGCCTCCAGCCTTCCTGGACAGTTAGTCTGTTAGAGCTAATGTGGCTCTCTCTAATAATAACAATTTACAAAGAAAATAGCCTCTCAATGCAGCATCAAGGATATTTTAAGTAAGAATAATTAGCTTTTACAATTTCCTTTTGGTTTTCTGGTTATAGTGTTTCTTTAGAAGGTTCTCAGTTCAGAAGAGAAGAGTTTCTAGTTGATCTGTTTTGCATAATTGTTCTCTCAAACACTGTTGTTCCATTACCTAAAAAGGCTACTGTATTTTGAATTCATCTGTTGTATCTTATAAAAGATAAATGCTTTCAGATCTTTTCACAGACTGTTTTGAATTGTCTGTGAGTTTCAGGGAAGAAAAAGACCTTCTTGTGCTTTGTAATGCCTGGTGTGTTTCTTCTTTAACTCCTGATTACTATTTAAGAAGAGATTCAGAATACCAAAATTTTGTCACAACATTAAACTCTACTGAATCTTCATAAAACAGAATTTGAGTTTTTTCTTTTGTCAGAGTAGTTTTAAAATTTTTTCCCCTAAAACACTAACACAGGATCATAAATAAATATGAAGTCAGTGTTGAATATTCATTACCATTATAGTCTTCTTCAGGTGAGTGAGACTAACATATTAGGTCAGTGGCTCTCAACATGTGTCGGGATACATTTGTGTCTCTACATAGTGGTAGGTTGTGGAGAGCTGGGGAGGAGGCTGGATTTGTCCTGGTGGAAAGGGGGTAGGCTGGTGTTTCCAGTAGGTTCACAATATGCCAGCAGGTGTGTCACAACCTGCAAATGGTTAAGAACCACTATATTAGACCACCCACGACTTAACTCTATCAAGAAAATACTACAGATGGTTTGTCTCAATACATGCATAAGCCTTTTCCAATTTTCAGTGCTTCTGGCATTTTAGTCTCAACTCCTCCTCCAGGATCACAAAAACTGATTCCACTCTTAGCTTTCCCAGGTGAGAGGCAGGATTATTCAATGTGGTCATCTGAGTTAATTTCAGCAGCAGCAGGATCTGTCTTTTCGGAGAGTTTTACTTTTCCCATGCCTGTAGGATCAGGGTGGTTTATCACCTTCATATTCTCATTCAGTGTCTGTATTTAACTTTCCTTGCTGAGCCTCATGTCTTTCTGGGCTGTTTCATGAAGACTTTAGGGAGAATGGACTTTGAAGTCTTAGAGGTTTAGTACAATTTAGATAAACATTCTAATTTGGGGGCATGTACTTAAACCGTCCTCTCCACCTGGTCCTGCAAAACTAAATAGGGAACTTTGTGAGAACAACCTTTGATGCAATTTCTGGTGCTTCTGCATGGGATGAAGATACCAAGATAAAAGCCTTTTGGGTAGTATTTCAGCACTTATGCTTTGGTATTGACTGGAACTTAGACATAGGGAAGATAGCAAAAGTGAAAAATGAGAAGAGTAAAACAAATTTATTCACATGCTGCTGAACACAACACTGGTTAGTTTAGCTCAAATAAAAATCTGAACTGATGGTTCTGGCCAAGACTCCTATATATTTTATCTGACCTTGCATACCCATACTTGTCTAACTGCCCACAAACTGTAAATCTGTCAGTATTCTTTAGTTTCTGGATTGTGCTTGTTTTTTAGTCATCCACTAGGCAATCTTTAATACCTCAGGCTAGCCACATCACTTCTCAACCACATGGTGGCCATAAGCATTCACCTCAGAAATACCAACTGTAATTAAATTCCAGGGATGGATTAACATGCGTCTCTTCATTCAAGCATAACATAAGATCTCCAATAAGTGTTGTAGAAAGTCAGAAATCCATTTCTCTTCTCTGGTTGTCGGCATTGTGTAATGATCATCGAACTGGTTGTCCCTGTTGGTTACAGATCTACACTTAAGAGTGAAATGAACATGTTTAGGTTAGTGTTTTTAAGGGCTACTGATTATTTTACAATCAGAGAGATGGATGCTCTGTACCTTCTGTGAGGCCTGAGGGTATGGTTACTCTGCCAAAGAAAACCTGCATCATCATGTCTCAGAGCTCAGATCAATTGAGTGCAGGTCTAAAAATTGCAGTGTGGACTCTCCCAGACACACTGAAGGCCAGGCTCTGAACTGCAGTGAGGGGGGCAGAGTATTGGAGCTTGGGTTCCAACCCAAAAGGGATCATCTGTATTGCTGGTTTCAGTCCTGCAACCTGAACTCCACAAGCTTGAATCAGTCAACATGGACTGACACTTGGTGTGGCTGTTTTTTTTTTTTTTATTCAGTTAGACATCCCTTCAGACTATAGAACTACATTAGAGAATGAGAGGATGAAGACAGAGCATAGGGACCTGTTACAGGTTCAAGTGTATGGCTTCCTGACCCTGTTCTTCCTGTAAATGTAAGCTCAGTTTGAAGATTGCTCCAGTCAAATCACACGCAGCTCTGGAACTTCAAAAGGAACTTTCCCAACTGTCTTCCTGAACATCATACCTCTTCCACCAAACCAGAGCAGACACTGAGTCCTTGTTAGAGAATTGCTCCTTATCCAAGTTAACAGCAGGAGATTGCTCTGATCAGTGTCAGAAGCCCAAACTTCCACTTACTCCACTCACCTCTGAATATAACATGCCATAATTGCTGTGCTAAAATCCAGGAGCCCAGGATCCTTCTGGAGGATTTGTTTCTTGGTGAAATGGGGGGCAAATGATGTAGGAAAGGTAATAATGATGTAGTATTTGTGGCTGATAACATCCTACTGGAGGTCATGGAGGTACATTTATACCTGGCCTAAAAAATATCAGGAAGCCTGGCAGTCAGGTTAGTTTCTTGTTCTCATGGCAGAGGGTCAAATTATATTTGGTGCTTCCTCTTTTAAAAAGGGATCTTCTTATTTCCCAGGTGTTTATATACCTCTTTTAAAGGTGAAATTCAGATCTTAAGGTTCGAAGTTTTTAATGGCCTCCCAGTTGGTGGTGATTTACTTACTCATTTTCAGCTGCACAAATGCAGTGTTGCTAACAGGGTGTGTGATTTTTTGACAGGTAATGTACGGTATGCAGCAATAAAAAGGCCTTTATATACAAGTGCGGAATTCTTGTCAGCTGAACGGTCAAGAGAATTATGGTGATGACATAAATCTTTCCATCATTGTCTAATGGAAACACGGAAATCCCCCCCCCCCTTTTTTTTGGCTAGGTAAAAAGAGAACATGAGACAGGTCTGCAGCTCACACTACACAAATCCATTTTTCTATTCAGCACCCCTTCCCCCAACTTGCTTCATAATTAATAATATCCTGGGAATCCACCCATTCTTTTCAATTTACATTCTGGTTGGCTGGGGCTGATTGGATATGCTGTAATCAGAAAGGGTGATTTCTGTATAATCTCATGAGAGCTCTTTTCTCCCTCTTGCCAAGAACTGGGCAGGTGCTTCCTCTAAGTATTCAGAGGGGTACTGAGGAGTGAGAGACCAGTATCTGGTTGGCCAGTGCAGTTACCAGAAGCTACTGGCTAGCATATAACATTACAAGGTTTCTGTATTTTTCCTTAGTTAGTAAACTAATGCTTTAATTAGAACATGGTTTGTAGACAGTGAAAGGGACTTGCTCAGTGGACAGCAGCTTTCCATGATCTCTCTGGTGAAATATTCCCTCTGAGCTGTTGGACTAGGGAGTGTAAACTACTGATACTTGTCTACACTTCCATTTACATGTAAATAAGACTTGTCTAAAATGAACCTGGGAAATGTTGTTCTGGTATGCCTGTTTAATCCCGTTGATCCTAATCTCTGTAGAAGAAAGCATAACAGCTTCTTCATAGCCCTGCTTATCAGACAGTTAACTGTAAGGTTGGGTATGGGGTGAGAAGAGAATTAGTAGTCTGACACACGAAAGAAAATATCGCACTGAAAAGGACATGAAGAAGTTCCAAAGCAGGATATAGATCCTCGTATTCTCTGGATGGATGGATTTATTTTTGGCTGTAGTTTTCACTGATTGAGGCAGTAAAGTCACATTGTTCCAAAGGGGTAGCCATGTTAGTCTAATTCAGCAAAACAAACAAGGAGCCCTGGGGTGCTTTTAAAAACAAACAAATTTATTTGTCACGTGGATATGGAGGGGGAGATGGACATATCTTGTAGTAGTGCAGAGAATGGTTGTCACTGAGAAAAATTTAGTGTGATTTCACAGATATAATCTGAAATTATTTGTAAAATACTCATTAACAAAAATTACAAATAACCCCTGCTCCTCAACCCCTCCTGTGTTCCCTGCACCCCAGTCTCATGCCTTCTCCTCCCCTCCTCCACATACTTGGGGAAACTGGATGCACTGAGCAGCTGGCATAGCTGCTTGTTCCCAGCATTGAACACTGCTCCTCCACACCCACTCACAGGCTGTTGGGGGACAGAAGAGAGGAGCAATGTCAGGTGCTCTCTGCATCCAAGTCATGTTTTTCCCCATCTGGGCTTTGTAATGGAAGGGCAGGAGAGCAGCTATGAAAGTGACCTCCAGGCAGGGAGCTGTGATCATGCTCCTCACTTCGAGGCAGATGCAGAGGAATGTGGGGTGGGATGTGTGTCAGTGGGTGGTGTTGGCACTGGGCAAATGGGGCATGAGCCTGAGGTTCCAGCACCAGTGCCCTGAGTCTGCCTGGGGACTGGGGCCAGACCACTGTCAAGTGACAGCCCATTGATGTGGGACCAGACCGTCATTGGCAGGACCCGACCCAGGCTAGGGGCCGCAGGACCCTGATTCAGCCCTGGCCTGTAGCTGGGGACCCAGGGCTGGATTGGAGGCCAAGGGGTAGCCTCCAACCTTTTTTTTCATGGCAGCAACACCCCAGGGGCAGGAAGTGGAGAGAAAGGAAACTATCTGTGCATCACCACTCACCACCCTTCCCCATAGTAAGCAAGGAATCCTGTGATACTTAAAGACTAACAAATTTATTTATTGTATGAGCATTTATAGGAGAAGATCCCACTTTGGAAGCATCTAAAGTGGGATTTTCTCCCAGAAAAGCTCATGTGATAAATAAATTTGTTAGTCTTTAAGTATCACAGGATTCCTTGCTTATTTTGCTGAACTAGACTAATACACCTACCCCTTTGGAACTTTCCCCATGTTCATCAGCCAGGAGGAGGCAGGGAGAAATCTGGGTGACTCCCCACATGCCAGTGCTGCCGGCTTGCAATGTTTGCTGCCAGCCGGCAGCATGCATCTTTTGGGATCCTGCAGTGCCCCTCCACCTCCCTGCCCACACTTCCGTGGGCGATTGCCTGGGGTTCACCCCTAGGGCCAGCCCTGGTCACTTAAATACTATCTGGGGTACCTTTTAATATGAATTTGGTTAAAGAGTGGCTTTCTCATTTCCCCACAAACACATGTGGCCTGCTTACCTTATTTGTGAGCCTTCTAAATACTGACGAGTTCCAAAGTGGTAGTCATGTTAAGCTAGCTCAGCAAAACAAACAAGGAGTCTGGCAAAACTTTTAAAGACTAACAAACTTATTTATACATGAGCTTTTCATGGGAGATAGCTCATGCGATAAATAAGTTTATTGGTCTTCAAAGTTTTAAGCAGTGGGTGCCCCCAATTCTGTTCCAGTGCATCTCAATGCTGAGAACCTTGCAGGAGGCATTACCCACTTTTAAGATGAGATCTTAAAATTGTAAGGGTTATAACGACTTGATAAGCCAGGGGTAGGCAACCCCCGGCACATGTGCTGACAGTGGCATGAGAGCCCATGCAGAGTGGCCCGCAGCACCCTCGGCAATGCCAAAGAAATTGTGGCTCCTGGCACTGAAGGCCACTCTGGGCAGCTTCTTTCAAGGACAGCTGGGGTGTGGAGGGTCCCCACCAAGGCCATGTTCCAGGCATGATGCAGAAAGATGATGCCTGGAATGGCTTCTGTCCATGGAGAGCAGCTGCCAAGGAGCTACTTTGGGCAGCTTCTTTCCATGGGATCCCTGGGGACCCCTGTTCCCAGGCACATTGCCTAGAGGAGCCTCTTCAGGCAGCTTCTTTCCACAAGTGGCTCCTTTCAGTGGCATGCCTGGGAAGCACCCTTCTCCATGCCCCCCAACCTCAAGCCATGGCTGCCACCAAATTTTCAGGCAGCTGCAGCTTTTATTCCTGTGGAGGGAGCCATTGGCACTGGCTGACAGTTGAGGAGGAGGGGCCAGCACAGGGGTCAGCAAAAGTTGCTGACCCCTGTGATACGCACTTCTAGTGCATTACCCAAAGCCCCTTTATAACAGTTGTCTCATTTTGGCACTACCCCTTCAGGATTCTGCTTTAATTTGAAAATGCCAGTGTAGTTATTATATTTAGGGAATGCTATGAATAGCTCTTCTAAGAGGCCTTCAGTTGTTTCCCTGAGGAGATAATCTTTCTTGACACTCACACGTAATGAGTTTTACAGCCTTCCCCCCTTCACTTAAGCACTACTATATTGCAATACAGTATCATGAAGCAGAATAGTTCAGGCCTCTCTAAGCATTGCAACAGCTCAGTGATCAGCTTTTTCACTGCGGTGCCAAGCCCAACGATGAACACCATAGTGTGAAAACAACATTTCCATCCAGTAACAGACACTTATCATCCATGGCTCTGCACCTCTGGGATGGAAATGAATTGAACTTAAGAGTTTGCACCCCTTTGCCTGTAACAAGGCGAGGGGGTTTGTCCCAAGGGAAAGGCAGGTAGCAATACGGATGGTTTCTCTCTATAGAAAGCAACTTAAAGTTGCATCTGGGGCTGTCTAGGAATGGATGTGAATTGAAATAACATACCTCTTGCTTGTTAACAAGTTCCAAAGGGGTAGCCATGTTACTCTACTTCAGCAAAATAGACGAGGAGTCCTGTGACTTCTAAAGACTAACAAATTTATTTTAAGTGGGATTTTCTCCCATGAAAGCTCACTCAATAAATAAATTTGTTAGCCTTTAAAAACACAGGACTCCTTGTTTGTCTTGCTTGGCTCACCTTCTCCAGCCAGATACACCTATTTATTTTGAAGCAGGGGTCTCAAACGCATGGCCCATGGGCTGCATGTGGCCCTTAAAGCTATTTTCCGCGGCCCGCAACACTATTGTTACAGATACTTGCCATATTGTATGAAAAGGTTTCAGTGGTGCAGCCCTTTGGCTAACGTACTAGTTCTCATGTGACCCTGTACTGATTCTCATGCGGCCCTCATGGTAGTTTGAGTTTGAGACCCCTGTTTTAAAGAATGATGGCTTACTTCATGTTTTCTAAAGGAGTGGCAGTTGCAGAGATTTTGTGCTCTTGTAGGCTTTTGCAGGTGGTTCCCATGTGTTAAATCTGATCACCAGCTGCACACCAGTTCTCTAATGTAGTTAGAGCAAACTTTGGTCCCGTTCTTTAGGCAAGACAAAACCATATTATAATATAGTTTTCATTAGGTCAGGGTTGGACAAAATTGGCTCACAACTATGCATCAGCAATTTTACTTTTCATTGCTAGAGGGCACTTCTCCGTTACATTTCTGCAGTGGAGCTAGGCAACAGGCTACTAAAACTAGTTGCCTTGGCAAACGGAAACATACATTTGTTGAGGCCTGCATTAGGTACAGCATAAACATTTTTCCTTGCTGTGAATTACAATGTTTAAATCCAGAACAATTCCAGTTGCTTTTCTGAAGTTACTCTAGATGTACACGCAAGATCAGAATGGGATTGGTTTTTGAAGTAATTCTTATGAAATAAAGACTCCATGTGGGAGAGTTGTATAGGTAGAGCAGTAGTGGAATAGTTCTTCTATAGCTATGCCAGCCAGTTCCCCTGTGTGGAGAAGCCCTTGAAGTCTAATATCAGTTAGAACTGGAAGTACTTTGATTTTTTTTGTAATGCAGTTGAGATCAGAGTCTGACCTTGCATTTGGGGTGTGTGTTGTTTTTCTTTCCCACACAAGTGCATAAAAACTACTGTTCAGAATAACTGAATTTTACCTGTCTTGATTATGTATACTGAAGAAAGGTTTTTGTTGTGTTTTTTATTTTAAATGACCATGACAGAGCAACACTGGTCTTTTTCTTAGTCCTAAATGTGGCAATTAGTGCAGCAGGGGTTTCAGTCATTTTCATTGTGTCAATAACTTGTGCTGCAGTCCTCAGGAATCCTGCAAACCTACTGGTACTTCTTTTTCCTTGAATTGCTGAGGTGTAAGATGCCTTTATGATCTTGTTAATGTCTATAGATCAGATTTTTGGATGGTTTTAGATGGGTATCTCTCTGTTAAAGCAAATGGCACTGACTGATATACATCAGCTGAGGATCCAGCTTTGTATTTTAGCTTTCCTCCATATGCATTACCAGTCTTACTATGGGGCAGAGCTGGACCTAAGTGGTGAAGCTGAGACCTAGATTTGAAGCTGAACTTTCTTCAAAATCAGGTGTTCAAATGAGCAGATGGAGTTAAAGCCATCTTTAGTAGTTCATATAAAAGCCAAACCCAACACAGTAATTTAATGTGTAATATGAGAGATTTTTCTTCAGCCAACAGGCTAATTGTGAATCTGAGGTCCATACTGGACACTAAGCGCTTTGCTGGGGATGGATAGGGCTCCAGTATGACCCCTACTTGCTCCCAAAATGCTTCCTCTCTGCTAAGTGAGAGTTAAGAGAGGAGGGCGGGGTGCTCAGAGGTGCAGGACCCCAATCTGGTCCAGATCTTCTTGCAGCAGTGACCAGTACTTGGCTCCTTTGCACACCCTGAGCTGACCAGAGGGGCTGTGGACTGAAGAGCAGCAGGCCCTTCATGCTGGAAGAAGAAGCTTGTGATAGGCTTACTAGAACAGTTGACCAAGGAGTCTGCAGGGTCCATGGGGTAGTTTAAGGTTTGGGGAGGGGAATTTTAAAAAAATTGTCAAACAGTTTTTCTCCATGTTTAAGAGCAAGACCTAAAATATGATTCGATGACAGAGTCCATGACCAAAACTGCGATATTCACAATTGCCTATTGTAATTGCTGTGCCTTTGGGGAGAGGTTCTGCATATGTAAAGGAAATGGGTAGGTTTCCAAACTGTGTTCTCTTTGCTTTAGATTTTAGTTTTCTCTCACTGAGCTACTCCCAGCTCTAGTTTATAATCCCACTTGCAGACACTGACATTTAAGTGGTTCCTTTAGAGACTGTGGAGATCTACCAGAGCTTGTGACTAGAAAGCAGGAAGCCAAGTGGCTCCCATCCACCTTTACACTGGCAGCTTTTGCAGGAATCTCTGACTGTGTGTGTTAGGGTTTTAGTCCAAACCCTGCCAGGTTCTGCATGGAATCCTTTCTTCCCATCGCTAGGTTTCCATAATAAAAGATGAGCAGAACCATGGGCATACTGTGTGAGAGCCACCTGCTGTGATGTTGGAGGAGAGTCATTCCCACGGTTTTAGGTTATTCTTTCCTTTTTCCCTCCTCACCCTCCAATAATGCTCAGTAGAAGAAAGTAGTCTCATGCTACATTGTTGAAAACCATGGAGATATTGCAACAAATACCATCCATTTTCTCTTGCCCAGCCTGCAGAGAATGTGAGTTGTTATAGTCCCTTGCCATAGGGTTATAATCTTCTTTGCTACTGAACTGTGGGTCCGTGGCTCTGCAGAAGCTCTTGCTTTTACCTTCGGAGGTCCACAGCATAATTCCCTAACATGCTGGACACCACATAATAATTCAGAGTGTAATTCTGGCCCCATTGAAGTCAACTGGAGTTTTTTCAACTAACTTTAGCGCAGTCAGGATTTCATGCTCCCATCTCACATCCCAGGAGTCCAGTGTGGAGCTTCCCTTGTAACTGATGGAAGATCCCCAAAAACAAGAGCTACAATCTCTATCCAAGGACAGAGATCACTTGCTGGTGGATTCTGTGTTCCTTAAAGTCTTTAAACCATGATTTGAGTTACTAGAGTCCTCAGGTCACACGTTCGAGGTTTATTACAGGAGGGATGGGTGAGTCTTGTAGCCTGCATTGTTCAGAAGGTCAGACACTAGTCATAGTGATCTCTTCTGACCTTAAAATCTGTGAAATTTGATGTGGCGTTGAACTGGGAATGAAACCTATCTACTGTGAGGATTTAGCACCCAGTGGAGATTCAGTGGTAACCTGAATAGGGCCCTTAATTTTGTTTCAGAAAGAAAGAAAAAGTTTAGATCTCTGAGGCAGATTTACAAATGATGTGCTGACAGAGGACAGGAGTCTTGTAGGGCTGAAAAATAAGTATTAACTCTCCCATCAAGAAAGGACCTTGGTTCCAAAAAGGGCAGGCACAGAAGAAAATGTTAATAGATTTCAAACCGTTGGCTAACTGCTCCTTGTAGCTGTTATCTGGACTGTAGGATTCAAGCCTGGCCTGGCTTTAGGTCTAGCAACATTCTTGAGCATAGGTGTGGCACCTCTTAAACACAGAACTTGGGTCAGATTTACGATCCGTTCTCACGTTCTGAATTTCAGCTGCCATGAGACCAGTTGCATCACATAGCTCTATGGTGAGACCATCCAGGACTGCAGAATGATTGACCAGACAACTGTATGTTTGCTGAGGATATTCTTTCACCTTTAGTGCTATTCACTCTTCGGTATTTGAAAAGGCATAGTGTTAAAATGTTAGGGAGGGGGAGTGTTGGGAGAGACAAACTGACTCTTTCTGTGAGCGAAAATAACATAATTTCCGCGTTCACCCATAATGCTGTTTTCAAATAGCCTTTGAATAACCCCAGCAGTTTATCATGTGAATTTAGTAAACAGTGTTCTATTGACATTTTTCTGAATCACAAAAACATGAGTCACCTTCTTTAGAAGATCAGTTTTTAATTGCAGGTTTTGGGTTTGGTTTTTTTTGTTTGTTTTTTTTTCCCCTCTGCTGCACTTTTAAGTAGTCTTGTGGAAAATTCTGTGTGGGTGTATTTGAATTACAGATGTATGGAAGTTGTGCTTGCTTTTTGATAAAGCTTCTTATGGGAAAAACTACAGCTCCCTATTAAAATAAATTCAAGAGTATGGACAGTTCTCTTGGTTGAAGCTGTATGAATCAGGCCATTAATGAAGTATAACAGTACATGAAATACAACTAACACCTTTTATCTTGTAAAATTATTTAATACTCCTGTAGTCTTCCATCCATGGATCTTAAATACTTTGGCAGAATACCATTAAACCTCTCAACATCCCTGTAAGGTAGCTACAGTGTTATTTTACCCATTTGACAGATGGACAAACTGAAGCCAAGGAAATTTAAGTCACTTACCCAAGGTCAATTCAAGTCATGAATGATCCAAGAAGAGAAGACATGTATGCTGCCTCATGATCCCATATTCTGATTACAAGCCTTTATAATAGTATCACTTGAGAGAAGTATATCCTGAGATTCTCTCATATGCACCAAAACTTAATAATCTATAATGCATTTTAAAATTTTCCATTAATGGATCAAGGTTATAATTTAAAGGGGTCTGTTAAGTGTGTTCATTATTTCTAGCTGTGGTGGCTTCTCAGAGCAGCCAAGTGGACAATGTCTACCATTGTCCTAATGAAGAGACCTTAAAGGTTTTACCTGCTGCTGCAAATTGACTTGTGACCAATTTTGCGTATCCACTTTCAGACGTCATCAGCTTCTACTGACTTCAAATGGCAAGCAGTGAAGCAAATTGTGGTTTTATTTTGTTGTCCATTTTCTTAGTTTGGTGAAAAATCTAAATTTTTTGTTGTACTTTGCTAGCAGCTGATGGGTTGTGTTTGTCACTTAACAGGAGTTGATCCTGTTGTAAAAGGGTCAGGTGGATTCCATTGATTCACTAGGGCAGGTGGCTTATTGTCCTATGTACATACAAAGGGGGAGAGAGTAGTTCTTTGGAGACCAGCTTTATAGATGGGCTGAGCAGTCCTGGTGTAGGAGCATGCAAGCCCAAAGAGGCTATAAGATGAAAATTATCTTTGTTTTCTTCGTTGATACAGCCAAAATGCTGGGATAGAGGGTTTGACTCTCTATATAGCATGTGGCCTTTGCTTAGGAGCAAGCTGGGAAAGGTATTTGCTCCCCCTACCTTTGGCTGAAAACTTGTCCTTTTTCAGTCCACCACTAAAAATAAGAGGTGGCATCTGTACCGTTTCAGAATGCTGCATAGGTAGACGGATGATACTGTGTCAGTCCCTGGATACCCCCAGAAAACTTACTTTACTACAGAAATAAAACTCGTTCCAACCTAGAACCCCACATTTGGACCCATATAGGGGATCATCAAACTTCAGCCCACAAATAGTGGAAAGACTCCTGTAAAAGAGAGCTTTCCTGACTCCCCACTTTTTTCTTTAAAACAATCCCCTCAATCCTTACAAGTTCGTCTTCAGAAGCAGGTTCTCCTCAAATAAAGACACACCAGCTCAAAGTGGCACCAGACCCTGCCAGAACAACAGATGCAAAACCTGCATAAGTATCTCCACTGCTACAGTGTTTAACACCACCCACAACACATCTTTCAAGATCCACAGATCCTTCACATGCCTGTCACAGCATGTGGTGTATCTCATCCAGTGCACTAAGTGCTCCAATAACTGTGTGGGTGAAACCAGACAATTGCTATGTTCTTGAATGAACTTGGGGAAAATAAGCTAAAAATAACTTACCACTTGTAGTGCACAATGTGGTCACTCTGTATCTGATCTATTAGTCCTCATCCTCAAAGGAAACCTGCACATCATTTTCAAAAGATGAGCCTGGGAGCTTAAATTCGTTACTCTGCTAAACACACAAAATCATGGACTGAACAGACACTGGATTTATGGCTTATTACAACATATTCTAACCCACTAACCACCCCCTTTTTGTTCTATGACTGCAGGTATTAATGGTTCACTCTACTCTGAATGGTGCCTTTTTATGTGCTAGCTATGCTCGCTAAACATTCTGTTCCACCTTGCATTTAGCTGTGGTGCTGGAAGTACCTTTTGCAGACCTCTAAAGGCCGTGTGGCTCCAAAGCCCTTCTCCCTCCAACAGAATTTGGTCCAGTGAAAGTCTTCCCTCCCCCATCTCGTCTCACTGCATCTGCACTTCAGCTGATGGTGATCCCCCAAGTCATGTCAACATGCTTGATTTATCACTCGTTGAGTTTGAATGGTAAAAGTAGTAGCGCGGCAGCAGTGGCACAGGGTGGCTGCTACAAGCACAAACTAGCCTGAACCCTGTGGGTACTCAGTTGGGATGCCTTGCCTGGGCTACCCCCACTTGTTACTGTTTTCGCCAGTGTAACTAGGTCAGTGGTTCTCAACCTTCTGTGGGTTGCAATGCGCTTGGCGGCGTGTCATGACCCTGCAGGATATACCAGTCCACTCTCCCCCGGCTGAATCCAGCCATCTCCCTAGCTCTCCACGACACACTTACCTGAATGTGGTAACACAGTGATGTGTCCAGACATAGTCATTGAGAACCCTTGGATTAGCTTACTACTCACTGTCAGTCAGTCAGCATGCTGGCCTATGATTGGTTCAGTCCCCATGACTTCCTTGCCCACTTCTTCCTTTTCTTGTTCACAGTTTGCATGCCATGCTGTCAATCAGATATCATTGGTTGCCAAGAATATCTGATTGACAGCACAGTGTGCAAACTGCGAACAAGAAAAAGAACTGGTTGGGACCCATGTGGGGAATGAGCCAATTGTAGGCTAACATGCTGACTGTGGGCCCAAGCTTGGCTATGGATGTGGTTACAGATATAGATAAAACATGGAATGAGGATTGTGGACCAGATAGATACTGTCACAGATCAGGTCAGATGCAGATTCACATTTTTCTATCTGCATGATGACACACCCGCCAGTTACTTTACTGAGTGGGAACCCAACAAAGCTGCCTGGGGATTTGAAAACAACTGGCCAGCCACGCAGCACAGAAGGAACAGTGCCTGTGCCGCTTTTAAAGACTAACACATTTATTTATCGCATGAGCTTTCATGGGAGAAAATCCCACGTCGTCAGATGCTTTGAAGATGGGGAACTTATAAAATGGGAAGAAGATAGATATGTACAGGGGAGTGTAAGTCATAGTATCAGGTCAGACTGTTACAGCAAATCAGTGGAGTTGTTTAGATTCAAGCACTGGGGAACAGCATAGAGGAAGACGAGGTCAAATCACCTTTGAACCACAGTTTTTGCTGAACTAGACTAACTCAGCTACGCCTTTTGGAGCTTGGATAGGGAGGCGCTAAGCTCTATCCACTTATTATACTCTTCTCCTACTCCCACTTCTTGGGTTTGTGGCAGGAAGCCTGCACTTTGTAAGTGGAGCAGTGTGGTTGCTCTTTCATACAGCAAGGAGCTTATCAGTCAATGCGCACTATGTCAGCCTGCCAGCTCCTGTGGAAAACTTTTTTGATGCTGGCTTCCAGAGCAGTACAGAACCTTGCTACTGGGAACTTGACCCAGCTCTGCTAGTGGCAAATTTAAAGATGGGGCCAAACCCCTCTTGTGGTTCTGTTCTCTATTGCGGTCCCTCCTGGCTGCTTAGGCTTTGCCCAGCAGATCTTAGAATCAGAGCCAATATGGACCTTGGAACAGGCCTCCTCTCAATTTCTCAAAATCCTGGCTGAGAGCAGCTGATCTGGAAAGGAGAAATCTTGCACTGTTTGCTCTGCTGATGGGCTATACCACAGAAGGGCAGGCTTGCTAAACCCACTCTTCCCTAGGAAGAGCTTTTTCTTTTTCAGCTGCAGGAGGAAGGTACCATTTTGCTTTTGAATTTGATGCTGCCATCAGATGCAGGGAGGCAGCGAATACCTCTCCTGACCCAGCTCAGCTCTGGAGAGCTGGGTAGACAGTGATATGTGTTGTTTCATTCTGCGGCTCTCTTAGGAACAGGAGATTTGCACTTGACAGGAGAGGCTTGGAAAGTGAATGCCATAAATGCAGTGCATTCTTATCTAGCAGCTAATCAAAGTCTATCCAGGGGTGTGTAGAAGAGGGTGCAAATATGGGTCACACCCCTCCCCCCCAATCAGCAGGAAGGATACATGCTCTTCTGGCTCTTGGGGCCATGAAGGATGACACAGTGCACGCCCCTCCAAAAGCACTGGCATTTAAATTCCTGCTCATGCCCCTGTTGCTACGGATCATAAAATGCACAAACAGTTTTGAAGAGATCAGCTATGGTAGTGCTGCTTGGCAGCAGCTCAAAAGTTCAAAATCATATTTTATCCCTATATAAATATATGTGCACATCATACAGGAGTAGACAAGGAAGGGTCTGACAGCCACTTGTTCGTTCTTGCCCAGCAAATTGTTTTAAAGACTTACTGTGAACTGCTGAACAGCAATATACAGTAGCTGGGTGTTACTGTTAAAGCAGCAGACAACACAAAAAGCCTTTTTAGCCTCGATGTATCACTTTGCAGTCATATTACTATTGATATTGCATGTTTGTCAATATGAATGGGGCTGGCTTTTCCAGTGGAACATAGGGGGTTGCAAAATGTTTATTGACTGATTGTAAGTGACTTGGAGCTGAGTGGGGTGTAGAGCACATTTTCAGTACTCCTTATGGCAGGCAAAAACCCTAGAGGCAACTCCGGATACAAGGGAAAGTCGCTTTCCTCCCACATACAGACTTTTAGACAGATAATGGAGTGGAAAATGAAACCAACATACAACACAGGTATTGCATCTTGGGCAAGGAAAGCCTTCCTGGTTTAGGATTGCACTGGAACCTCTGTTGGAATTCTCTCCAGGGTTACTTATCTATCTATTCTTACACATTTTTTTAACACTAAGATATAAGTAACCCACAGAGATAAACAGTTGCATTAAGCACTTTAATTAAGCCTGATGAAACCCAGATACACTTAACAGCCCACCTCTGTTATTTTTGCTAGTGATCATGGACACTAGGCATTTTGAAAAGGGGTCCTTTAGTCTTTCTTATGATTAACAAGTCTACAAAACCAATTATTTGAGGACTGGCTCAGAAGTAGTGAAATTCTGTGTCACAGCTGAAAGTCAAGGCAGGTATTTTGATACCAGACAGACACCAGTGAGCATAGGTTGGCAGCCTTGTGCACACCTGAGGGGAACGTTTAGCCATTAGCGATGATGAGCCAGACCCTCAAATTTGGGTTTTGATTTCCCCAGTGTTTGCAGCATTTGGATCTGTGCATAACAGAAACAAAGGACAACTGCCATGTCTGAATTTTGATCCTAACGTCCTCAAAATTGTAGCAGAATGGAAGCCTATTTGTTAGCTCTCCAAAACAAGTCACCTGAAACTCGGAAGTTCCTAAGATGATGAGACCTAATCGTAAAAGAGTCGGGTGATCTGAGCACATAACAAATACCATGCTCACCAAATACAGAGCACTGATACCTTGTTAGCGAAACTACATTTTAGGCTTAATCATCTTTGCTTCCCCTTGTGTTCATTGGTGTTGGATAATGGGCAGGTAAGAGAAAGAGGTAATAGAGAAATGTTAGGTGCAGCCACAGCTAAGAGCATTTGAAGGTGATTAGTAGCTTCTGGGGTTACCAGGACTGTGACTCCCCCTTTTTTAAGGCCCTGAGCAGTTGTAGTGTCATCTAAGCAGAGATGAATTGAACTGTACCAGATTTAGAAGAAATACAGGGAACCTAGGTGTAAGGGATTGAACCTTAGCTTCCAAGAAATGAAATCGGGGGAAAAAGTGGCTTTTTATAGGACCAGACAAGCAACGAGTTTGATGACATAATGCCATCTATTTAAGCATCAAGAGACAAAATTCTGGGAGGGCTGTCTGGGCAGGGGCCTCAGGAACCAATCTTCAGGACTCCAGTCAATGCCCTCTCTTAATTCAGCTGAAACTGAGAAATGCTTTGCAAGTCTTTTTCAGCTGGTCTCTGCAGAAGACCTTCACACAGAAGGAAATAGCATTGACCTGGCAGGAGCTGGGATACCTGTGGATGTGTGTAAAAGGAACTGGTTGTCCCAGGCCGCTGGTTTGAGAGGGCCTGGGTGGCATTGCATGCTGGGATGTGGAGTTGTGGTGCTGCGACCCTGTGTAGCAGTTCAATGATAGAGTGTGGAACGGGCTTGCTCTCAAATTCCACACCCTCTCCTCAGTGTTTTTGCACTCTTGGTTTCCTAATTTCTGTGGGTGCAATTATTTTTGGAAGTAGGGGAAGGGGAGGGACCCTCAGTTTCAGATGTTATCCCAGACCCCATCATCCTCTGTGTGGCCCCAGGCTGGAGACGGTTTAATTACAGGCCACTATAGCAAGTTGATGGTTAGGGAGAAGAAAGAAGCATAGACTAGCCTAGTGTTTCTCAACGGGTCTTCCGTCAAACACTGTTGCTCTGCAGACATAGTGAATGTGTTCCACCAGTGAGCCTAACCCCCCTCTTTGTTGTGGGGGAGGGAAGAAGAGAGTAATGTGGTAAGCTAACATGTGCTTAGGAGATCTAAAATGCCTCCCTCAGCCACAGCAAACCTTCGAGATGCATGTAGGTGTCCACTGCCATCTTGTTCCTGCACTGCACCCGCTGTATTTTAAATTTCCCACCGCTCTTACTGACAGCATGAAAACAGTTTGGGCAGAAATTTCATAGCAAGTTTCCTTGATGAGTATTACTCCTAGAATAGATAAACTTTATTTGAGCGTGCAGGACCAAAATTCCTATGAAAACTTGAGTAATATTTTCAGGTTTTGGTATCTATATTTTAGAAATAAGTGTATTCATAAAACTGTATTTAATTCAGTTTCCTGAATTGTTTTCATGGGAGTGCGTACTATGCTGATATTACAAAATTTATAGCTGGTATATACTGGCTTCTTCCGAGAATGTTTTCATCAGGTGTTCCACATAAAATAATGAATACCTTTAGGTGTTCCTTGGTCCAATAAAAGTTGAGAAACACTGGTCTAGCCTACTGGCTATAGAAAGGACTAGGGCTCTAAAGAAAGTCGAGCCACTTAAGATCTTGAACAAGTCTTGCTGGCCTATTTGTGGCTCTGCCAGCTCCCTTGTGAAATTCAATTGAAGCACAGAAATTCCCAGGAAGCCGTGTGCTACTTCTGAGTTAAAACACTCTGGATAAAACTGTGGAGCACAGAGATTGACAGCGGATGAAGTTCTCCCTTACATGAGGTTTTCTCCTTGGTGGGACAAGGAAAACCTGAGTTTGTCTTGTGTTGGAGTGTTATCTGGACCAACTTGCAGACCACTGTTCTCTTCACAATCCACTTCAGTGGGTTGAAGGGAGCCTGGATTGAAATTCAGCTGTACTGGTCTTTAGATAGCACCATTGCTTGCAAATGTGAGAACGAGGTAAATTTTGGTGGACAGCTTTTGGCTGCTGACTTCCTTAGTCTGAGATGTGAAAGAGGTCACATTTCCACTCAGGGAAAAATGTAGCTGTCCCTTTGTGCAGGCTCTCTCGTAATAATAGCCAGAGCACAACAGTTTGCCGTCTTCCTCATGAAATGGAGACACAGGATAATCTGCATCTAACCAGCTGAAGACGGGTGGGAGTGGACAGATGCATACTATTCTTATGCTCCACATGGCGCCTGGTGATAGGAGCTCTGCAGATGCATAGATAAATAACAGTCAGCTCGATAGCTGAAACACTGTGCCTGTCAGAGAAGACAGTCAGTTGAGGTCAACTGTGAAATCTTCACTGAAACTGTGCAAACAGACCTCCCTTATGATGGCTGTAGGCAATACATGGAATTTAACTTTCCATTGTCCCACTCATTATTAACCATGATTAGAAACAGATTTTTCTTCATATTATTACTGAGCGTGGGGGACTGGGATTCTGTTTTTGTTTCTTATATATAGCCACTAATGGCAAGTTTAGGGAACCTTTTTAAAGACTTAATTATGGGTATTAATTATAAATCACTGATACCAGTACTTTGGTGCACAAAAGTGGAATGTTGTGTTGACTGACTTGTCACTGTCACCTGCCATGAATACTTCTGCCAACAAGAGCAGTCAGGAAGCAAATAGCTCTGGTTTGCAAGGTCTGTTCTGTAATCTCTTCCTACAGTGTATTGGTGACAAATCACATGATGTAGACTGAAACCTCGCTGCACTTGACATTCCATCTCTAAACTTGGACTTGCTACTATGAAATCAGAATTAAAGCCAAGCAGATGGCATTCTAGAGGTTTTTCATGAAGTTGTGTTTTTATCTGTATGTGTGATATTAATCCCTGGAGCAACACCCCCCACCTCCCATTCAGAGGCTTGAATTGCAGTTCTAATGTCTAGGCATAGCTAAAAGAGCAGGTAACACTCTGGAGTCCAAAACTAATAATCTAATATTGTTTAATTTACACCAAAGACAACTGTGGTTCTGAATGAACTAGGAAAACAGGCGCACACAGTGTGTAAGATTCTGTGTGATAAATCACCAGCCATAGAGGAAATGCTACATGTTTGCAAGTATTAAACCCTGTCTACTTGAGAGCAAAGGGTTAGTTGCAATAATTTTTAAGGGGCAGTAAACACAGGTTGAGAGACTTGAGTTAGCTTGGTTCACACTAGATGCCACTTTGAAGTTGTGGCTCAATCAGGAACTCGGCCTCTGAAACCTGGGCAGGGGGTGAGCTTCAGAGTCTGAGTTCCTATGCCAACCACAGCTCCAAAGCCCTGATTTGTTCTGGCTATTTTTAGAGTGCTAATTTGAGCCAAGCTAACCTGAGTTTATCAGCCTGGGTGGCGAGGTTTGCTTGCTCCTGCAGGCTGTGTAAGCGTATCCTAAGGGGCTCGCCTTGCTTTTGCAGGGGAGACAGTAACACGGTTAATGCTTGTTCATTGGGTAGCTGGGAACTTCTGCCAACACTGCAGTCAAACACTTATTGCTGGCCCAAGTCTGAGACTATGGGATCCAGAGCTCGGTTTCCAACCTGAGCATCTACACTGCAATTAAACAGTCCCATAGCCTGAGCCAGCTGACATGGGCCAGAAGTGTGTGTTTAGTTGCAGCGTAAAAATACCTATCATGTCCCCTGAACTGTGATTTAATTTGAGCCATTGTCTTGCATTAAGTAACTTCCAACTCCGGGTAGACAATAACTCTTTATTTATTTTTAAATAAATAAAATAAAGCTTTGTTTTCACCATAAGAAACCCAAACATATTTTTATAATGATTTTTAAGAATGAAAATGATACATGTCAAGAATGAGGGTTTGGGTATTTTTATGTGTAGCCTTAAACGGTTGTTTTGTTTACATTCTAGAGATGTTATACCACTGAATAGAGAGAATTTCCTGGATAAGGATCTTTTGGATTTCTCTTTTAATGAACAGCCAATATGATATAGGAAAGGTCCTAGAATACATCATTCTGTCCTGGTACACAGATTCCTGATTTTATATGGAGCAATTTTCTCATCCATGATAGTGGAAGGAAACTCTTGAAAGCTGGTAAGATCATCTTAGAAAGTTAAATTCTGGAATTGCTAAACTTTCAAAAAAGAACACTGTGGTTTCTATTGTGATTGGGCCAGCTCATGTTAACTGGGTTCCATGTGGTTTATTGAGTGGGCTGTTTTTGGAAGAGAATTTAAGAGCATGGATCCTGTCCCCCACTCCTCATGAATGTTAAAGATCCAAACTCATATTTGATAAGAATGAGAGATTTGCTTCAATAAACTTAATGTTCTGCATCCCAGGTGGCAAGTAACCACCTTCTACAGGGTCAAGGTATAATACGGGCCATGACGGAGCAGATTTGTAATGGCCCCTGCTCTGATGTAGAATGGGATGAAGTGGTGAGAGACTCACATTGTCACACATGGGCTAGTCACTGTTGCAGTCCTTGGTAGCATTTGTTGGCTAAGTCTATGCTGATGGTGGCAAATTCACCATCATCAGTTCGATCCTCCAGGTTCAATTGAGTGGTCAGTCAAGACCCTCTCAATCGACCTGGAGTTCACTTTAGTAATTTCAGCCCTGTAAGAAGAGGGTGCTGTGTCGTAGGCATGGCATTTCCCTTTCACTTAGCACAGTGGAGACAGGCAGGTAAGTAAGCATTAGAGGGTTGAAGGGAGATAGTTGGTTATTTTATGTAGCCTTGTGTATCTCTCTTCAGCTGCTGCTGAAAATGGTGGCAATCATAGATCAGGCCACAGATGTCTTAACCTCTTGAGACTGGTGGCAGGCAGTGTCCTTCTCCCCGCAGGCCAGAACAGAAGCCTGGAGGCACAGGAAAGAGGAAATTCTTCCTCCTGATGAGATTTAACTGTGAACGTGCTCCCGCTTGCATTGTGGGGAACCACTGTTCTTGCTTCAGCACAGAGCCTCCCAATACACCTTCTGGAAGGTGCAGTCTGGCCCTGTTACCAGAAACATGGCCTTTGTATCATTTGCCTTGTGGGTCTCTTTAAACCTACGGTAATTTTGTTATTAATACTGAATAGGTGGTGATATGAAACAGAAGCACTGAGGGGGTGTTAAGGGTGGTAATAACATGAACTAATGTTATTGAGAACAGACTGTACTGCTTTACTTGCTGGAACTGCATGGTTTTTTTCCAGTTATTACGTACAATGCGAGAGAAGCATAGGCGGCTGGAACCAAAAGTGAAAGGAAGGGGGTGAGATTATGAAGTTTCTGGAACTGGAATGGTGCTAGAAAGAGAGTGTGGAAGAGAGGTGAGACTGCACACTGCCCAGTGTGCTTTTGTCGCTGATCCATAGGAACAATTAATTGGACAGGCAGTAGTTTGACTCCCTCATAATACAGTTTGCAACTGTACCCTCTCCTACCTCCTTGGCAAGCAGTTTGCAAAATTAACCACATTCAGCTTATTTAATGACCCAGAATCACTTGTAAACTCTTTTTGTATCTATTGGAAAGTTTGGAAGGATGGAGCAGGCAAGTTTAGCACCCGGAGAAACTTCCGGGGGAGAGGGGGATTTCATGAGATCGTGGGTAACTGAGTGATCAGCTACACAGTCTCTCTCTCCTTCATGCCTGATTATACTCCCCTGAATGTCAGCCGAAAGATAGTGAAACAAGGAAGGATTTTTTTTTCTGCTTATGCATTGTACCTCTTCACCCACGGTGCCCCCTGTGCTTGAACCATCCTCTTCTGTCTCCTTGTGTAAAGTAACCCTACAGATTGCTTCTTAAATCTCCCTCCTTTTCATTTGCTTTCTAACATTGATGTGCTCTCCAGTATTGTCCACTACACACTCTTGTGCCTGATCCTTTATCTTTCAGATTGTGTCTACTCTAATTCAGACGTTAACCTACATTCAGGCGGAGACCTTGTCGTCTTGTATATGAACAAAGCCCCACATTGATTTTATTTAAATATCCTTAGTTTTGTTGCATGCAATTACTTACAATACACAATATGTTAGATGTTATAAAATACAGTGTACACTCAGTCATTTGTGAACAAAAACTACTTTATTCCATTGGGCAAGTCACACACTCCATTGCATGTCTCTAAGTTTGCATGCATTATACCACAGCAATACTGAAAGTGGAAAGAATTATTTTACATCTTCACTTACTCCCTGAATGTGTATTTCGAATGGATAAGAAGTTACATTTGGAACAACTATTTATAGAAATTTGAAGCCCTGGTGATTCAAAGTCTCTTTCTGAGCTAGCATTTTCTTCTTATGAAAAGGGGGAAAGCATCTGAGGACTTGGTACATTTTGGAGAGCAGATGATACAGAACACAGTGGGAAGAAGCTGCTGAAAATTTCATGGCTACTTGGAATAATTTATCAGCACAGAGTTCTGAAGCCCCCATGCAGGTATATCAAACTTGCATATAAAAAGCAGATTGTATTTGTTCACATTTAGTGAGTAGCCTGTAGGAGCAGAGTGTCCTGCCTGAGCTGTTAGTCCAAGGAATTGCAGATCATATCAAAGAGGAAACACCACCCTGCTCTGGTGTCCATATAGCAGTTAAGCAGGTGCCTGTCTCTTACCCATTTTCAAGACTGGAATGAGTGACTCCTCCCAGTCTGGTTGGTTGGTCTATATGGCCATTAGATCCCTGGAGAGTGCCTCTACCAGCATCGTCCTTCAGTGTGTCCCATATACATGGTATATGGCTTCCCTGAATTATCTGCAAGGTTCTTATGTTTTGCATTTTTAAGTTCATTTTGGAGGAAGAATACCAATTTGGGAATCTTGCAAATCTTTTGTTTCCCTTTTCTTACTGCCTATCTGTCCATCCACCCACAGATTGTGAGCTCCTTGGTAAGGTTCCTTTTTGTGTGTCTGCAAAGCACAAGGCATGCTGTGAATGCTACCACAAACAACTAATTAATTGTGATTATCTTGAAATCATCTTTGAAAGTTGCTTCGAGCTGCTTCCTGTTTATCAAGACTAAGCCATATATTCATGCCCATCACTGTAGCATTTCAGTCCTTCCCTTCCTTCCTTGTCAAAAGGAATGCTTAGGTGGTGGGTTCTTCTTTATTTGAATCATTACTGAGCATGGGTGATGGAGGCTCCAAGTGAGCTGATGAAAGATGTAAAGTAAATAGGGGTTTACTTCTCAGTTGTCAAGTTCATCTCTGTGCTATAAACACTTATTTCTTATGCTAATTTAACAATTTAGTCCACTAATCTAATAATCTTGCCCTTCTTTACTTAATGTCAAATCTCTACTAGAGCTTTAGTAATGGAATTCTAGCTCTCCCCTGATTCATGTGCCCCTGATCATATCTGGGATTGACACAGCGGATTAGAAACAGTTCACTCTAAAGGTCAGCCTTGTTCGGTCAACATGGAGCATTAGCTTGGTCTTCTGCAATTAGCGCTTCCAGGGCTGGGAGAGGATTTACATGCTTCCAGCTCTAATGCCCTTCTGAAAGCTAAGGCTATAGAGTCCTAACTGAAATAGTAATACAATTTTCTTAGCTGAGTTTAAAAAAAAAACACACAAAAACCCCCAACCCTGTCTTTTTGTAAAAAGTTGTGTTTTTGTCTTTGGGTGGTTTCTGGGGGTCTGACTAGTTAAATAAGATGGTGGAAGGATGGCGGTATTTGAGGAATATGCAAATATAACTAAAAATCTGCAGCTGTCCTATTCGATAAGGCTCTCTCCCTTTTCCTGAGTACCCCAAAGGGGACAATGTCAGATTGATCAGAGAGGAAAACTTACTGCAAGCAAACAATTAACTTACTCTTGTTCAAGGGAGGGAGAGAAAATATGTTTCAGAAATGCCCAGTGTGCTAGAAAATAAAGCTTAAGGCAGGTGTTTCTGTCCCGTCCTTTCCCATAGATTTTAGTTTCCTATTCCTGAAATGACTGAATTAAAACAGCCCTGCATAACATGGAATGATGCTGTCTACAGAGATGAATTCAAATCTAATGAGAATGGCTCCTAACTGGATTACCCCAGGTACTCTTAATCAGTGTTCCCTCTAATTTTTCATAGGCTGCGTGCACAAAAAATTTCTTTTGTGCAAATTTTTGGAACCAGTGTCCAAATTTGTATGTGCTCCAGTGAATGTGGTCAAACTTGTGAGTGCAACAAAGTAAGTGTGTATGATGCAAATAATATCTAAATTTTATTTTGATATGATGATGGAAATGATTTTATAAATTACAAAACCTTATTTGAAACACGCTACTTCAAATCACCTTCTTAAAGTAGCATAAAAATATTAGTGCTGTTGAATTTTTTTTGTGCGCACTTGATTTTGTTGTGTGCGTGGGTCTCACAACCTGTGCGCGCGTGCACACGCGCACAGCTTACAGGGAACATAGCTCTTAATTTAAGAATCCACTGGTGAAAGGGCATTAAAGGAGAGCAACCTCTTCCCCATGAAATGGTGCTTCACAGCATGCAGAGTATACACCCCCTCCCCAGATTCTCCTGGATGGAAACATACTAGTCCCACTGTATCTTTGACCTTTTGCATCTTCACTGGTAGTAAGTCAGGTCTGCTCCTCACCAGTTAGTGAAAGCAGTTGTGTTCTTGGTCTCTGATTGATTCAAAAAGGTACTCAAAACTTCTGAACACTCCCATTAAACACAATGGGACAGTCGCATGGTTAAAACCAGGCAAATACTTAATGTAGCAGTTCTCAACCACTGTGGTGTGACACAAAAATGTGTTGCGGCACAGGGGCTGAGTGTGTTGCATGAAATCAGCCTGCAGCTGACAGCCTGAGGAGAGCTGTGGCACCAGGCTGATTTTATGCTGCTGGGCCTTTAAGAGCTGAAGCTGCAGCAGCTCTATGCAAGAGCCACTGCAGAATCGGCTGTTTCATAGTGTGGGTGGCTGCCCATCAAAGCCTCCAGCTGCTGAAAAATGCCTTTTACATAGAGATTTCTTTGGCGGTGGGAGAAGCAGCAGCAGTGTGGTGTGTCATGCACAGCTGGGAGCTGTCCCAGCTGCGTTGCAGTGGTGAAGGGGTTGAGAATCCCTGGCTTGATGCATCTTGCTGAGCTAGGAAGCTGTCACTAAGCACTGTATGAAGTGTGTAAAGGAGATGTTATATACTATAAATCAGAGAGGTGCAAAATACTTAAAAGGCAAACCAACTCAAAATGTGACTTTTTTTTTGTTTGTGCCTCTCCTTGATGTGTACATATCTACATTTTATTATCCATTGAAAAATAGGCCCAGACCCCAGCCCACCCCTCAAAATTTACCACAATTTGCTCATTTTTTGCATGACACTTGGTGCATCTTCCATTCATAGTTATCTTATCCCAAACAAATGCTGGCTCTGAAATCAGCTATTGGGAATCTGCTTTCTCTTGTGGTTTCCACATGGAAATGCCCATTTTGTCACTGCTTACAAAAAGCCAGAGCTGACTGGCACAAAATCACCAAAAACACAGTGTCTGCTGCATTTTACAGAAGGATTGTTACCAAGGGATCTCAGCCTTCTGTTAGGAGAGTCAACAGTAAAAGTGCCACTGGGCACAGGATCAGTCCCAGGTTTGTAGCACTCTTTAATAAGGTGAAAAAATATGCTGCCATTTTAGCAGAAAAGGGCACCTGACCTTGCTCGCTTTTGACATTCTCATCTGTAGGCATATTTCACCTAGACTTTGCCATGTGATTAACTTTTTTGTTTTCAGGGGTTTTGCAGATTTGATTTGAATGAATGTATTTACATGAATGGGCTGGATTTAATTTCTGGTGCCTCTTGACTGTGCACAGCATCTCAGTGAGTTCTGGGTCAGGCTCTGTGACAGAGGGCAGGAGGCTCATAGGGGAGCCTGCACTCTGGTCACTCTGATTAGTTCCTGGGGAGAACCAGTTGGGGTAATTAAAGGTAACTGGCACATCCAGCCCGCCGGCATGACTGGTTAAGGAGTCAGTCCATCACATCAAGTGTGACAGAGGCACAGGAAGGAAGTGCATGGAGTTAAGAGGAGAGGAAGAAGGCTGAGCCCAGTTTTGTCAGGGAGGGAGACCTCTCCAGCACGGGGGATATTGTAAATAGACTGTGAAGGTGCTGCCAGGGGGAACTCGAGTCAGTGGCGCACTGCATTACATAGCTGGTGGAATTTGAACTACTTTCTGTGATGTGAAAAGGCAGGAGCGGCATGTACTCTGCTACAGGGTCACAGAGTTGAATCATGCTCGGTTTAAATTCAGTAGGAAGTCAATAGGGGTTAAGAACAGTAAGGGAAATAGGATTTGGCTCATTGTCTTTTTTTAATTGAATCATCATTTTGCTCTTTGCAAAATAAACATATTACAAATTTCCCATCCTATTACCTGACTCTCTCTTTCTTTCTTTACCTGATATTTAGAGTATCTGATGCTTTAATTGTTTTTTCAAACACAGGTTTATTTCATGCAAGCATTGAGAGTTGTAACTATCTTGGAGATCTGTTAATTTTCTGACTCAAAACCAAGAAGCCCAATTTATTCCTAGATAAATTTATTCCTAGATAAATATTTAACTATGTCTTCTAATTCCATCGAGTATTTGAGCCATCTTAGGGTTTTTACTAGGAAGTCTTCCTGCTAAAGGCTTAGTATATAAATGTTCCCAGATTTACTTTGTAAAAGCTACGAACTAATTGTGTGGGGTTCTGTCAAATGTTGTTTTAACTTCATGCAGTGTGACAGTTACAAGCACTTCAGAATTTCATTGTGAAGTTCCAGATAGTTTATCAACACTAGAGCATTTTAACAGTGGTGCTACTTGCTTGAATTTACTGAATATAATTTTAAAATGCTATGACATCTTAATATCTGAGGCTTTTCAGATATGATCTTGCCCCTCTCAACATCTCTTCCTTTCTGCAGGTTTTTTGCATAGCACGATTCATGCTATGGCATATCCCATGCACCGAGAACAGCATACAAATTGTACCCGATCCTTTAGACATAACTGTGCTCAGTTACAGTTGCCTCATGTAACTGAGAGTAGAATCCATAGGATTATGGTCTCAACAAGTCATGCCTGGATAGGGCTTGAGTGTAATGTACTGCTCAGGGAGAGCAATCAAGTGATAAAAAGTCTCAGAAGTGTTTTACCAGCCTCAGTACTCCTTCCTGGTCTCTCTCCACAACATACAAGGGTTTGCATTTATACCACTTCCACATCCAGCAGGATTTGCTGTCAAGCCTACAACTCTGATGGCTCCTCCTAGACTACAAGTCCCAGAACTTCATTGATCTGAAAGAAAATGGGCCCATCTCAGAGCTTGGACCAGAATCCCATTTAAAGGTTTCCCTTATCCTAAGATAAGACCTTTATTAGGACTGGAATCCCATTTGTTAAGCTATCTACAAGCACAAAGATGTAGAGAGAGTCCTGCCTTGAAGAGATCATAAAGTTAGGCAGCTCCAATCCTGCAACTTCAGGGGAACTTCATGAGAGTGTAGTTATAGGATTGTTTTGTTTGAGTTTACAGTACTCAGCAACAGTGTGATAGTAGTGGAAGAAATAATAATTTCTCATGTGGCAAAAACTGGAATGTGCCATTCTGATTTTCTTTTGGGCGGGACTTTTGTTGATTTGGATTTAAAGTATTCAAAGATATACTTAACCTAGCATTTCAGAGAGAAAAGTGGTCAATAAAATGACAGCAGTTAGATGTCAATCTTCTGTAGGCTGTTTTTGCTTCAAGCAAAAGCTTAAAGGAAAAGAATTACTTTTAACTTTCTTGGAGACTCCAGTCCAACCAAAGTTAGTTGTTGATCTTTTCAAGACAGCTTTTGTTGAGCTATCCTCAAACACTTAGAGGAAAATAAAGTGATCAGGAACAGTCAGCATGGATTTACCAAGGGTAAATCATGCCTGACCAATCTCATCTCCTTCTATGATCAGGTGACTGGTTTTCTGGATGCAGGAAGAACCGTTGATGTGATATACCTTGATTTTAGCAAGGCTTTTGATACAGTTTCCCACAGCATTCTCATTGGCAAATTAAGGAAGTATGGGTTGGATAGGTGGACTGTAAGGTAGATAGAAAACTGGCTAGATCAACGGTTTCAGCGTGTAGGAATCAATGGTACCATGTCTAGCTGGCAACCAGTCACGAGTGGTGTGCCCCAGGGGTCGGTCCTGGGGCCGGTTCTGTTCAACATTTTCATCAATGATCTGGATGATGGAATAGACTGCGTTCTCAGTAAGTTTGCGGATGACACCAAGCTGGGGGGACCAGTAGACACATTGGAGGGCAAGGACAGGATTCAGGGAGACCTAGATAAATTGGAACGGTGGGCCAATAGAAATCTTATGAGCTTCAGTAAGGACAAGTGTAAAATCCTGCACGTGGGATGAAAAAACCCCATGCACCGCTACAGGCTGGGAAACATTTGGCTAAGTAGCAGCAGTGTAGAAAAGGACCTGGGGGTCATGGTGGATGGGAAGCTGGCTATGAGTCAGCAGTGTGCTCTTGCTGCCAAAAAGGCCAATGGCATACTGGGCTGCATCAAAAGAAGTATTACCAGCAGATCAGGGGATGTAATCATTCCCCTCTATTCTGCACTGGTGAGGCCACATCTAGAATACTGTGTTCAGTTTTGGGCTCCCCACTACAAAAAGGACAGGGACATGCTAGAGAGAGAGTTCAGAGGAGGGCAACCAAAATGATTAAAGGGCTGGAGCACAAGCCCTATGAGGAAAGACTGAAAGCATTAGGCTTATTTAGTCTGCAGAAGAGAAGATTGAGGGGGGATTTGATAGCAACCTTCAACTACTTGAAGGGATGCTCCAAGAAAGATGGAGCTCGACTGTTCTCCGTAGTAACAGAGGACAGAATGAGAGCAATGGTCTCAAGTTGCGGTTAGGGAGGTTGAGGCTGGATATGAGAAAAAAACCTTTTTTACTAGGCGAGTGGTGAAGCATTGGAATGAGCTGCCTAGGGAGGTGGTGGAGTCTCCATCTTTGGAGGTGTTTAAGGCCCGGCTGGACAAAACCATGACTGGGATGGTTTAGTGGGAGTGGTCCTGCCTCTGGCAGGGGGTTGGACTAGATGACCTATGAGGTCCCTTCCAACCCTATGATTCTATGATTTTCTGTTTCCCTAATTGAGGCCTTCTAGAATTGAGTTAAAAATATATTGAATTTGGTTTATATATTACTTCATTATCGCTAAATGATGTAATGCAGATATTTTATTCTTTTCTCAGTTATACTACAGAAACCATATAATTATTCAAGTAGGCAATTTATCTGAGCACTCTCATCTTCGTGTTTCAATTATCAGTAATTTTATACATGACCAAAGGCATCATAAAACAACAACAACGAAATGGCAACTCAACCTCAAGGATTTCAATTTGAGGCCTTAAACACAAGGCTGTTTCCTTAAAATTTCTTGATATTAGGATTATATACTGGGTTTGTGCTTGACAATCTGAACAGACTACCTGGGAAGTAGAAGCAATATCATATTTTCTAGAGCAGTGGTTTTCAAACCATCAGTTGGGACCCGATACTGGGTTGTGGCGTCCCCCCTGCTTCTGCCACCAAAACAGTGGAATGCATTGATCAAAGATGAAGTTGTTGAGTTGCTGGCATAAATAACTTTTTTTTCAACTGGATCCCAAGTGGAAAAAGTTTGAAAGCAACTTCTCTAGAGCAGTGGTTCCCAACCAGTGTGCCATGTCAAGTTCTCTGGTGTGCCGCAGGAATCACTTGAGCTGGAGCCGCTGCTGCGGGTGGCAGCATTGGCTGATGGGTTCACCAGAGCTACAGGTAGAGGCCCCATGTGGCCCTGGCTGGGAGGTTCCCCCAAGCTGGAGCTGCAGGTAGTACCCCCATACGGCCCTGGCATTCAAGTTAATTTGAATATTCATGAATTTATAATAGCGGTGTGCCATAGCATAATTGAAGGCCTCAAGGTGTGCCACAGCAGAGAAAAGGTTGGGAACCACTGCTCTCGAGAACCTGTGCTATGGCTGGCTTTGAAGGCTGGGTTTTTCTAAAAGTATGTCTGCACTGCACCCATAGCTAAAATAGCAGTGAAAATGTGGCAGCAAGGGCTAGCAACACAAATACATACTTGAGGGGCTTGTACATTTCTGTTTTTAGCCTTGGTAGCTAGATTAAAGTCTTTGATTGCAGTGTACACATGCCCTGTGTTAATAACTGCACCATAGTGTAGTGGCTAGCACCTCTGTTTAACATGCAGAAGGTCCTGGGTTCAATTCCCAGGGGGCTGGACTCGATCTCATGAGGTCCCTTCCAGCCCTATGATTTGATTTCATTCCTCCATTGACATCAGTAGGCACTGGGCCTGGCCCCTCTTAATATAGGGGAATATTCTGTGCATGTACTACCAGACAGTAGATGAATAAGCCTGGTAGCTGTGAAATTAATAGTAAATATGTGCAATGTGTGTTTTGAGGTCAAAAGTGGGATTTCAAGGGTGAAATAGGCCTCATGCTAACCTACCCAAGGTCAAGTTTCACCCTATTTTTTTGGATATGGACTTTAAAATCTCTGGAACAAACCGTGTAGCCCTTAAGCAGTATGGCCTGTAGGTGGGCCAAGGGGCTTCAGGGACTGGGATTCTGTTCCTGACTCTGTTTATGGCCTGCTGGGCTGACCTTTGGGAAGTCTCTTAACTCTTCTGTGCTTTTGTCTCCCAATGGAATATGGGGATAATGATACATAACTCCTTTTGTAAAGCACTTAGTGTTCCCAGGATGAAAAATAGTAAACAAGGTGCTGGTGGTGGTTTTTACATAGGCAAAACTTCTGATTGCTTAAAAATATGAGGGTTTCCTGAATAATAACTGAAGGATCAGACCCTTTATTGTAAACTTGTGAAGTGACGCCTATCTTCCTCTTGAAAATGAAATTCATCCCTTCACAAAGTGTCAGCATAGCTGTTTCACTCTGAGAATTTCTGCTATTTGCTGTTTGAACAAGGTCACTGTTCATTTATGCCATAGTGACCTCTTTGCGTATGCATTATTTTGGTCAATATTTGTGCTGAGTAAATGTAATATCCAGAATGCCTTGGTCTAAAACACTTGAATGAGTCACTTGTGGGAAGTTAGCAACATTTTTCTAGCGTGCAGCACAGTGTATGCCATGAAGTATGACCAACACAATCTTTTAAATGTAACTTTTCTCTTCATTTGTAGAAATTAGTTACTTCTGCATATTGATATGACATTATCTAGTTAGCGATAGTTGGGATTACATTTTGAAGATGATTGCTCAGATGAATGCTTAATCAAAAGTTTTGTCAACTTTGAAGGTCCCACTGGAATAAACTTGAAACTGAGATGTGTGTTTGTACCCAAATAAGCCTGGACAGAAAATCAGGGCAGAAAAAAAATTTTAAAGCAAGGAGTGGGGGAGGTTTTGTTTTGTTTTTGATGTTTGGGGTGTGTGTGTTTGTTTTGGTTTTTTTTTTTTTTTTTTTTAAATAAAGTTCATCATGATGCAGTGCTATCTATCCGTCTGTTTGTCTGTCTGTCCAAGTAACACTTACTATCCCAACATGAATGAATTCTACTAACTTGACTGGCTCATTTTTAGGAGGGAGGGACTACAGGATGGTTTTGTTACCATCTTAGAAACCACAGTAGTGGTTTGTTTGTTTTTTTTTTAACATCTCATGAGATAGAATCCTGGCAAACTTTTACTCACATAAATAGGTGTCCCAGAGATTTCCAGAGGACTGTTTTGCTCCCATCAGTGAGGCTTTGTGAAACCATATGGAATTTCTGGCACGTGGTTGACATCCATTTTCCTTTGTTATTCTCTGTTTACATATATACAGCTAAAAACAACAGCTCATGGGCTACTGAAATGCATCCATCATAGAACTAAAACAGAGCAGCTGTTTTTAAACACACACACAAAACAACCTTCTAGTAGCTGTGCTCTGTTTTATCTGAAGTACCTGTATCGCCAGTAGCATGTAATCCTCTTAACATCATTTGGGGAACTGACTAAGTTCTGTCTTAGTTGGGTGAGCTGCACTACTCACTGAAACTCCCACACCACTTGCTATAATACTCAGAGTTTTGGGTTTCTTGGAGGATTTACTGGTTTTCTTGGAGAGCTCCCATCTAAATACTGTGCTTGTCCAACCTGAGATATGTTGATGAGACCTGATAACATAACATCAAAAGTATTCTTAAAAATTACTTTCACTGTGTTCTGGGATCTCTCTGTCATCTACAAAAGCACAGAGAGGATATTTGAACATAGAAGATTTTCCAAGATCACATTCAAACTGAAGATAAAACTAGGACAAAATTCTCATCTCAGAACTGCACAGTACTACTCTGCTTTGGGATTCAGCCCCCACTCTAAATGTGGATCAATTGCCATCATTTGAGAGAGTTATCATTTATAGGGAGGGCAGAAGATCGAAGTGGAATGCTACCATGGAGATCCGAGGAGAATTTGCACTTAGATTGTCACTTTCTGGCAGCTGCAGAAAAGCTAATACGTGCATTTTCCACTATGAAATGCTTATTTGCCAACATGTCAACTATTCCTTTGTCGTGGTCATGAGCCTCCAAATATATGATGAGCTAAGAGAGGAACTCACTTGAATACAGATTTTAAAAATTGCTGTCTGAAGGGTTAAGGTAAAAAGACTACAATATGTAACATGCATATGTAATTCAACAGAGGTGAAGAATAATAAAAATATTAAAAAGCAGATTACTAGCAATTATAGTTATTACTACAGTCTGCCTGTGATAACTGAATATCTTATTTCTGAGTGCAGAAAGCTAAATTAACTTTATGAACACAGTACACTGGCTGTCCAAGAGATTAGATAGGCCAAGGTCTAGAGTGAGAGGCTGCTGATCTTAATGCTTATGGACCTGATGGAATGCATTATGAAATCCGCTGGCCAACAAAAGAGTGCAGGGGCTAAGACACAGATTTGCCTGACACCGGTTAAAAGATACTGACATGCAATTTCCCAGATGTACGTGGGCAGTGGTTCCATTAAGCCCTTCTGTTTAAGTCCAGTAGAGTGGGTTGGGACACCTACAGCCTTTAAGGCTTTCCATCATGTGACATGAGCAACTGAATCAAACACAGCCTTAAGTTTGAGATATGCTGTGTGCAGCAGCTTCTTGAACTCGCAAAGTAAATCCAATAACAAGTGAAGGGTCAAAATGCCATCTGTTGTGGACCTGTTCTTTGGAAAGCCTAACTGAAGGGGAGCAGGGATGAATTAAAACTCGGGTCAACTGGGCCCATGCCCAGGGGCCATCATGATGTGGGGGCCCCTCCGCCCTGCCAGCACTGGAGTGGGGTGGGCCAGCCCAGGGCCTGGACTCCACACTCTGCCCCACCCCAGGCTGGCTGGTCCACCCCCAGGGCCACCCAGTGCCCATTGTAATCTTTCTGTTGGCTTTAGTTGGCTTTTAATTGGGCCCTTACAAAGAAGATGCAGCAGCACTGGATATCAGTCTTGTGTAAGGTAACCCCACCCCTTCCTTGCTCTCCTTCCATGACCCAATGAATTAGAAAATAGCTTCTCTTGAACTCAGGGGATCCAAACACCTGTTTGCCTTAGTGTCAAGCTCTGAACTGAACCTGAGACAGCCAACCTAGTTCTAAAAGAAGTAAATAATCCTTGATTGTCTCAGTTGTCCTGTAGTCACTGCTCCAGTGCCATGGGATGTGGCTAGAACTTCCTCATGTTATTTCTCAAGTTCTTGGTACATTGTGAGAGCTGAGTATCAACTTGTAACATCTGGATGGAAGTATATCTTGAGCAGTTTTAGCTCCTGACACAAGTGAGACATCTCTACTCACGCTGGAATTAGGCCTAGTCTGAACCGAAAGAAATGCTCTTATGTCTAAAGGAGCATATTTGCTGCTCTTACAAAATTCTTTGGATAGAACCAGACCAGTTATGGTGTTACATGATGACAAACCTCTGTTTAAAACAAGCTTTGACACACTGCTATAATATTAACAGTCTTTAAGGTCAGCTCTCTGATTTTCAGGTGCATACACTTAAATTTGCTAGTGTATTGCAGAGGATGTGGTTACTGACTAATGGTGTAGAAAGTGTTTGTTATGCTATCGGGGTTAGTAATATGTAAAGCTTTATCTAATCTATATGTTGTTTTCATGCTGATAGTACAGAACAGAGAGTACCTAAATTTGGCTAAAAATATTCTGAGTTTTTTTCTGAACGTGTTTTTTTATTAGCAATACATTGAGCTCCACAACACTTATTTACTACCGTGACGGAAGGGTTCTTCTGTTACTTTTAGCAAATTCACCTCTCTGAGAGGTGGAAGTTCGGTTGATAGAGTAAATACTACTGAAGACTGGGTCAGCTTAATGACATCTATCAGTGACGTGAATTTCTTTTCTTCTGAACAAAATAGCTGGGTCAACCGAACTTTCTAGTGTAGACCAGCTCGTAGGCTGAGGAGTGGATCATTTCATTGACTTAAAGGAAAGGTGAAAATCTGGGGTTAGAGGCAAAATAATCCATTTTGCTCGTTGTATGTTTTGCAGGCTAAAGCAGTTATCAACTACATCTCATCTGATCTTTACCTTACTACAAAATTTCTTTTCATTTCAATTAATGTAACCTCCACATGTCATGTTATTTTACTTTTAGCTAATACTGCTCACACTGAATGCTCACACTGTATGAAGTTCTTTTTTCCGTCTCTGAACTGGAAAGTATGTTTAGACTGACGTTGGGCTGGTGGTTAAAGAATAAGGCAGGTAGCTAACTTCTGGATTCTGTTGCTGGCTTGGCCTTTACCTTACTGTAAGACTTTGTTAAGATGCATATCCACATTGCTTTGCAGTTTAACAGTCTTCAAAATGTGGAAGATTCACAGATTCTAAGGCTAGAAGGGACATCATTGGTCAGCTAAAGCAAGGAGACTTGTGGCACTTAACACTTTTGAACACTGGTCATCTAGTCCAACTTCCTACTTAATAACGGGCATAGAACTTCCCTATGATTTTTTCCTGTTGGAACTAAAATATATCTTTTAAGAAAAAACATCCTTTCTTGATCCTAAAATTATCTGTGTTTTGAAAGCTGTTAGTAGAGCCCTTTTGAGAGTCCCTCTAAAGGTTAATAACCTTCACTGCTACGAATGTGTATGCCTCTATTTCCAGTCCAAATTTGCCTACCTTCAACTTTCAGTCATTGGATCTTGTTACACCTTTGTCTGCTAGATTGAAAAACATTATCAAATACTTGTTCCCAGTGTAAGTCCTTACAGACTGCAACCAAGTTGCCCCTTAACTTTGTTTGTTCAGCTAAATATTTTGAGCTCCTTGAGTCATCACTAGTGATGATACTGAATCTTGAATCATCACTAGCTCTCTCACAGGGCTGTTTATGAAGTTCAATTTATTAATGTATAGAAAGCCTTTGTAAGATCCTTGAATGGAACGCACTATGGAAGTGAAAAGAATAAATTATGATTTTACAATGCAAGTTGCTGATCTCATGCTAATGAAGCCACAAAGAACTGCTACTGTGGACTGGATCTAGGAGTGGGCAGGCTGTGTATTAGCCCCGGGTGTCTTCACCTAAGGGTGCTGTCCCACTTTTTCCCCCCTGCTTTCTGTCTGGTCAGATGTTTATGCTTCCCTGATGGTCATGCATTTTTTATTTTATTTTGTTTTTATTCGGCTGCTGCTATGGGAGATGGGAGTGGGGGGACTGGTGGGTGGCTTGAAAATATTTTTCTGCCATAGCAAAATGACTGGGACTATTCCTGTTGCTACCCCCAGTGATTCATTTTTGAACTATAAGAGTTGGAAACATCTATGAATATACTGTGTGAACCTTAATTACTGCTTCCTCCATCCATTGTTTCCACTTCACTGGATGCTCAATGAGCCTTGATTGCACCCAAGTGCACCCCCTACTGTTGCTCCCTTTGCTTTAGTGTTGGTAGGTTTGGGGACACACAGGCAAAGCAAGCCAAAGTGAATTTGGTAGTTAGAGGATTTGGTCTGACACGTGATGCTATCCAAATAAATGGTATTATAAATATTCCTTCCCCCTTTCTGAAAACCACACCTGCCTGGTACTTGATCAGCATTGCTTGCCTAATGATGGCTTATGCTTGGAGGAGGGACAGCTGCTGTAAAGATATTGGGTGGCATCCACAAAGTCAACAGGGAGTGGGTCATTGACTTTAGAGGGCTTCACATGCAATGCCTTGGAGAGACACTGGAGGGGTGCCTCTTGAGATATTTATTTAGTGGTTGTAGTCAGTGCACCTCCAGGACAACTATGACCATGGCATTACCTCACCATGAAACACACTCTCTGGGGCTACAAACTCTCCACCTTGTGCTTCTGTGCATTGGTGGATAAAGCATGCCTGGACTGGAACAGGGATTGCCTGCATCTTCTCCCTTTCCCTAGTGCTTTGGAGCCTGGGCAAGGCATACTTTTAGCTTGGACTTAACGCAGATTTGTGTGCGTAAAAATTAAAAGGATGTAGGAGTCGTCAAATCCACTGCTGCTCCTCTCTTTGCCTGTCTATATTAAACTGGCACAATAATATTTTTATTTTATACAATGCTCTTCTTGTATTGTTGGAATACAGGCTGCTACTCTGGTTGCATATATCCCCTTATTAAATGAGTGAGACGTCCCAGTGGGCGAATTGGCTTTCTATTGAAGAAATAAATTTAGGTGGAAAGAAATGCAGTATCACTCTCAGAAATCACTCTGCTGCCTGTGGAGTTGCTTCTCGCACATCCAGAGTCCACCCACAGCAATTGCGTGACTGTAAATCCCAGTTGAGAGCTCTGGTGTCTGGCAATGACTAGTGAATCCGTATGTTGCTAAGGACAAGCTAATGGAATGGAATGGATCTTTTTAATCTCCAGGAAGGGGTGGTGGTAGGACCTGGAAAGACCTGTCCTCGAAGACCCAAACAGTTCTGTCAGCTTAAAACATAAATAATCAATGTATGGGGTCAAGTGCTGCATATAGGTACACCACTGTAAACCTGAAGTAACTTTGCTCTGCTAATATCAGCGTTACTCCAGGTTGATCTCCAAGGAGGGTTTAGTCAGTTGGTTCTGTTTAACATCTTCATTAATGATCTGGATGATGGGATAGATTGCACACTCAGTAAATTTGTGGACGAGACCAAGCTGGGGGGAATGGTGAACACACTGGAGGGCAGGGTTAGGATTCAGGGAGACCTAGACAAATTGGAGCTTTGTGCAAAATGAAATCTCATGAGGTTCAAGTGCAAGGCCCTGCACTTAAGATGGAAAAATCCCATGTACTGCTACAGGCTGGGGATCGATCATTTCAGTAGCAGTGCTGTAGAAAAGAACCTGGGTGTTATGGTGGATCATGGATGGGAAGCTGGATGTGAGCCGGCAGTGTGCTCTTGTTGCCAAAAAGGTCAATGGCATATTGGGCTGCATCAGCAGGAGCCTTGCCAGTGGATCGAGGGATGTGATTGTTCCCTTCTGTTTGGTGCTGGTGAGGCTGCATCTGGAATACTGTGTGCAGTTTTGGGCTCCATACTGTAGAGAGGATGTTGACAAATGAGAAAGGGTCCAGCGGAGGGCAATGAAAATGATTAGGGGGTAGGGAAACATGACGTACGAGAACAGACTGAAGGAACTAGGTTTATTTAGCCTGCAGAAGAGAAGACTGAGGGGGGATTTGATAGCAACCTTCAACAACTTGAAGGAGTGCTCCAAAAAGAGGAGGGAGTTAGGCTGTTTTTAGTAGTAACAGAGGACAGGAGAAGGAGCAATGTTTTCAAGCTGCAGCTGGGGTGGTCAAGATTGGATTGTAGGAAGAAATTTCTCATGAGGGTGGTGAAGCGTTGGAGTGGGTTACCTAGGGAGGTTGTGGAATCTCCATCTTTGGAAACACTTAAGGCCTGGTTAGACAAAAGCCTGGCTGGGATGATTTAGTGGGAGTGGTCCTGCTTTTAGCCCGGGTTGGACTAGATGGCCTCATGCGGTCCCTCCCAACCCTAGGATTCTGTGATTCTAATATACATGTTAACATCCTTTCTTCCTGACTTTTTTCTCCCTCAAGAAAATACAAGCAAAATAGTAGTCTCAGCTTTCCTTTGTGAAAAGCAGCTGCTGAGAGTCCTCAGTTTGGCTTTACATTTGCTCTAGTTTTTCCTTTCTTGTGCACCAGAGCACATGTCTTGGAATACTGAATAGGAATGCTGTTCCCCCAGGACTCCAGGATTCTCTCCAGTGACCCAGTTTGGTTCATACAATTTGCAAAGATTGATGCTGGACAAAGACTGTAATGTTATCTCATGATAATCTGAAGAAAATGAACCTCTACAACAGCTGAGACATTCCGTTCCCTCCATGTTTATCCTGCACAAAGAGAAATACAGCATATGATAGGAAAATGTTTTCTAAAGAAAAATCCCACCTGTATTTGTTTTCCCTAATATTACATGTCTCTCAGCAAAGTCTTAGAGTCCAAGGTCTCCAGAAGCTATTTTAGTGCTGTGCAAAACTCTTATAAAACCATAGTTTACAATTCTCAAATAGATTTAAAAAAAAAAAAAAAAAGCATATTACTCCAAGTCAGGTTAATAGAAGACAAAGTCCACAAGTCAAAGCTGTTAGAATAACTACTGTTCTGTGGTTTTCAAGACACAAAGCGTGAAGTGAAGTGGGAGTCTGTCAGGGAGCCTGTACCCCACAGTCCCCAGCAGCTCTAACTCACCACAATAGAGTAAGGTTCCTAGGTGATTTTGTGTCTCATGTTAGTGGAGGATTGGGTGTAGCAGAGTTGTCCTCTACCATGCCCTAGGCATGCCTCCCCACACATACACACTTCAGGGGTAGGAAGCTGTGCTGGATTTTGAGGCAGCTGTATTGCCTCAGTCAGCTTTATGACAGCAAGGAGTACCCTGGATGGAAGGCTCTGCTCCGGCCATTTCTACACAGTTTGTCTAGTTTGAAGCAAAGTGGATGAATCAAATTAGAGACTTGGGCCATTAGACTTTGAGATCTGTTCTGATAGACAAAAGATTCTTTGTGGAACCCTTTGGGATGGTTTAAAAAAAATGGAATGAGATTATTGGAAAAATTAATACACCAATTGTGTACCCAGCAAATTGGATAAAGGACAAATAAATACCATTTATTGAATATTCAGAGGGAAAAATCACCTTCCAGAGCCCCAATAATATACCTTTCCAGTTTTTGACATGTTTAATATTTGAGACTTGTGTTTAAACATGTGTAATCAAAGATTTCTCAATTTAATAAAGTCATGAGAATCAGTATGTTATGGGCTGCGTAAAGATGTTCACTCTGTAACAGCAGAAACACCCTGTTAAATAAAAAGACCTGATAATTACTGTAGAGTCAGAGGCATTGCTGGTGCCTGGCAGAGGGGGGCATGTGCCATGAGTCCCGGCACCAGTGCCCCGAATTACTTGTGTGCCCTCTGCCTCTCCCATCCCCATCCCCAGCCAGGTATCTGGGGCTGGGCTGGCTGCGGCGGTGCCGGCCTCTCCTGGCCAGGTATCTGGGGCTGGGCTGACTGCGGCAGTGGCAGCCACTGCCTTGCTCAGCCCTCTCCCTGGCCAGGGGTTGGGGGCCAGGCTGGCAGCATCAGGAGCCCAGGGCCCCAACTCTGGACTGGGGCCGGAGCCTGGGGTGGGGCTCATGCTTGAGCTCTGAGTCTTTTCCAGGGGCAACAACACTCCTGGGTAGAGTGTTTTGCTAAACCAGTGGTTCTCAACCTTTTGTAGTTCACAGGATGCTTGGTAGCCCTCCCAAGCCAAATCCAGCTCTCCACAACACTCTTACCACTGTCTGGCGATACAGCTCGGTCTCTCAGTATTGTGGCCAACAGGGGCTCCAACCATTCCAGGTACAGTGGATCCCACAACGGCAAAATCTGAATAGCTGGCCCTTTTGGACGCCATGGGCCTACCGTCATGTGCCAGGACCCCAGTCTGCCCACTCCCTCTCAGTGGCCTCGAGGAGCAGAATTCCCCATGTTTGCTCTGAGATGGCCTCTCAACCTAATACTGCCACCAACCATGACTGGACCCTGGGGTCGTGTCCTGGTACCAAGAAATGGCCCTACCAGCACTGGAGCTGACACCACTGGTGTCACTGAGGCAGACCCAGACCAGGTGACACCACTGGAGATACCAGATGCTGACCCTTGAGACTGCAGCCAGCTAAGTGACTCCTTCTCTTCTGTGCCAGTAGCTGGAACTGCTCCAGCCTCACCATCTGAAGACAGTAAGGCTTACCAGGACCACCTGAGGAGGGTAGCCCATAGTCTGAGAATCAAGGTCCAAGAGGTCAATAAGAAATTCTTGGGCCAAATGATAGATATTTTATTCCCTGTGAGAGCCTCTCGAGTCACCTTGCCATTCATTAAAACCATAGACGACACCATGAAAGCAATATGGCAGACCCCATCTTCCATGATTCCTACGGCCAAAAGGGTTGAACGCAAGTACTTTGTACCCTCTAAAGGTTATGAGTACCTATATACTTCCCCTTCCCTGGGGTCTCTAAGCAGTAGCAGAAGCAAACAAGAAGGAAAGCTCAGGCACCAACTCCAAAGGCCAAAGAGGCAAAGAAATGGACCTTTACGGTAAGAAGGTGTACTCAACTGGAGGCCTCCAACTTAGGGTGGCCAACCAACAGGCCATCCGAAGTTGCTATGCTTACAACTTTTGGGGCTTCATGGAAGAATTCTCTGGTTCCCTGCCTCCGGACTCCAAAAAGGAGTTTACTGCCCCTGCTCTACTGGATCAGGACAAAGTGGTGGCGAAAGCCCCCCTTCAAGGAGCCCTGGATATAGCCAACGCAGTGGCCCAACTTATGGCCTTAAGTATTTCTCTGCAACCAGCTCCTGGTTCCAGGCAGCAGGCCTCCCAGATGAGGTTCAACAAACAGTCCAAGACCTATCATTTGAAATTCAATCTTCATTTTCAGAGCAGACAGACTCGAAATTACACAGCCTGAAAGACTTCAGCACTGCACTCAAATCCTTAGGAATGCACACACCAGCCACCCAAAGAGGGCACTTCAAACCTCAGGCTCTCTGCAAGTGTATCAAGAATGCCAGAGACAGGACTCAAGTTGCAGATGGGGCAGTGCAAACAGTACCAACAGACAAAGACTGTATTCCTTGTCAAACAAAAATGAAGACCCCTCAAAACAATCCCAGGGCCCAAAACAGAATTTTTGAGGAGGTGCCCCAGGACAGAGTACCAACACCTACAGTCTCAATCCCCCCTCTATTTTCTGACTGCTTTCCCACATCTACTCTGTGTAGTCCCAAATCACTTTGGACAGATGGGTACTACGCACAGTAGAACTGGGATATTCTGTCCAGTTCCACACTACCCTACACCCATCCCCCCCCCCCACGTGTTCCCAGTTCCTTTTCAGGGACCCCTCCCATGAGCAACTTCTCAAGGGGGTACAACAGCTCCTGACCCCAGGAGCAGTGGAAGAGGTCTCTGCAGAGTTAAAAGGGAAAAGCTTCTACTCAAAATATATTTCCTAATCCCAAAGGCTGAGGGGCATCTCAGACCTATTCTAAACCTCAGAAACCTAAACAAATTCTTAAAGAAATTAAAGTTTCACATGGTTTCTCTACCTGCAGTTATTTCCTCCCTGGACCCAGTAGGTTGGTTACACTGCCCTTGACCTCAAGGATGCTTAATTCCATTGTTCCCCCATGGCTGCACTGTTCCCTGCCCCCTCCCCACTGCTTTCAGTGCAGAGCTGAAGGCAGCTGGTTGGGGAGGGGAGGTGCTGGGAACCTGAAACTGGCCTCGCCACCTAGTTGGTCTGCCCCGCCCCCAGTACAGGAACAGCTGACCTAGGGGTGCAGCAGGCCAGCCCAGGGGCAGGGCTGGATCTCTTTGCAACAGGGGACAAAGCAAAATGCAAAAAATTCTTTTGCTGCCAGGGCCTTAGCAAGGGCTCTCTAGTGAATGCCTTCCATGTGCCTAGAAGGACCAGCTTCTGTATGTGTTCCCCCCCTTTTCCACTGATCCACAAAAGTCCTGTCAGAAGTAAAGAAAAACACATCACTGATCCTAATTGCACCAGCATAACTCCGTCAGTGTTGGTTCTTCACCTTGCCGAACCTCCTCATGGAAGCCCCACTCCCTCTACCACTACATCTGGACCTAGTCACTCAGTACCAAGGCCGGCTGAGGTATCCAGACCTCCAGTCTGGATATAGCGTGGAAACTCCATGGCTGAATCTTCAAGAGCTACAATGCTCACAGAAAGTCAGGGAGATACTACTGGAAAGCAGAAAGCCCTCCATTAGTTCTGCTTATTTGGCAAAGTGGGAAAGATTCTCTCTGTGGTATCATAAGAAAACGGTCTCTCTTGTCAACACAAACATACCTGTCATTCTGTACTATACTACTCTCAAGCATGAAGGCCTATCTATATCATCCCCTTAAGGTCCACCTGGCAGCAATCTCCACATTTCATAATCGGGTAGAGGGCCACTCAGTGTTTTCTAATTTCATAGTAAACTTCCAGAGGGTTAGCTGTGTTAGTCTGTGTACAGCAAAAACAACAGTTCTGTGGCACCTTACAGACCAGGGGTGGCCACGCTTATGGAACCCAAGAGCCACACAAATTGATTATTAAACCTTCAAGAGCCGCACTGAAGCGCATAGCCATATACTTTTACCCAGTCTAAAATGACTAAGTTTAAATTTCGTTGCGCACTTTAATTTTATTGTAAAAAAAAAAAAAAAGGCAAACATAGATCCCACTAAAGTCAGATTCTATTAAGTATTTAAGGTTACCAAGAAAATTAGGCCTATACAGTAAAAACTTAGCTGTTGCTTGATATAGAAGAGTGCAGGCTAATGGTGAGTTTTTAAAAATCCCGACCATGCTGCACTTCTCTACACCATCCCCAATGATGCCGTGGTTCTCCTTGCCATCCCCAATCCCCTCCTGAACTCCTAAGTTGGGGCTGTTTTACTAAAGTGGTTTGCTGACATTCCTCTGGGAGCCACACTTTTTCATTCAAGAGCTGCATGTGGCTCATGAGCAACAGTTTGGCTATGCCTATAACAGACTAACAGACTTCTTTGGGCATAAGCTTTCATGGGCTACAACCCACTTCAAATGCAACTGACGAATTGAGTTGGAGCCCATGAAAGCTTATGCCCGAAGAAATCTGTTAGTCTGTAAGGTGCTACAGGACTCTCTCTTTTTTTTTTTTTTCACAGTAAATTGTTTCCGTAAAGGGCTGAATAAGAGGTTCCCAGGGACCCCAAAGCTGGTACCTCGGTGGGATCTTAACCTGGTGCTTTCAACCCTAAAAAGCCCAACCTTTGAGCCACTAGCTACTTGCTCAGGCTTATATCTATCCTGGAAAGTGGCTTTCCTAGTGGCAATTACCTCAGCTAGGAGAGTTTCTGAACTAAGAGTGCTCACCTCAGAACCACAATATACCATATCCTTTAAGGATAAGGTATACCTCTGGCCACATCTGTCATTTCTGCCTAAAGTGGTCTCACCCTTCCATGCAAATCAGGACATATTCCTACTGGTTTTTTTATCCAAAATGTCACACCTCTGACGGTGAGCGGACCTTGCACTCCCTCAGTGTAAGAAGAGCCCTGGCCTTCGCAAACACAATAAGGGGCCTTCCAGTATCGTCATAGACCATATCCTACTGAATTATGTTAAGCATTAAGACATGCTACATCTTAGCAAACAGGCCACCACCATAAGTCACAGCTCATTCAACAAGAGCCCAGGTCACCTCCATTGTGTTTGCAGCTTGTGTCCCCACTTAGGACATCTGTAGGGCATGATCCTCCATCCACACATTCACGGTCTACTATGCGATCACCCAACACATGGTGGAGGATACAGCAGTCGCCAGAGCAGTACTAAAACTGGTGTCTCAATGATTCCTGACCTCACCACCAGTGAGTGCTTGGGAATCATCTGATTGGAGTTGATGTAAAGGAGAAAAGACGGCTACTAAGCTCCTGTAACTGTTGTTCTTTGAGATGTGTTGCTCATGTCCACTCCAAACCCACCTACCTACCCCTCTGTTGGAGCCTCAGCAAGAAGGAACTGGCAGTGGGAAGGCGAGCCCATGTAAGGAGCACTATAGATGTGTGACTCGGGGGCGGGGCTGTGTGTCCGACCTTCTGGGGTTGCTAGGGGAAAAATCTTCCAACAGTCATGCACGAGGTGTGCGCAAACTTGAAGCGTGTGAACACTTAATTGGAGTGGACATGAGCAACACATCTTGAAGAATGACAGTTACGGAAGGTTAGTAACAGTCTTTTATAAGCCATGGACTAGAGTTGTCTACAGTGTATTAGTGTAAGATATTATGTTATTGCTTGCATTTGCCTCTGTCCGCTTGGCGTGTTCTGCTGTCCAGTTGCTGTGTCTGTATGGTGTCTTTGGGGACTTGTCGCATGCGCCATGCTAGTTGATTCTCAGTGCAGGTGTGGTGCTTTCCGGCTTGATCTTACCCCATTCAAGTCAAAGGAAAATTTCCCACTGGCTTTAACAGAGCAGCAGCTAGTTCTGTAGTGACTATTGAAAAAGGTCATACTCAGTGAAGTGACCTTGTGATTCTGCTTCAGTAACTTGTTCCACCTGCACTTTCTCATTCTGTGTTGAAAGGCTCCGTTTGCTATGACCTCATGCTGTACTGAATTATACAATCATAGGACTAGAAGGGACTTCGAGAGCTCATCTAGTCCAGCGCTTGTGGCTGGACTTAGCATGAAGTGGTGTTATGCATTGTTACTGCAGAATACATATTCTAAAATCAAGTAAATATGTTCTTAAAAAGACAAAGACTGCAGTTATCAAACAGCTGAATCATACAGGGGGACACTGGCTCTCTTTGGTTGAAATCTCAGGGCTAAATTCCATCTTGGAAGGAGAGGCACAAATGCCATTGTATGAGAGCTGCAGATAAACCTCAAACAAAATTTGATCCCTGGGTCTCCTCTTGCTTAGTGAGAGGCATCATAGACTAAAGCAGTGGTTCTCAACCTTTTGCGGATTGCAACATGCTTGGCTGCATACCATGACCCTACAAGGCACACCAGACCACCCCACCTCCCCAGGCCATCTCCCAATCCTCTCTGTAACATACCTCCGTGTGGCAACACAATAATGTGTCCTTACACAGTGGCTGAGAGCTGCTGAACTAGTGGGTAGGGCACAGGGTTTTGCTCCAGGAGCCTTGGATTCTTCTGGATCTGTTACTGACTAGCTGTGTGAAAAGTGACTGTGGCTCTGTTTCCCCTTCTCCCTTCTGTCTATGAATTGTAAGCTCAGCAGGGCAGGGACTCTCTCACTCTGTACGATGGGGCCTTTGGGCACTGCTGTGATGTGAAATATCATTTGGAAAATGTGTGAGCCTTCTTTATTGGCACAGTGCATAAAAAACAGTTGCCTTCATACATTCAGGGAGGATGCACCCTTTCTTTTCATTTTCTTCCCTTATTTACATTCTGCATGCTTTATCTCTCAGAAAGAGAAAATATTTGATGTGAGCAGTTTTGATACAGTGTTGTACGATTCATTTGTGGAGAGAAGGAAATCAGCACTAAGGAAAAGTGCAGTGCTTCATTTTGGTATGAAAATGGATTGTGCTATAGAATGTAAAGAAAAAGTGAACAGTTTGCGTAAGAACTGAATGTTCAGTGGCTGTGCCTCATTGCCCATAAAATGCAACAAAACGAGCCCTTTCATGGTCTTGCTTTTTAAACTTTAGCTTTGCTGTTTCACTGCCAGTGGGTGTTTGTTTTTGAACCATCATGACGTTATCTGCTGACACATTCTGACACTACAGCTCTTTTATTCGTGGTTTGCTATTTTTAAAAAACAGCTGGGTTTCTTGGTTTTGTTCCCCTCCCCCAACACGTGAATGCGTGCACGCTCATTTTTCCATGAGAAATTACCTACTCAAGTGCTGTCCAACAGTAGTCTTTGCAACTCTTTTGGTTAGTTTATCAGTTACCAGAAAAAATAAAAGGTCGGACTGCACGCGCCAATCAGTCCCACCACCCCTGGGGGCCAACTGGCCAAGCCGTGACCGGCCTCTGGACCCAGGTGCCCCTCACCCTCCCTCGGCACTGGCCTGCTGGTGGTGGTGGGGGAGGTCCACTGGTGGAGGGGGTCGCTGATCTGCCTCTGGGGCAGATGATGGTATAGCTCATTCATGGGGATTTAGCTCCTCTGAAGTTGACATGCTGCATTAGCAGATTTTGTTTTGTGATGTGTCCACATTCAATTAAATCTACTCTACTAATTTGTTCTACCTTTAGGATCTCATTTAGCATCAAAGTGCAATTTCAGAGGTGTATTAGTCACTTCCCTGTTCAATCACAAAGTGAACTTTTGCTTTAGACTTAAAAAAATAAAAATAAAAATAAACCCCAAAATGAAAGAACAGGTTTTGTTTTCATTTGACATCCTTAGTGGTTTTGTATGGGTGTTTGGTTTTGTTGTTATAGATCAAGTAAGTGTGCTTTACATTCAAAACTCAGTTGATAGGAATTCATCAAGGGACATTGTTCTGTTTTGTGTTTTGAGTTCCACCTGTCTGGCACTTCCTCAGGATCATGCCATAATGGAACTGTTATCTGTGTCCAATTTATGTACAGAGGGAGTGGTCAGAGGGTGACCGTTCCAGTGTGTTACTGTGCTGTCCTGAAGGCTGAGTTCAAACCCTAACTCAAGAGAGAAAAGTACTGAAATTAGTGGCAACCTGTATTTTAGTGGGTGTTTTTTTCATAATCAGAAATCCAGTGGACAGTTTGCAGCAAGGTGATTGTCTTTGCTAGGCCCAGTCACGGAATTTGAATGGCAGTGTTGTTCAAGACTGAGTGACACTAAACAGAGTTATTTTTTTATGGGGAAGAAGTAACAAGCATTAAGAATCCTTTCTAATTGAACTCATGGTGGGGGAATGAAAGTTTCACACTGTGGCTGCTCAGAAGGTTCTCAAGAAAAAACAGAAATGTTGGGAAAGCTGCCAAAGCAATAAGATTGTTTAATAATGTTACTAAAACAGTGATAGACTGACGAATTCATGTCAGACTTGTGTTGTGCATGAGGTTAGTCATCCAAGGCCTAGTCCTGAAAAGACTTACTCACGCAAGTAGCCTGTTTAACATCAGTAGGACTACTCCTGTGAGTAAACTTTTACAGACTTGGGGCCTGTTGCAATGAATTTCTCAGTGCTGGTATTAAATATAACGCAATCAATAATCCTTTTCTTCTTTCATAGGGCCGTCATGTCAAAACAGGACAGCTTGCTGCGATTAAGGTTATGGACGTCACCGGGGTAATGTATCCTACTTTGGCTATATCTATATCCATAAATTACTAACAGGAGTGAGAGGGAGGTCACATGTGAAACAGTGTGATGACCCATAAAAGGATTCTGTTTGCAAGAAGCAGGTGTTGGGGCCCAATTCTGCTCCCATTGAAGTCCATAGCAAAATTCCCCTGGACTTCAGGGGGAACATGGCCAAGTCCTGAATACATGCTTTGATACACGGACAATTAATGCTAAATCTAGCAGTAAACTCTCAAGCCCCCTGCAAAACTGATGTTCACGAGTAACTTGATTCGTGCTAGTAATTCCATTGCAGTCCATAATACCATTCATGTGTGTAGGAGTTAACCATATGTGTAAGGTGTTGATGAGTTGCCAAATCTGGCCTTACTGTCCTTCAGTATATTGAGCCAACTACCCTGTGGTGTCTATCCCACTGGCTGCAAGGAAGATGGTTTTGATATGTGTCTAAATAACACCATTGTATAGTTTTGGATATGCACATATTGCAGTGATCATATAAACATTTGCCGTTTTTGGAATCTACATGAGACTGAGAAAATGATGTTTTTGCAGTTATTAAATGAATAGCAAGATTAATGTGAAAGAACAGTCTAACTGGTTTCCAAAGAGCCACAAAAGGAAAAATTCCTGTACTTATTGGAGTACAAACAGATGCATTTGAGAAGGTTACTGAGTAAAGAAGAGCCTTATTCAAGAAGGAATCACATTATTTTTAAACCTAGCATCACACTTAGCAAGTTCCTGCCTGGATAAACAATATCAAATTTGGGGGCAAGGTTTTGTCTTTAAATGAAATTACAAATTTCAAAATATAGGACTTGATCCAGATCTTCCCACCTTATATTTAATAAACTTTTCTCATTAGCTTTCAGGAATGAAAAACATGTACAGAACTACATAGATACAGGGGTATGAGAGCAGGCAATGGGCCCCACAAGCATGTTTATCCTTACCTTAGAGAGAAAAAAGATGTATGGAAACCAAGACTCAATAAATGTAAGTGAGATGGGAAGCAGGTAGCAACATCCTCAAGTGTAGTTCACCTCTGTATCTCCAGAAATCAGATGATAAAGGAAATTGGCAAGTGAGAGTCGTCAAAGATAGCCAGGCCAGTTTGTGGTAAAAATGGGTCAATGATGGGCCTACTAGGTTGTGTTTAGATCTGTTTTAGATCTGAGCCTGAACCCTAGGTTTCCCATTTGATGCCAGACTAGGGCTTAATTGGGGTTAGAATAGCATTAGGTGACCCTAAAAAAAATTTCACTTGGTGCTTGCTACAGATTTTGGAGAAAAGTAGCAAAAATCTAATCAGAGAATCTGATCCTACAAGATTCCTTCCATCTTGAGCCAGATCTGAAAACATGAGTTTTCTGACTTAGGATCTAAGTCATCACCATGTGGTAGATTTGGGTCTGGCGGATCTGAATCCAAATTTTTTACAATTAAAGTTGTCATGTGGACAGGACTTAGCCAACAAAGATCAGCAGCAATTGTCACTTTTTGTTTTGACTCTTGTTTTAGAAAGGCCAAGGTGGCAAATGTTCTGCTTTCTGCTTCTCTTATATTGAGTTGTGTGAAAACCTAAAATCTTAAAGGTCCAAACCCAAATATTTGGTGTTGGACTGCATACTCTTTTAAGTTATTTAATTATTTAGCTTTTGTGTTGCACTTACCCCTACTTAAAAACCGGGGTTTTTATTTAAATGTATAATAAGTAATCTGAAAAATAAATCTGCAAAAAGCAGAAGACCTAGCACAACATGGCATCATTTTGCTTCCCCCACCCCTGTTAAATGTTTTGTTATAACTCCTAACACACTCAGATGCTGGCAGCACTGAGTGAGTAGAAGAAATACATGAAAGACAAGAGATTGCAAAATTCTAGAGGGGTAGCCATTAATCTAGTTCAGCAAACCAAGCAACAACTCCTGTGGCATTTAAAGACTAACAAATGTGTTTATTGCATGAGATCTCGTGGGAGAAAATCCCACTTAGTCAGATGCATTGAAGATGGGGGACCTTACAGAATGGGAGGAAAATAAATGCAGGGAAGTGTAAGCCATGGGATCAGGTCACACTGCAACAGCAAATCAAAGCAGTTGTTAAGATTCAAACGCTGGGAAACAGCACATAGAGGAGGGTGAGGTTGGCCTACGACTATAAGGGGTAGCTGTGCTAGTCTAGTTCAGTAGAAACAAATAAGGAGTCCTGTGACACTTAGTTACTAACATGTGATAAATAAATTTGAGCTTTTGTGGGAGAAAATCTCAGTTCGGTAGTTGATTGGCTATAGAAAGGAAGATGCAGATTGAAATCAACAAGTCATCTGCCCTCCACAATGGAAAATACCTGTGTGATAAATTAGTGAATCTGTCACCTCCATCACTGACTCGGTGCTGAAAGTGAACTAATTTTGTAGAAACCCTTACATTCCTGGTCACAGTGTTTAGTTGTCCCTAACTATGTTTCCCCTACTGTATGGTACAGGAGGTTGGAGAAAGCAATTTACAAATTACTGCATTTAATCAGTGTGTGTAGTTACCATCTCTGAATTATAGACTGAGATTAATTTTCAAGGAACCAGCTCTTGCACATACAACATGACCTACTTCACAGAGATTATTGTAATAAAACTGATGGAGATAAAAGCATGGAAATAAGACTATTGCTATTGCCTGTGGCTTATGAGGCTTTTAGTTTAGGATGGAGCAGCCATAGTAGCTTCAGCTCTTGCTATAATAATTCTTTTTTTTTTTTTTCCCAAAATAAACACCATCAGGGGTGTACCTAGAGTGTGTCCCACCACTTGTGATTTCCTCAGATTTCACAGTTTCATTTATCTCTGTCACTGAAAGTCTCTGATGTGCCACACTGGTCTTCAGGGTTTGAACTTTGTGTCTTGGCTTTTTTCTTTATTTAAAATCATTTTAACCTGAAGATGGACCTGAAATAAAACTTGGGATCCAAATGCCCTAGCCCTTTTTCTCTCCATTCTAATTAGAGAAGTGCTTCCAAACCCATGCTCTGGATTGCTGAAGATCTTTTGAGCACTAAATGGTAACAGCCCGACAGCTGGCAGGTCCTCTACCTTTGATTCCTGCTTGATTTCAGCAAAGTTTCTTGTAGACAGTAAAGCTGGTTGTTTACTGAAACTATACCTAATTTTAATCTTTCCTCCTGTCAGTTCTTCAGTCCCTTAATCATTTTTGCTGCTCTACTCAATTCCTTCTTAAAAACTAATCATTTTTGAGTCACTCTCTGTAGTAAAGAAAGAAATCCGGGCTTCTCTCCGTGCGTTGGGAGACATCTGATCAGAAAATACAATTGTTTAGAAAGAGCTGTGTTTGCAAATTAGTTGATCCACAGGGTGTCTCTTGATTTGCTGGTTTAAAAAACTGAAGTCAGAATAAAACAGATTGGGTGTGAGTGGAGGGGTTGGAGGTAACATTTATTCAGGGCTCTCTAAGCTAATCAAAAACAAGGTGTTAACTGCTCTTTCCTAGTCTACAAACTCTGAAATTTCAAGATCCTAGAGTCAGTTTTAAATAAAAATAAGCCATGACAGATCAAGCCCAGTGAAAACAAAATGAACAAAGAAATAGAAGAAAGAATAGAATGTGTATCCTCATAATTCTCCTACTGAAAGACTAGTTCAACTCTTGCCATTTTGCAGGTCAAATTGAGTCCTAATGCAAGTGAGCCCAACTCCATGGGGGTCAGTGGAGTTCCATTAGGACTGAATTTGCTCTCGTGAGAATATTCAGAAATTGGCTAGATCTTTCTCTTGCCTGTCCAGTTCAGTCGTTGAGTGGACATTCTTTTGCAAATTGCACATTTTAAATCTCAAATCTGACAAGTCTTGCAATATTTAAGCACAGCAAAATGACTTTTTTTTTTTTAAAGCCATGGCTTGATTTGCATCACAACCAGTAACCTTTTTGTAACATGAACAAACTCTTGATTTTGGGGGGAGCAGAACATACTTTTTGGTTGCTGTCTGATTAAATAAATAAGAACCTTTTATTGCACCTTTGGATTGTGAGTTGATTTCAAAGAGGTACGGGCTGTGGAGTGACTTCTGTACCAAGGTTTGTTTCCTAGAATAATTCAAATGGATCACTGCCAGAGATAGAAAAGTAATAGGTGGGAGGTGATGGTGCTGCCAGATTAACTCATGTATGGTACAGCCTGAAGCCCAGATGAATCTCATTCAAAAATTCAAAAGGACTACTAACTAAAGCAATGCAAAATGAATGATAAACAAAACAAAATAATAACTGAACTGCCAATAAAGATGAATAATCTATCCTTGTTGATTACGAGCCTCAATGATCTGTTAAGCTTTTATGTCTATTGGCTGTCTGACTCCAGACCAACTTACTGTGAATTAAAGTTCTTCTCATGTGATAACTGTTTTTTGTAGCTGGTGTAAAATGAGCTGGTCAGTTTGCCCCATCATGGCCAGTAATGAGTCTCAGAAAAAAGGCCAAGCTCTGGATGTGTTTGGAGACTGGACTGCTATCTTACCTTCAAAGTGCTTTTCCTAGTTGAGAATTCAGACATATTTGTTGGGTATGGTGGGAGGATTCACATTATCACTTCTCATCAAAGCAAACAAGGAATCTGGTGGCACTTTTAAAGACTAACATTTATTTATTGTGTGAGCTTTCGTGGGAGAGAGTCCCAGTTCGTCAGATGCTTGAAGATGCAGAACTTACAAAAGTTCACAAAAGCTCAAGAGATAAATAAATGTTAGTCCTTAAAGTGCCACCAGACTTCTTGTTTGTTTTGCTGAAATAGGCTTTACCTGGCTACCCCTTTTGGAATTTATCACTTCCCATGTTATTCCAATTATTTGGACAAGGAGAAAATGTCACTCTTCAGGCCTCTTGGCACAAGCACTAAATTCACATTAAAAAATTGCCTTTTTCAAAGTCTGTAGTCATAAGTTTTAACCTTCGGAGGTTCAGTCAGGGATCCCATTATCTCAAACTGGAATTACGCCTGCTTATCCTAAGCCTGAATTTATGCCACATTATGACACACAGGTCTGGATAAGGGGCATAATCAAAATTGGTTGGGACTGAGAAGGGGGCAGTGATGTCCCCTGCTGAAATTAATTAACTACAGCAAAGGGAAATCTTACTGATGAATCATCTGTGCAGTGTGTGCTTTGGTGTCACTGACTTTTATTTTTTCTAATCCAAGGATGAAGAGGAGGAGATCAAACAGGAAATTAACATGTTAAAGAAATATTCTCATCACCGAAATATAGCTACGTATTATGGTGCTTTTATTAAAAAGAATCCACCTGGAATGGATGATCAGCTCTGGGTAGGCAGTTCTTTTAAATATCCTCTTTTTTTTTTTTTTTCTTTTTCTTTTTACAAGCATTTGGGTTTGACCTACTGAATTTTCTCCAACTACAGTATAACCTTCACCCTCACTGCAAAAGTATTGCATCTGCCTTTTCTGGGAACCATGGATTTTTAAAAAAATGTTATACCTCCATATTACTTGAAGACTCATACAGGCTACAGTGTGGGAGAATATGCCCCTGTCCTGCAATTCCCTAAACTTGGAGCATGGAGTTCAAAGTTGGGTCTTCTAGCACAAGAGAAATGCCCATCTTCCCAGTCTAGAGCCTATTTGACATTTGTCTGACATGCACCTGGCAGCATCTGTTTGAGAGAACAAGGCTGAGACATCAGCAAAAGGGTTACGGTTCAGGATTCCATCTGGTACTTTATCTCTTACTATTAGGGACACTGAAAAATAATTCAAGATAGTGTGCCAGATTTTGATATAAATCATACTCCAATGAGAAACACCAGTGTCACTGAGATCATCATCTGCCCAGTAACTATTGCTTCTGTTTTTGTCATGACACTTTTTAGGAGAAGTCACAGGATGGTTGTGTTTGAAAGAGTAAAATAATGGGAGGCTGGTTTAAATACAGTAATACAGGTATTGTTTTGCCGTCTAAAGAATGCTTGTACTACAAGGAACTAGAACTATGATTGTGCTTTGAATAACTGTGGTCAGACACAAAAATAATAGTTGCTGTGATGGAGCCAACCTTTTTATAAGCTCAGCCTTGCATTCAACAGTTATTCTGTTAAGTTGTACAGATGGAAGAATTCAGACCTGATGTTTGAAGTGTTGATTAATTTAAGGTTCTCTAAGTTTTGGTTGCTCACCTTTAGGTGTTCTAGGGCAGTGTTTTCTCGAACTTCAGTGGACTGGGGAACACCTAAAGGCATTAATTACTTAATGCAGAACACCTGATGAAAAAGCTGGTAACAGTGGTGGGAATTTAGAATGCCTCAGTCACAGCCAAGCGTTTAGGTGTGCATCAGCGTCTGCTACTGCATGCCTGGAAGCTTCACTGTGACTGGGGCATTAAATTGCTCCTTCCCCCTCCCTACTCAGCCATCTGATAGGGAGGGGTCAGGGTGGGTTGCAGAACACCTACACTGCATCTGAGGAGCACCATTGGTCCACAGTACACCAGTTGAAAAGCACTGTCCTAGGGCATTACTTTGGAGGGTTTACCAAGCATCTGCAATTCCACTGCACATCAGTGTTGCGTGGTTGGTGTCCATCACTGTGGAAAATGAGGCCCAAGCTGTTTTGAGTTAGGCACACAAAACCAGAAGCACTCAAAACAAGTGGCTATTTTTCAGGGGAAAATTTGGTCCTAAAGCCTCTTAGAGATAGTTTACTGGTATAGGCCTTTGAAACCACACAGGCCTGTTGAAGAGCATTTGTTTTCATAGCATATCATGCAGCCAGTACTTTTACTTGGCAGCTTTCTAAGGTTGCTGGAGAAATTGGTTCCACTGTTTATCATCATATGGACATGGCAAAATATAAGCAAATGATGGGAATAAAAGACACGAAAAATCACGCAATACATGATTTCTGTGGCACCTATGACAAAAATACACCTGAGCTATAGGAGAAATTGCCAATGATCCTTGTATTTAGGGTGGCTAAGGCTTTCTACTATAAAATGTTCTTACAATTTATTATTTTTTATTTCTTAATGTATTTATTTTTAGAAACTCTTGCACATCCTGCCTTAATTTGCTGCAGGCCTATACATTTCAGCAAGACAAAAGCCCTTTGGCTAGAGAAGTGTCTTTTCTTTGTCCCATGAAATTCCATTCAGGTTTAGCTGCTTTATAACTGTTAAAGACACCATTTCCTTTGTGTTGCTTGGGAAAATGTTGGTAGTATGCCAGCATAACCAAGCGCAGAAGCATTCTAAGAAATCAAGCTCAAACATCAGCTGCTGTACAGGAATGTCTGGGAGCTGCCAGAGGAGGTGAAATTTAGGGAAGAAGTCAGCCATGCCACACCAGGCTGGCATTTTCCTGACTCAGTGACCCTAGTGTCCCATCCCATTTTTTGGTATGCCACATGAAACAGATCTTCCTTAACTGTCAGGGTAGGGGAGCTTGATAAGGTTTCCCTTAACCTTCCTTTTGAACCCAGCACATGTCACCTGCAATCCATCACTTCTTTGAGTTAATAGCTTTCTCTTGTGCTGGCTTGTAGTTGGCAGCAGCCTATGTGTCTGTGCCAAAGCTTCTGGGTTCCCACCTGTTGAAGGGTGGAATTTGTTACAGTTGTACAAGTCGAAATTTGTTTCATCCTGTTGCTATTTTAGTCTGGGGATTAACTCCTTTCCTGATTAGAAGTTTTGTTTCTATCCTCTCCAAGGGCCTCCATAGCAACCCAAGCTTTCTAATGATAGGTGACCTCAGGAAAGGATCTCTCATAAATAAAATAAAATAGCCTCCTTTGTCAAACCTTGTCCACTGTGAAACGGCTTAGGAAAATAAATGAGCCTCAACTGTTTCAGATAGCTGGAATCAGAAGAGCAAGCAAGCAAGAAGAGTGATTCCTCAGAGGAGTCCAATGACCCTCTCTACAAGTGTGCCAGGAAGAAAGCTTCTTATGCCTACCCATGCATTTGCATCCCTTTGGGGCGTTATAGCAGAGTAACCGAATGCACATCTATGGCAGGCCTCGACAAATAAGTTTCTGGTTGCCATGGTGACCAGTTTTAGCAGCGTATCGCCTAGCTCCAGAAATGTGATGCAGGAGCACTCTCTGGCAACCAAGAGTAAAATTGTTGGCACCTTTGAGCCAGTTTGTCCACCAGTAATCTATACCCTGTGTTATTTTGGAGGTCATACTGGATCCAGTGGTCCTGTCTGGCCTTAAAACTCTAGGAATCAACCCACTCAGGAGTGTGGCCAGATTCTGGACTTGTACTGTGAAGAAGAAGGGATTGATCACAGCCATTTAAAGCTTGCAGGTTATTGATGAAAGCCACAGTTCCATTCTCTTTACGTTTTAAAACTGGTTGTGTGGATAGCGTTTTAGAAAACCTCCATCCTGTATTTGAGTTGAATGAGGTATTGAAGGGAATCCCCTTTGACAGCAGAAGAGCAGTGCTTTTGCCTCCATAGTAAATCACCATTGTTTGAGGTATCTGATAGAATTCTCTTAGGTTCCAGTTTAATCAGTGTTGCTTTGGAGATAAAGGCTTGTTTATTTTTCACTGGCTCTTTATTGAACTAAAACTGTTTCTGATAATGCCCAAGTAATTCTCTTTATCGACAATGAGAGGACAGATACGGAAATAAAAAACGGGAGCTTTTTCAATAGAGATTAAGATCTCTCGGAAATGAGGCAAGCTGCTGACAACACACTGTCATTCCTGCATGGCATGTAGTAGTTGAACAGGTCTTTCAGTTCTGCAGGGCTCTACTGAATGATAGCAACCAGCAAAGAAATAATGGGCTATTACACCAACTAATTTTACTGCAACTGGAAATCTGTATGCTCCTTACACCATAGAGGCAGTATCACAAATCTGACACATTTGTAGAAAGGAAATAAAAATCACTTGTATGTAGGAAATGGCACAGCAAGGCAAAATACTGGAAATGGCAAGTGGCCTTGGGGTTTTTCATCATCTGCAGAATGGAGTGCAGGTCCTTTGCCAGGATTATCACCAGGGTGTATCTCACTTAATCAATTCCTTTCTTATCTGGGGTCTCAAGCATTGGTGCATATAGGTCCCTCCTATTCCCTGCCTGTGGCACATGATTGGTTAGTTTCTTGTGGACTGTACTAATTTGGTCTGATTTAGATTGTTGGATGCAGTGTGCAAGCGCTGGGTTGGATTGGTGGTCATCTGGTCTGACCACCTGAGAGGTACAGGAGGGCAGACTGGGTGATCTGATGGTCCCTTCAGTCCTTAAACTGTGGCTATAAGCATAAAAGACACTGAAATTCATTTAACCATGTTTTGATCAAAACGTGGCTTTCAGATATGCATGATAAATACCATTGCTCTTCACTCTCTGCTCATGCTACTGTTCTGTCAGTGGGGATTCTATGCATGTAGCTAGAGGAGAATATCTGAGACAAAATTCACTGCAAATCTCAGCAAGCTTTGCTTCAAGACAATTATTATTTTGTCTCGTCCAGGTAGATCCTACTAACTATAGCATAAAGTAGCAGAGGTCAGGTAAAGGTGGACTAGGACATTAGGTCACTCAGTACTGAGGAATATAGTTGGGAAACGGAGCTAAACTGAATCAGGGAAATAAAAAAATGCAGCTCTGATTTTCCCAGCAATCTTTGTTTGTTGGTATGTTTTGTCAGTTAGTGTCTTGCTTTGTTAGGCTGCACAGAAGAAAAAGCACAAGAAACCTTGCCTCCTGCTCGCATATCCTGACAGAGGTCACGGAGTCCACTCAGTGTAGTTCATGGACTGTTTACCAACACATCCCCTGTGGATGCAAATTTCAGAGGAGATGGGAGGTGGTGAGATGGGGGCCCTGTTGTATTAATTTAATGGAATATATGTGCCCAAAGAGATAAAGGTGTTAGTGTGACCAAGAAATTGTCCAACATTAAACAGTGGTAAACAAGGTTTAGGAACAACGTAGGGAAACCTCGGCTGGTTTTACGCCATGTCAAACACAACTAAATTTTAATTTTGATTAAAGATACAGAAAAGAAGAAAAACTGTTAGTGTTTGAAAGGTAAGCTTGTTAAGTAAGGCTTTCATTTTAACAACATCCATCTCTCTCTTTAGCTAGAGAGACTCTTTGGAAGAAAAAAGCTGTGTGTCTAACAATGTTAGATGTTATTAAAGATGGTAATAACTTTCCTTTGGGGGAAAAAAATGAAGTTAGTTGAGATGGGGTGAAGCTGTCACTGTTGCTGCTATTAAAGTTCACTCCCATTTCCTGGAAGACAAAAAGAGACAGGCACACACACAAGAATTAAAAAAGAGAGATTTAAAAAATATAGCTTCTGTAGATAGCGTTGACCTTTACTTGCATTCTCACTGTTTTGAAAAACAAAGCCAAGCACAACACATGGTTTTACCAGCTAACTATGTGACGTGGAAAACATGTACCTGCTTGGCCTGGCTGTTTAGGGCATTGCTTCTAGCAGGTTCTTTCTGGTGTCAGTCTTTCAGCATGTTGCAAAATACACAGTCTTGGGTGGTGAAGCCAGATGCTTATTAGACAGAAGGAAAAAGGAGAGATAGTAAAGATAAGAAATAAGGTAGGGAAGGAAGAGGGCACTTGTGGGATTGGGGGTGCGGGGGGGGGGGAATACAATGTCATGTGAGGCAAAAGTCAGCTTTTAGTAGGATGTGATGGAGGTGGCAGTGTCGTCATAGTCCTCCTTTCAGGCCAGGTCTGGTCAGGACATCTCTCAGGATTAGAGATCCCAGGGGAGGGTGGGTTGTCAGTCATGAGGGTGAAGTTCGCTTCCTCTCCTTCTCTTCTCTTTGTCAGCCAACGTCATAGTGGCCAGCTTTTCTCATCTACTGATTTTTTTTTTTCACTCCCCATCTCTTGTTTTAGTAACCCCAAAAAGGAGTGATGGGTAAAATAGCTCTTTTTCTCAACATTTTGTCCACTGATTAAGTTTAATTTCTCACAAACAGTATTGGTTCATTGATTTCCAGTGCTAGATATTTTTTTTAATCAGGCATGACATTAACACAGCCCTTGAATTATGTCAGTAGGTCTTTTTTGTTTGAACTAACACAAGCTGCCTCTTTATTGCAAAAGTGACAAGATTTCTGTAGCACCTTGGAGCAGTGGCTCTCAACCTTTTCTCTGCCATGGCACACCTTGATACCTTCAAATTTTTTGAGGGACACCACCATTTAAAAACTCACAAATATTCAAATTAACTTAAACTACTTATGAATATTCATGAGCCATGCCACAGTGTTTCAGAAATGCTCCTATGTGGGGTAGCAGAGCAGGGGTGGCAAAACACGGGAGGTCAGGAGTTGTATGCAGTGGCAGGAGTGAGTGTGGGGAGCAGAGCAGGGCAGGGAAGGCAAAAGAGGACAAAGGTAGCCATGTGGGGAACAGCACAAGGGTGGCAAGAGAGGAAGATAACGGGAGAACAAGAGTGGCTTTGTGGGGGACGGGGGGGAACCTGGGGAATGGGAAGGTATGGCAGGGGAGCATGGCACAACACTCACTTCCACCTTCTCCACAGTGGCTCCCTGCCACCCAGGGCAAATCCTCACCCCACTGCTGCTTCCTCCCACCCCAGTGGGTCCTGTCCTCTCCTCCCCCAGTCCCCACTGCCTGTGATGGACCATCCCATCACTGGAGGGCCCAGAACTAGGCCTCCAGCCCCCAGCTACATGCCTCCCACAGCCACCTCATCCTCCAGCTACACACACCCTCAACCAAATAGCCACCCCACAACCCCAGCTACACACCCTCTGCTATATATCCACTCCCACCCACCTCTGCTACACACACACCTGCCATGCACAACTCCCAGCAGCCCTCCCCCCAAAGCCTTTACTTGGGCTGTTTTCAGGCTGCCTGACACAAGTTGCTCCACCCTGCAGGAGGAGATTCACGCACTCCGAGCCTCCTGCCCCTCTCTGCCGGCTGGGCCTAAGGTGGAGCCACCAAAACGCTGCGTTTGGGCTGCTCCTGCTATTTTTAAGGGGACCCCTTGGAATGCCACATTCCAGGGCCTTTCTCTATTTTTAGGGGGGCCAGAAGGCTGCCTGCCTAAAAATAGGGGGTCCCAGAGCTGTGTTTTGGTGCCCTCCACCTTACTTTAACCTGCCTTTTCCCAGCCCTGCACATTCCATGTGGCTGGGCTGAGCAGGGAAGGAACTTTAACTCCAGCTCTCGGGGATGCTTGCAGCACACTTTGGGTGTTGCCGCGGCATACCAGTGTGCCCCGGCACACTGGTTGGGAACCACTGCCTTAGAGACTAATGAATTTTTTCGGGCATAAGCTTTTGTGGGCTGCAACCCACTTCATCAGATGCATTTGACGAAGTGGGTTGCAGTCCATGAAAGCTTATGCCCAAAGAAATGTCAGCTTTTCACATGCCAGAGGATTCTCATTGTTTTTGCTGTACACAGACTAACATGGCTATCCCTCTGGAATTTGTTTCTTTATTGCACTTTTTCTTGTAAATATGTGTTATGATAGGTTAATGTGACATTCTTGGAACTTCACTCACTGCTCACAGCTGAGCTCACAATTAGAGCAGGTCCAGTTATCACAACACTCCCACCCTCCCATAGCGATCTGCCTTTTAGGCACAGCTCTGTGTGAGGCAGCAAGGGTACTCCTTGTGAACTGAGGAACTCACTGAGGCATTGTGCCTCTTTGTGTTCCAAACACAGAGACACATCTCCTACCCAGAAAAATGTGCAGTCTAAAGTGATAGAGGATGAACAGTAGAGCCACAGGCAAAGTGGTCAGAGTGGTGGTAGGCAAATATCTTGTTGGTGAACTTTTTATGAAGTTAAACCAATTGAATTCTATCCCCCTACTCCTGCCATCCTATCAGCTCTTTGACCCGAAATATCAATTCCCACCCTTAATTTTAGTCTCCTTCTGACCATACCTCTCATCGCTGGATGGCTTTTCTCCACATAAAGGAGTAGTTCACTCAACAGATAGATTAGAGCAGTGGTTCTCAACCTTTTGCGGGTCATGACATGCACACCATGGCTGCCCCCACCCCCAACCAATTCCAGCCATCTTCCTAGCTCTCCATGATATACTTAACCACTGTGTGGTGTTGCAATAAAGTTCCTGACACAGTGGTTAAGAATTGCTGGATCTGATGACAAAGTAATCATCTTGCTTGTAGGGATCATGATAGGCATTAAGAAAGGTTGAATGAGTAGAGCAATGGTTCTTCACTGCTGTTAGGACACATTGCTGTGTCACCACACAGCAGTAAGTGCATTGCGGGCAGCTGGGGGATGCCTGGATTCAGCCTGGTGTGGGTGGTGTGTTTGGTAGGGTTGCACACGCTGCCAAGAGTCTCATGACCCACAAAAGGTTGAGAACCTTTAGAGGCAGAGTGTAGTGGCCTTGCATGCTTCACAGAGGGCACTTCATGTAGTGCAGGTCAGTGGGCAAGGAAACATGGAGTCATTGAGGAGGAGGACCGCTATGATGATGTGGTTGGCATCACTGTTAGAGCAGTGGGGGGAGGTGTAAGTGATGGATTTTTAGAGATTGACAGGATTATGCAGGTGGTCATAAAGAAACTTGTACTTGATTGCAAAGGTGATCTCCACAAAGAAGTCTTTTTCCTGAGCATGTCAGTATTCCAGAGTGAATTCTGGCAATATAGGGCGTAGGGTCTCTTCTGCATTTCAATATGTTAACACACAGCATACAGCCAAAGGATAGGATGGGTGCTCCTTTGCTGGATGATTGTCATCTGTCCTTGCCATCTGCAGTGCAGTGAAGTGATTAACCGAAAAGATCTGCCATGCATGTACAATTGTATTGGATTTTGCTGCTGCTTCTAGAATTGGATTTACACAGCATGCAGAGTAGGCTTCAGGCTGGTGACAGCTGAGGGCAGAACATTGGTAATGTAGCTGTTCCCTGGTGGGGAGGGGTACTCTCCTTTCTGGCAGAAGATGGATTGCTTCCATGGCAACACTAAAAATGAGTGGGAAGGTAGATGTATAATGAGGGGGAGGGAGGAGTTACAAACATGAGCATCAGCAAGTACCCCAAGAGTCCCTGCTCATATGCCCTGTCATGCTGCCCTCTGCCATAGCTAGGAGGGAGTGCCACTCAGTCAGCTTTTCCTAAAATGTAATATCACTTACAGTCAGATCAACTGAGTGGTAGTTTTCCCAAGAATATGATCATAAATCAGGATAATTCCAGCTGCAGCTAAGCTGTTAGTGAGCAGATGCTCAAAGTACAGAGGTGCACACATCAGGGGAATCCTGCAAAAAATGGAAAAGGGAAGATTTTAATATGTAGTGGTAGGACCTGCAGCGTTTTCCTCTGTTCTTAATTACATCTTTCAGTATCTCAGATCTATAAGGGCCAACTTTATTGTAGGTAATAGTGGTGTAAATTCAGGGTATCTCCCCCTGGAGTTACACTGATGTTTCTGAGAGTAGGATTTGCCCCAAAAGTTAAGGACATATCTTGCTGTCATTTGCATACGTGAAAACTAATCCAGTCTGCTGCAGTTGCACACCTGCTTACTTAAGAGCAGAAAAGATCTTGTTTTGTTGAGTGGACTCATTGAAGAAAGTCTTCGCACCACTGAAACCTTCCATGATGATGATTAAATAATTAGGCATTTCAGTTAGCAGGTAGAGATTTAAGCTGACCTTTAATTCCAGTCAGTTCCTTCAGGGCCCACTTTCAGCGATAACCCACATGACCTGAGAGCAAAATACAAAAGGAGTACGGGAAAAGAGACAGTTATAAGCAGATTGGCATTGAACAGGACTGGTTAATGGAGTCTGGCTGAGAGGATAGAGAATTTGTCATAAGCAAGACTTTCTGCTGCTTTGTAGCTAAGTAAACTTTTACTAAGCTATTTAATTTCCAGTTCTGTTCAAAGCTATATCTGCAGGAGCTAAATATGTATTGTAAACTCTCAATCCTTTGACTGCATCCACTCATTTTTCTTCCACTCTGAGTCCAGAGCTTCCTGCCTGCTTAGAAATACTGACAATACCTACTTTCAGGCTTCCTGAGTGAGTGAGGTGAATGAGTTGTCTGGCCTTGCACTGTTAGAGGGCACTGGCGGAATGCATCCAGGCAAATTATTTGTGAAAGTCTGCAGGGGTATTTGTATTGTAGAGGCTTTTCCCCTCAAAGAAAGGAGACTGGCATGTCAGTGGTGTACATTTCTGTACTCTCCTGGCTAAAGTAACCAGACAGACATGTCATTGTGGCTGTGGTGCTTAAGCTTTAAAAGAAGCAGAGTCAGAAACAGCAGGTAGTGCTGTTTAATTTGCAGCCCATTCTAGCTGTGACGTTTGTAAAGTCAATTAAAATCCACCTTCATCTAGTCAGTTCAGCGTGCTGAACAGGAACATCCATTTCTGTAGAATATTTTAATCGATGCTTAATACAAAATCAATTGTTTTCTCATTTTCAGAAACAAGCAGCAGCTTTTCTGCTGAATTACCTGGTGATGGTTATTGAATTTTTAATGCCCCACTATTGGCTCAAGGTGTTAATAACCGTGTGGTTTTAGTATAAAAAGTAATGATGTGAATGACGATAGAGACGTGGCCCTTTATAAAGAAGTCGTGGAAGTATAATAGTTCCTAATAGGTTTATGTTGACTTGAGATCAACGCATTGGCCTGTGGGGCTACTCACCTTTTGATCAGTTCTGTCAACTCTTTCCACCCACAGCATGCATCTGGACAAGTCACCTTCCCCCACAGATAATCACTACCAGTTTTGTTTTGTGAGGCCTTCAGCAGCCCGTCTACATAGAGAAGAAACCAGGAAGTGGAGCTAATATCAGTGGGGCCTGTCCCTTGTGGGGCAGGCAAGTTAGGAGATTCACTCCTTGAAGTGGCTTGCAGTCATTAGAGTCTGAGTGGACCATTGCCACGAAGTCTGAGATTCAGCACTGGCTAGTAAATTGGGGGGCAGGTGGGATTTGAGTACACTTGGCGTTGACCTGGCTCTGTTGCTATGGAAGTCAATGGGGAGAGTTTTGTTTTCACCACTGAAGCAAAATGGGGCCAATACTTAGCACTTTGGACAATCCTGCCTTTGCCTCAAGAAAAGCAGGTACCTATGTGGTTAGAAAGGTACCTTAGGCCAGAGTCCACTATAGTCCAATGACAGGTTATTGCAGTGTTTTCCCCAGAAATTTAAATTAGGGGATGTTTGAATTTATCTGGGTTGTGTGAGGGCCCATGAGGTGTGAGACTGTAGGGCTGAAGGAGGGCCATATGGCACCATAGTAAAAACTGAAGTGTTCTGTGATCATTTTATTAGATTATCACACAAATTTGGCTACTCAAGCACTCTATGACAAATTTGGCTACTCAAGCACTATATCTACATCCTTCTGGGGTTTTGTTTTACAAAGAGACTTTACAAAACTAGGTGACCGGGCAGCAAAATAGCAGATAAAATTCAATGTTGATAAATACAAAGTAATGCACATTTGAAAACAGAATCCAAACCTATATATATATAAAATGATGGGGTTTAACTTAGTTCTTACCACTCAAGAAAGAGATGTTGGAGTCCATTGTGGATAGTCCTTCAAAAAATTCTGTTTAGTGTGCAGTGACAGGCACAAAAGCTAATTCCATGTTAGGAACCATTAGGAAAGGAAAGGGATAGATAGCAAGACAGAAAATATCATCATGCTGCTATGTAAATCCATGATACTTCAACATCTTGAATACTACATGCAGATCTGGCTGCCCCATCTCAAAAAATGTATAGTAGAATTAGAAAAGGTACACAGAAAGAAAACTAAAATGATTGGGCATATGAAACAGCTTCCATCTGAGGAGAGCTTAATAAAACTGGGACTTCCCAGCTTGGAAAAGAAATGACTAAGGGGAGATATGAGGGAAGTCTATAAAACCTTGACTGCTATGGAGAAAGCAAATAAGGAAATCCTATTTAGTACTTCCCTAACAAAAGAGTTAGGTTGTCCCCCGCGAAATGAATAGGCAGTAGGTTTAAAACAAACAAAAAGCAGTAGTTCTTCCCATAACACACAGTCAACCTGTTTAACTCTTTGCCAGAGGATATTGTGAAGGCGAAGACAATAACATGGGTCAAAAAAGAATTTTTATGGAAAATAGATCCATCAGTGGCATTGATGGGGATGGATGCAACACCAATAGTTTCTTTTTGTCAAAAGCTGGGACTGCATAATGGGGATGGATTGCTCCATGGCTGCCTGTTCTGCTCATTCCTTCTGAAGCACCTGGCATTGGCCACCATCAGAAGATAGGTTACTGAGTTGACAGGACGTTGGTCTGATCCAGTATGGCCGTTCTTCTGTAAAATTAATTAAAACATAAAATATGTTTAGTAGAGGAACTCTCAAAGGTAATGACCTCCCAAGAGAGTGATAGTGTGAGATAATGAACTTGGCAAATACAGCATTTAAATAATCTTGGCCTACTAGGAAACATTTATATAAATTTCCCAGTCACAAATCTAGCATTCTGGAGCAAAATCACTTACAAACAGCCCAGCAATCGAATGTTCCTTTAATGTGCTCTTCCCTTCTTCCTCCACTGCACCCCACTCACCAAGGGAGACCCACAGTTCAGAAGTGCTTTTGCAAGAGTTCACCTCCCATGGCAGAGAAGAGCGGGGAAGAAGGCACCTTTCTTGTTCTTCCAGCTGCTTGCCTCTCATTCTGGTCACTGTTGTTGGTAGTGCTGTTCACTCCATCTCTCTTGTGGATTCCTCTTACACTATCTCTTCTGCTGCCAGCCACCTCCACTGTGACCTGACCTCTGGGAGTAGGACTCAAAGATTTCACAGCTCTCAAATTTCAGGTCTCAGTGTGGGAACTAATGATGCAGGCTGGCAGTCTCTCCACAGAAACGCTCAGACTGTTCCATAGCAGGTCTGACCACTAGCACTTAGACCTGATTATCAGTGATTTCAGCTAGAAGGTTTACTTAAAATAATAAGACTCTATAGGGAGCCTAACCAAGAGCTACAGGCACTATTTGACCAGCCCAATCCTTGTTAAAAGATAGAGCTGATTACTAATGCTCAATACTAGATCAGGGATCAGCAACCCAAAAGGTAAGAAAAAGCATTTTTTAAAATTCCTTCAATAACCAAATGTTCTGAGAGCTGCAATGGTGTAGCCTCCTGGTTGGGGGAACTGGGCCAGGGCTTCTGCTGCAGGGTCATCTGGTGGTGAGGGGAGCCCAGAACCAGGAGCAGGCTGCCCACAGGGACCTGCAGTGGTGGGAGGCCAGAGTCTAGTGTTGGCCAACTGTAGGGTCTCTCAGTGGCAATGGGGAGGGCCCCACTGTCTGGAGCCGCAAGGGGGCAACCAAAGAACCGTATGTGACTCTGGAGCCACAAGTTGCAGACCCCTGAACTAGGCGGCACCCACACTGCCAAGCAAAACACCTGTCTCCTCCCAACCCTCCTCTCTGAAACGGGAATCGATCTGGCATTAGAACTCACTGCTCTGTGAAATCAGTTCAGTCACTCCAACCAATGACTAAATTGGTAACACCTGCATGTTAATAGCTGACAGCTGGGGGGTATTGGGAAAATTCAGGGGGTGTAGGGAAATTCTGAGGTCATTGTCTTGTTTCTGTTTGGAGCTCCTGTACCCATGGTTCCTTGTGTGAACTGAATCCCAGAGAGATTCCACTTCAGTCAATCCAAGCCATGTTTAATCCTGAATTCTGAACACATGGAACTCAATCAGTTGCTCTTGAGGGGAAGGGTACAGCAAGGAAGAATTTAGTGTGAGGGAGGGACAGGAAAAATCGGTCACAGAAGCAGTAGGGAATTGCTGCAAAGTTGTTCTGATGGAGCCTGCTTTGGAGTGTTGACATTTCCCTGTGAGGGATCCAGACCCATCTGCTGAACCAGGCTTCACAGAATGATAGGGTTGGAAGGGACCTCATGAGGTCATCTAGCCCAACCCCCTGCTAAAAGCAGGACCACTCCCACTAAATCATCCCAGCCAGGGTTTTGTCTAACTGGGCCTTAAATGTTTCCAAACATGGAGATTCCACCAACTCCCTAGGTAACCGATTCCAATGCGTCACCACCCTCCTAGTGAGAAAGCTTTTCCTAAGATTCAGCTTCGACCTCCCCAGCTGTAACTCAAAATCACTGCTGCTTGTTCAGTCCTCTGTTACCAGTGAGAACAGCATAGCTCCCCCCTCTTTTTGGCACACCGCTTCAACTAGTTGAAGGTTGCTATCAAATCCCTCCTCAGTGTTCTCTTCTGCAGACTAAATAAGCCTACTTCCTTCAGTCTCGCCTCATAAGTCATGTGCTCCAACCCCTTTATCATTTTCATTGTCCTCTGCTGGACACTTCCTAATTTGTCAACATCCTTTCTATATTGCGGAGCTGAAAATTGCACACACTATTCCAGATGTGGCCTCACTGGTGCCAAACAGAGGGGAATAATCACATCCCTCAGTCTGCTGGTAACACTCTCACTGATGCAGCCCAATATGCCATTGGCCTCTTCTGGCAAGAACACATTGTTGACTCATGCAGCTTCCCATCCACCCTAACTCCTGGGTTCGTTTCTACAGTGCTGTTGCTTAGCCAATTGGTCCCCAGCCTGTAGCAGTGCATGGGATTTTTCTATCCTAAATGCAGGACTTTGCACTTGTCCTTGTTGAACATCATGAGACTTCTTTTGGCCTAAAGCTCCAATTTGTCTAGGTCTCACTGAATCTTATCCCTGCCCTCCAGCATGTTCACCATTCCCCCCAGCTTGGTCTTGTCCACAAATTTACTGAGTGTGCAATCTATCCCATCATCCAAATCATTAATGAAGATGTTGAACAGAACCAGCTCCAGGACCAACCACTGGGGCACTCCACTAATTACTGTTTGTTTGCCAACTGGACATTGAGCCATTGATCCCTACCCACTGAGCCCGATGATCCAGCCAGCTTTCTATCCACCTTACAGTCCATTCATCCAAGCCATACTTCCGTAACTTGCTGATAAGAATGCTGTGGGAAACCATACCAAAACTTTGCTAAAGTCAAGATATATCACATCAATGGATATTCCCACATCCATATATCCAGTCATCTCATCATAGAAGGTGATCAGGTTGCTTAGGCATGATTTACCGTTGGTGAATCCATCCTGACTGTTCCTGATCACTCTGTTTTCCTCTAAGCAGATGTCAGGGTAATTGAAGTCCCCCTTGAGAAACCAGGGCCTGTGATCTGGAAATTTCTATTAGTTGTCCATAGAATGCCTCATCCACCTCCTCTTTCTGGTCTGGTGGTCTATAGCAGACACCCACCACAACATCACCCTTGTTGCCCTCTCCTCTAAACTCAACCCAGAGACTTTCAAGAGGCTCATCTCCACTTACATAGTGGAGCTCCAAGCAGTCATAAAGCTCTTTTACATATAGTGCTACTCTTCCACCTCCTCTTTCCTGCCTGTCCTTCTAGAACAATTTGTGCCCATACACAGCAGTGCTCCAGTCATGCAAGCTATCCCACCATGTCTCTGTTATTCCAATTACATCATAGTTCATTACCTGTACCAATACTACCAATTCTTACTGCTTGTTTCTCAGGTTCCTTGCATTTTCATACAGGCACCTAAGATACCGGGCTGATTTGCCCTATTTTCTGCTAGCTGTTGTCTCTCCTGTGCATCTTTCTCCTTGGATTTTCTACCGGTGTCCTCCTTCCCTACTCACCTCAGGCATTAGGGCTTCATTAGGACACGTAAGACATCGATTTGATTCTCCCCTTCCACCCAGTTCTGACTAGACTCTCTTGTATCCCTGTCATTACAGCCCCAGATCCCCCCAAGTTCCATCCCTTCCCTCCAGGTCTCCCTCATTGTGACTTACCTGTGGGCTTTGGTCACCTTCTCCCTTCAAACCTACTTTAAAGCCCTCCTCACTAAATTAGCCAGTTTATGTCCAAATATTCTTTTACACTTCCTTGATACATGTAGTCCACCTCTGCCTAGCAGTCCTTCTTCCTGGAACAGCACCCTATGGTCAAGGAAGCCAAAGCCCTCCTGGTAACACCATCTTCTCAGCCAGGTATTCACCTATAGGGTACATCAGTCTCTGCTCAGGCCCCTACCTTTGACCAGAAGGATCGATGAGAACATCATCTGTGCACCAGACTCTTTCACCCATGCTCCCAGAACCCTGTAGTCACTGTTGATCTGCCGAGGGTCACATCTCACAGTATCATCAGTGTCCACATGGATGAGTAGCATGGGGTAGTAGTCAGAGGGCCAGAAGATTCTCAAAAATTCATCCATACCATCTTGGATACAGGCCTCTGGCAGGCAGCATGTCTCCCAGCCATGCTGTGATGATGCTATGTCAGGGCAACATGTGGGTGCCTCTGTCCCCCCAGAAGAGTCCCCAACAACCACTACCTTGTGTTTCTTCCTGGGTGTGGTGGCTGAGGTCCTCTCAGTCTTGGGTTGCATGGCTTCTCCTCTACCATGTCATCCCTCGTTGTCAGATCTGCATAACAGTTCAACAGCATGGAGAGTGGGATGGGAACAGGGGTGGAGCACTGTCTGCTGCCAGAAGTAACCGGCTGCCAGTGTACCTCCTCTGCCAGAGCCATCTCATCCTTCTTTGATGGTGTGGCAACAGTCCTCTGTACCTGGGTAGTTTCCTCGGCCTTGGATGTCTCCTTGTGATTGCTATCAAGAAATTCAGGTAAAAGTGCTCTTTATTTCTGAGCTCCAGCCCATAGTTCAGAGGTAGCAGAATGTACTACACAGCGGGAGCAGGGCTAGAGGGGGCCTAGGAAATGTATTTGAGGGCCACTTCTATATAAAGGGAAAAATGCTTTGATTCACAAGCTATGACAATTGACAAAGCAATAAGTTTAGAGAACACAGACCACTTTTGAGTAACAGCTGCTGTGCATTTCCATGCCTTGTTGGTAAAGTTTGTTGCTCCAACATAAAAGGGGGAAATAAATCCTCAGGAAACTTTATTAAAAATCCTTAATGATTTCTATGGGAATTTAGAGTGGGATCTTACCTCTGTGCAATCCTGCTTTATAATTTTAGGTCAGAGTAATAAAAATTTCGTTAGCATTGCTGGTTTATCTTCCTCCACCCCTAAATATCTCCACTGTTTAACAAGCTTGAGAATGATAAGAAGCACTTATTAGGCTAGCTGTTCTATTAGTCTTGTATCTACAGGCTATGTTACACAGATTAGGAGGCACATTGTTTGAAGATCTCAGAGCACTGTACAAATAGGAGGGAATGAATCAGTAACCATGTCACATACCAGCAGGTTTATTGCCATTTCATAGCTAGAAAAGCTGAGACCTAAGAAGCCTGTGGAAGAGGTGGGGATGTACCCCACTGCTTTAGCCACAAGACAATTTTTCCCGTAGTAATTGGCAGGCAGTTTAGTCTCGTGGTTAGAAAATGGATTCAGGGACCATGATTCCTGGACAGGATTACCAGGTTTGCCACCAATGCAGAGCCGTAACTAAAGAATCTGGCGCCTGGGGCGTGTTGCGATTGGAATGTGCCCCTTCCAGTAGCCAACAGCTGAAGCAATCAGCGGGGAACATGCCCTTTAATGGAGCCGCTCCGGCGTGCCTGGAGCAAAGCCCCACTCGCGCTGCCGTCGTTACGTCTCTACCAAAGTGTATGGTGACTCCAAGCAAATCACTTAACCGTGCCAAGCCTCAGATCCTGTGCGTATAAATGGCATTATGACACAAATGCTGTGGTACATAATGTCTGTTGATAGCTGTACATGTGCAAAATGCTACTAGGACTAGTTAGTGGAGGATGTGAAGATATATAGCAGTTTTCCACACTTCGCACTCCCTCTCCCATGTGCTCCATGCAGCCTGTGGCCAATTTCACTGAACAGTTTCTCACAGCAAAGCTACATTTTTGCAGAAGTGTGTGAATTTAAAACACAGTCAGGCCATTCAAAATTTGTGAAAGAAAACTTTCACTTCACATGTTTTGTCCACCTCTGTTTGTAACAATTGCTTAGTTCTTTATTCCTTCACCACAAAGCTTTTGCAGGAAATGCTCTCATCAAGTCAGAGGGCCCTTACCCTTCTGCTGACGGAGGTGTGTTGAGAACACTTAAAGCATTAATGGCACAGCTGATTGGAAATGCCTCACAGTTAGCAACAAATGTTCGTTGTTAATCCCTGTTGGACCATTATGCTGCTGGTATTGCCAATAATAAGGCCTGCAGGGTGCTGGAAGTTGAGTTGGGCGTTAAACTCTCCTTGGATTCCTCTCTCTCTCTCTTTTTTTTTTTTTTTTAATTTCTAGGGGACTCTGCAGTTTTTGAGGGATTACATGAGAGAAGTTGTTACTTTTGTGTACTTTCTGTTACCAAATATTTACCAGATTGAAATCAAGGACCAGAGCGTAGGACACAGATGCCAGCGCCATGGAAATGATCCTTCAAATTAATGGATAAATTAATGATGTTTGGTTATTTTAATATTTTGTAATTAAAATATATAATGTAATGGGCCCTTCATATTTCATTACTTTCTAGTTCTGAACAACATAGATGCAGATACAATGTGTGTTTGTCAGTTTTCAGAGAGAAGATAAAGGTATACTTCCCAAATTCCCCCCCGCCTGGGACTCAAGTCACTCTCAGTTTATTGCCACAATTCACCCATCCTTTGGCCACCTACAGAATTGTGCATTGAGAGTCATGGTAGGGACTTGCAAATGGATCTGTTTGGGAGTGTGCTGGATGAATGTGGAGGAGGGAGTTGCTGTGGGGGGTTTTGGATTGTGAATGTGGGATGATGGTCTGGTGGTGGTAGGAGCTGAGGGTCTGTGTGAGGGGTATAAGGAGCTTCTCTCACACATCAACCCCAATCACAGCAGTATGTAATGTAATGAAACTCTTAACAGTTTTATTTCTTGTTTGTGTATATCAAACTAAAGTTGTATTTAGCTACCAACCTATCTTTCGAAAAATTTTCTATAGTCCTTATCACTGTAGTATCCTAAGTGTTTATTTCACCAGTCACACATGTTGCAGATGCTGAAATTTCTATTTATCCATCAGTTAAGGGGGAAAAGAGATGATAAAATCTTTCGTAGTCAAGTGCTACATTATTTCATTTTAAGGAGAAGAATTGGTAACCCATAATTTTGTTCTTCTGGGTTGTGAAGCTGTTGACCTGCTCAGCAGTATTTGGTGTTTTGATCCTTGTTCTCATCAGTTAGGAGGGAAAAGCTGCAATTTCTGAGAGTGTGCTGATAACCTGAGCAGTCACGTGACTGACTTGCCAATCAAAAATACATTTCTTGGTCAGTTTTATAATGTACAAGTAACTTTTATTTCTTAAGTCCATGCAAATAATTTATCAGCCTTTATCTAGAGCAGACCTGAGAAACAAATGATCCTGAAAGTTATCAAAGCTTCACATGGAAAAGGTACAATAGATCAAGATGGTAGCTCTTCCAGCTGACAAAGCATTATTCCTATATTTTATTGGAGCATCTTTTCTGAACCGAAGATTGTGGTAGTGTTTTTGGTCTTTATTTTGTGACTATATCCCTTTAACTGAATCCCCAAGCAGTTGGTATACAACTAAGTTTTTCACTCTTCTTTTTTTCCCCCCATCTCATTTTAGGTTTCAGTTTTTAGTCAAATGATGTCCCTTGCTTTGAAAACATGAAATATTGTGTAAACCCTAAGTAATCAGCTGAATTATTGTAGTGAAATTAAACTCGCATGTTTAAGAAGCACAAATCCATCTTCAGACTGGGAAATTTTCTTCTGTGGACATTTGTTATGTTGTGTACAAATACGTATTGGGCCTAGTTCTGCATTCTTTATGTACACAAAATTTACCCTGAAACCAGTTGAGTTTGGGGGCACATGGACTGCAGAATCATGCTCACTGGGCTAGTCTTCTCTTTTATTTCATGGCTGGTCAATGGTAGTTTGGGGTCTGAACCTGAGCAAGATACTCAGGTTCATTCCCTCTGTTTGGATTCTTGCATTTACTGTAAAACAAATTAAGCAGTAGAAGAGTGGGGAAAAATATGTCCAGTCTAATTAGAAACATCTCTAGTGATGGGGTATCAATCACTCCCCATGGCAGACTATACCACAATATAACAAACTTCACCTGTTAGGAAATCTTATCTGATGTGGAAGGAAACAAGTCCCTCAATAGATAAGCGTGAACACATAAGTAGATGGTTAGCAGTGGAATTATTGGAGGAAAACTCCCCAATTTAATGGTGTCTTCACACATTTATGTGTGAGTTATGTTCAAGAAACTGATTCTGGGACACCTGCATATGTCCTATGTGCATTGGTATGGAACTGGATCCTAGACTGAGAATATAGAATTTGTACAGGGGGTTTGGTGACCTTGAGATTTCTAAATTTTTCCACTGTTTTTCAGTAATGAAGATACTCCAGTTTATTGTTCTGATCTTTCTTGAAGGAAAACAGGTTTCTCAAGCAGTGCAATTTTGGGGAGAACAAATAAAATCTTGCAACTAAAAAGCCAATGGGCTCAAAATTATTCAATGATCACTTTCTATTGCAGTGAAATTGTACCATGAATACCTTGCCAACTGTAATGTTCTACATTAGGTTATTGTAACCCAGAGGATGCTTTCAAGTTTAATTATGATCATTGTATTTTTGTTTCCTTTGCCAGCTGGTGATGGAATTCTGTGGTGCTGGCTCTGTCACCGATCTGATCAAGAACACAAAAGGGAACACTTTGAAGGAGGAGTGGATTGCGTACATCTGCAGGGAGATTTTAAGGGTACGTACCCAAAGTGAGCTACTGTAGTTCTGTATTTCATTCACCAAAAGCAATGTTGAGGATTGGGCTTTTTGCATTTAGAAGAGGTAAAGCTTGTTAGTTGGCCCTTCAGGCTGTATGGCTAACATACAGGCATAGGATAATGCTTCTTAGGTGCCTGTAGGTTTGAATGATTCATGGGCTTGTCTGATGCATAATAAATAAGTGCCAGTTAAATAAGTGCCCCCTGGCTCTGTGACTTTCCTGATTTTTAACTGTTTCTTCTTTCAACAAAAGCTTAATTCCCTTTAATACTAAATAGGTGCAAACATTTATTTAAACTAGAATCATATTTTCAGTTAACAGAAAGGTGAGGATTCATACAGTGTGCAGCAGGAATCTGTGTAACAAAAAGGCACTTAATTTTTATTTTTTTAATTTGCCTGGCATCACTGGCTTAAGTAAGGAATGAGGGAACTGTCATATCTACAAGATAAGGGTCTGATAGGAATGGCTTTCATGAGGCAGTGCCATTGCTCCATAGCAGTGAGTTGGTGCCTTCTGAAAATGATGTATTTTCCATGATGACCAAGTTATTCAGGAAGGCCATCTGCATGATCATAATAGTCCCTTCTGACCTTAAAAGCTATGAATGTATGAAAGAAGTTCTGTTTTAAGTCAATCATGTAGATGGTGTGTGGACCCTGTAAATGATAGATTTCAAGAAACAACTGTCATTTGAATGCATGCCAGAAAAAACAAAGAGGAAGTGAGTGCTCAAAAACGCTAACGGACTGTGGGTATAAAGTGCTCAGAAAGTTCCAGTTGCTGTCCACTGTGACAGAGAACTTGTTTATTTACAGCAATTGCCACCTTTCGCAGCACCACCAGCAATTTGATGTGCAAAATAAGTCCTATAGCTAATCAGCTGTTGTTGTGACATTTCCTTTCGTCTCAGGAAACCACAGTTGCACAGGCTTAGCTTAAATGTATGACCTGGCATGCCTGGCATTGGTAAAATAGCCCTGCCAGTAAGTCAGAACTAGCTACTGGATCATGATACAGTGGGTGTCAAGGCTCAGCGTTTGACCATGCAATAAGTAGTTGGTAAGGCACATCTTTAGGACACCTGCTTGCATTCATGCAGTGTGTCACCAGCACTTCATGCAGGTCATCTGCTTCTTTACTGGGTCTTCCATGGCTCAGCTCTCTGACCAAGTCACTTAAAGTTCAAACTGTTTCTGGGCTAATTGAAACATTCAAATGAAAATCCAAAAAAATTTGAATAATTTTTCTGCCCCCTTGCTCTACTGAAGTTTCCTGCTTCCACTTACAAACATATCTCATGGCTCCCTCCCACGGGAGCCTACTTCGTTCCCTGTGGGTCTTTTTCCATCTGTAGTACCTAACTCAGCCTCCCCTCCCCTCCACCTTCAAGGAATTTTCTCTGCTTCCTGTCAACTTATCTCCAGATGAGAGTCCTGCCTCCTCTGCAGCCTCACGCTGCATCTTCCTCCTTTTGGGGGGGGGCTTCTGCTGCAAGGAGCAGTTCTGTCCCTTTGGCTTTCCTCACTCTGCCTACCCCAGGCCTTTCCCTGAGAGAGAGAACTTCCTATCTCCAGGCTCTTCTCTCAACAGAGCTCAGCTCTTAAGTAGTCCTCTGCAGGTGGAGTTAGTCTCCATTATACCCAGCTGGGATCACTAAATTGCTTCTGTGTGGACAGGTATGGAGCAAGGCTGAGAGGTAATTTCTAGGTAGCGGGCCAGGCTGAGTATGGCTTGCATTGAATGGGCAGCCAGCCTGTGACAATAATGTTCTGTGTTACTGTAGAGTTGAAGGGAGTCATGGTATGATCTGTGGCTGAAGGGATTTGTGAAAAAGGGAATAAAAGAATCTGAGTCAAGCCCTGTGAATAGTGTAGTGGCTAGCACCTCTGCTTAATATGCAGAAGGTCCTGGGTTCAAGCCCCAGGGGGTTGGACTCAATGATCTCACGAGGTCCCTTCCAACCCTATGATTGGATTGATTGATTTTTCTCCCCTCTTGTTGTGTATCTATATTTAAGAAGGCAAGAAGAAACAGTTGGAGGTACAGATCAAGGCTCTTCTGGGCCTGGGACTGGCCACTCTTGTCATTCCCCCCCTCCACCGCCATGGCACTCAGGCACACTGGGGTCCATGCTAGCAGAGCAGGCAACTGTTTGGCTTGTTACATATTAATACACTGTACAGAAACCAAAACTTTTGTCCATATACAATACATTTGTTTTTAAAGATTTCCAGGTATATTTTTAAAGATACAAGTACATATTTATGTAGCATCTGTCAAGTTTAGTATCCTGGTACCTTTCAAATAATCATTTTCTAGTGAAAAATCAGCATGGTGTCTTGCTAGTCAAACAAATTTTCTAGTCTGCCAAGGTGGCAGTCATTCTTCAATGAAGGGATACGGCTAATGGTAGTCTTTATAGTTTGTTAGTTAATTAGCAATCAAAATAATTCCAGTCCTATAGAAGTAAGTTATTCATGGGTCACGGAAATGCATTTTAAATAAATTCATTCTGATCCCGGCTAATAAAGAAGTGGCATATAGAAACACATGATCATATACTGGCAAAACTATATAACATTGCAAGTCATTAATGGTGCTTATCTTGGTGCTATAATCTATGAGTGCTCATAAACATTATTTCAGATTGAAGGCATGATATGATTTTGGGCTTGATCCTACATAACTGAATGGAACCGTTGCCCCTGCCTTGGATGCAAGCAGGCTCAAAGAATTCAAGGCTAAAACTAGAAAAATTCAGTGATGAATCGAAGTACAAGAAGGTGTCTAGATCTCTACAGAAATTCTCTGTAGCAGTCCTGAAATAATAAACACAAACTGATTAATAGCTGCCAGTAGTGATAATGGAAGTTATTTTCTTTTAAAAATATGAATATTTAATATAAAATGAAAACCAATACAAAATTAGCATTTAAAGTAATCCATGTTGTGCCAGACCAACAATATAGGTGGCTATTACTTTTAAACCCTGAAATAGTAAACACATGAAATAAAAATGCAGGTTGCACAAAGAAATTAATGAACTAATAAAAAGGCCCAATGGAAAGCTAATTTACTGCTAGCCTGCAAAAGAGGCTTTTAATTTGAGCTATATCCCTGTTAAGGATATGTGCAGCTTCTAGTATTTGTATTTTTAATAGAAGTTTGTAATGCATGAGAGTACTATTTATGGGGCCAATATAACATGAGATCTGGTATTTCAGTTCTTGGTTAATAGAAATAGACCAGATTTTCAGTTTCAGCCACTCAAATGGATTCCAAAGGTGAAAAAAGCACACTGAAAAACATTAAAACATTACTCTAGATACTGAGGTGTTTGGGTTAATATTAGGTCCTGAAGAAACTGAATGATCTGTCCTAAATCCTTGTAGAGTTTATAGTTCTTTTTACTCACCATGTAAAGCTCCAACTGCAGTGTATGCAGTTAATAAGTGGGTCCTTCTACTTTTACCATCCCAGTGCAGAATACAGACTATTATTTGTACACTTGACAATGTGTTTTGAGGGGATTTAATTCAATCATGAATCTCCTATTTTGGGGAGATAATTAGTGTGCTGGTGTGACAAGGGGGAAAAGGAGTAAAATAATATTCTCTGGATTTGGGTTCTTCTTACATTACTTGTCTACTGAATTTTCTAGGGTTTGAGTCACCTACACCAGCATAAAGTAATTCATCGAGACATCAAGGGACAGAATGTGTTGCTGACAGAAAATGCGGAAGTTAAACTGGGTAAGAATGGCATAGAATGTGTGGAAAATATAAGGAGAGCATGGGATGAAGTTGTATGGGAAGATTGAATGAAACTGATGGAGAATGAGTAGTTGACTTCCCTTCTTTGAGAAAGGGGAACAAGGAGGTATCTTCTGTACTTATTGTTCTGTACTGGACTCATTAAAATTGATTTGACTAAATATCATCCACTAAATTGTCAGATAATGGCTAATATCTAAATGTAAAAAAAATTTCATATGCATTGACATTTGTTCCACTATCACATTTGGACATGGTAATTGGGTAGTTGTGTATCTATATGTGGATTTAGACATTCATGATGATCTTTGCATATTGACCCCAACACTGCAAGTTGAAGATTTGCCAATGTGTGTTTCTTCTACCCTGGTCCTATTAAACTCCCTACAGATTTAAACTGAGAGGATTCTGTCTCAGCTGCATGTCGGTGTCTTGAACAATTAATCTTGTGTAGTCTCATTCTTTCATCATTGCATTGTGGTGGTCTTGTTGATGCCATGATCAACACACTTGAGAGAATATTGATCAGGATTGTTCTGCATTCTGTTTCAAGTGTCACCGGTGCCATCACCACCATTCTTTCTTCCATGTCCCACCACACATCACTGAAGAATAAAATATAGGAGGTTGTGTACAGTTAGTCACAGAGGGCTCGAAGCTCAGCTGTCCATCACCAGCATGTTAAACTGCTGGAGGGCAACAGGAACATATGCGCCTGAGGTAGGCTATCTCAAGGATCTTATGCAAATAGAAAATCAGGTATAGTGGAGCCTTGTCCAGTCATGTTTCTTCTTTTTCTTTATACCAGAAAGTGTGGTTCAGTTTTAGGACACAGCACAGCTGGCTTATACAGCTTTATACTGGCTGAAGTTCCCCCTGGAAGGGGAAATTTTCTGATAAATTTAAGGTTCTTGGTGCAAAGAGAACTCGGTGAACTAGAGAAACCGGCCTAGAGTATCTTTCCATGGACAAGAAAGTTCTTACCTTTTACTTTATTTTGCAGCTCCAGGCTTAACATTTCCCTATGATCTTTTTTCCTTAGTCTTTAGCTCCCAATATCCATTGTATTTATGTGATTTACAGGAAGAGTGTTTCCAGAAAATGGGGCTTTAAAAACCATATGACTTTCCTTGACACACATGGAATAGGACAGAACAAAGGCTGTGGCTTGTTACTGTTCCTATTTTTCTTCTCCATAAAGTACATGTGTTTCTTACTAAACTCTAGGAATATGAAGCAGGTGCATTGTTCTCAACAATACAGAGAGATCAGCTGGCCGGATCCATCCCTGCTAGGATTCTACTGAAATCAGGAGTTCAGTCAGGGGTGCTTTGACCTAGTATGTCTCTTTTATGAAGATAGAGAATAGCCAGTCTGTATGAACTTAACATGACTTATTATTTTCTTTATTTGCAGCTGAGAAATATTGTTTTGCCTTTGCCTTACTTAGGATCATATGTGTCTCTTTTTTCTTTTTCTTTTTTTTAAACACAGTGGATTTTGGTGTCAGTGCTCAGCTCGACAGAACAGTGGGTAGAAGAAACACCTTCATTGGCACTCCTTATTGGATGGCCCCTGAGGTCATTGCCTGTGATGAAAATCCTGATGCCACTTATGACTTCAAGGTACCTAAATAAGTATCTTTCTGTCTATGACCCAGGCCTCCTGTGATAACCACCTGAATATGCAAAGATCAGGGCAAGCTGCAAAAAGGAGAGCAGATTCTCCCAGTACTGGTGGGTTACCTGGAGATAAACCCCCCCAACCAGTCACAAACAATGCTTCTGATCCTCCCGCAATGGATATCAAGAAGCCACCATATAGTATAGCCAGGTCCCTTTACTGTATTCCAGTCACTGGTCCCTAGTACAGCCACTAGGTCTGTTAAAGAAATAGGTTCTTCTGACCCCAGGGGGTCAGCCACATCACACAGAACAATATAGGCTTGAATCTTACCCAAAATAACACGCTGCCAACCAATCCTTTAGTAACTACAACTAAAGGTTTAATATAAAAAGAAAAGAAACAAAATGAGAGATGTTATAGGGTCAAAGTGAATTACATACATACAAATGATTTAGAGTCCAAAGAAGATAAGTCCTTGTTTCACAGCTTCAGTTGTTAGTAATCCGGTTTATAGGAATAGAGACCAGATAATCCAAGTGTAGAGTTTGTTGTAATTCTCCCCCATGAGAATTAGCAGGGCAGTTTCCAGGCCAGTGTTGGCTGGGATCTCATGCTGCGGCCCAAACTTTGCCTGAGAAGCTTGGACAGATGTGAGACGAAGGAATTTGGTTACCAGTGTCCTTTTATAGTTGCAGCTAGCAAGGTGGGCATTCACAGGTCAATTCTTAAAGTGGGCTTTGATGACAGTTCCCAGGTACTTTCTTAAGTGGAGCATAGCAATACATATTGTCCTTTGAAGGAAAACCTTCACCTCCTGGGCACCCCAGGTAATTAAGTGCATTAGTGCCATTAACAGACAGTTTACATTGGTGCATCAAAGGTCCCTTTAGATGTTAATGTTCCCTCTTGACCCCTTCCAATAGAACAATGGTAACAGATAGAGAAGCACTTCATTCACCTTGCTAACCTCTAACGGGATACATGTAAATATCATCAAGAAACCACTAAGGATACAAGTGCATATCAAAGCCCTAGCCTACTCATACATTGCATTTCCGTATAATATGTCTTCAAAGGTTAGACTTAGGTCATGTATTTTACAAAGATGGCTTGGTCTTTTCAGGCCTAGCATGACACTGTTAATTTACTTGTTGCTACAAATGTAATATTTATGATGTCTATTCATTAAGGTGTCTAAGTTAGTCAAGGGATTAAAACCAGTAAGACAGAAAAAATGTATCTCAGATTAGTTCTTTGAATCAGCATTGTCACCATTTCAATTTACAATTCCAGTCAGAAACATATGAATAGGACATTTGAACTGATCTTAAATGTTTTGTTCCAGCCATAAACATTATTAAAATTCAGGATTTTGGCAAAAGCTGTTGGCAGCTTTTAAAAATTGTAAGTGCACATAAACATCCTTTCCTGCATTACAATAATCAAGATTCCAAGATGTCGATCTGTTGTTAATGCGAATCTTTGTTGTGCTGTTTTAAACACTGAAGATTATAGTGAAAGATCTTCCTCAGTGCTGAGTGGGGCATTACAGGCTTCCTTTGAGTGACTGTGATGTGCTCTTAGGTGCAGTGTATTGAAATACTATCCTGTCAGGAAGAGTGGAAATAATATCTTCAAATCTGTATGGCTGGATAGCATTCACACTGATGTCTTATGGTTGTCTCATGTTCAGAAATTCGTGGGCCATCCAAGTTTTCACTGATCTGTTTTGTCTTGGTTCAGAGTCTCAATTTTATTTGAGGCCTGATGGCAATGCAATATCATGTCATTGTCTGCAGTGTTGTCACTGCCCAAGATCCTGCCTCAAATTAATGGCAGTAGCAGGAAAAGAAGCCAAGAATCATGACTCCAAGTTCAAACTAAAAATAGTGAGGTCTGGTGGTCAGGTTGCTTTGGGACTCCTGTACTCTCTTCCTGATGCTGCCTCACTTTAACTGTAGGGCTAATCACTCTGGCCCAGGTCTCCAAAAGTGTCACCTGATTCTGGGTATCTCATTTTTGAATGTCTAGTCTGAGGCGTTCAGACCCTGATTTTCAGAAGTGCTGAGCATCTGTCACTTCAGTGCTTACTCAGCCCCTCTGTAAATCACTCCCTGGATGTCTCAAGCTAGGCTTCCCAAATGAATAAGCAGTTTTGAAAAAAGAAACTTAAAACATTTCTGTGCCTCAGTTTTCACAGTGCACATCATATTATGGCCTTGTGAGAAATCATATCTGCAAAGCACTTTAAGACTAGGGCCTATAGAAGACTAGCTCCTTATTAGTTCTATAACATTATGGTGTGACGATGCAAACATTCCACCATTGTGACACCACATCACAACCTTGTTTCATGATTACTTTTTCCACAGTGCCAGTAAAATATATATGATACAGGGCCTAAAAATAAACAAACAAACAAAAAAAGTCTTGTATACTTAATCTATTAAAATATATTAGTGAGAAGTGATTGTTTTCTTGAGAGCAGCTGTCCAGCTCCAGAATTCATCCCATGGGTTATTTAAATTGTTAAGGAGATGCACATCTATGAATAGTTTAATCTGCAATTATCTAATACTCTTCAGTTAACCACTATTATGTCCATTTGTTTAAGACAACTGGATAGTCTGTTTTGTAGTAGAGATCATTTAGAGAACACGATTTCTTTGCTTTTTTTATATGCAAACTGTACTAGCTACTATATGGTGTATATCAACCTCAAGCATTTTAGTTTAGGTTACAACTCTTTATGGGCAGTCGTAGTGCAGCTTTATTTAATACATGTAGTGTTCATCAACTCATTGCCAGATACCAAACTGGGTTTAACCTATTAGCAGACTCTGCAGTCTTGTTACTGGTCCTCCTTTGTGCGTGTGTACATATGTATTCTGCATGAGTCTGCTCCTAAGATATGAACTAAAAATGTCATAGACTGTTGGTAGGCATGTCTGTACTGATAGTGGCAAATTTGCCACCACAGTGTGCTCTTCTGGGTTCAATTGAGCAGGCTGTCAAGATGCTCTTAATCAACCTCCACCTCAATGCTGTAACTCCAGCCCCATAACTGGCGTAGCACTAAGTCGACCGGACAGCATTTCCAGTTGCCTTAGCACAGTGTGTACAGGGAGGTGAGTTGGGGTTAGTAAGGCAACAGTAGATACCTAAGGTATTTTATGTACCTTGTGTATCTTCCGTCAACTGCTACTGAAAAGTGCAGCAGGTGTAGACTAGGGCTGTAATGCTACTCGGGGAACCAAGGAGCTTTCCTTAGCCAGCCCATGGGAGCAGTGGTGAGTTTGTGCCCATCTGGTAGCTGCTTTTTGCATGTCTCATGATAAGAAGCTGATTTTCCAGGGTATGACTGCAGAATGGCCTGGCTTTTGGCACATGGAAATGTAAATTATACTTCCCTGTGTCCCATGGGGCATTCATTTCACAAGAGGGCAGGTGGTGCTGCCACCACCCTTTCATAGACATTTCCACTCTGAGAGCAGCTTTGCTTTTTAGCCAGCACTTCAAAGGAATGCCCTGAAGCGACTGCAGGGAGGGTGTGTTAAAAATGGCATTTCCCCTGGTTTCACTGGCAATATCCATTCCAGCAAGGACAGTTCCTCCTCCTAATCCTCACCAAGAAGACTTTCTGGCTCAGATGCATTGTTCCGGGGTTTTGATCCTTAGGATAGTACGCCTTAGTGGGTCAACTGCCTTTCCAGTTGTTCCTCTTGAGATGCTTTCTTGTAGTAACAGATTCCTTGTTAAGTGCATATTCTAAATACAATCTGCAAAGATTTACAGCCCCTAAAGGAGTCAGTAACTGGAAAGAGCACTTGAAATTCTTCAATATTGTTAAAAATGCTGGCTTTGTATCTTCATAGCCAGCATTTTTTCCTCAGAAGTCGGACACTTTCCCCCTTTCAAAATAGCTACAATACTTAATATGCAGTAGAATGGTGAGTAGGAGCTGGGATCCAAATTCCTTATTGTCTTTGAGGATCAAACATTGTTAGCAGACTAGATGGTTTTTCGCTCAAGCTGGCATTGACTGACTGTGGATATAAAACAAAAGGCTGATTGCTGCAAACTGTGGGGTGATTTCAGAGTTTACTGTAATCAGGAGGCCACTGGATCTTGCTCTAGTCTCGGGTTCACCTCACTATAGCTGATGCTCTAGCTTTGAAGTGGAGAGAAAAATGCAAATGACAATTTTTAAAAAGGATGCAAATCAGATCCTGTCAGATTTGGTCAAACAGCTTGAGATAATAAATATAAAAGACTGGAATTAGTGGGAATAAAGAGAAACCTCCACAGACTTAATCCTTTGAGGGGGAGGGAGGAAACTGCTTCTGATCTCACTGTTTTCTTAGGCAACTGTGTAATGTACAGAAAGAAGAATGCAGCAAACACCTCACAAAAATAAACCACATAACAAAAAGTGAATACAAAAGCCACATTGTTGAGGTTTGTTTATTTTTTCCTAGAGGTTTCTACTGTTTTGTTGACAGAAGTCTTGTCAATATGCTTAGAATCACAGGAAACAGAGATTGCATCCCTAAGATAAGGATATGGCAAATGTATTAGTGTTCTTTGTCTTTGAAGGTGGAGTGCAAAACTTCTCTAATTTAAAAAAATAAAATAAAATTCCAAATCAGTATTATTTTTTTTTTTTGCTGTATTTTTCTCTTCCCTGTCAGACCAACAGATGTGATAATCCCTTTGTATATGGCTCTAGATAAATCACCTGATATATTGTTTTGTAATCTTGGACACCTCAAGATACCAGAAAGCTTACTGAGAAATTGGAAGAAATTCAAAGACGAGCAATGATAATGATGATAGGGTTTTAGGGGTTGGCACGTGGACAGGGACAGAGATAATCAGCATGCACCATATAGCTTGGGTGAACAATTACGAAGGAGGTCTTGACAGTCCATGTGGTATGGAAAGGTGTACAGGCTAACACTGAAGAGGGAGTTTTTACAGCAGTACCAGGACTTTCAGCTAAGAGAACTAGAATGAACTTCTGTAAGAGGAAAATTTTAGGCCAGGTGTGGCCAAACTGTGGCTCGGGAGCTACATGTAGCTCTTGAATGAAAAAGTATGGCTCACGGAAGAACATCAGCAAATCAATTTAATAGGTAAAAGTATATGGCTATATGCCTCAGTGCAGCTCTTGAAGGTTTAATAATCAACTTGTGTGGCTCCTGAGTTCCATAAATTTGGCCATCCCTGTTTTACGCTGAATAGCAGGAGAAATAAAATGAGTAGACATCAGAATAGTTTCCCCAGGGAGGTGGCAGTGACCCGTCAATCATGACACTTAAAGTGGGCTAGCAAAACTCTAAGAATATCTCAGCAGGTCTGGTGGTTGGAGTGTACAACAAGGAGCCTTTGACTCTTTAGTTCTAATCCTGGGATTCCTTCCAATCGGTAGCTTAAATTCTCATGGTCTAAATTCTACCCTGATGTAACTGCATGAAGCAGTTCCAAAGGGGTAGTCGTGTTAGTCTAGTTCAGCAAAACAAACAAGGAGTCCTGTGGCACTTTTAAAGACTAATAGATTTATTTATCATATGAGCTTTCATGGAAGAAAATCTCCCATCATCAAAGCATCTGACCAAGTGGGATTTTCTTCCACAAAAGCTGATAGGATAAATAAATTTGTTAGTCTTCATAAGTGCCACAGGACTCCTTGTTTGTTTTTCCATGAAACAGGTGGAGTTTCAATAGGGTTAAATTTGAATCCGATATATTCTTCCCATCTGGGGATAACATTATAGTGCTTACTTTGATTCACTCTCCTTCCTCCCACCCCCACTCCCAGCACAAAGGGATGCAAGTACCACTTTCCTATGCCAGTAGAGGCAAGTGTTCCCAAAGGGGTCATGAAGGCCAGGACAGTTCAATGTTACATCCAGGCTTTATAAGAATCCTACTGGTACAGGTTGCCAGGACTTGTGCTGAATCAGTCTTCCTTTGTGGACCTCTCACAGGCCAGCGCTGCCTACTCTGGGAATGTAGAGGTTGCCTGTTGGTGCCTTGGTAGACAAGTAATTGCAGCTACCTTGCTTTGCCCCAGCTGTTCTCTGACAGACTCTGGCACTGGAGCTGAATGAAGTCCAGTGTTCACAAGGTGCAGTACAGATAGAGTTAAATAAGTATTATTGCTAACTGTATACTGCAAAACAAAGAAGGAGTCCAAGTGCCACAGGACTCCTTGTTTATTTTGCTGAGCTAGACTAACACAGCTACCTCTTTGGAACCTGTATACTGCAAGATCCGTTCTGCCCTGGCTCCTGGGCAAGGACTAGATGATTTAATAAGTCTCTAACCTGTGTGTCTCTAATACCTACCATGGGATGAAGACATCTGTTCTTGTGCCTGATTTGTCAGCTCTTGCGGAGAAAACGCTGAATCCTCAACTCTGAAACTCAGGTCGTGGCATGTGATGAAAGACAAAATTTCACTATTAGTCAGTGGGTCTCTGGGAGTCGGACTGGGTCTTACACAAGTTCAGAAATTAGGCGTTGTATTGCCCTCTCTAACACAGTTGCAATTTCCCTTGCTGCTGCTTATTAATAAAAATTCAGTCACTCCCAATTGTGCCAGGGGCTTTCCAAACACACAGGACGATGCACTGCCTTCCCCAAAGAGTTTGCCCTACAAAAAGCCGGAGAGAGGGCAGACAAAATGCATGCCTCATTAGATACAACATTAATTTTATTTATATTGTGAAAACAGGCTTTCAGGAAGTTTGGCTTTGGTTCTGAAGGGGGCACTTTGGTTCAAATTGAGAAGAGGGGAGGTGGGGAAGAATTTCTGGAATGTGACAAGGAACTGGGTAAATAGACAGCAAAACTGAAGGGGAGATAGAGATAGAGGAAGGAGAAAGCATACTGGAAAAGGAATCATGATTTCTGGGGAAAATTTTACCCTTGCATGGCAGGGCAGAATCAGGCCTGTTGTGTTTTAAAACATAACTTCATGATTTTTTCAGTCTATCTGTATAAGGAGACACCAACATGTAAGACTACCCCAATAGGCAGCATCTTTCCTTAAAAGACCACTTCAAAGTATGTCCCCCAAAGTTTCCAGTAAAAAAAAAATAGCCTGAGGAAGACCTACTTCTGTCGGGTAAGCAATTTGTGTTGACCCCTCATTAACAGCAGGTTCTGCTGTAATATGTTACTGATCCTTGATATTCAACAGCTTTTAGTTGGTTGTGGTTCAAAGGAGTTGTTTGATGCACTGTTAACATCGAATTGACCGTGACTTTTATCCTGATACCTCACTGCAAGGAAATTAAAGAAGGTATGAAGTTACAGCTTGTCTCAAGAGGGCTGGCAGAAGTGGGCAAGATATGTTGCTCTTTCATGGGAGGGGAGGAAGAAAGGTAAATCGTGCCTGACCAACCTCATCACCTTCTATGATGAGATGACTGGATTTGTGGATGCAGGAAGAGCTGTTGTTGTGATATACCTCGACTTTAGCAAGGCTTTTGATATGGTTTCCCACAGCATTCTCGTCAGCAAGTTAAGAAAGTATGGGTTGGATGTGTGGACTGTAAGGTGGATAGAGAACTGGCTAGATCAACAGTTTCAGCGTGTAGGAATCAATGGCTCCATGTCTAGATGGCAACCAGTAACGAGTGGTGTGCCCCAGGGGTCAGTCCTGAGGCCAGTTCTGTTCAACATTTTCATGAATGATCTGGATGATGGGATTTATTGCCCACTCAGTAAGTTTGCAGATGACACCAAGCTGGGAGGAACGGTAGACACACTGGAGGGCAGGGAGAAGATTCAGGAAGACCTTGACAAATTGGAGCAGTGGGCCAATAGAAATCTCATGAGGTTCAACAAGGACAAGTGCAAAGTCCTTCACTTGGGACAGAAAAACCCCATGCACTGGTACAGGCTAGGAAGCAATCAGCTAAGTAGCAGCACCATAGAGAAGGACCTAGGGGTCCTGGTGGATGGGAGGCTGGATATGAGTCAGCATTGTGCTCTCGCTGTCAAAAAGGCCAATGGCATACTGGGCTGCATCAGATGAAGCGTTGCCAGCAGATCAAGAGATATGATCATTCCCCTCTATTCGGCACTGGTGAGGCTGGATCTGGAATACTGTGTGCAGTTTTGACTCCCCACTACAAAAAGGACGTGGACAAATTAGAAAGCGCCCAGCGGAGGGCAACAAAAATGATCAAGGGGCTGGAGCACAAGCCCAGTGAAGAAAGAGTGAAGGAACAAGCCTTATTTAGCCTTCAGAAGAGAAGACTGAGGGCGGATTTGATAGCAACCTTCAACTACCTGAAGGGATGCTCCAAGGAGGATGGAGCTCAGCTATTCTCAGTAGTAACAGAGGATAGAACAAGGAGCAATGGTTTCAAGTTGCAGCTGGGGGGGTCGAGGCTGGATATTAGGAAAAGCTTTCTTACTAGGAGGGTGGTGAAGCATTGGAATGGGTTACCTAGGGTGGTGGTGGGATCTCCGTCTTTGGAGATGTTTACGGCCCAGCTGGATAAAACTCTGGCTGGAATAATTTAGTGGGAGTGGTCCTGCTTTTTTTGGCAGGGGGTTGGACTAGATGACCTCATGAGGTCCCTTCCAATCCTATGGTTCTATGATTCTATGACTGCATCTATGACTTTCCTAAGGACATGTGGGATAAATGGCTTTTCTATCAGTGAAGTCAGGAACTCCCCTTAGTGGACAACCGTGGAAAACCTGGTATGCAGAAAGGCCCCAGGAGGTAAAGCTGTTGCCAGTAGATGTCTCCTGGAATAGATGACTGTCTATGAAAGCTGAGTTTTGTTCTTAGGCTCCACAGCAGAGCGGGGGAATCATCTAGGGGAAAGCTCCTCAACTTTGCTTTAGTGGAATATCTTTATGGTGCCAACTGGTTGTTGACCAACCTCAGAGATGTCTGAAGCTCTACTTCAAATTAAGGGACTGAAATTAGACTGGGTTTTGTTTTTAATGCATTCAGTACTCGGTTATTAATCATTATAGAGCTCTACCTACACTGCATCTAGAATAACAAATTACTCTAACTTCTGCCAAAAGTAAGTTGTATCGCGACCACTAAGGAAGCTTATCATTTTCTTTTTGTTTGTCACGCATATACATTATTTCTCTCCCATCTCCTCATAACTGAAGTATTTTCTCCTACGTGTAAGAACTAAAGTCTCTGTGAGATTCATTAATGGATCTAAAGGCCTAAACCCAACACATCAGTGACTTCTATGTGCTCTCTAGAATGGGCAGTGAGCACAGCCTACAAATGCTTCCTGGTGAATAGCCAAAAATACAAACATTGCCATTCAAAAATGCCATAATCCCAGGACAAGTGTTACAAGTGTTGTAGGAAATGAGTTTTCCAAAAATAAACTTCCCCATTGCTTTAGAAGTTTGGAGCATCAGTTGCAAAAACTGCTGTTGCTGAGAGGCTTGTGGACTGCGTAAGGTTTGGGAGCAGAGTACAAGGAAACAAGTCTGTTCCTCCTCCCACTGCAGAAGCATAGCTCTCCTGAGGCCTATTTAATTAACCATACATAGCTCAGTCTCCTTTTTCTTCATTATCTCAAGATGCTTCATATTTTTAAGTTCTAAGCAACCTCTCTATGAGCACTGAATCAAATCCATTTATAAAGCTTGTTTCAACTAGTGAGCTGACTGCTACCAGTTGGGCACACTGACTACTACCATGGGCTGTTTACGTCCTCAGAACAAGAGTACCGACTGAACCAGTCCCTTTCTGTTCCCAGTCTTGCTAGAAAGAATTATAGCATAGCCATGACATTCCAACTTCTTCCACTATGGTGATGCATGCTGTTAAATTAGTTGCCATATGGAGAGCTCAGAGGATTGATAGAAGAGCACGGAGTCTCTTTTCATCAGTTCACATCCAGCCCACATCAGCTATAATATGAATGGGTCCTTTGATAACCGTTTAGATTTCTGTGGGACACATTTTGGTGGCTCTCCATCCAGTACCTCGACTATTGGAGTGAGATTCTGACTCTAGTGAAGTGGGCTACTGTGATGAGCCACTGTGGTGTCTGTAGGTTAAGTGGAGAAATGGAGGGATACGTGGACATAAATCTGATCCCATTTCACACCTAGGAGAGGTCTCTCTCCTAGTGAGGGATGAGACACATCAGTGAGATAGTGTGGGGTTGCTTCTCTACATACACTCAGCCAAATTCAGAAATTTTAGCTCAGTGAGGGTCATCCTCCTTTCTGTATCTAGGCATGAAAGGAACCTCTCTTATGCAGGCACTGATGAACATGACGCCTCCAGTACCATGCAGGAATACTAATTGGATTGATTTTTCTTTTTTTGCTGCCCTTCCATTGGAAGAGTAAAGGGGTGACTTAGTAGAAGATTCATTGGCCTTGGCAGGACAGTTTCTGTGGGACATCTGTGAATAATCCTGGAATCAGGTGGACTGTCTGCAGGCCAGGGCTGGACCCAGTGCTGCTGCTTCTACAGGGGAAAGTAGACAAAACCTGAGTCCCCTAACAAAAAAACTGACAGATTTTCCTTCCCCATGGCTTTGCCAGAAATGGTAAGGAGCACAGTTTAGGCGGGAGGGCTGACCTACACTTAAGTTAGGGGTGAGGGGGTTTTTTGCTGTCTCATTAAAGCCCAGGTGTAGGTCCAAGTTTACATGAGGAGTGCTTTGCCAGTATACTTACATCAGTTTCATGCACCATCAAAGCATTCCCTAGTGTGAATACAGTTTGTACCAGCACCACTTCTGGTAGACCTTATTCTAGCTCTCGTTCCCCTAAACGAAACAAGCAACAATAGCAAAAGCATGGTTTTCCTTGTATAATTGTCTACATCAGGGTCTTTTTCCTAGCACAGTTATGTGAGTCAGAGATCGCACACTGAAAGACATAGTTATGCATGGTCATGTTAATAAGCTGTAGTGGTATAAAAACTACTGTAACCATGCCCACAGTAAAGGGATTTTGCTATTTTACTATATTAGTTTAGTCAGAGACAAAACTTCATAGTGTAAACAAATCCTGGGACTCGAGAGACTTTGGGTCCATATCTCGCTCTGCCAGACACTTCATGTGACTTTGGGTAAGTCACTTCTCCCTGCTACCTAAGTTTCCCCCTCTGTTGTATGAGGATGGCAATTCATTGCTGCATCATAAATAAGTGAATGAATAAGAGCATGATCTGGCCATCCATTCTGATTTAGTCTATACTCTGGCAAAAATTTCAGTGAGAATTTGACTCGAATAAAGACATCAGGATCTGGCCTTGTATTAAACAGAAAGCCTCCATCAATGGGACTTCCAATTTGAATCCTTGCACAAATATTAAAGATAACATTAAAATGTTTCAAATGTGTTGAAATAAAAGGGGAGAGGAGAGAGAGGGCACAGCAGCAATTGGCATGAAATGTGTGATATCTAGGCAACAGTTTTTCTGCTTATGGAGAAATGGATTCCCTACCAAGAGAGGTGAAAGTCCCATAGAGCATATTGAATCATATTGACTTCTTATTTACTCTCTCTGTGCATCTCAATTTGTAGAGTTCAGAGAGGTCTTGCATTTGCATGTGCTACTTTGCCTTGTTCTATTAAGGTTGCATGTGAGAGAGAGAGAGAGGGAGGCTGGGGGGGGGGGCGGTCATCACAGAGTTGCCCAGTGCTGCTGAAATATTAGGCGTTTGAGTCAATCTCTCAACAGATGCATGGCTTTATTATTGAAACATGATCACTCTGAATCATGGGGCTTCAGAGTTCTCCTATAACAATTGTTTTTCAGTCATTCAAAGAACCATGTCCCCACTGTGGAGGGGAGCCCTGTTTTGAAGTACTGACGGTGAGAAAAACATAAAAGAAAATCTTCTGAGCTGGGAGTTTGAAGACTGAGAGAATACAGAGCAGACTCTGAGTAATAAGATGGCCCAGAAATCTTTCCTGTGCAGTGCAGTGCAGTACAGTCAGTCCTTCCTCCAATGACTGCCAGTTATTACAAGGCTTTTCTACACTATATATGTCTCTGTATTTTGTTTTTCAGAGTGACTTATGGTCTTTGGGGATAACAGCCATAGAGATGGCAGAAGGTGCTCCTCGTAAGTAGACTCACTGCCTTGGATGAATTATTATGATTAAATTGCAACTCACTCTGGTTCATTAAGCATCAGCCATGCACACTGTTTTGCACAACAAAGTACCTACAAACAATGCCCCCACCCCAGGTCCCCAAGAAGATGAAAATTCTAAACCAGACTCTCAGATTTCAGAGGTGGCTGTGGGGATCCCAGAAGAGGGGGGTGAATGTTGAGAACTGAAACAGGAAGCTTTCTAGATGCTATGATAAGGCCACGTGGCACAGTGGATAAAGGTGAGAGTTGAGAGACCTGGGTCTTGTTCTCAACTCTGTCACTGACTTGCTGTGTGGCCTTGAGCAAGTGCTTCAATTTCTTCTAGTTAAAATGGAGATAAAAAGTAGTTGGACAAAAACTACTGTAAAAGTGCTTTGTATTATTTTAGTGGCCTTTATTGTTTCACAAATAACAATACAGCAGATCTAGCTGATGCACTCAGGTAGCTTTTAAGCCTGTTAAAATTCCTATCAGTTTTATGATAGGGCCTTGTTTTTATACAGTAACAAGAGCAGAGGGCCCAGATGCACATACTAGGGCTTTGAAGGACAGCACATACGTAAGTGTGTTTAAACACAAAGGTGCAGGGATACAGACTTGATAGCTAGTCCCTCATTCAGAACCATAACAACAGATACAGCCACCCCCAAAGCTTGGGGGAGTCTTCATCTTGATACAAGCTTTGCAGGTCCAGCCCATCTCTCAGATCATACCCTTTCTTGGGTGAGAAGGGCCTCTAATATAGTATTCATTCAGATCCCCCTGTGTAGTGGTATGTTGGAGTTCTTGTAACTTGAGAGCAAACCTGTCTCTAGACTCTCCACCTGCTTGGAGAAAACATGCTCTATGAAATGCTCAGTATCTGTTCTGCTTCCTGTCATACCTACTGCTTCTTCTTGTACCTTTTAGCTCTTTGTGACATGCATCCCATGAGAGCTCTGTTCCTCATCCCCCGGAATCCAGCCCCACGGCTGAAATCCAAGAAGTGGTGAGTCTCACCTTCAAACTGAAGTTCAAATGTCATAAAATGGTAGATTGTTAGTATTGTCAGCAGTAAAGAATCTCTGTACAGGTTTAAAGATCTGATTCTGTGCCCATTGAAGGCACTTTGGTTGGTGCAGGATAAGGAAAGATCACTTTGATCTGAGCTCGCCACACTATGTGGGGTGGGGTAACAACTTCTCTTTGAGCCAGAGAGCGAGAAACTCTCTAATGTTGCCATTTCACAGTAAAGAATTGGCTTTTCTGAAGTGGTTTATACAGCCAAAGCCACATAACACTTCACTTGGCTGCCATTTCTTTCCGAAGAGATTCCGTTTTCAAGTGGAAACATTTATTCATTCCAAGAAGGCATAGTTTATGTTGAAGGCTCAGGAATGTGAAGATTTGAACTGAGCTTGGGTCTTATTTTAAAATTTTGAAAGGGGAAAAAAATGCAATGGCATTTTGAAGAAAACCAGGACACACTAATAAAACACCCTTTAAAAAAAATTATCTATGAAGCCCAGCAGATGTTTTGTTACTGTGTGTTCAGTGCTGATGTAAGCAGGAGCCCTTAAAGAGAACTGGCCTTTGGTTTCCCCTGATTTCTCATCCCAGGTTCAGTAGTGGTTTAACTAGAAAAGGGAGAGTCCTGTCACTCAGTGATGTGTGGGTGAGAAAAAGGAGGGAGTGAGCTGCCACCTACCACTGAAAGCTTAGGGATACAGAGGGAGAGTGCTCCCACGTAGTTCTAGGGGTATGGATTTAGAGGAGGAAATGCTGTCTTGATGCTAGAATTTCTGCCTTTTATCCATTAGTGCAGGGACCACAGGAAAGAGGTTGTACAGTTAATGATAAGTTTTGAAGAAAAGTGCAGTTCAAGTGGCAGTGTTCCTAGGGTATGCCTGTGCTGTTGTGAGCAGTCACTGGAATTCCTGGATACATCTTAGTTTGAAATCAGCACTCAGAGAGGACCAAGCCCACTAAAACACACACCCACGGGCTCAGCAATAGTTTTGCCATCTTTGTCATTAGCTGATTGAATTATAGTACAATGACAATGCAAGGAGAAGTTCCAGAGGAGTAGCCAAGTTAGTCTAATTCAGCAAAATAAACAGAGTCCTGTGGCACTTTTAAAGACTAACAAATTTATTTATCACATGAGCTTTCATAGGAGAAAATCCTGCTTCATCAGACATTTTGAAGGCGTCTTCAAAGAGTCTGGCAAAGTGGGATTTTCTGCCACGAAAGCTCATATGATAAAAGCAAGACAGAATTTTCTTACCAGTCCCTACCACAGTGGTTATTCAGAAGTCCATGGAAAGAGGAATTGGGGTTGTATAAAATGTTGAGCTTTTGAGCTATAGGCTCTTGTGTAACTTACCTTTGATATCTGAAGCTATCCAGAAATGCACAGGAGTTCAGAGATGTATATTTTGATGGGCCACCACTCTTCTTCCCACTTACACCTTGGGTATGTCTGCACTGCCTTTGGACCTGTGATTGCAGTGCAGGTAGACATAGGGAGCTACCTTTCATCTAGATAGCATGGGAATCAACAGTAGTAAAACTAGTTCAGCACAGGCTAGCCACCCAGGCACAAGTCTGCCATGGAGCTGGGAATGTACTTTGATGGCTAATCCATATAGCAGTCTGGGTTACACATTCCCTGGTACTGGCACTCATGCTTGCCAGATCAGATCTATCTCACGTATGTCTACACATGCATCATTCACATCTCTGCCAGGTAAACGGATTTTTTGAATTCACTGTTACTGCACTAGGCAGTTTGCTGGCTGAAAGCAACAGGGTTTATGTTGCATTGTTTATTCATCGAAGGCCACATTTGCGCTGTGAGCTATAGATGTGATTTGCCAGCTCTTGTACACATACTCATACTAGGGTTGATCAGAGCTAGCACACATATAGATAGCCGTGTTGCCACCAAGAATTGTTGAGCCATGTCAAATTTATATCCCCTCGTTTGCGCTCCCCGTAGCTTGGTCATGCTGCTTCCATTGTCCTTGCTTATGTTATGGCAGCTACATTTCTGTTTATATGTGCATCAGGTTTCCACAAATGTGCATATGTGAACATGGGAATTGCACTGCTAGCTCCTCATGTGGATGTAACAAAGGCAGTTGTAGTCTTCAGGCAGAAAGAAGGCAGCTGAAGAAAGAAAACACTGATGAATCTCCTCCCCTGTGGCCCCCTTTCCCCCCCCCCCAGGATAAAACTGAACAGTGGAAGTTTTGTTTATTGTGCTGTTATGTAGCATGTGTGTTCCTGGAGCATTTAAATGCATCTTGTACAAGTCAAGAGTTGTGTTGAATGCAACTGTTCACTCGTATTCCAGCCCAACCCTCACTGTCATTATGTTCAGAAGGTTAAAGGCATGCAATAATTGTTCAGCTCATGACTAGGAAAGACCCAAACCTGATAGTGCTGATCTAAATGTCCTTAGACTTTTGGGTGTTTGCAGATTTGAACCCACTCTCATGCCTTGTGTCTCTCTTTCTTTCTTTCTTTTTTGACAAGCTACACAGCCCCCCTGGATCCTAAATCCATTGACTTTTGGGGATGTTTGAAGTTCACATCTGAATATTGGGTCAATTTCTACTTGGACAGAAAACTGCTTTTCTGAAACCACCATGCAATTCTGCTGACATGTTTTCTCTCTCACACCATTAATGCTTGCAATCAGTCTCAGTCTCTCTCTCTCTCTCTCTCTCCCTCCCCCCCCTCTGAAACAAGAGGGAAAGAATGAAAAAATTTTATGGAAATTGGATGTCTCAAGGGACTTGTAATCCATAACAGAGGTGGCCACCTATAGATCATCTGTTCAAGTCTAGCCAAGGTCTGTGATTGCCAAACTCATTATCATCGGATGGCCATTGGGTGACCTTTCTAAAATGAAAGGTGGTCTGGTGTCTGGCCAGTATTCTGTAGGTGTGTCTCTCCTTCCTAACAATCTGCAGCCAATGGAATGGTTGAATGGGCAGTAAATTCTGTTTACATCTCTGTCTCTCACACATGCCTGCCTCCAAGTCATAGCTGAATCACAGTTATTAGAGCTGGATCCATTCTGTGGACAAACAGGGACTTTTATTCACCATTTCTTACAGTTCTCTTATTCTCAGAGAAGCCCAAAGTTATGCAAATCTTGTAGGTTTCATTCGGAATTTTAAACTCAGATGAAGTGCTGGCAGGCGTATGCTTCTGCACCCAGCTGCATGCCAAACATGGATTAGGTCATGGTTTTAAACAAGATCATCTGATATTGCATGCTGAAAACATTTAAAACCATCAGGTGCAAGTCAGTGCTTTTGGCTGAGTTTTAGCCTAAGGTTTTGGAGTTAATCAAAGCAGAACAAAAAGCTGCATGTGCAAAACCCCGGAGGCTTGAGCCCCTAAAAGACGTTTGCCTTGCAATGCAATTTTGCACATCCCCAGAAGGCAATCTGGCAGCTTCCACAAGCACTAAGATCACAGGAGAAAAGCAAAACTTAAAAATCCAACTTGCTAAGAATCAAAGATGAGCCGCTCCCCTCTGTGTTTTGTGCTTTCAAGTCCCAGGACGTCTTGTATTCAATGGATTTAGGACTGTCAGCCTCTCCGTGTACACCAATACTGGACTCACACACATTAAAGCAGTGATATGAAGATTGATTTTTCCATAGGAGGAAAATGGCTAACTGGCTGTAAAACCCTTGGTAGTTGATGATGAAGTAGTTAAGTCAGTGAAATCCAGTGATAAGTAGAAAGGATTTGGGATCTTGCCTGCTGTTCAAATAGAAAAGCCCATATAGGAACAGTCTGCCTCGTTTCTTGCTGAACTCTGGCACCTGCTTCTGAAATAGCCCCTTTCTCATTGATGTGAAAGGCTGGCTCTGTGTAATCTTCTCTTCTGCTTCAAATCAGCATGATCGGATTATTTACTTTCTGTTCCTGAAGCTCTTAAGCAAAAGAAGGTTGAATTTTAAGGCTATTGTTTTCATCAAGGCTTGGACCCAGCAGATCTCTCCTTGTTTATGCTAATCGCAGCATTTGCTCTGTTTTAGCACTTTCCAGCCAAGCCTCTTGAAAGCCTTTGCCAATGTTCATCCACACACCCCCTGAGCCAGAGATGTGCTAATATATGTGTGCATCTCCAGCGGGTAGCCAAGACATAATGAGGCTCTGGGACTTGCCCCACAATGTCACTGCCAACTGGAGACAAGGTATGGAGTAAAGCTCATGCTTTTCTCTGTAACACACACTTTAAGGGGCTGATTGTCCCATTAAAGGAGAGCTCTGAATAGACTGCTACAGGAGCTGCCCTATACCTCTGGGAGGCATTGTGGCTCCTGGAGCTGCTGAGAAGCATAGTGTCGCATAAATACCTGGAACCAGCCACACAACTGGTGACCTGTCTGTTAGCCATGTCCTCCTTCCCTGCTCCTCCAGGTCAGGAAGACATTAGAGCAGCCTTTAGACTCCAGAGTCTCTGTGACTGTGGCTGATAGTTTTGGCTAGCCTAATCCTATGAACCACATTCTGGCTCCCCCAGGCCATTTGAATTTGAACAGAGCTTGGCTTGCTCTTGGCAGGCCTGTGCCACATACAGATGAGCCCTCAGGAGTGTCAGACGTTTGGGTTTGTCTGTCATTTCTGGGATCGCTTGATTTTACTATGGATTGCGTTCAGCATCTCAGCAGCATGTAACTGTCCGGAGGCAGTGCTGTCTCTAGTCTCTTATTCCACACTGAGAGAGTTTGCTTAGCCAGTACAGGCAGAGATGACAACAAGGGGCTGGGAGGACTGTTTTCCTATGTTTTCTGGCTCTGTCACTGGCTCACAGTGTCTGTGTCTACATCTGACTGCTTAGTTCGGACTTGCTTAGTCAGAACTAAGCAGTTTGAAGTTAGTTCTAACTAACCATGTGTTTTAGTTCGAACTAAAAAAATGTGGTTAGTTTGAACTAACCGCTAGTTTGAGTTAGTATGACTACATTGTGCTAGTTTGAACTAAAGTTCAAAATAAGTTTGAACTGAGCAGTTAGTTCGAATTTACTTTTTGAACTAAATAGTTCAAACTAAGCTTTTTAGTTTAAAAGTTTTTGGTCGGAACTAGGTAAAGCCTAGACAGGGAGCAAATTTAGTCCAGATTAAGCCTCCTTAATCTGGACTGATTTGCTAGTGTAGACATAGCCAGTGTGACCTAGAGTGAGTCTCTCTGTACCTCAGTTTCTTCGTCTATAAAACAGAGGTAACTAATCTAATCTAATGTAGCTCATAGGATGTTGTGATGTTTGGTGAACATTGGTGAAATTCTGTGAGTTCCAGGAACTATAAAAGTGCAAAGTGCTGTATTAAAGGATTAGTTCGCATATCATACATAATGTAATTGGTTATGCATTTCCCCTCTAAATTTGTGCTTCTTGTGATAAACAGAAGCATGGTGTCCATGTGTAGTGACAAATATAGATCACTCTGCCTTTCTTTCTGTGTACAGTGATCCCACGTGACTCTTCCCTGTTCCCATTCCTCCTTCCACAGAGAGCAAAAGAAGGAGGCTGGGGGTAGGAAAAGGAGGGAAAAACTGTAAAGTGTATTATTCTCATGTGCTTGTCAGCCAGGCAGATGTGCATTTTAGTGATGGGTAATGGTTGTCTGTTTCTGTTATTTAGTAAAGGAATCTCTGTGTTCCTGACCAAGTCAGAGTTATCCTTTTTACCTCGTCTTACCCATCTGTAAAATAGATTTAATACAGGGCTTTTTTTTACCTATGGGTTGTGACCAAAAACTGGGTTGCCATGCCATTTAGGGTGGGTTGCCATGATCCTCTTTAATAAATTGGAAAAGGAAATAAATTATCAATTCAAAACTGAGCCATGGGTCACAAAGCTGACTCCCAAACTTAATCTGGATCCCGGCCAAAAAAGATTCAGAACCCCTGGTTTAATAATTAGAGTTGTGCAGTATTTGTCTGCTTTGCCTCTGATAACAGTGCAAGCAAGGTCTTTGGATTTGATGCACACTGGTTCACAGACACAGTTTCACCGTCAGTTTTGCGGTTGAAAGTTTCCGTTGTCTCAAAGTGAAACTCACACGAAACCGATGCATTTCACTGGGCTTCCTGCTGGAAATGTGCAAAACTGAGAGCCGATTTCTCTGCTGCTGCAAATCCAGGAACTTCTGTGGTGTTACTCCCAGAAGATAACCTGGCTCTGAAAAGTTGCATGATTTAGGTGCTGAATCATAAATTGTTAAGGAAGTGCTTGGTTAGTTTCACATTTCCTGTTTTCAGTACCAAGAGGATTTGTTGCATGTGTTAGCTGGAGGGCTGTTAGCAGTTTCCAAAGGAGGGTGGGCATTCCATTAGCCCCCTCCTTATCAGAGTGTCACATATCTCTTCTTTAGAAAGCCAGTTTTGTTCCGTATGCATAGGGACAGAATTTATGGGGACAGCTGGAGCTGTGTGTTTGTTGCAGTTCTGTTTCAAATGGACTGGGCAGTTCTTCTTTCCCCTTTGATTCAAGTAGGTTTCAGTATTCTACTTTTGAATTTCTTCTTCAAAAAAATCCGAAAACTGAGTGAAATAGCCAAGTTTTGCATGATTTAGGATCAAAACCATATGAGAGTGCCAGATTTTGCAGTTTCCCTTTGAAATAGAAGCCAGGGTCTGCTAGAGAGGCGCACAAGTGGATTTTGTAGATTTCATTACATGCGCAGGTAAATATTTGAAAAGTACATGAGCAGATGATCCGAAGCACCCGTGCAAAGGGTGACCACTTTTTTCGTGCTGTTGTAAGCTTACCTTTTAGACTTGGACTAAGAGCGCAAATTATGTATTTGATTTCCAGTAGGACATTGGATGTCTCACTAACATCTGTGCTTATAATATAATTTGACTGTCAACTTGACTTTTTTGTGGTGTGTGGTGTCAACAGCTAACTAACTTTCAGATCTGTATTAAAATGTTAGTACTGCATATAAGCAGACTTCAAATGAGAATATACTGCAGCACAGAATCAAATTACAGACTGATGGGATTTCATGATCAATTACATTTAGGCATTTTATGTATCCATTAAACCCAGCTAAGAGTCAGTTAATAGCCAGTTGATATTTACTCTGCAATAACTGTCCAAAACTTACTTTTAAATATGTAGTTAAACACTGATTCTCGGGGTAGCTTGCTTCAGCAGGGGACAGCAAATTACTTTTACAAGGTTTGTTTTAAGCAAACAGATTCTGTAGAACAGAGTGCCACTTAGACTCAGTGTTTTCAGTTGCTCTTGTCATCCAGCATACTAGACAATAGTCTTCAGCCACATTTCTCATGGTCTAGTCCTGATCCTGCAATTATATCTGTCTGGGCAGATCCTTAGTGATATTTGGCTCTGCATGGATAAAGGGCTCTGGCCACATGGATTCAAATAGCAGTTCAGAGCCTCAGGCTCTGTTTTAAAGAACTGGACTGAATAAAGCTTCACAGGACTTATTCCTTCTGTAGTGCACCAAAAACTCTTCTGGGGGAGGGTGGATAAGAGAGAGCTGCTCATTGACAAATCTGGATGGGAGGATTTTATTGGAGCCAGTAGTGTGTCTGTTTTCAAATCCCAATTTGTATGGATTAGTACTTAAAAGATAAATCATTTTACTCTGACAGTTTAAAAATAAAATCCCTGAAAGCTTGTTATTTTACCTCTCAATGCAATTCTGTGATATCAGTTGGCTTCTGACATTCATTTACACTAATGTTCTAGTTTGCTAAAGCAATGTGCACCGTAGTGGTCTGTCAACAACTGTTTCTTGTAGATCCCTGTTCTCCTGGGTTTATAGTGTGCTGAAATTAGTTCCAGCCAAAACTTCTGATATGCAAAATCCAAGGCCAAGAGAAATTTGTTTTCTAAGACTTGCTGTGGCTGGGGGTTTAGTTTAACTCTTTGTAGGAAGGTGGGGGGGGGGAGAGGAGCTAGACTAAGTCAACCCAATCTCATTCCCATTTCCACACAGCGTAGAGAGAATGGCCTGTCATTAACTTTGATACATGAGTGGGTGGAGGTTGAAGCAATGTGAATGCCTGCTGAGAATGTAGATCTCCCAGACGTACAATAGTAAACAGATAATGCCCTACTATGGGATTAGTGCATGCTGTCCAAGCGCATGAGGGAGTAAGACTGGCAAAGAACGTTGAGAATGAGTAGATTATACAAGCTGTAAATGTTTAAAAATCTGTGTAATATCAACTGGGTAAATGTAGATCTCTTAGCTTATCCCACTTCACCCAAGAAATCTATTACTATGTACAAAATGCAGTAGAGAGAGTTATAAATAATAGAGATAAAGAGAAGCAGTCAAGCTGAAAGCTACCTTTACAGGAGGAGGGTTGTACCTACCATTGTTACCCTGGGAGTTTATTTTGAGCGTTTGACAGCACATCGTGCGCAGTCTGTTTTTTGTTGTGGCTCTGCTGGTGCACACTCTAACCCGCTCTGCAAGAGGGTGGTTACCAGTAACTGCAGTTCCAAAGCTGAAACTGAAGAGGCAGTGGCAGGACTGTGGACGGATGTACAGAAAGGGGGTAATTGCCCAGTGAACAAGAGATTTCAAAAGGGTCCTGAGCCGTGGGCAGTGGGATAACAGCTTCCCCTCGGGGAGGCTAGGTCCCCATCCCACCTCTTCCACCCAGGGTGCCCACCCACCATCCACCCTGTTCTACCCTAGGTTCCACTTGCCACCATATCCCTCCCCACCAACCCACCTTTCCTCTTGGCTCCCTCCTCTCCTTCACACCCCCTTTTCCCTGCTTGACTTCCCCATAGCCATGTCCTTTGTCCCCTCTCAGTGCCCCCCACCATCACTCACAGCATCCCCCTTCCTTTCTTAGCCCCTGCCCCACTGTCGCTCACCACATGTGCTCCTCTTCTTCTCGTCTCACTGCCTGCAGGAATGAGGGAGTGTGGAAGAGAGGAGGGGGACTGTGCAATGTGGGGGGGAGGACTGCAGCATCAAGCAGGAAGATGGGAATGGGACACAGGCAGAAAGGGCAGAGCTGGACTGTTTTGCCCTGGGGCCCAGAATTTCTGTTGGTGGGCATGCACAGAAGGGAAAGGGAGAGGACAACTGGGTGCAGACATGCATGGAAGTCTTTCTTGAAGACCTACTCAAGAGACCCTTCTCCCCATCAACAGGAGAGCAGAAAAATTAATTCAGGGCTCATTGTAACAGCAATGACCTTTTTTAATGTCTGTCTCTCACACACACACACACACACACACACACACACACACACTTGGCTGGTCCTATAAGGTCCATGTCTTCAAGCGTCTGATGAAGTGGGGTTTTCTCCCATGAACGCTCATGCGATAAATAAATTTGTTAGTCTTTAAAAGTTCCACAGGACTCATTGTTGGTCTTTTTAAGTATCCAAAAAGTATCTGGTATGCTTTTATTGAATGTAATTCTGGATTCATATGGCTTTTTTTGCACACTGTTACACATTTTTCTTTCTCCTCTAGGTCTAAAAAGTTCCAGTCATTCATTGAGAGCTGCCTAGTGAAGAACCACAGTCAAAGGCCGACAACTGAGCAGCTGATGAAGCACCCGTTTATTCGAGATCAGCCTAATGAAAGGCAGGTTCGCATCCAGCTCAAGGACCATATTGATAGAACTAAGAAGAAACGAGGAGAAAAAGGTTAGTAGAGAAATAGTATAGGCTATTGCTTATTATATATGTTGTGGTAGTATTTGGGACCCCAGTCATAAACCAAGGTTCTGCTGTGTTAGGCCCAGGATAAACATATACCAGAAAGAGACCAAGCCCCAGGGACACCGGACTGTGGTACCGTACTGAGATCATGCTGTATTAAGGGGCTGGTCAAAGTTTGAACATCAGTTTTAGATTTAGAAACTGATTTAGTTAAATGGGTACCAGCACTGCTGTGTGGCACATTTTGAACGAGGGGTAACCAATTTCAAATTTGCTTAAACTGATTTCTCACTTGTTTAAATAAAATCAAAATATAGGATTCTGAAGCTAAAATAAGAGGCCATGCCAGGGGAGCTGCAGAGACCTACAATGTTAGTTAAATCACAGCTCAAACAGAATGTTAACAAAGCCAAAAAGCCGTTATGCTTATAGCTGGTCCAAGGTTTTCATTCAAAACTTGTTTTTTCAGATGAAAAATGATTTTGTTTGGGGACAGGAAATGTCTACTTTCAATTAATTTTCTCAAGGCTTCATCAATAAACAAAAGCTGAGAAGCTTAGGGGTTTGGTTTTTAAACAAAATCCAATAACATGAGTAAAAAGGTTCAACACAAAGTTTTTGTTTTAGTTTTTCATAAGAAGCAAAAACATTCCTTGGTCAAATCTAATGTCTATTACTTGCACCAGTGAAGACTACAGGAGTTTTTATCATTCACTTCGCTAGGAGCAGGATGAGACATTTCTACATTATTGTAATGTTAAATCTAAGTATGTTGTGAGTGTGCATTTCTAATATGGCACATACTTAAACATACACACATGCACAAACAGAAGATGGAACAGACCAAAGGGTCATGCTTTCTTACGTCGCATCTGTAGTAAAACAACATATTTATAAACTGTGCAGTGGGCTGTACAAATAAAGGCCAAGTTCTCTGCCCTGTAAAGTTTACAGTGATATCTGTTACAGGGATTAACCTATTGAAACAAATACATTTTCAGTAAACTGACTTAACTCATCCAGAAATACAATGAAGTCCCATAAAAGGAAGACTTGAGAGATAAACAAACTTGTTAAATGACCATATTGCCAGTGCCAACATTTGAACATGTACCCTATTCTATTTTTTATCTCAATGGCCAATATTTTTTGTAGAATCCAGCCAGTTAACACATCGCTATTCCTCTGATTTTTTTTTTAAAGCACTATAATATTTTCATGTATAAATTCCAGTTCCTGATTATACATTTTTCAGGAAAATCAAAACAATAAAAGCCACATTCTAGAGAAGTATTCAACATATTTCATCTGGCAAATGAAGGTTTTACCCTAAGATGGAAAGTAATTGGGTAAATGTGAGCTTTTCTTTTGCTATAAGTTTCTTCATCCAATAAAGATTTTACATTTCACTTGTATCCCAGTAGAAATTGCAGAATGTGATACATCACTGTAATTGGGTATTTATGTAGATACCTTCATTGACTGGGAAATATTGATATGGATATTAAAAGGAGAGAGAAAAGTGCATATGTTTAGGAAGAAGGAAGTTTATGCCTTCAGAACAATATTTAAATCCCAGTTCCAAAGGCTTTTTGCTGTAGCACTGCCTCATATCTTAGCTTTTTTTGTAAGTGTGTTCAAGGAGTTGAAGTTCAGAAATTGTATTTTACACATTTTGTCATTTTTCATTTTACAAAAGTGTGTTAGTTCCTGTTTTTACATCAGCATTTTTCTGCAGCACTGATATAGATAGAAAGGTAGGACTAGAAGGGACCTTGGAAGGTCATCTAATCCAGTCCCCTGTATTCAAGGCAGGAGTAAGTAATTCTAGACCATCCCTGACAGATGTTTGTCGAACTTGCAATTAAAAATCTCCAGTGATAGAGGTTCCACAACCTCCCTAGGCAATATATTGTGTAGAATCAGGAGCACAGTAGTCAGAGTTGACTGGAACTCCAGCTTTAGTTAATCACATTATGCAAAGGGTTGCGTGGGTTGTGTCGGACAGGCACTGCATGGTGGTTGCTGCATATTTAGGCAAAGCTGAATGCATTATGCTTTTGACTGAATTTCTTTGGCTTTATGGCCCTCATTTAGAATCAGACTTCTTGGCGAAAAGAGAACATTTCTGATTTTCCCAGGGTAAAATAAAGACAGTTTCTGTTCTCAAACAGCCCTCTGGTCTTCAAGCCACAGAAGAACAAATGAGTCTAGTAAAGGGTACTGACAATCAATTATGTTCCTAGATGAAACAGAATATGAGTACAGTGGAAGTGAGGAAGAGGAAGAAGAAAATGACTCTGGAGAGCCCAGGTAAAAATCAGCTGTTCATTTCTGCTCTGGTATCTTTCTGTGTACAAAATTGGTTAGGATTATAGGATCATATGAACTAGAGATGGAAAATGGTCAATTTATAGCATTGAATCTGTCCCCTGCAGAAGTAGTCCTTCTAATAGATATTTGGATATTAAATTGATGTTATAGCTAACCTTGGCCAAAAGGCCAAGAAAAAATGATTCGTCATTTTCTTTGTGATTTACAATATAGCATGCTACCTTCACAGGAAATGTGGTTCCTCTTCACTCTTGGGCATCCGTACGTTGATCTCGCAGAAGATGATTATTTTATTCTCTTACCTTAAAACAAAGAAGAACAAAACAAAACCCATAAAACCAAAGCCAGAACAAACAAAAACACCATAGGGTAATAACTGCAGCAGTATTTTTCACTTTCGTATGATAGTATATGGACAGTTGTGTCACTTGTTTGCTTAGTCACTGGCCTCAAAATTCATCAGTGTCAAGCTGCCAAGTTCATATCAACAGTCTACTTCCTAACGTGTACAAATTTTCATCCCTGGTCTGCCCAGTTTTTCAATATAAATTTGAATATTTCCATAAAGTCATTTCAGTCCAACCTCTAAAATTGTTCCTCCAGTTTTTTGCATTTTCTGCACATGCAAGTGTATTAGCATTCAGACGAGATTGTTAGACATCTAAGTACACGATTTGCTTAATTAACTAATTTACATGTGTGAAGGAATTTTGCATATGCAGATATTTATGCTCATAAGAACCTAGAGATGGGAAACTGCATGTGCGAGAATTTAGGAATGGTAAAATTGTAGGCTCTGCTTAGACAGTTCTTGACAGTGTGGTCCTTTGTCTAAGCACAGCTCATTATTTACGTGAAACTTCTCATCATGAAATCTTTCCAATTTCTTCTTCTGATGGCATTTTTAAGAACTATTGTAATTAATATCCAGTTATTCCATTGTTTCACTGAGGTAATCTGGTATTTTATCTCAGTGACAGAGACTAAAACTGCTGTGTGAACAACTGTAGTGCATGCCGCCGCAAAGCAAGGGACTTTGGTTTAGAGATTTATTCTAAAAAAATAGTTGAGGACATAAATTACTAGCGAGTTTGTGAACAGAATGAGGGCCTTTTATGTTCTCTTTCATGTGAGCTATGCAACAAATCCAAGGCTGATCCCCTGCAAAGCTTGCTGTCCCCTCAAACCACGTAAATAACGTGACAGCAAAACAGCTGCTGCATTTCTCTTGGCAATTCTTTTAGCAGTTCTGCCTGGCCCACTTGTGATTCTGCACTTTTCTTCACCAAATACTGTCCCAGCACTTCTGCCTCCATGTGTTAGACAAATACGTTGAGTGGCAAAATACAAAGCTGAGAGCTGTTAAACATAGATGCTGATGAGGAATTTCTCTGTTGGGAGCATAAACGCATCTTCTTCCCTGTGAAGCTCTATCCTAAATCTGCCTGGAGAGTCAACACTGAGACGGGATTTCCTGAGACTTCAGCTAGCAAATAAAGAGCGTTCAGAGGCCCTCCGACGGCAGCAGTTAGAGCAGCAGCAACGAGAGAATGAAGAGCACAAGCGGCAACTGCTGGCGGAGCGGCAAAAACGGATTGAAGAGCAGAAGGAGCAAAGGCGAAGGCTAGAGGAGGTAATTGCCAGGGTCATAAAACTGGCTTTTAAATGACACTGTAATGTATAGTATTTTTGGTAGCAGAACTGAGATACTGATCTCAGCTGGTTTAAAAGGAATTTGTCCTAACCTTGCTTAGACAAACAAGCATGAACCAAAATGCTTTGTGGAACAAGAAATCCCTGCAGCCTTTTCTGTATATGGTTATACTATACTCTTCATCAGGCTAGCCAAGGGAACTCTCTGTCCTCTGAAGTCAATCTGGCTTGTTCACTATAAAGAGCCTTTCATTATAACTAACAGAAAAGAGGCCCCGAAAACATTTATCAGCAGTCAGGTTCCACTGTAGATGTGTTTGTTGTTTTAAGATCTGTCTCAAACTAAAGTTTACCAGGCCATATTGGACCAGTCAAATGGTTCATCAAATTAATTTTCTTTCCTTTTGTGGTGGCCTTTGCTTGATGCTTGAGAGGAAGCTGAAAAGAAGTGCTGTAATCTCTACACAGGTCCTATTTACCACTTCAGTCCCTCTTATGCCCTGTTTTAAATCCAGCCCTTATCAGTTATGCAATGATGTACATGGAGGGGGAATGGCAAATTCCTCTCTGGCTTCTGCAGAGATTAGTTTATGTCCAGAAGCATGTCATTAGGTTGCCCTGGTCTTAGTATGCTAACTACAAACATTTTGGATCATAAAATTATCCACCTCATTTATAATACAACTATAGTCTTTGACTCTGCGGCTGAGTATCAATGTATTTCAGAGGCTGACTTTACGCTGTGTATGAGATATTTCCTTTTGCTTTAAATTGACCAGCTATTGGCTTCACTGAGTGACCCCCTTGTTCTTGGGTAAAGGGATTTCACCTGGTTCTGCCTTTTGACATGGCTTCATTGCCTGTCTCATCCCCCTGGAGTCATCCCAACATCTCAATTAAGGGTCCATACATTAAGAGCAATTAAACCAGGTTTGAAAGGAGGTCACTGGTTGCAGAAAGGCTTGCTACAAATGGGCTATCAGGGCACCCACCCCTTTAATTTGAACTAGCCAGATTGTCTGTTACATTTAACCTAAATTTCCTTACATTTGCTAGGTTTCCATGCAATGAGTAATGTACCTCAGGCAAGAAGCTTAGACATGAAAGAACTTCAGACAGCTTATTGTGTGCCATATAAGAGCAGCAAATGGTGGTTCTTCAAGGTGGTTCTCCTTCAGGGCTGAAAACAGCAGAAGGGCAAGAGCACAAGCTAAGCATTTTCCAGTCTGGTAGATGTGTCATTCTGCAGTGGTGTTAGTGCACAGGATGTTCTGCACTTGATAAATTGAGATCTCTACACTGTTGATAAGTCGAGCTCCTTTGAAAAAAGGAATAGGATTGTGCGTGCGCGCGCGCGCACACACACACACACACACACACACACACAAAATCCCTAGCACTCTAGTAAGTGATTATCTAAGGGAGGCTGGTTCTGCCTTTGTGTAAATGGATGTTGCTGCAAGCAGTAGAGAAATGGAACAACAGGCGAATAAAAGCAGACAACCAGATTAGCTGAAATCCTATAATAAATACAATACTGACTTGACTTGCAAGGGTGTTAATATGTTCCCTTTAAATTGAAGCAAATAATTTTCTCTCATCTCCTCTTTCCCAAACAGGGTTTGAATGTAGAGTTCTAATCCTGGGGTGGGGCACCCCAAGGATCTGTCCTGTGGGAGGCTCATGAAATTGGGACTTCAAGGTGCTGAACATCTTGCAAGAACAGGCCACTAGTTTGTCTGTCACTCTGGAGAAGTCATGCACTTTTCTCTTTCCCTTAAAAATTGATGTCACTGTATCCAGCATTTGAAACCAATGCCTTAACTCCTGGTGACTAGAAAAGTACCCTGGGCTCTTCTCATTACCTCCCTCCCAGTTGACATGTCCCTTTAAAATGTTAGGTTTTAAAATGAGAGGAAAAATCTGTTATGAGCTGAAGGAGTTGTTGAGAAAGCTTTTATTGTTTGTCGTGCCTCACAGTGAAGTAGAAGAAAGTATGGCCCTAATTGAACAGCATGAGCCTCCTCATCCCAAACCTGACACTGATGTTACCATTTCATCTCATGCTCTTATTACAAATTACTGCTGATTTTTTCTGACAGCTTTTTTTTTTTAACTGTGTTTTCTTTTACATCTGAGGCTTTACACTCCTAACCTCTGCCCCGGCTCATGTGTTGCAGTAAAATAGAAGCAAGAATCTGTTTGTCAAGCAGTGGCTAACCTACTGTCTGGTGGTATTTCTTGTGCTCTCGACTGGTGTTTTTCACAGCAGCAGAAATTGCCTTTGTCAGGAAACTAGTGGTTTTCTCAAGTTGCTGAATATGAATGTGTCAGTGAAATATCTAGTTACTAGCATTTTAAGCCGAAGAAAAGTCATCTGTTGGTTTTACTGTTTGCAATGTGTTCAGGTTATGCGTCTGCAGCTGTTTCATAAGTCATGATGGGTCAGATTTTGAAATGTGGAGTGTGGTGGGCACTCCTACAAATACTGGCACAAGTGGATTGGGTAATTGCATGTATAAAGAGATACTTTGGCTCACAAGATGGGTGGTTTGCAGGTACGCATGAATCTTTTTCCTCAGTGCCAGCTTTGGGATCTGCTTATAAAAACATAGTTGTCAGTATGGGTGGTTCCAAAGTGGCGGCTGCATTAGTCTAGTTCAATAAAACAAACAAGGAGTCCTGTGGCACTTAAAGATTAACAAATTGATTTATTGCATGAGCTTTCATGGGGGAAACATCCCACTTCATCCGATGTTTTGAAGTATGGATTGGGATCTCTTTCAGTTTTATACCACTATGTCCAATTAAGGTAACTAGGGGACTTCAGGGGAGAGCTAGTACAATACCAGCAAATGTATGACTATGAAGTGCAGTAGCTATTCCTCACTTAGCTCCCTGTATGGATTCTCTTTATTTTGCAATAGGAGTTCTTTTGTGCAATTTAGGGAAAATGGATTACCTTAAGCTACACAAAGACACTCCTAGTATGGAATAAAAGTTAATGCAATCCTCCTATGTTCTTAGCTGAGACATTGTTTGTTTTAATCTTTTTGTCCCACACAGACAGGTGTTTCTGGCAATCAGTACATCATCCATAGACTGCATTCTGTATGATCTTGTCACTTATACGTAGATGTATGTGTAATACAAATATATAGTATAGTACTTACAAAACCTCTTGAGTATGTGGTCCCAGAATTATCCCAGTATTACCATGGTGGGGCTGACTTTTATATAGAGGAAAGGGGAATTTAATTGACTTTGTGATTTTTGCAACAGAATCATATTCTAACTGTGGCATATGCCTAGTTTGTCTGTCTGTTTATATGTATTTCTAGGATGTAACAGTGAAAGTAATGGAGACTCTGATAGAACATATGTAGAAATGAGGGCTGGGAAGACCTCTTAAGTTGCTATGTCCTTCCTCTTTCAAATTCAGGATCATTCTGTACCGTGTTTCTGTTCTAGTTTTAAATGGTTCAAGCAATAGGGCACCCAGCAGCCCTTCACGGTGGCCCAGTAAGCAGCCTCAGTTTCCCCTATCATGGGACAGTTCACAAGCACTGCCCCTTAACCGCCGTTCTCAGGTTCTGGTTTTACAGTCATAACAAAGAAATTAAGTTCTCAAGTTCATCTGATTACCCTCTTAACAGACAACTCCTAGACCTTTCCTGCCTGAAGTCCCATGTTTCTCTGCTGGAGCCCACTCAGTCCTAGAAATGTCAGTACTCCACTCCAGTCACCCTGAGAACTCAGTCTCTCTGCACTTTTCTGTAGTTCTTTGTATGGGAAACAGCTGAGCCTACCTCAGGAGTAGACCTGTCAGTCAGCTGTGTGGACAAGCCCTTGCACAGCAGCAGGATGTTCTTACTTTGGGCTTGAAGCTACTCCCACCTGCAGCCTCTCTATCCTGAGTTCTGCTGAGCTTCTCCTGGCTTATGCTGATGTAAGTAAAAGCAAAATATGCTCCATACTGTTAAAAAGTTGGATTGAAGAGCACTGAGCATGGTCAGTGAAAATGTCTCTTGATTGCTGCACTCCATCAGCAGCTTAGTGTAATGAGGGAAAGGGAAGTAGATCAAAAATGGAGGCTACTGATATTACAAAGTGAAATAAAATTGGCCTTTAGAACATCTGGGATGAATAAACACTTGGTATCTGTGGCTTTTGGGGTTTTAAATCAGCCTGCCTAGTAGTACCATTTGTATCCATGTTCATAGGGGGTTCCAGACATGTAATAAATCCCTGTAAAGAAGGCTAAGTTGAATGAATGAGTCAGCTCAAGTCCATGTAGTACCAAAGAGAATGACTAAATAAGAGGCTATGCGCAGGTTTCAAAAATGTGATATGGTCACTTAAGTCATAGAATCATATTAATTAGAGATGGGAACAGTGTCTAGTTCATGTTCCTGCCATTTCCTATTGCTTTGTCCACATTAGTTTTAAATTCTTCTCTCATCTAAAAGAGCTCATACTCATATGGCAAAGCATTATTTAGCTGGCTTGATTGAACACCTTGTGATTTATTTATTTGCACTATACTCACTGAAAGATAGTGTCTTATAACTTCTCCTAGGATTCTCAGCAGGCACTGACCCTAGGACTTACAGCACCAAGATTTAGACCTCTGCCGTTTCAGCAAATAGCTCAGGTGACTCTCATCCTGCTTGCATCTCTTCAGTGCAGGCTAGCCAGTAGAAAGGGACAGACATGTGCAGCCGGTGTTTTATATAGATAGCAGCAATGCTGTACAGGAATGTGGCTTTCTTTTCTGCTTCTAGGAAGAAGACAGAAAGGTCAGACCTTAAAGTGAATAGCTGAAGCCAATATGAGTGCCTTGTTGTTTTCAGGTGAACATTCAGTGCAGTTCCAGGCCCAGATACTCAGCAGAGGTAAATTGAGGAGCACCACTATTTATCTAGGTATCAACTAACTGAACAGAAGAGCCAAGCTCTGGGTGTACTTTACAATCTCTTAAAAACAAGGTGCATGTGGACTCTAGGAGTTAGCTTTAACTGGCATTAATCTAATGGGTTTGTCCAGCATTTTCTTTTGCAGGAGCAATGATTTATATAGATTAGGAGAATGTTCACTAATGTGACTGTATTAATGCACCCTCTTAATATGGAAGCATGGCACAAGTGCCATTTATAGGGTCAGTCATGCCGCAGGTACACAGCTATGCTGGTTTTGCACCCATGTAGCTACACCACTACCAAAAATATAGACAGGGCATTGTTTTCATGCACTTAGTCATCCAGGTGGTCAATCCTTTGCATTATTAGTTTCATGAAGTTCAGTACCTGGGATGGGTGTGTGGAATTCATGCAGAATTCTTTCCTCTTGGACGAACAATCTTTGCTTACCTTCCTTTCATTGTTACCTTTGCTTTGTCTTTAAAAGCCTGCAGAACTTATACTTTGACCCTTCTGGCGTGAGGAGGCCATCTTAGAAAATGAGTTCCTTTGGGCCAGCCGTGGTATTCCCAAACTAAAGTTCCTGGTCCCATTCAAAGCATACAAAACCCTTATTCACAGTAATGTGAAATACATAACCAGTCCATGGGAAATATCTGTCTGTGTTCCAGTGCTTGATCCACCTAAACAGATGCCACTACAGGCATGCTTCCTCTTTCACTGGTTGGCCTCGAAAGGTAGCATATCACCGACACCATCATCTAGAATATTTGTCTTCATTTGTTACTTGGACTTCTCTTCTTCCTGTTTCATGACTCAGATTTACATTTGGTAGTGGGAACTGAACTTTTCCAAGAGTTGCTTCTTATGAACTTTATTGCCCTTCAGAGTTAGCCTGCAGTGTGTGCTATGATTCTAACCTTGCAGGCCTCAGTTATTCCTCCTGTTCCCAAGTGCATCTAGTTTAGCAGATTGAACTGTTTGTTATTCTTTTGAAGTCCTCTTTTCATGCCAGGCCTCAAAGGATCATCCCAATAGTTGTTTTGCTTTCATATGGTTCCCGTCATCAATATTTATAACCTGTCATTTCTCATATTGTATAAATAGGGTCTCATTGCCAATTGGCAAAAGGTTGCATGTAGCCTCACCTTTGATGCTATATAAATACACTCACAGTTAATTGATAATCTTGCCTTGTATAACAGATCTGTGTAGCATAAGCATATATAATAGACCCAGGGTTTAGGGAAGCCTAAAGCATTATCACATGGCAGGGGAAAAGACAGAGAAAATAGACAGATGAAGGGAGAAAAGGAGATAAAAGAAAAAGCATTGTCTAATCTCTCACTGCCATTTTCTGTCATGTTCCTGCTGCTCTGAATCCCTGATTGAGAGGGACCCATTTCAGTCATTCCAACATCGATTGAGCGCAGTCAAAGCAGGTGAAACTAACAGCAGCGTAATGGAGAAGATGAGCAAACAATGCAGTGTGCTGGAATCTTCACCCATCCAGTCATGCTTCCAGGTCATCCCTAGCATCTGCCAGCCGTGGAAGCTGAGCAGTGACTAGAGCAGTTCTAGCACCTCAGCTGACTGAGTCTTCTGCTAATTCATAGCATGGTGCTGAAACAGCCTTTAATTCACTCAGCTGTTAGCTACAGGTGGTCATAATGTGACTGACAAATGGCTATCTGTCTTTTGCCAGTATGACAGTACTTTGATATTCTCAATTTGGATTCACAAACATATTTTAGCCTTCTCATGCTATCAATCCAAAGAGCCAGGTATTACTTATTTTAATCTATAGATGTGTAAAGTAACAATGCAATATTCTATGGTAGCACACAGTTATTTGGAGTTCAGATTAGTATGTATATGGCTGGTTTTCAGAGGGTTTGTTCTAAGAGATTTTTCATAAGTGTGCATGTATGTGTAAATATGTGTGGTAAGTGTACCCATGTATAATGACAATGACCTCTAATGACAGAGAGCTTTCATCAGAAGAACATTTTAGGATATCAAATTGAGCGCTCAAAAACTAGAAAAACTAGCACTCATAAAATATGGTTGCTGCTGCAAGGTTAATTCTGCCAGGTTGCCCATCCTATGTATTTTATAGTGTAGATTTCACGTGGATTCCAAAAAAGGATACAAGTATATCACAGAACATGCACACACATAAAATATGAAATAAAAAATGGACAGTGCTTTTACTGACATTTTTACTTTCTGAACCCTACATTTGTAGATACGTTTTACAACAATGTAATTTTCCTGCTGTGAGTGGAGTTAGATACACTGGTAAAAATGCCAGTGACTGGCCTGCGCTTACTTTCCCACCACTGCTGCCATTAAAGCTGTCATGGGACAAGAGCAATGGTGGGACATCCCCCAAATGCAGCTAAATAGCCATTCTCATCCATGTTGCTACTAGTGCAAGTCTACACTGCAGTCACAGATTATGATTGCAACCCGGGGAGACATCTGCACACTACCTTTAATCCAAGCAGCACAGCTAGAATAGTCAGGAAGATGTAGCTGTTCAAGTTGTATAACTGTGCCCCGTTCCCTGGGTGTCTGCCCCCATTGCTAACCACAATGAAACCCACTCCAGAGGGCCTTTGCTGCTATTTGTAGCTGTTGTAGCTACATGAAAAATCAGAGGGGTGTGTGTACCCATGCTGTATCACACCTAAGAGTGCAGTACAGCCCTCCCTAATGAGACCACAAGCAAGGAGTCTAGCGGCATGTGTAAAGACTAACACATTTATTTATCACATGAACTTTTGTGGAAGAAAATCCCGCTTCGTCAGAAGCTTTGAAGATGGGGGTTCCCCATCTTCAAAGCATCTGACAAAGTGGGATTTACTCCCATGAAAGCTCATGCAATAAATAAATGTGTTAGTCTTTACAAGTGCCACAGGACTCCTCATTTGCTCTGCTGATTTAGACTAACATGGCTACCCTTTGGAATTTGTCACTAATGAGACCAGTGTCCTTAAGGTGAAAGGCCCTTCAGAGTGAACAAGTGATGGAACGAGCAGTGCACCATGGGATGCATTTTTAAATTCTTAAATACAGCATATGCAAATTTACTGCACAATGGCAATTTTTAACGTCTATTAGTGTCCTCAAAACATAGGAGCCATTGTAGCCAGATTATAATGAAGTCATTGGATGTGATTTACCTAATGTACCAAGGTGTACAGAACATTACTTACCCAGCCTAGCCACTCCAGGGCATCAAGTAACTGTATCCGCAATGGCCAAAATGTCTGATTGAAAGAATATCCATAATCTCCAAAGTTAGTGTGTATTTACCAGCCTTTTTCAGCTGTGTTCATTACTGCTGTGGAACTATGTAGTTCCCACAGCCCCACAAGAACCCAGTTATCTAAGAGTTGCATGGTACTGCTCTCTGGTGGTCAATCTGCTGCACTATTCATGAATACGTTGTTTCTGTATAATATGGATATAAAACAGGCAGACAACATACAAGAGTGGCTATTGGTACTGGTCCGTATTTCTAGTCCTCTCCATCTCTTGTAGGTGTTGCTCGTAAGATACACCTGGTGAAAGCAGTGTTGTCTTGCATTTTTATTTTACACCACTCTGAGCAAAGTAACCCAGTACCAATCCCCTTTCTGGTATTTGTTTGCCAGAGAAGCTCTTATGCCTTGAACCTGAATCTCTGCTCACACAGATGAAAGTCAGGATTAAATTGAGTAAAATCAGTGGATTTACACTGGAGTGAGACCAGTATAATGGAGAGGAGAAACAGGCCCTTGACTAATACACAGTTACCTCCCCTCTACACACTGATCAGATCATCTCAACTTGGGTGAATTTGTCTTAGTTCTGTACTTGAACAAGTCACTGCCATTAGTTGCTGCATGGCCAGGTACTACAGATGGCCGTAGATGGCACTCTTCCTCAAGTTAGGAATGATCCAGTGCCCTAGCAAGGTGGATGTAAATGGTGATGTTATCTCTCATCTTGAAAGAGGTTATATGTATGGCAAGATAGGAAGATACTGAAGTATTGTAAATAACACAATAACCAGTGGGACAAGTTAAGAAGGTTGGGGAATGCATTTTGAACCATACAGCAGATGGCAAAAGTCAGCCAGCTTTGTATTCGGGGGTGGCTGAACCAGTTAAACTCACTGCAAATTAATTATTTTATGCTTTTTCATTCCTATCATGGAGCGCAGAGGGTACATTGTAAGCACATCTCACCTTAGCTATGATCGATATTGTGTATGCCCTGCATGTAGGATCTGAGTGGCGTGTAATTAGAAAACCATATTGATTTCTGGGAAAGAGGTCGCAAATGTGCAAATCCTCCACTTAAAAACAGTTTGATCTTCAGATGACTTGACCAAATGCTTTATTTTTGTTAGAAAAAAAGGTTGGTGAAAAAAAAAAAACCAAGCAAAGGGTCTGATTCTGCCAGCACAATATGTGAGCATTACTGTCTTGGGCAGTAGCCCGTTCACTCCAGTAAGACTCCTTTTACAGATCAGCATCTGGCCCACACATCTGTGTTCTTTAAGAAATTGGGTGTGAGCAGTGCACTTGTATTCAGTGAAGCTGCTGTTTTGTCCTATGTGCAGCACTGCTTAGGCAAGAACTGTGGGTGGATGTCTGTCGGCACTAAACAGCCTTTGTCTAACTCTCTTTTGTTGGTGACTGGTGTGGTTTGCAGACAGAGCCAGCCTCTGCTTTGCGGCTGTTGTCTGCAAAGCATACAGAAGAGATTGTGGTGCGTCCAGACCCATCCCTCAAGCCGTTCAGAGCTCAGACGTCAGCCCTTCTCTGAAATGGCAGTGAGCTGAAAAAGCATTTCTTCTCACACATAGCTCACCAGGCACCCCATTTTCCTTCAGAGCTATTCTTGTCTATATAAGCAACATCTTAGCTTGCCATACAGTTTTGGCTGGTTTTGCAGCCAAGGATGTGTTTGTCATCTTATAGCTTGCCGGCAAAATGCAGAAACTTGTCTGTCACACACTTTCTTTCTCCATTCTGTCCATGTGTTATTGCTGTACTTGGAAATGTCATGATTTTGGCAGCATCAGTGTCACTTTTTAAATATCTGTTCAGGACCCAGTTACCCTGTTAGTCACATATGTGCACAAGATCCATTGAATTCACTGCAAGTCATGAATAGAGACTAACCAAGTCCTTTGGGTTTTGACTATGACAAATGTAGCAGTGGAAGAAGGTCACACAATTATGGAGACGCTTGTGGAAATCTGGCGTCTACATACCATCGCTATGTAAAATTGTTTCCGAAAAGCATGGATAAGAATGTTTCTATCAAGTGACATAGAGTTTGTAAGAACTTCTGCCCACTTTTTAATTGTATTGGCCAGTTCCTTAATATTTTACCTGGGTTTGCTGTACCCACAGCAACAGAGAAGAGAGAAGGAGATGAGGAAGCAGCAGGAAAGAGAGCAACGGCGGCATTATGAGGAGCAGATGCGCCGAGAAGAAGAGCGAAGGCGTGCAGAGCACGAGCAGGTAACCTGCAAAGGATTCTCAGTGAATCAGTCCCCAGGATGAAATCCTGAATTCTGAGGTCAAAATTGCTTCTCCTTGGGATAATTGTCTATCATGGGGTATTTTACCTCTTTATAGCAGTTGTGAATCACAGTTTATTGTGAAAGTCTAAAAGCCTATCTACTTATTGCTCTCACATTTGATCACTTTCATCACTAAAGAGTAAATGGCTTAATTGCTAACCCTATGTTTATTGCTTTTCACTGCATTATTCCTTTGTCTTGATCTATCTGTTGGAAAATCTGGAGACAGATAATATACATTTTTCCCACACCCACATTTTATATAAAGCTTCTTGTTTGTTACTTCTCTAGTACGATACCTTGGTTCCCAACAAGACTGGTCTTGCCTTTTCCTGAAGTTACCTTTTCATAGTTCTCAGAACACTCGGCGTCACAGGATAGTACAGTAAAAAGAATAGAGGAATATGCAGTGTTGATTTGTCAGTGCCAGCTTTGGAATGGGCTGTGCTTAACTCTTGTCCGCACCTGAACCGTGAAAATGAGATGTATATCACAGTCCTCAGGCTTGCCCATTGGTAGTGTTTTGCATAATTCAGAGGATCTGTAGAACTTTTCAGCTTTTCTAGTAGCGCAGCAGAACTCATACAGCTGCCTTGTCTTCAGGACACTGGGTAAACACTAAAGACCTTGTCCTGCTCAAGAACTGTGTGTGAAATTTCCCTTGACTTCACTGGAGCTACCACTGACTACACTGGAGTGTTACACAGACTGGATTCAAGGGGTTGTTCCCTGGCTATTTAAGGCTTGCAACACCACTGCGAGGTTGGGAATTATTTTAGTCTCTACCCCCGGCGCTGTGCTAGTGTAACTGTACCAGCAGAGCTTCCTGGTGCAGAAGCAGTTTATGCCAACAGAAGGAGTCTTTCTGCCAGCGTAGTTAACGCTACCTCCTCAAACAACATTAGCAATGCTGGCAAAGCACTATTCTGTCAACATAGCTGCATCTACAGTGGGGATTTAGGTGCCATATCCATGCCAATTAAAGGGTATAGGGTTTTCAGATATAGCGGTGCTCACAAAATTTGTAGTGTAGAGCTTTCTAGAGATTAAGAAAGTGAGAGGATGGGTGGAGATTTTCAAAGCCCCAAGGGAATCCCTTTTTTGTTCTGACCAATTAAACCATTTCCCTTCCTTTGCTCATATGGAGGAAACAAATTAAAAAACAAACATGCTCACAAAAAAATCTATTCTTCAGGTTCCAAATTCTGAGCTCACTTATATCAGTGTAAATCCAAAGTACCTCCATAGTCCGTTAAGGAGTTAATCTCAGTTTACATTGGAATGACTTGGAGCAAAATTCATAGCTGCTCCCTTTTTTGCTCCAGTTCAGTAGAATGTGAAGCTAGTGTAATTTCAATCTCCTGCATGCAGGTAGCATTCTTAATGTTTTCAATTTAAATTAACTGTCTTTGCATTTTTTTTTTTTCAGTTGAATCTCTTTGTTTGAGCCAGGGCCCCTTAGTGTTTCTGCCATTTCTACCCTTCATGCAGCAGCTCCTTCCTCTGTGGAATTACTGGCTCTTCTCTTCTTTCTCTCCCCCTCACCTCCCCTTTGATCCCTGCTGCCCATGGCTCCAGGAATACATCAGGCGACAGTTAGAGGAGGAGCAGAGACAGTTAGAGATCCTGCAGCAGCAGTTACTGCAGGAACAAGCTCTACTTCTGGTAATGGGGAGACCACATCCCTGCATCCCCACTTTCTGTTTGTAGTCTGCCTGTATGTGTGTGCCTGTGTCCTCATGCCCTCTGAATGGCTAGTGTAATGAGCCAGGCTGTGTAGATAACTTGCACACGCTCACCTGCTGCACAGACTTAATTAAACCCATAAGCCTCATAACCATACATTTCTCCAAAACTCCACTTTTCTAAGAATAAGATGCTGTCGTATTTGTTTCATAAATGCAAATAAAGCTGCGCTCTAAGTTCTTGTATTTTTTTCTCTCAATGCCGTGACCTCTCATTGATTCAATATCCTTGCTGCGAATGCCTTTCTTTGCTCAGTCTGTTTCTGTACCAGTGGGCTGCTTGCAGCTTCATTAGAAGAGCATGCCCTTTCTCAGCCCCACTGTGTTTATTGCAGAGTAATTTTTAAGACCATTAGCAACGTCCTGGAATACAATCATACTGAAATGTGCTTGCATTCCCACTCAGCTTTACAGGATTTGTTCGCCATAATTCATTTGCCGAGTATTCATTTTACTTTCTTGACAGGAACATTTTGTTTTCCCTTCTCATACTGTTTCCATTTTAGACAATTTTAATTGTCTGTATCCCAAATTGCCCTTCTTTTGTGTGTGTTTAAAGCGAGAATTATATTTATCAGTTTATTTTTAATTTTCTTTAAAAAAAAAAAAAAAGCTAGAGCTCATTATTTGTCTGTTTCCACTGTCTTTTTTAGAAAAAGAGGGAACTTGCATAAATCCCTTCTTTTTAAAGGTATTTAAGTATTAATGATTATTAATTAAACCTTTAAAAAGTCCCAGTGCTTCAAAGAGATCAGTTAATTGACTCTGCAATGTAAGTGCTGCCACAAACAATCAAGCAGTCCTGTCAGGTGCTGAGCACCAATCAGCTCCCAGTGGCTTCAGTATGAAATGAAAACACTCAGGAGCTCACTGTTACTCCCTATGCAAAACCTGGTGATAAGGAGTTATAATTTACAAACCCAGTGAGGATCTCAAATTATTCAATGGATTTCTGTTTGGTCAACTTAGTGTGAACCTGATTCTAATCTTTGTCATTATAGGCTGCTTAGGAGGTTTAGAAATCAAATTCCCATTTGAACTGTGGCTTTAGAATCTTAACCACACTAACTGAAGTTAGTGTACCTTATACTCGCGTAGTCCTCACTGGACCAAATATAAACCCCATAAGGGGGTGTGATTTGTGTTGACAGCACTGGAGCAGAACAGCATATATCACATCTGAACATGGACCTTCATGTTCAAACTTCTTTACAATCACAAAGGGCTAAAATCCCTTTCCTCCAGTGGGGAATGACTGGTCAGGCCAGTTGACCTCAGTGGAACTACTCATGCCAGCAGCTGCTTACCAGTGTGAGCAAAGGGTCCAAATCCAGCCCTAAGTAATTGATCTCTACCATGCCCCTGCTATGAAGTAAATAGTACCAGTTCCCATATGGGAAGCAGAGGCAAAAAGCTTACCTTGCCAATGAGTGTCAAAGCTGGAATTAAAACTTTCAGGATTTTTTAATTCTGTCCCCTAAAATGTTTCTCTAGAGGTTTCTTTATGGTTTACTCCTTCACTGGGCGTCAGCGTACTTAAGAAAGGATTGGCTTTGTAGAGCTAAGCCATATTATTTATTTGGTTTTATTTTCCACCAAACTGATAAATATCTGATCGCTGTCACTCCCTCGCATGCTAGTCTGATTCTGTCTATACGGACTCTCACACCCATCTTGCTGTGTTGTTGTCCTGGGCAGGAGTACAAGCGCAAACAGTTAGAGGAGCAGAGACAAGCAGAGAGGCTACAGAGGCAGCTTCAGCAGGAGCGAGACTACCTGGTGTCACTGCAGCAACAGCAGCAACAACGGCAAGACCAGAGGCCAGCAGAGAAGAAGCCGCTGTACCATTACAAGGAGGGAATGAATGCAAGTGAGAAACCAGCTTGGGCCAAGGAGGTAGGAAAAATTTGAGTCTATTTGTGCCAGATCCTTATTTGTTTGTCCCCACAAAGGTATAAATGGACAGCAGGGATTGGATGTATTCTGTCTGAAGATTTTTCACTGCAAATTGCTCTTCCTGGGTCTGGATTCTCCTCTTCCTTTCCTTCGAGAAATTCCATGGGCTACTTCCCACTTACAGTAGCTGGAGGAAGGATGAAAGGAATGGGAATCTCGCAGTGCCAGCCCTTGTTTACTTTCTGGTTCATTTACTGTTGAGGATTCTGGAAGACAGGCCAAGACTAAGAGCATGATACCCTCCTTTCCCCCATAATTATTACAGGGGGAGTTGCTGGATGCAGCATGACCCAGTGCAATTAAGGAGTTCCAAAGGAAATTCCTTTCAACTCTTCACATTCTAGATGAGTACTGAACTCTGAGCTGCGAGTGATCTGTGGTGGAAGAGCATTGTTTTTTGGGTTTTTGGTTTTTTGTGTTTTTGTTCCTGTTGTAAATAATTATATGGTACCAAATGTCCTGTGTAGTTGTTGGTTTGTGCTTCGCAGAAATGCAATCTCTGTTACTAATCTTTTATTGCAAAAGAATGGAACAGCATCTGGTAATGATTATTTTAAAAGTTGTGAGAGGTGAACACTGGATGTAATTTCACTGACCAGTACTGAAAAGATGCAGACATGCAGTACAGTCTCTGGATTACATGCATTCTGTCCCTTTCCCCTACCCCAGGTATATTTCCTTACGTCTGGTGGGAACACTGTCAGTTATTATGGTTTGGCTTAGAATTTTGTGTTTTAATAGTATAATTTTGCAATTCTACTCCCAGGTACACCAATGTTATCTTAATAACTCGCCTGTTCTTCCAGCTAAGCAGAATCATTCTTCTGTTGCCAAACAGCTGGCATCCTTCATTACTGGCAAAGATGCAATGCCACTGTCTAACATTAAGCCTTCTTCTAATCTTTCCAAGGCACAACATTCAGCTAAATCAAACCTGCAATACCTGCAAGCTTCAGATCCTCGGAAAGTTAAGCCATTTGCCTCTGCTAAGCCAACACAAGTTCTACCCCTCATTAGGATTTCGAAAGCAGGACCTGAGATACTGCAGCTCACTCAGAAGGGAGAAGGAGCCATCTCGGCACATTCTCAAATTAGACTTGGGCGTCAAGAGCAACCTAAAAAGAATAATGGTGTGATATCCCTCAATGGGTCTCGCTCTCAAGGATGTAGTCCGGTTCGGAAATCAGGACTGGATGTCACTTGTGTTTCTTCTCATGTTTCAAAAGGAATAAGTTCACATTTGCCTAGTAATATAGGTAAAATGGACTTTAAAGAACATAATGAGGACAGAGTAAGACAATGTATTCCCTTACTCATGCCCACAAGTGCCGCCTTTCATTCAAGAAGCACTCCATCATTAAACAATATCCACTTGATACGTGATAAGCTAGACCTAAGTTCTTCCAGCCCAGAGCATATTTTACGAAAAATAAAGATGCAAGATCTTCATAAGCAGCACCACGCTTCCTCTGAAAATATCCCAGAACTCCTTCTGCCACCTGCAGGGACCCATTATACACAAATGCAACGGAAAATTATAGCAAGAAGCATGGATCAGCTTCCCCTTCCATCTCAGGGTCTTTCTCCACAATGTTCTCAGTGGAACGGAGCCATTTTGGCTCCTTTGTCCTCTGTTTCTCATTCATCTTTGGATTTACGTTCCTGTCCCCTTAATTCCAATCTGATTCAGGCTTCTAAAGTTTGTGGGGACAGTGCTCCAAATAGCACACCTTCACAAATAGCCCGAGGGTCATTCTCTGATTCCTGGGAGAACAGTAGGAAGCCTTCTCCTCAAGTACATAATGGGAAAAAAAATTTAAATTTGCCTGTCACAAAGACATTCCTGTCATTGAGCACTCCTGATCTGAGAGATGTCAGACAACTTAACTCTGGGCCACTTCTGGTGGGTGATGTCTTCCCAAACTTCTAGTGGGCTACCACTTCCATAGCTGTTCAAAAATCAAAGGCTGTCTCTTGGGCTTTTGCTAGTGCAAATGTATGGCAGCAAGCAGGAAAATGGGATGAAATTCCATCTTTAATATCATAGTTTTAAGTAAACTGTTCCAAATTTCTAACATGCCTCTGGCATTTACTATCTTCAGTTCTGTCTGTAAAAAGATTCCTTAAAGTCAAGACTTAATTGGGATAAGGGTTAACAGTGCTAGATTTGACCATCAGCTTCAAATGGAAGGGTCTTGCTTATTGTGAGTAATAACTTTTTCCATGAGTCACTCTGTTTTCTGGTACATTAGGTGTGACACAGTGCAAGTAAGGGCAGCAGAATTTGGCCTTAAGCTTTTTGCTGAAATATATACTATAGGAAAGAAGCAATTAACTATCTCTTTTTGACATCTCAAAATTTCAGAGTTGTTAATTAATTTATTTGTATAATCAGATTTGTTCTTTTTATTAAAAAAAGTAATGCTCTGAAGTAGTTTTGGAATGCAAGGAACTAGAGTGAATATTCTAGAACTTCAGAAAATATACCCCCTACCCACATACCTCATTTTTGATATAAATAGTATCAATACAGAATTTTCACTAGTACCACTCAGCACTTTGAATTTAAGGGGCAGGTTGTGCAACCCAAACTCTCTCGTAGCACTACATTAGTGTACTTTCTTTGCTAGGAGTGCATAACACAACGATGGGTTGTACAGTCGAGCTGTAAATAGTCTAATCTGCCCATTGTCTATGGACATAAAAACAACTGAGGTTCCTTTCTTAATCACATTTCTTCAAAATCATACAGCATGTTTGCTCTCATACGAGTCTCATTTACTATGATCGCTGGCCATTTTGTACCATGTGTCAGCAGTGCTTGCAGGTTTTTTTCTTTAGGTTCATTAGGTTGTGCCTGCTAGACTTCTGTTTTGGTTCTTGGGCCAATATGTGCTTGTGCGTTTTCTATTCTGGCTGCCAGTTTTTAGCCGTGCTAGAAATTGTACGTATGGAACAGACATACTGAACTGAAGTTTTTTCTAGATCAGTTAATATCAGTACTGATTTTGACAGTCCTCTACTTCCTCCAGGGTTATTTTATGGTTAAGATCTGCAGTTTTACTGAGTCCAAAGTTATATCTTCACAGTAAGACACTTACTTACTTTTAATCTTTTCCCTACATGTTTCTTTTTCAGTTTTTAGAGGAGCAAAATAACTGCTTTTAGCTACTGGCATAAGATCTTGTTGTTTATACTGTTTATATAGAGCAATAGGTATAAAAATATTAATAAAAGCTTGAAATGAAATTCCTGTAGTAATTATGTTAATCTTGTAGACAAGTGATGTAAGTAACAGATGGGAGTGAGACATGGATACTTCACAAAATGGTGGTTCCTGGTAGGAACTTAGAGAGCATCCAATTTACTTTATGTGCAGGATCTGATAGATAGACTCTGTATATCCTTCCCATGTGCCAAAGTGCTGTTTCAGAAAGCCTCGAAAGTGCCTAAGGCCTGGAGGATTCACTATTGAATTGAGGTTTCTGATCCATACATCTCCTTCCGTCTACGAGATTGAGGCAAAAGGCTAAGCTTGGCCTCCTGAAGTAACAGCACTCAAAGTCGCTGTATTGGTTCGTCAGTCCTGTTGCTGTGGGAAGGTGCCATTGCTGGATTTAATGCTGTTTGCTTCTGGCATCAAGCTTTTGGGGAATTTTTGTCATCATATTGGTTGGCACATGTAAATTCTGCCCACACCATGACTTTTATGCTGGTCTTCCACACTGCTATATAGGTACCAATTCAGATATTTTATAGGGGACAAATTCTGGTCTGAGTGCCCCCCCCTTCCAGTCCCCACTAGTCACCAGTCTTCTCTCCCAATTCCCTCCTCTGTCTTCTCAGTGGGGGAGTGTCTCCTGTCTCTGACACAGTGCACAAGCCAGTGCTGAGGAGCAGAGTTCTCAGCACACTCCCCTGTGCTTCAGCATACCGTAACAGACCCCAGTGCGCCACGTCATGACACCATTTGGCTTGGAGCAGCTGGGCCACATTTAGGCTGTGTCTGCTCTCAGGGTTGGGTCTGTGATTCCCAGCTTATATACATATACTGGCGCTAGCAGCGACACAGGCTAGCCAACTTGAGTACAAACCTGCCTGAACCCCGTGGGTAAATAGTCAACGCAGCCAGTCTTTTGCACCACTTGTTACTGTCCATGCCTCCACTGCTACATTGCTGCTATTTAGGCAGTGGGAAATCACATGCCCAACTTTTAGCATAGAGATCCTCTGTAATATTGAGACTCCATGCTCCAGACCACTAAAGACATTCCCTGAAATTTAGTCTGCTGACATCTCCATCTGTACCTGTGAGGGAGCAGCCAGGTCCAGTTTCAGTAGCATTGCAGCCAAGGACCTTGAGTGATACTGGACCGTACAGATTTAGTACTAGACTGTTGCTTACTAATGGTTGGGGAGTGGCCTCCTGGCTCCCTGACCTGTGGAAATTCGAGCAAATTGCGAAAACCTTATGGGGTCATTTGTCCTCCCCAGGTCTCCTAACTGGCACCAGTGCACTGCTTGTTCATGTATTTAGAGCTGTTTACTCCAGCTTGCCAGTCATTGTACGTGCTTGCCGCTTCATAGTTTCTCTTCAAGATAAAAAGATGACAAAGACAGTATTATCAAGATTTGCAGCCACAGTCTTCATCCTTTGCCACAGCCTGACCACTGTTCCCTCTAAGCTGTGCGCGTGTGCACACGCACACAGGTCATAAAGCCTGCGCACACAACAAAATAAAATGTGCACAAAAAAATTCAATAGTGCTAGTATTGGTGCTCACAAAGAAATGTTTTTGCACACACAAAGAAATTGTTTGTGCACACAGCCTGCGAGTAATTAGAGGGAACATTGACTAACTAGAGCATAGTCTGAGTCTTCCTTTCTTCCTTGAGAGAGCCTTCCTCCAGTGGTCTTCTGATGCCTCCCACACCTACACCCACCATTCTCTACACATGCCCATTCTTCTACTCTTCCTGTGGTACTGAGGGCTTGATTTCACTTGCATTGCTATGCCTTTAACTCACTTCCTGTCCACATCCACAGATTTCTGTGGAATGAATTGGGCTTTATTCTCAACATAGCTGACCTGTCAGGGATGGCCTGGAGCTTACTCAGCAGTGACAATGCCTCTACTTTGTAGTGTTAATCCAGTTGCACAGGGAAGCTTGACTGTGATTTCTTAATGATTGCTCTCACTCAGGCTAGGCTAATGCAAGAGGAGTCATGTTGACACCTTGAGCTAACTCTGCAGTGAATACGCAGGCTATGCTCATGCTACCTTTGAGGTTGCTCAGTGGGGTGAATAACCAAGCCCCAGTGTGACATAAATCACACCAACCTAAGTGCCAGGGTGGACAGCACTATGTCGGCAGAAGGGCTTCTCCTGCCAGCAGAGCTGCTGCCTCTCTGGCTGTCTACCCAGAAGCTTAAATTGAGTTGTCCATCTGCCAAACTAGACTAAAAATACCCATTCTGTAATCTTGAAGGTAAGCCCACTGATTTCAGTTTACAGATGCTCAATGATCCTTGAAGATCCACCCCATCATTCACATTTCACTTTTCAAGCCCAACAGGGAGAACCATACCCAAATCACTCCAGTCCACAGCCATCGCCTGTAAGAGTTTGTGACAGGAGCAATGCTTGTTCTAAAAATTCCACAATGCTCGGTGACTTAGGGGAAGGCTCAAGTACCTGATGGACTGGGAAGTCAATAGCCCAGGTGAGAGGTCTTGGGCACTGGTAGAGAAGAGCCATGTTCCAGCACTATTGCTGGAATTCCATCAAAGAAACCAGGCCATTTGTTTCCTAGGAGCCTATCTACTGACAGGAATTAGAATCTTCTTCATGGAAAGTTTGGAACCAGAGCCTGCAGCAGATATGGTCTATGGGCAACCTAACAAACCCAGCTGGCTTGAAGTAGGCTTCCTGGTTGGTTGGAAGAGTCAGCAGACCAACTCGGAAGCCCAGCAGCAATTCAGTGGCTGTTTGAAGTATTCGCCCAGAACTGCAATAGCTCCTGTGCTTGTTCTTTCTCAGGCTTTTTTCAGCCCTGCTCCTGCCTTGGCCCACTCCAGGAAACTTGATCCTGACCCTCTACTCTGATTTCTGACTTTGGCTCTGGCATGTGGCCTCTGACTCCAGCTCTGACCTTGGGCCTGTGCTCCTGGCTGTCGACATATGCTCTAGCCACCTAACCTGATTTCTGCTCTGTCAACCAAGGACAACCGCCTGCATTCTGGTCTCTGATACATACCTTCCCGTTACATTACTGACGTGCATGCCTTGTTATTCTGCCACCTAGTCCTCCCCATTAGCTGTGAAATACTCTGTAATCAGCTACACATTACTTTTTGGCATTCTGTCAAGGAGCTCCAGAAATTGGCTGAAGGACTCTAGTTTGATCATCCTTGGCTACTGTAGTTAGAGCTTGAGCTTGAATAATAGGCAGATTTACTGGAACTCCTTTGAGGCAGATTGAAATGAGGCTGTCGCTGACTGGACTGTATCCCAGTCTTTATGCAGATGCAGCCTTGTTCAAAAGAAAAGCTGTTTCTCTCAGGTCTTCTTTCTGTCCTGGTGTATGCAACTAAGTTCTCATTGGAGGAGTTGATAAACTGACCTCAAAACAGCCACTTATATTGTATGCAAAAGAGAAAGTTTGGACCTTTAGATATGATACTAGGACTAGGTGGTCATCCATGACCTAAAGCACTCTTCATGGACCTTACATTCTTAGGAGAAAAACTACTTAAAAGACATGGCCTTTTTCTAACTTTGCATTTGCCATGTTGTTAGTCTTGCTGATACTGAGAGCCGCCTGCCCGCCCACTTTAGTGGTTCATTTGTGTCAATTTAAGACTTTTTGAAAAAAGTTATGATCCATTTCTTACTCAAAGAGAAGCTAATAAAATTATTTCTGCCAGATATACAATTTTTTGTTATTTTAGAAGCTGCTTTCCAGCACATGTTGGTGCACACAATAATTTGCTCCTTGTACAATCTGATTTCAATAACACATGCATTACATTATATCTGGATAAGCTGAAGCTATTGTATTTCCATCTGGACGAACTGAAAGCAATTGGATTTTTTTTCATTTGTACATTATCAACACACCTGTCATCCACAATAGAAGACTAGATACATTAACTTCTGAACAAAAGAAACCACCTTCTTGCTGCCATTTTCATTGTTTCTGTCAATTCTAACTAAAGCAGTCCCTACTTTATTTATGGTATTGAAGGTAAGGACATTTCTTTCAATGGGAATGCACTGCAGACCATTCGCACTGGATCTTAACCCTTACAGCTTCTCTTCTTCAGATGCATCTGCTGGAACCGCCCTCTTGCCGCCTTGAAGCTGCTTCTCCTTTCAGATTTAAAAAGACATATAATGTGTGAAATAGAAGCTGTCTATTGGTGTCTTGAAAATTCACTTACTGTACTGTCTGCCTGGTTACTGGGATTCCTGAAGCCAGCCACTAGTCTAATATATTCAAAGGATGAGGGTGATTTTGCATGCTTGGTCCTCAGTTGCCTCCTGCTGTTTTTATGGGTCTTTCTCATCTTCCAGGGGTTGGAGCTACCACTGAGAGATTTCCTGATCATCTGATCAGATTGGTGTCTCAGATTTTGCAAACACAACAGTCAAATGACTGCTGTCATAACACCTTGCAAAAATACTTGTCTATAATTTTTAATCTCTTGCAGCAATGCCACGTTCTGCTTTGGCAGGGTTGGGGGGACTGCTTTCAAGGCAAGTGTACAAATGTCTGTAACCTGTATAGCCATTTTGAAAGATGTTTCAAATCAGTACCAAGGTAATTTCAAATAAGCAGTGAAACAAAAATGGGATGAGATCTGGTTAGGCAGTTGAGTAACAATGATGAAGTGGGATTTCCTCCCATGAAAGCTAATGCTATAAATTGATTTGTTAGTCTTAAAGTACCACATGACTCCTTGCTTGTTTTGCTGAATGATTCACCTGCATTTGGAGAGACTCAAAGCAAATAGTTCAGTTTAGCCTCTGGGGTTGGGATAAGATATTGTGGATTACATGAATTTGATTCTTTTCAAATCTAAAAAGGACTTGTATATTGGGTAACACATTTGTATGTAGAGGGCCAGATTCTCCATTGGGATGGGCTGGTGCAGTTCCACTGACCTTAAACAACCTGCTTTCTCAAATTAAAAATGACAGAGGGGGGCCAGTACAGGTATAGGTGCTTATACATGAGGCAGAGTGGTAGTCCACTAGCAATACATTGGCCAGCCTCAGAATTTCCATCCAACAAATGAAGTGAGTCAAATGAGACTCAAGTATAAAGGGGCAAACAAAGGACTTATGGCTCTGGGAAGATCCTTTCTTTGTTTTTCTTTGCTTGTTTATTCTTATTTTACCCTCCTGAGAATAGCACTACTCTTGTTTTCCATTTTCCATGTCTATTGCTTTCAATATTGAGAGTTTTCTTCGATTGTTTCCTGACGGTGTGTCTGTCCAGCATCTCTCTCAGTGCTCTAGTTTGTGCTATAGAAAGCAGTTGGGGTCTAAAAAGACACTGGAGGGGGGAAGGAGTCTACAGAGAGAAAGGGAAAGTAAGAGAGGCAAAAGTAAGTTGGTAAAGATGAGTAGATGGAGGGATGGAGAAAACTGGGGCAGAGAAGCAGGGTAGGGAGAAAGTAAATGAGAAAAGGAAAACACAAGAGATATGCAGGATCTCTATCTTGCTGAAAGTAGAGTCCCTTGTCAGTGTTGAGGAGCTGGTACCCTCAGAAGAACGAGGACAGGCAGGAGTGCAGGAGAAAAGAATCAACTGACTAGATACAATATGGAAAGGACAGAAATAAGGGAGAGTGCCACATGCAAATTTCTCTGGTTTGGTCCCCCACCCCTCAAAGGCAGATCTCCCTCACTGTGCAAATTTAGTTTCTTTTTTTGGCACCTTTTTCTTTTCCATCACTTTCTCACCCCTCCCACCCTCTCTGTGGTTTGTCTTTCTTTCCATCTTTCTTTCTGACTCAGCTCTAATGCCTGTTTCTGTCTATAGTTTCCTGCTGGGTGTCATCTGTTGCAACCCACTGGGAGGCTAGGCAGCTTCCAGCCTCCTCCATCCCACTCCCAGCCTCCTTTTGTCTGGTGCTCCAAAATTACTGCTTTTGAAATTGGCACTTTCACTCTGCTGATCTACATTGGTAACAAGGAAATAAAGAAAAGGGAATGTGGTTTAACCATTTGCCTTTTCAAGTTTGACCCAGTATGGAAGTCCTTATTGAATCCAAGAATCTCATGCTCAGTGTTAATAAAGATGAAAGAGCCACATGAAACAATGAGCTGATTAGAAATATAGGAAAATGGCTATACAGGTGCCTTGGGGTATACATGCAGGGAAGTGAATCAGCTCACGATAATTGATTCTCCTGTTGTTGCTTCAGGTAGAAGAACGTTCCCGACTCAACCGGCAAAGCTCCCCAGCAATGCCTCACAAAGTGGCTAACAGGATATCTGATCCAAACCTGCCTCCTCGTTCAGAATCCTTTAGCATTAGTGGCGTGCAGCCAGCTCGGACACCACCCATGCTCAGACCAGTGGATTCACAGGTATGGTGCTTTGGTCCCAGGTCTCTACAAGTTTAATGACAGAAACCAGGAAGCTGATGGTTCTGGTAAGATAACCACAAAGTTTGTCGATTAAAAGGAAAGAATTTCTTAACACATTGCTTCTAAGCCCTAGACTTGTTTGTGAATAAGAGCACTGTCTGCATTTACACTACATGGAGTAAAAATAAAAGGATTTCAGCTCTCATGCTGCCAAGCACAGTATGATCATTAATTGAAATTAAGGTAGTGTTCTTTCTTCCACCCTGGTATAAAATGGCCCTGTTAGGTATGGCAGGATGGTTTACACATTTTTTTGAAGCATCGGGTATTGGTGGCCGTTGGAGACAAGCCAAAGGACTTTGGTGAACCATTGGTCTGTTCCAGTATTACAATTCCTTTGCTTATATTGTAGTATTTTTAATCCAAAGTGAAACTGCAGATCCTGGTACAGGAGGCCTAGTGTGACTTGATATTTAGGATTATCAGAAAAAGATTAAAACAAACAAGGAGTCCTGTGGCACTTAAAGACTAACAAGACTCCTTGTTTGTTTTACTGAGCTAGACTAACATGGCTGTCCCTTTGGAACTCAGAAAAAGATTTTGCTTCTTCAGTTTTTTTTAAATATTCAGTTAACATCAACAGCAATCACACATCTGGGAAAGGATTTGAGGGAAATCACGCACCCTGTTAGGAATGAGTGGGGAATCACTCTCTGAGTCATCCTGACCACAAATTCAAAAGGCCATTTCCACAAGACATAATAAGACTGTAAGATACTGGGCCTACTTCTGCTCCAGAAATGCAGGCACAGCTCCTGTGGACACAGGTAAGGGCTCCAGGGCTCTATCAGATGCCAGCACTGGATGTAAAGTCTTTGCCTAAGTTTTTATGTGGTTTCTCCAGGAAAACCCACATTAGTTGAATTCATCCACGTATGTGGGATCTGACTCCCCTGAAGTCTTTAGTACCATTACTGGCAGTGCAACGTGAACTTTAGCTTGCTATGTGAGGAAAATCCTGCAACATGTTTCTTTTCCAGATGGAGTCCAGATTTAAACATCCCATTTCACCTTAATCTTTTAATGGATTGAAATTAAATACACTTCATCTATCTCCTTTAAATTTTCCCATTCATTGTTAGGCAACTTCATGCATAAACTTCATTTCCTAGGATGTTATCGAAAGACTTGCCATTTCATGCAAAAAAAAACAAAAAACAAAAAACCCATATAAATACATGTGGATTCATTATTTTCACTGGTAATAGAGGATGACATCCTATGCTACAGCAAAGGAGCCCTTGGCTAATTCCTCCCAGGTCTTGTAAGAAGGGATTTAGCCAGGGCATTTGCAGATTTTAGAAGGCTTTTTGGGATGCAGCAGTGACCTGATGTAACATGATATAACCAAGTGCCATCCCAGTTACGGGGCTTTTAAGGCCTGCAAGAGAGACAATCCTTAGCTCTGTGGGACAGGGAAACTATCTAGCCAAATAGCTGGATTGTGGAGATTCATTCCATTACTGCTTTTTGTTTAAAGCCATCAGTGGTTCAGACTTCCTGGAGACAGAAGCTGTTTCTTTGTATTTCTTTTTTCCATTTTATCTTTTAATATTTAAAAAAAAAAAAAAAAAAGAAGAAGAAGAAAAATTCCATACCAAAATTGTTAGGCTAATGTTCAAGTTGCATAGTTAAAAATCTGGGAATGCCAAAGTTAAGGTTTCATATGTAACCTTAATTATGCTTTCTTGTGCATCTAAGGTTAGCATGGGGAAAAAAAATACATGATACCTTCAGGTTTGTTTGAGAAATAATATGTGATCAGATGTATGAAAACTATTCTCATAATACACAAAAGTAGTCAGAGTTAAGGTTACATGTACCACCCTAACTTTGGCATTTCCTGATTTTACTGTACTGAACTATGCAGCTTTCCTTTTAGCAATATTTTTGAATGGAGTTTTTGTAAGAAGCCAGAAAGGCCTGAAACCAAAAGGCGGTGCAAATTTCAAACAAAAACAGTTTTTAATACATTAGAACTATTGAGATTTTTAACATTTTTTTCCTAAAAAAAAAAAAAAAAACATTTGGTGCTGATGGTTTTGTTCTGACTTGGTGCTTAGATTCCACATCTGGTCACTGTGAAATCCCAAGGAACCTCTTTGTCTGGCTCTCAGTCACTACACGAGCAACCCACAAAGGGAATGGCTGGGTTTCAGGAGGCTCTGACGGTGACCTCTCACCGCACTGAGATGACCAGGCAGAACTCGGACCCCACCTCAGAAAACCCTCCTCTCCCCCCTCGTGTTGAAAAGTTTGACCGAAGTTCTTGGTTGCGACAGGAGGAGGACGTTCCACCAAAGGTAACATTTGTATTGCTCCTAACTTCCAAATCTTGAAAGAGGCCATCTGAGCTCATCCCCTTAGCTCTGCACTACTTGGAGACAGAGCTTTGTAGTTTCTTTCTCAGCTGGTGGAGTTCACATCCCGTTAAGTTCTGGTACTGGTCCTTTGCAGCACTGAGCACCACCCGCATAGTGGTAAGCCTGAGGTTGTTCAGCAGTTCACAGATGTTCAGCAAATTGCAGGCTTGGCCCTCAGCTGGCATGCAGTTTTTTCCCTAAAATCTCTATGTGCATCGGCCAGCAAATTAAGTCCTCAAGCCCAGGTTGAATCCAGAACAAATCAATGTCTGTTTTCTCTTGGGGGGGTGGGAGGGCGGGAACTGCCTAAATTGAATTATTAGGAACATAAAATTTGTCATACTCAATCAGACTGTTGGTCCTTCAAGTCCAGTAGCCTGCCTCCAGTTGTAACCATACCCGATGGAAGATTTGAAAGGGCTCCAACAGCTTTGTACCTATTAGGGCAACAGCATCTAACAATACCTCTTTAATTAAGGCTCCTTTGTTACAGGATTTTGATTGCATAGTTCATAAGCTTTTTTGGAGGGGATGGAAAGAGTGAATTATAACTTGGCTGTTAAAATTTTCCCAAAACGGAAGCCGTTCTCAGCTCAGTAGCACATATGCACAGAAAATATTACTGCAAATTGATTAGAGACGTCAAAGTAAACAGTATTTTTTCATCATTTCAGGGAGTTTTGCTGTGCTCCAGCAAATAAGCAACCTTCATTTTAAAATAAAATATCTGCTGTTTTATGTATGGGAGCCATAATATATTGTGTCAGTGCTTACTGCTATTTATACATTTGGCTACTATCTTAGAGAGAGGATCCACGGGCACTTAAACTAGCGGCAGTTTTTAAATATAATAATCCACTGGTGAAAACAAGTCCTTTTGATGCTATACTCTGACTAGTTACCATACAGAGTTCTGCCTTCCCTTTCTGAATAATGCAATTCAAAGATGGCTGTTTACCTTCCTAGTTTTTGGAATCCAATCAGCTGAGATTCAGGCCTGGCACAGGACAATAATGGAGGCAGTTGCCTGTTCCACTTAGGGTAGTGAACAGTGGTGGGCTGTCTGTGATCATCCTTTTGGTGTCCTTTGGTAGTTCTATTGGCTAGTTTTCACTGACGGAGACAGATTTGCCACCATCAGATTGATCTTCTCAAGCAACTGATCGGGCCTGTGAAGACCCGCTCAGCTGATCAGAAGGTCAATTGCTGAAGACTGCTCTGGCAAGTGGAGTAGCACTGAGTCAAAAGGAGGGCATTTCCCTTCGACTCAGTGCACTGAAGACACCACAGCAAGTAGGTAAATTAATACTTCTACAGTCATAAAACAAAGGAGGGTTAGCGGTTACTGATTTACTGTATTAAGATGTAAATCCAGTGTCTCTGTATTTTACTGTAGTTAAGTTATGAATATAAGTTCCCAGACTCATCTTGTGTGGGTGTTGTGTGGGTTTCCTTTGAGAATAAAGACTAAGAGGTCAGCTCCAGAATGATTGTTCTGTGAAAAGTGGTCACCTAGAGGTGACAGTGTGGGGTGGGTGGGTGGCTGTGTGTGTGTGTGTGTGTGTGTGTGTGTGTGTGTGTGTTCACTTGAGAGTGTACTTTTCTGCATTCCACAAGGATGCTTCAACTATTGATTCCCAAGAAATGTCACATGGGAGCCACTAGGGGTGTGTGTTGCACACCAGATCTTTAATTTTGATATTTTATAATCCATTGGAGTTCAAGACTGGATAGTTTTAGAAGACTATGCATGGTGCTTCTCCTTGCTCAAGCTTTTTACAGCAATTATAATAATGTCCAATCTGATAAAATTTTAATTTCTGGCTTTTTTTGTTAAGAAAATTGGTTTGGTCATTGGGGTACACAGAACATATGCCACTTAATTCATGAAAAATACTTTATTTTGAACTAAATGTGTGGAGAAGGCATCAGGATAGAATAGTATAAGTCTTTTATAAATTCATGTAGTTTGTAGTAAATATAAAAAGCATGACTTAGGCTCATTATATCAGGTAAAGTCAGAACTGTGACTAGCCCTTTAATTTACTTTGAGGAACATGGAAGTTGTTATGTCAGATCTGTCCAGTACTTTGTGTATGATGGTTTTTAAAACCAGATGGTCTAGTCTAGAAAGAGGAGGTTGGAAGAAGCTCAAAAAACCACAAACTGTGGAATAATCTATCCATGGATGTTTCTTCTTAGTCTTGCCAGTTATTGATTGGTGTGCCCTGAAGCATGAGGCCATCACTCTTTAGCAAAAATAATTTTGCTTAAGTACCAGTGGATCTTCCCATTATCAATACTCTATCTAATCCTTTTTGGGAGCCTGCTAAGTTTTTGGTTTCTGTCTCATCTTGTGGCAAAGAATTCCACAATGATTCATTGGCCTTAGCTTTTATCATAGGTCTCAGGTATTGAGTAACATGCTGCATGATGCTGACAGACGCACAGAAAGCTCTGAATTACGGTGGAGTGAGTCAAGGTTAAAGTTCCAGCCTTGTGCAAAAAGGTGTTGAGTCTACAGTCCCTTTCGTTCTGGAATATTGTTTGATATCTGAGGTGAACCGTCCTATTTTTGGCATCTAGTTTTCAGGGTTGTCTGGCTTTCAGCTAACTGTACAGCTGCATTTACTGAGGACAAAAATTCGTGTGACTCGGTCAAGCTAAGTGAATAACTCTGACAGATTCCTTGCTCACAGTCCTTGTCTTTAACCACTAGATGGCATTGTCTCAATGGTATTGTTACACTAATTTATTTTTACTGAATAGTTAGCTATAAAAGCTGCTAGACTGAGCTTTCTGGTTAGTCGATATTTTAGATTTGCCATGGATTAAAACTACTGTCGTGTTTTGAATTTTTTTTTCAGATTTGGCATATACTTAATATTTTGTAGTATATAAATTTCATTGCTTGATATTAGGACCTACTTATTTTTAGATTTCCAGCAGCTAAACTGTTGTAAATGGCCGTGAGAGACAAAATGAGTTTTCAGATCTTTCCTATCTAACATCTGTGATTCTTTGTAGGTGCCAGGACATCGTGTTTTATAACTGTTGTAAATATTTCATGTTTTTTTGTGTGAAATTTATTACATAAACCTGCTGAAACCTGATCTTCCTCAACTGCAAGGAAAACAATCTAAGTTAAATTGGACAGTGCTTGTCATTCTGACTCTCAATTTTCTTTCAGGTGCCTCAGCGAACAACTTCCATATCCCCAGCACTAGCTAGAAAGAACTCCCCTGGAAATGGCACTACATTGGGAACTAGATTAGGATCACAGCCCATCAGAGCAAGGTATGGGAGACCACATAGAAAAGGGAGAAAAATAGTAATGAATGTAGATAGAAGAAGACCTCTGGGTGCAGTAGAGAATGCAAGAGCTGAGTATGAACTTGTATTGTGGTGATGGACTTGAGAGCTGATTGGGGACTGCTTCTGGTATGAAACCAGCCCAGGCCTCAGTGTGGTAGACAGAAGAAAGACTGAGTGGCATTCTTTAGGGGGCCTGAAGAGAGAAAAGAGAATAGGATGTCAAAGTCACTTTGGTCCTTGAGTAGGTGCCCAGAAAGCGGCAAGCACTGTTATAGTTTGCTTTTATTCACCTCTATTACCCATGGCCAAAGCATCCTCAGTTTCCCAAAACAGTATCGCACATTATCAAATAACTGTACCATGTGGAATGTTTTTTAGAAAAATGGAATATCCCAATACATGCTCTTGACATGAGGAAGAACTTATGAGAATAATGATGATAACATTGAACTGTTTGACTCTGTTGGTACAGATAAATAAGCCTGTTGCTAAGGTTTTAAAAGACCTTTCATCAACTAACCAGATAAAAACTTAGCCAAGACAGCACCAGTTATACCACATAATATGGTATTCTACAGCTGTTCAACTGGAATTATAATAATGTCAAAAAAATATTAAATCAACCATTCAGTGCAGCAATAACATTTTTGTATCTTGTCGTCTTGTCCTTTAGTTCCTCACCTGTTTGTCTGGATTCTTCCCACCTTTGTATAATCTTGTATTGAATGTTATTTTGGTTTTTGTCCGATTGTAATATACATGGCATTTCCATGTGCAAACAGCTGTCATTCAGTATGAGCATGTTAATATTGCTGTTATTTTCTTACTAACTTCCTGTGTAAAATCAAGGTGCACCGGAGAGTAATTCTACGTAACATTCATCCTAGACAAAGTCCAGATGTAACTAATCCTACCAACAACTCACTTATTGTGATGAGACTTTGCACAATAAATGCAGTTTGTACTGTTCCAAGCACTGGCTAAATTACTGAGGATCACTCATAACTCATGTGAAACCCACATCTTATGCTTATTATTCAGTGCCTTTGATTCCAATCTACACATTATACAATGCAGCAATATTGCTAAATGTTGTTCTCAATACCTGACCTCCATGGAGCAAGCTTCCACTGATTTACAGAGAGATAGTGAGTAATAAAATCAGTTAGCAGAAATATTGCATAAAAACTAATGGCGCAATGCTGAATAAGCTAATTTTCTGTGCCATTTCAGTGCCAAATAAGGATTAATTTCTTAAAGATATCTGAGACCCTGAGATATGTTCATTGTGTCTGTCAGTCAAAACCACTTTTTTCCTTTCATATTTAAAATTCTGTGTGTGCAAGAAGGGTGAGTCAAAAGAGAAATGATAAAATTGGTAACTTATCTGTCAGATTTCAGCCTCTTACAGTTTGAAATAGCTAAGATACGAAACCATGAAAATCAAGGAATGTTGATATGCAGCAAATATGATCTGCACTCACATTGCAAATTTTAGCAAAGGAATAAATACTACAGAAAAAATGGCTAATCTGGAAGCACCTACTTTTTTAAAAAGAGTATTATTAACCATTTAAAATAACTTTTAAATAGGTGCATTTTTTTTTAAATAACTAAGACCAGATCTTAAGTTGGGATAAATTTGGCATAAGCGCATTGACTTTAGTAGTATTGAATAGCAAGAGTATCAGGGTTACTTGGGCCAGAGATGGTTTTTCTTAGGGCAACAAAATACTAAGACCAGTAAGATATTTGTCTAGACTGAGAAATTGTGACCACTCTCAGTTTGTCTAAGGTAGCAAAACCTTCTAGCTGACCCTGGCTGCTGTGTCAACTAGGTATCTTTTGGTTTCTGGAAACTGCCAATTAGTTATGGAGGGATGAATTTGCAAAACCATCTAAACTATTTTTTTGAAAAGTGCCTGAAGTCACTTAGATCTTGTCTTCTCTAGGAAAAATGTGTATGTCTTAACTTGAGTTAGCAGACACGAAGTAACTAACCTGAGGTGCAGTCCCAGTGAAGACAAAGGAGTTTTCATACGTGTTCGCAGGTTCAGCTAAAGGGAGATTGGAGCATTTGCCTTGACCTGCTAATTCAAGAGTACAACCTGACTTGTTTTTGCTCAGATATTATCTTGTGTAAATTACCACATCCGCTAATTTCAGTTAAGACCACACTTTTGTCCTAATGAAGATGCATCCTTAGTCATTGACGAGACTGTGTTGCTGATTTGCAATGAGATTGAAGCTCTGAAGTCACATAGGCACTTTTAAAAATGATGTTTAAGCTCCCAAGTCACTTTTGTGCTTTTGGAAAATTTTACCCAGAATGCTTAGGTTCTGAGATACACAGTACTAAAAGCTACCATAGTAGTTTTGTCATCTTGCATGTCATCCTGGTATCTTTGACCCTTCCATGTCAACTTTGAGAGTACCTACTGTTAAATTCCCTTCCAACTGAATGAAGGCTTTTTCCTAATTCTGCAGAACAGTTACACCATCTAACTTCAATTCTGTTCATTCTGATGTGCATATAGTAACCCTGACCTGAGAAGAACTGAGCCCGTTAGTGAGAGTCCCCTACAAAGGACCAGTAGTGGCAGTTCCTCCAGTTCCAGCACCCCCAGTTCCCAGCCTAGTTCCCAGGGAGGATCCCAGCCCGGATCCCAGGCTGGGTCCAGTGAACGTAATAGAGTCAGAGGTGAGAGAACTTTTTTTTAAACTGTTCTTTGTGCCTTGATCCTGCAGCCCTTCCCCAATTACTATGTAACTGTTGATAAATCACTTAACTTCTCTACGTACCTGATTCTGATCTCGTGTCTGATTTAAATAGCTCCACTGAACTCGGTTTAGACAACTATTTTTTTTGTGAGACTAGGCTCTGATCCCATACCTCATCCTTGCCTATGACATGGAGAAGATACCTTTTCACCTGCACAGTGCTTTCAAATTGCCTGGTGAAAGGGGCTGTGTTTGTACGGAGCATTATGCTGATGGTGATGTCAATGCCTAACTCCCATTGACACGTAGATAATTTCAAGATATTCTTATAGAAAAAGGCAGAGGTTCTGTAGCAGTGAAATATAATGAATTGCTGGTGTGGTTTTTTTCTTTGTTAATCTAAATACAATGTTTTGGTGTTTTTCTTCATTTATGTGCAGCAAGCATTTGAGGGCATAGAGAAGTGAATGAACCTCTAAACGGTTTATTCTATAAGTCCTTCAGAACAGAACCATGTTTACACTGGGTGTACATTCCTCACATCTTACAGTTGTTCTTGAAGGTCTTCTGTTTCTCCATCTAATCACAATAAGAGTTGCCAAATCACATCCACCTCATTTATCTATATTTCCGTCACACTCCTGGAGTATAAATCCACAGGCTAAAAACCACATTAAAACAAGGGCTGCATCCATGCTTTGAATATTTTATGACTTGACTGTAAGTTGCAGGTGATGTTTTTATAATCATGTTGGTCCCAGGATACGAGAGAGAAGATGGGTGAGATAATATCTTTTCTTCCAACTTTTGCTGGTGAAAGAGACAAGTTTTCAAACTTAATTCTTCTTTTGGTCAGAGGAGTTCTGTGAAAGCTCAAAAGCTTGTCCCTCACACCAGCAGAGTTGATCCAGTAAAATACATTAATTACCTCACCTACCTGGACTGTAAGTTAACGTGCCTCTTGTTAAAATAATCATTGCCTTAGCTAGTCAGTATAAGTAATTTATCAGCAATTTTTCTGGTTTTGGTTTTCAGTAACTCTAAATTAGTAGGATGAATTCTGTGAGTAATAACATCCTTTCAATATCAGATAACCACAGTGCTTCTCATTTATCATATGTCCAGCTCTTTTGCAGAGTGAATTTGTTTCTTTAATGGAAAAAAGACAGTAATGTTGAGAGTGCTGTATATGGGGATTAGATTTAGTTACACATTCTCTTACGACACTGAGAGGGGACAATGTGATACAACTACATTATGGAGAACCAGTTTCAGTAAACTGCATTGCAACAGCTTTACTGAATCACAAAATGCAATTACCTAACTAAATAAAGTGGTGGCTGAGAGGAAGAAGATTAAGTGGTTTTCAGCCAAGCAGCACATGCGATAAGGAGGAGAGATGGAAGGAAGGCTTTTCCAAACAAGATGTAACAGGTGCTGTAGGGAAGAAAATGAAGGCAAGATAGTTTGGCTTATCAGAGGACACCAGTGCTAGGCTACATCAAGCTGTGATCAGCTCACAACTCTAGAAGGTGCTTTTCTGACTTCACTGTGTTCTCAGTATATAACCTTGGGCAAGTAACTCAGTGCTAGGTTGTTTGTGACCCCTCTGTAGAGATGGGGCACAAGAAGACTTCTCTTGCACACCTTACACAAGAGCCATGAACAAAGTCAGTCTCTGTGCTCAGGAGCACAAGTATTGCACTCTCTCTACACCCCAGAAGGTGCAGATCATCACTGAAGGAGAGTGGCCACAGACCCTCCCTCTTCTTTACTGGCTTGTCACCACAGGATGGTGCGGCTGGGCTGGAATTGTCCCTCAGGAATCACAGCTCCTTTCCACACTCACCCTGTGGCCAGGCACTTCTGTATCACCACAACACAAGGCTCTGCCTATGTGGCACAACTTTAATCTCTACAGTAGGGACAAAGCCATTTGCCTGTCTCCAGATTAGGGGTTTTGAGACATAACTTACTAAAGTGTGTGAGACGCTTTTGAAATCCGAAATAAAAGGGGCTCTAAAGTATAAAGTACTCTTTGATTCTCAGATAAGCAGAGGGATCAGATAAGGTGGCAGAGAGAGGCAAGATCAGTAACTTAACTAAGCATTTTAAGAACAGAGAGGATAATTTTGAACTGGATCCTGAAATGAATGAAGAGCCGCTAGACTTTTCAGAGGTGTCATGCAAAAATGCATGCTGTCATTCTGCATATTCTGTTGTCTGGCCAAAGACTTTAATTTCACGCTAATAACAGTGATTTGCTTTTGCCCAGGAAATGCCAAGCCTGAAGGGTCACCTGTGCCCTCTCATGAGCCATCTAAAATGAAACAGGAGGACAACAGGGATGTGACACGACCAAGCCGTCCTGCTGTGAGTCTTAAATTATGCCCTGGTAGAATTTGCCATATTTTCATTAATGGTGATCACGCAACCTTGGGAACCAGTACAAAGAGGCAAACACCATACATTGCCAGTTGCGAGGTTCTAAATATGCTGCACAGCAAGAGTTCATGGGAGATATGACTGCATAGAGATTGCATGATTTACAATGGCTCCAGGCAAAAGAAGCACTTGAATACATGTTTAATTTTAAGCATATCTGAAATGTTTTGCTGGATCGGGGCCAGGGTTTGCATATAGTACATCTTTACGCTGTGTTTATCATAGGGTGATTTATAGAGCAGCCTTGTAGAGGGGGCATGCTGTGTTCAAAGGCTTGGTACCCAGCCATTGCTAGTCCCGCCAGTTTCAGAACAAAACTGGCAGTCATTTCTGTGTTCTTTTATTTTATTGCTTTTTTTTTTTTTTTTTTTTGGCAAAGACCTGTGAAAATCCCATCAAAGTCTTTCTTTCTGGTTTAATGTTGTCTGAGGTTTGTATTTTAAAATTGCAGAGCGCGTCGGGTTCGATAACCAAATGGATTTCCACTGTTTCTCTCTTTTAATGTGTATTAATGTTTTGTTGATGTTGTTTTTCTTTACACTTCACAGCGTTGAGCTAACAATTCTAATTTTATTTCTAACCTGCTTGCCCTTCCTCTGGCTTTTTCCTGTCCCGATCTGTTTCCTCTGACGCTGATTAATCTTCCCTTACTCCCAGAGCTATAAGAAAGCTATAGATGAGGTTAGTGATATCTTTTCTTAGTTGGTCATGCCTTTGCAAGGTCGACTAGTTAGAGCTTAATATCAAACCATGTTTTTTTGGTGCTGACATTCAAAGAGATGGTGATGCTTTGATGGTTTGGATTTCAGACCCGGGAGATGGTATTTAGACACAGTGAGCTAATCTAAGGGGGGAAATTGATCAGCTAATACATTTTGCTCAGTGCACTGGCTTTACAAAATCCATTTGCGGACCACTTGCACAGAGACCAAAACAAGAACTACTGTGAATCTTTACAAGCAGAGCAAACCCACATTATCAGTGTTGTGTACATTGTAAAGGTCATAAAATGAGACTGGAACTTTCTTAGCCTGACAGAGGCTGTCTCAATGGATTGCAGTAAAGGTCAGATTCTGCTCTGTTATTCCTTATGTGACCCCTTTGATCTGAATCAGAAGCACAAATTTAACTATGAGCAGGATTGTCCACTTTTCCAATGAAGCCATTTCCTAAGAGTCATTCTTTATAACAGCATGTGTCAGAGCTGATGCCTTGTATAGCATGATAACTTAGGGTGCTGCTTAATTGCAGATGAATTTTTAGTTTATATATTATGAACCAGATTCTCAGCAGGTGTAAATCAGCATTTTAGTCAGCAGACATATGCTAAGAATCTGACCCCATATGTTTAAGGCTTTGTATATACTTCGGGTTTGCACTGATGAATGGGAGAACCCAAGTGCAGAAAAGGAAAGTTGTGACTTATATTGCTTAAGCTTGCCCTCCTTCAGGTGAGCACAGTGGGTCCATATTGCTGTTTTTTCTTGCCTACGTTTAGGGTTTACACAGTGCTGCTATACCACCTGCTGATCAACAATGGCGGGAACTGGGGCTAATCCTAAATATAGACAAAGGCCTAAATTAGCATTTATGAAGAGGAAACAGGGCCAGATTCTAATGTCTCTGCAAATGTCAAGCAGTATCTTACTCTACTAGGATCCCCCACTGATTTCAGTGTGATTGTAAGCAAAGCAAAGGTGCTACTCGCTGTTGGTAAGAGTCTCAGAATTTCAGCTTTCAATAGCAGTCCAGAGAACTTTGTTTCAGAACACAAGATTGGTCACACTGGGTCAGATCAATGGTTTGTCTAGCCTCATAGTCTCCTTCAGTTCGGGGATACTTATGTTCTAAAAAAAAAAATGTTTATAATGTGAATTTGGGGATGATCTGTTAAAACACCCTGGCTGAACAGAAAATCTTTTGTTTTTTATTAGTAATGTAAACTCACCTTAGGACCAAAAAAAAAAAAAAAAAAAGCTGGTACTTCCACTTCATTAGCAGGCATGGAGCTTAGATATTTCGGATGTGACAGTGGAATATGGAGTCCTTTTCCCCAGGCAATGATTTGATGGGTTCTGTCCAATTCTGAATGAAGAAGAGTTCATCAAACATGGTCATATTTTTTGGCAGCCTGAATGGAAAGAGCAAGGTTTTGATGGACATGGACTCTGGGATAGTCTCTCATACTCAGTAGAGGAGTTCTGGGCAGAATAAGATTGAAGTACATTAGTGGGGCAGTGTAGGTTGATGCTGATACAGCTGCTGAGCCTTTTTGGTGACTAATTAAATCTCAACTGCTAGGGCAGTCTCAGCAGCACCTTTTTTGGCATACTGATGCCACTTAATGCAGTTGTAATTATGGTGCCACAAAATATTTCTAGCTAATATAGCAGAGTAGGAGTGAATTTGTATGAAATAAAATGGTTAATAAAGGGCCAGATCTTGCCATGTGCTGAGCAGCTCTGTCGTGAGCACCTGAGTGCACTCAGGTCTCCTTCACTTTGCTGGGAATTGAAGATACTCGGCACCAAGCAGGACCTGACCCAGCAATAAGCAAAGCTCTTTCAGGAACATGCAGTAATTGAAGGGCTGGTTTGCAAGGTGGCTGCTTTTTGCAAGGTTCTGCACATGGATTTCACTAATATAACTGATGAGGATTCTACAAAAATCTGCGTTCCCCTGAGCTGTGTCTGTCTTCACATTTAATAACAGGTTTTTCACCAACTCACCAGAAACCCCAATGCAATGGTATTCAGATACCTGGCTTGAATTTAGACAGCTCAAAGCTGGATTACTATAAAGAGGGTTGCTTGGCTGTGGCAGTCTTATAGCCCATCCATATTTTTTAAAAACAAAAGTTGTATGAATTTACAATGTTGAACACTAAAGACTATATTGTCAGTAGTACATTTCTGATCTACTTTTGAATATCTTACAAGTATTTGAACATGCAGTAACCTCTGTTGTTAACTGCACTGGTAACTTACATTTCCACCTAGAGTGGTAAGTGACCCCTTTCTAAAATGATTTACTGTGAAAAGTACATGAAATAAAAGGGAAAAAGGCAAGCTAGTTCTCTTTAACTATGCATGCATTTTGTTTAATAATAGAGTTTGCTAATAAAAAACTGCATCAATCAGCTCCAAATATGGATTGCATTAAAGTAAAACTAAAATTAGAAGAGCTTTGTGATTCTGGAAACTGAACTGATCTATTTCCAAAAAATATTAATCTAAAAAAATTTTAGGATTAAAAATAATATAAGAGCACTGTCAGTGTCATCTTATACATTGTCACCTTCAGGAACAACATTCAAACATATATATTTGGAACTAAAAAACACTTCCTTTCTAGCTGTCAAATGGGAGGAATGGTCCAGGACTGACTCAATGAATCAGCAAAACCCTACAAAGTGTTCATTATTTAGATAAAGTGGTAGCATCAAACAATTAGTCCTGCTTTTAGCAGGGGATTGGACTAGATGATCTCATGAGGTCCCTTCCAGCCTTAATATTCTATGATTCTGTGAATTAACCACTCCAAGGCAGAGCCTAGACTGTAAAATATTGGGTAGCTCATTCTGTTGTGTGACACTGAGGGTATTACTGATATTATAATTTCCAAATTAGATACTAAAATATCAATTAAGCAGGTTTTAGTTTCCCAAGCATTGTTTATCTGTTGAGTATGACCAGTGGAAGACTGGTGATATATTATATTTATCAACCCAGTGTCTAGCTGAAGGATGGTAATGAACCCAGATTTTTCTAAAATAATTAGAGATGCTGAATGCTTAAGCAGGGGTTGTTTCTTACTTAGGGAGCAACCGAACTGATTTCAGTGGAACTGCTTGCTAAGTAAGTTACTATGTCATTAAGGCTAGCCAGATGGCCTGAAGAAATCAGAGTTCTGTGGTCAAATTTAAGGCACTTAGTTGCTGCAATTTGTGGGGAGAAATAATGAGTATGCAATTTTATATGCAGAATCACCTTTGCTTGGAAATTGAAGGTGTGAAAACAGACATTGTTGTTCACAATCTGGTTCTTGATGCCTGGGAGTAATCAGTGTTAGGCCTAAAATGTTGGAAAAATTACAACTTTTAATTGTTGCCAAGTTCCAAAGGGGTGGTTGTGTTAGTCTAGTTAAGCAAGAAGTCCTGTAACACTTAAAGACAAACAGATTTATTTATCGCATAAGCTTTCTTTGTTTCCCCATCTTCAAAGCATCTGACAGAGTGGGATTTTCTCCCACAAAAGGTCATGCAAGAAATAAATTTCTTAGTCTTTGAGTGCCACAGGATTCCTTGCTTGTTTTGCTGACCTTTAATTGGGATGCTGTCCTGCAGTTTTCTTTTAAACTGCTTTAGAAAACGGGGGGGAAATCTAATCAATTCAGGGATAAGTGATTCCCAAATGAATTGGGTTTTTTACTGTAGACCAGGAGTCGGGAACCTTTGCCAATCCCCATGATGGTCCCTCCTCCACGCCACTCAGCCAGTGCTGGTGGCGCCCTCCACTGAAGAATGAGCAGCTGCCACTTGACATGTCAGTGGTGGGCAGGGCTGGTGGCGCCCCTTTTTACCCCCGCCCACTGATAGAAGCCGCTGGAGGTGGCTTCTTTCAGTGGCTGCAACAGAGGAGACCAGGTACACCCCTGCAAGCAACCTTGGGGACTTCTTGCAGCATCTGGGGGGGGGGGGGGGGGAGTGTTCCTTGGCATGAAAACAAAAGAAACTGCCCAGAGCCATTTCTTTTGGTAGTGACTGGGCTCCCAAGACATGCCGCCAAAAGCTGCTTTATGGCGCTTCTTTTGGAAGCGGATGAGGGGGAGGTCCCTAGTCACCCCGCCAAAAGAAGCTTTCAGCAAGGGACCATCCCCCCACCTCCAAAAGAAGCTATGCAAAGCAGCTTTCAGTGGCTAGAGTGGCGATTTTTTTCAGTGCCACATACTGTTCCAAATCAGCTCACTTTGCTGACCCCTGCTCTGGACAGAAGACATCCTTAAGCAGTTCAAATCTTCATTTGTTCTTATTTTATCAGTTAAGGAAAACCAAACGTGTCAGAGAAGCTGCTTGATTAATTAGTCGTTAGGATTAGGCAGTTGTCTATGTTTGAGTCTCCAAGTTACTAGCACTGGAAGTAAAGTCCTAAATACCATATGGTCACTTTAGTCATAACAAAGATCCTTTCTTAAAGGAGCAGGCAGCATTCTATTTTTGGGAGAAATGTAGCACACTTGAGGCAGCGTGGGAATGACTGGAATTCAGGAGACTTTGGTTAAATTCCCATATCTGCCACTGGCCTGCCGGGTGACCATGGGCAAGTCACTTTCCCTCTCTGTCAGTTTCCCCAGTGGTGAAATGAGGATAATGATGCATCTCCTTTGTAAAGTGCTTTGACATCTATAAATGAAAAGGCACTATAGAAAAACAAGCCATTTTCTGCAAAAACAGACCTGAATTTCAATTTCATTTTACTTTACTGACATTTATAAGACCTAATCAAAGCCCTCTGGACTCAGTGAGTCTTTCCTTTGATTTCAGTGTGCTTTGAATCAGATTCTCTATCTTCAGTTGTGAACCCCTAACCATGCTCTTTAATATAGATGTTCTTGTCTCTTTCTCAAAGCATGGATGAGATGATGATTGTCAATTTACAGCTATCTGAAAAATTATCCTCAAGTTTCTTCTGTGGCCATGTTGCTCATGATTAGTGATGGTGGGGAACACAAATGTCTGACAGAGGAAAAATCCCTTCTCAGATGTTGATGTCTTGCTGCCACAGAACCAGAAGTGAATCTGTATGTATTGGCCAAATCTGGCCTCAGCTACACTCGCATCAAATGAATTTGGTATCGTTGCACAGGAGTAAATCAGCGGGGTAGTAGCTGCTGGTCTGTAGCGTGTAACTGAGAACAGCATGTAGACATGTCTAGTCCCCATACTAAGTCATTAGTAAGAGAGATTGATAAGTAACCTCAAATCACAATATTAATAAAAATCCTGTGAAACAGTCATACTGTTTCCTTTTTCCCCTTTGAATGACTGACTGTTTCTCACTGCAAGAGACACCAATTAGGTCTGACTTTAGGGCAAATTTAAATGTCAATAAAGCATTTGATTCGATCTGTGTGGAATTAGGGATTAATGATGACTCACTTTACTTAGTGCTACAAGGGCTTCATTTTGAATTTCTAATCGGAATGATGCCCCAAGAGTTTATGATGTCTTTAAAACAGGAAAAAGAAACAACTAAAGCAGAAGTTGCTTTGTGAAATATTATAGCTTCTGTATTAAAAAAATAACCTGGGTTTTCAGTCTCTGTTATATGGTTTTCATATTTTTCTTGCACTGCTAAGGGGTAAATTTTAAGAACTCCCTGTATGATTTTAATTAATATTGTTATCCTAGTCACTCTGCTGGAACAGTATACTGGAGATTTGTGGAATGCAGTAGGGAGAGAATATGGCCATAAGAAAATTGTGGAATTTAGTATTTTTCAATGAGTTTCTTTCTCCCTAATCCTTTATCTCTGACCGAATGCACTGATGGCTACATCGGTCACTAATATAGGGAGAAATGGTAAGAGTGACAATTGCAATGTGTTGTTCATCATGTGCATGCTTTGTGCAACAGAGTACTCTAACCCATTCTAATCAGAGCTCTCATGCTTTTTTTTGCCCTACTGCTTCCCCCTGCATTGCTATAAAAGCATGTAAGATAATAAAAAGTCTATATTCTACACAGTGCCTGCAATGTCCATTGTACTTCAGTAACTGTCTATTCTATATGACTGTCAGGTCTAAGGTTTCATCAATGTCATCATGGTAAACTGAAAAATTACTTCTTTTTTTAAGACTTCTACTTCTCTTTCATTTTTTTGCATAACTTTCAGGCTAGTGGGTATTGCACATTTTGCGTAAAGTACTTAAGCTATTTTTGCTGAGGGTCTTTTTCGAATCATTGTGGTTGACTCAGAGCCATGACTCAAAAACATCACCAAACTTGATGCTGCAGTGAGCTGAGCAGTTTGACTCTGATGCTGTGTCACTGTTTCCCAGCAACTTCAAGCCAACTTGAACTGATAAGTGAAATGGATCTTGCCTTGGAGATTGCACCATTCAGTCAGAAGTACAGCCACTACTTTCTTTCCAAAGGCATTTATAACAGAATGAGCACCATTTTGGTGTGTCTTCAAGAGACCCAGAAGTAGACATAGTGCTTTAGGAGAAATTCTCCAATTTTTTTAAATAACCTTGTTTTCCAGTTTACTATGATGGTGACTGAACTTCACCTTTTCAACAAATCTAATTTCAACGTGTATATACATATGTGTTTATATATATACACACACACATGCATATTAAAAATAAGATGGCGATTGATTTTCAACAAGCATAAAGTCAGTTTTGTTTTGTTGAATAAATGCTACACGCTACGAACATTGTTTTATGTTTGTTTGATGTTTGTAATAATTCTGTTATGCTATTTGTTGTTGCTCGTGCTGTAGCATTGGCTTTTGAAGAGATGTGTGTGGTGTTTTCTTGCTTTAAATACAATTCACACTGGCTCTTTAAATTTTTTTGCCTCCCCTTAGGACCTGACTGCATTAGCCAAAGAGTTGAGGGAACTGCGTATTGAAGAGACCAATCGCCCTCTGAAAAAGGTGACTGACTACTCTTCCTCCAGTGAGGAATCGGAAAGTAGTGAAGAGGAAGAGGAAGATGGTGAAAGTGAAACTCATGATGGGACAGTGCCTGTCAGTGACATCCCAAGACTTATGTAAGAGACTAATTATTTAAGGGCTAGGCTGTGAAATTCCAAAATGCTTTTTACCTCAGGAAGTCATAATTTTATCTTGATGCACAATTGTTCCCAATGTGAACTATGGACCACTGGCCACCTGCTGGTAGTCACTGGGGAGTTGGTTGGTCACATGTGCTAATTTCTTTTCCTTGCTGCCATGTGTTCCTCTATCTAGGTTCTTCATTCAGAATTTAATGTTTAAAAATACATCTGTACTTTATTGATTTTACTTTTCATTTAAGCAGTTGCTGTCATTATAGTTGCCAAGTGCAAACATGAATGGGAAAAGAAATGATCTTAGGACTCCTTGTGCTAAGATGTGGTCTGCATAGTGGAAGGGTTTGAGAACCGTGTAACATCCCATTGACCTTTCCATCCCTATTGCTTTAGGTGAGGTGGTGCCAGTATTCCATCTCTCTAAGTGCAGTGACTAGTCCTAGGAGCGCTGTCACAACTTCAGGTGATTCACTGACCCTGAAGACCAGTTATTTTATATGTCCATCTGGAAAACTATTTACTGGAAGAGATTAGATTGCGTTTTAATTGAGGGGCCTAATCTGACTCCCAATGAATTCAGTAGCAAAACTCCCACAGAGTTCAGTGGGAGCCAGGTGAGGCCTACTGTAGTTACCATAACAACTGTTAATCCTTTTCATCTTTCAAAACGTTAACAGAACAAAAGTGTAATGACCCAATCCTGGAATAGTTGAGCACCCGGTGAGGTGTGGCACTCCCTCAAGTCTCATTTTACCTTTATGAGCTAGTCTGTATGGTCACATCTGAGTATCTTGCACTTATTTATGAATTTATCTTTACAACGCCTCTTTGACGTGGCAAAGTATTGTGAACCCTAGCTAAAAAAAAGAGTTAGCACTGCTGGGAGACCTAGGTCCAGCAATTGTAAGCCCAGGTGAACAAAGCAGTGTGTATGCTCGAGCACTGACTTGGAAACACTGAGTCCACAAACCCAGGTCCCATGGGGTACATTTACACCAGAATAGAAGACCTGTGGCTGTCAAGGGAATTGTGAGACTTGTACTTCAGGGCTAAAAATTGCTGTGTTGACGTTTGGGCTCAGGGGGACCTCTCCATCCCCAGGGCATTTCAGAGCTTGGACTCCAGAGCTAGCCCAAATGTCCACACACAACTTTTACAGCCCTGCAGCCCAAGTCCAAGTCAACTGATGCAAGCCAGCCATAGGTGTTTTGATGTGCTGTGTAGATGTATCCATAGACCCAGATCCAGTGTGCAGTGTAGGTGTGCCCTTTGGTCCCTTGAGGTACATCCAGGCTCGTTCTGTCTTGAAATAAGAGGTAGAGAAAATACATTTTTCTGTATAAATGGCAGAAATTTGCAATTCTTATGTTTTCTATTATACCCTCAGACCAACAGCAGTTCCTGGAAGCAATGAACCATACAACGTAGGAGTGGTGGCATCCCAGGGTCTAGAAACATCCCATACAGATACATTTAGCAGTGTTTCAAGGGAAGGAACTTTAATGGTAAGGGAGGTAAGTAGGAGATAAGAGTTTCTATGGAATTATCTTCAAGAGGTTGTGTCTTCGTAAGCATGAAAAATAATCAATCATATTGTATATTCCGGACAGAAAATGATTGATTAAATTGCGGTCATTAATGGCTCAGTAAGATAATTATACAGTCTAAATATGTGTGACAAACACATGATTCTTGCAACTACAAACAGCAGTGAATAATGACGCTAGCACATGGGAGTAGATTTACTCTGCTATAAAAACAAAGCAAATCCAGCCCAAAGGAGATGCTCTTAATTTATACCATTGTTAGAGAGTTGGAATCCAGCCCAAAGTTTCCCTTTCTCTTCTCTGTTTTTCAGCCCCTCTCCACCTTCACTTAGCAATCTGCCAGCGACATTCATTGATTTAGTACAATTATAACTTCTTATCTGAACACTCTAATTGTAATATCTTGGCTCCTGTACAAGAAGGATCAGAATAACCTAGAACACAGTGTCAATCACTGTAATTCTGAAGAAGTCTCCTTGTTGTACATCAAGCATGTCACCACAATAAACTTGACTTCTGGTTTTAGGGAATTATTGAGCAAAAGCTGTGGTCATCTCACAAAGCATTTTGGGTACATTTTCAGCTTTTCCAGTTTAGAATCTTGGTCCATCACATTCATCAGATCTCCCCAGTTTAATTCTGTGTGTCTTCCGTTTTAGCATGTATGTTTCTCAGCTGGATATACGGGTGAGGAGGGTGGTATGAAAACAAGGATGGTTTAGAGTCTACTTTGTCTTCAACATCATTGTGATAAAACTGCAAGACTGAGGAAGGCACATAAGACAAAATTACCCATAAAGAAGCTACCTCAGATTCTTTAATGATGTGGCTCTTCATCAACCTATAGCATTTTCCTGTAACAGGCTAGGGTGTTTACATGAAAAACCCCACTCTGTTGGCAGGTGTTGATTCTCTTGTGGGAAGGGATAACTGGATTCTGCTCAGTCAGTTCAGCCGGTGACTCATTAACCTGCCTGAACATAAAGTGTAGAGTGAATGTGTAGGGGGAAAGGATCTAGGCTGTAGGGTGGGTACTCCTGAGGGAAGAACTTCAGGAGAGCCAAGTCTGTGGAGTGGATTTGAACCAGTCTCTGGTAGCTAATTGTTTAGGAATGAAGCCAAACCCCAGAAAGGATATGAGTTTACCCTTTACACAGCCAGAGAAATTTTTTTTTTAGAGTACATTGGAAAAGGTGCCTACTCACAGTCCCAATTGTTCTTATAGTAATAAAGCATTATTCAGCTCCTTCAATTATTTTTTTATTTTGGGGTGGAAAAATCTTTCTGTGGGCTAGCCTAGGTGACATATGAAAACACACTTGCCTCCAACAGTAGATGATGTAACTGTTAGCCCTCATCAAAATATCACTCCAGGCCATGACAGGGATTAGGAGTCTGGTGCTATGGTCCCAAACTCTCCACCAGCTGAATGTTTTTCACTTGGAAATCGTCATTTGTAGGAAGAATATACAAAGAAAAGTGAGGGAGCTATTTGTTCCTCCTCTGCTCACTGAGACCCAAAGCGAGAAGGAGAAGTTTCTTGCAGCTCTGGAACAAAGAGACAGCAGAAAAAAAGCCCTCACAACTTGATCTTCATCCTGCCGCTGAATCAAAAATGGATTCCATGCAAAATGGGCACACTTTATAAAACCCATCTAATCCTCTGTTGTCCTTTAGCCTGTTTTGTACTGAGATTCTTGAAGCATAGGGATGCCTGCCCATTTTGTCATGCAAGTGAAGTTAATTAAATTGAATGCAGGTATAAGCCACTGCCATGATGAACCAGTCACTTTTGAAATCCTGACATTAAGCATGGCTACTGTAAAACTTGGTTTGCACAAACAATGCCATCTTAGAGTCCTGATGTCAGATAAGGTCTTTAAAACTATCAGGCAGCAAGCAGCTGGTAATAGAAAATATAGTGTCATATACAAATGTTCCGGTTGCTCTTTTAGGACCTTATCCAAAGCCCAGTAAAGTCAATTGAAAGACTCTTGCTGACTTCTGGGAGCTTTTGGATCAGGCTCTTTCTTCTCTCTTCCATGCACAAGGACAATATACAGCTTAAAGGTGCTCAATAGTCAAAGGACATGTCCCTTGCTAGCTATTTGTGCTAAACTGTTTGGTCTTTTATTTAGCTGTGACCGTCTTACTACCTTTCCTGGATCTGAAGAAGATGTAAAGAATAGCTCAAAACCTTCTCTCTCCCCAACAGAAGTTGATCCCATAAAAGATATTACCTCACCTACCTTGTCTCTCTTTATATTCTTGGATCGACAAAGCCACAACAACACGGCATAAAATAAGTGGCTATCACACTTGTCAGCAGTGCTGCGTACCCTAGTCAGATTGTGTTTTTGAGGGGGTCTTTACAAGCATTGAATGGATACATCTCCCTATCTACAGAAATCCATGTACTGCAGGTATAATTGCTAGTACAACTAGGAATGAGGGAAGAATTTCCATTACAATATGTACCTGCATGGAAAAACACATGCTTAGAGAGAGGGATTACTTGCTTGAAAGAAACAGGACCCTTGTCTGCAAAGCTGTCTGAAATAGACAGTTACTTGGTGGACTCAGGAAAGGAGTTATGTCATGGAGAAATGGAGACCGACCTTAAATTTCAAACATTGATAAGCCCCGAAAAAATTTTCAGGTAAATCATTTCTTCCTTCTTTCCTCTGTCTTTGATACTTGATTAACTTGAGAATTTGACCATTGCAAGGATAAGGGTTGTGTCATCTGTTTATATATATCACAGCCTCAGTAATCTTACAGGTACAATAGCCTGCTTAAGCATTTCTCTATACACTGATGTTAGCAACAGCGAGTGGAATTGTAGTGCTCTGCTGTAACTTCTGATAGACCCCTAATTCTCCAGACACAAGTCAGAAATGGCTCATGCAGTCTAGAGAGAAAATTTGCTGTGTTGGTTGCCAATGGGGACCTATAAAAGAGGAAAGAATTAAATGAGACTTTCTCAGATTAGAACATTTACATAAAACTGTGCGTGGAGTAGGTTTTTTCTCCTCTCCACAGAGACATATAAGCTTTGTTTGAGCTAATGGGAGCTTTGTGCGCACAGCGAGACAAGAATAGATCTGTTATTCTGTGGAAGGGACATCGTGATGCTGTCTACTGCTGTTTTGTACTCCACATACCTTCTTTTGGAGATGTACTAGTAATTACAGGGATCCTGTGACCAGACCACTTACTACTGTAGCTTTTAAAAGGCAGAGGGACCAAATCTGCTCTCCACTATAGAAGCATAGATCCCACAAGACTAGAATTTGGTCCATGGCAATGTTCCCTCTAAGGGGCTGACACAGCTGAGCAATATGTGTTGCTTGCTGTGCCCCCCCCCCCCCACGGGCCCGATCCTGCCCCCTCCCAAACTCCACTCCCTGCCCAGCCTCACCACAGCAGAGCGGAGCAGAGCCCAGCCTACCCCCAGCCGGCCATGCCTCCCCAGGGGCGGAGGGGACCGGCGCTGAGCTGCAGTGTGCGGGGTCGGGGAGCTGGAGTGGCCCACCTCGCCCCCCCAGAGTTTCTGCTGCTTTGCTCCCACCCTCCCTGCCCCCAAGGCCATGGAGGAGGCCCATTCAGGCCGGTGGAGGGGTGGGGGTGTAGCAGCAGAAACTTTTTGGGAGCAGGGCGGGCCGCTCCAGCGCCCTGACCCCACACGCCGCAGCTCACCGTCAGTCCCCTCCATCCCCGGGGAGGCGCGACTGGCTAGGGGTGGGCTGGGCTGACTGCTCTGCCCTGCCGTGGTCAGGCTGAGCCGGAAGAGCAGCCTCCAGCCCCTGTCGCCCTCCCCCCTGGGAGTTGGAAGGGGGGGGCTTAGGGCCCCCTTCCCTGGCCACTGGAGTGGCGCTGCCAGGCCCCCGGCCACTCCTCCGGCTGGGGAACTCTCACTGAGCCTGTGCAGAGAGACTGCATTGAAAGCTGACTCTGAGCAGGAGTTTCAAAACTCCCAGCTGAGAGTTGCTGCCTGGGAAGGGACTGCAGCTGCTGGCCGTGCACAGCCGGCAGCCTTCCCTGCGCCGGGCAGCCCCAGAGGCTGCGCAGCCACGCAGCTTAGAGTGAACATTGGTCCATGGTTACTTTGTTACAAAAAGGTTGATCTGAAATTGTCATAATCAGACTTCTCTTGTTGGTGTAACATGGTTAGTTGCTTCTGAATTTACTTCGTGATTAATTCTCTCTTTCTACTGTTTTATATTTTGCTGCTTGCCCAATTTGCATGGGGAGAATAGGCAGAGAGGGCTCTTGTTCTGTGCTTGCTTTGGTACCTGGGTTACTGCAGCAGATCTGTTTGTTTTTTCCTTCTCCTCTTCCTTGTACCTTGTGTCTCTGCAGACCACTGGTGAAAAAAAGCGTTCTAGCCATGCAGCCAGCAATGGCTTTGCAGGGCACATCAATCTCCCTGATCTGGTGCAACAAAGCCACTCGCCTGCAGGCACACCGACCGAGGCCCTGGGGCGCGTCTCTACACATGCACAAGACATGGACTCAGTGGCTGAAGTAGGTGGTGGGGCCTCTTTGTTACATGGCTATTCCTCTTCCTTCACGTTGCTTTGAACAAGTATTAACATCCTCTGAGGAAGGACCCATCTCAGTGTTTTCCTGCAGTCATCTCTGCTCTTCTCTCTGTTTCCGGTCCATGATTATGATTATGAACGTAACTGAAGTAACATGGATTCCACTTAGGACTAGGTATATCAGTCTGTGTTTTAATAGTGGAAATGTGCACTAGGGCTCATTTCAAACTCAGCAGTTGATGTCAATGTTTAGTGATGATGGGCCTGAAGCAGTCAGCTCGAAAGCCTGGGAAACTGCAGATCTGAGTCCAAACTTAGCAAGTTGGTGTGAAATTTTGGCCCTGTTAAAATCTTTTTTGCTTTTAACGCCACTGGAGCCAGGATTCCACCTCCTAGGTCATCTCTAGTGGAAAGATGTAACAGGTTAAAGGATGTGGGGAAGCTCTTTAGGCCAGAAAATATAGCGAACCTTTCAGTTTGCAGCTGTTTTCATTCAGATTGAAGTGACTCCTCCTATCAGCTGCTTGGCAGTGATGTGACTGTTAGAGCATAGGATACAAAAATCCTAACAAATTCCAGTTCTTATGAGTGAATCAAAGCCTGCAATTCATTGTCGCTTACTGTATATGATACAAACTTTTCTTTAAGCCAAATTCTGCTCTCAGACGTGAGCCCGTATCACCCAGTATTAAGTAAAATCTGCAGCTGAATGTCCAAGAGGAAACACTTTTTATTTTTATATGTAGGACATAGAATAAATGATTTATCTTATTTTTTCCAGTTTAGATTACCCAGCTGTTTTAAGGGTCTTTAATAATAATAATAATAATAATAATAATAATAATAATAATAATAATATCCACTTGAAAGAAAGGATTCCCATTCCTTTGAAAATGTAAGTCTCTATGGTACATGTTGTGACTAAAAGGTTTTATGTGTTTCCTTTTAAGAGCAAGGGGGAGTCAGCTGTTTATAAAAAGTGAATATTTCTGGGGTTATTCTGAGTCTGTTCTTAAAAAATGGAGACATACCGTTAAGGGTTTGTGTTTAAATACATACGTTTATAGCGTGTGAAATGAAAAAAATCCCATAAATTTCCAAAATAGAACTTCTAGGGCTGGACAAGCTGAGGGTGGGTGTAAGCTGAGGGTGTTGGCTTCAATTTAGACTCAGAAAGACAAATGGTACCACTAACAGAAACCTCCTATCAGAGCAGGAGTTTGCAGAGAGAACTTCTTACATGGAAGTTTGGCATGGAAGATGAAACACTTCAGGGCAAGTGTGTCCTATCCCTACATGGGGTCTGTACTGTCTGTGGCTTTATGGAGGCCTGCCTGTGTACGCCTACACAGCAGAGTGCAAAGTTGTCACGCTGGCCTTGTATAGGCTGCCGTAGGAGGCCATGTTGAGAAAGGGTTTCAGAGTCTCACATTTGTACAGATCCAGTGACCCCAGCACCTCATACAGTTGCCGTGATAGAGCTTTGCCTGCTCTCCAGGCCCACCGGCTGGAGGAGTAGCTGCAGAAGTGCTGGGTGGTAGCCCTTTGCCCTGGCCCTGTTTTGTGGGGGTGGAATGCTCTGGGGATTTCTCCTGTAACGAAGAGTCTCTGGGAAGAAAGCTTCTAAGAGTGGCAGTTTATTCCTGCAGAGAAACACATTTTTCTACATTATTTCACCATCACACATGTATTCCAACTGGTCTCTGGCAGACTCAGATCTTCATCCCTGGGAAATTGTGTCAGTCATGCTGAGTAGTGCCAAAGATAATTTATGGTCCTGTTGGATGTAACTGTGTTGAGTGGGAAGGTAATGTGATGACCTAAGCCTCTTTTAATGTGAGCCCTTTGCCTGTGTCTATTAAAAATTAGATTTCTTGTATTTTTAAAAATTTCAGTCACTTTAATCAAGAGCGGGTGTGAACATAGACTGTAGATGTGACAGGTAGTGATTGCTCCATTGGTAGAGTTTTTCAGAACCAGCTGGGATATGTCAGGGCTAAACGGATTGGAGGAGACCTAGTATTATCTCATACCGCCGCTTGGTAAGCTGAGAGAGAAGTTTATAAAAGGTTGAATGGGACCTGCAGGAAGATGAAGTCTTAATATTTAAATAACAGCTTTGGTAGTTATTAAAATGCCAGCGCCTTAGAGGAAGAATAGCTGAGTCTGAGCAAAGAAAGGAAAAGCTTGACACATCAGAATGGAAGATTTCATACATTGTAAATCTGGTATTTGAAAGTGCCTTGTTCTTAGTTGGAAAAAATCCTTGTAAATAGTGAATTTTCCCTTCTACAGTTGCTGATGCTTCATGGAAAATTTTGAAAGACATTTTACTTATGAACAGTTCTGCATGTATATATTTATTACACACCCACAATAGTGTGTGTGCGTACTATATTTTACTAGTTTTATTTTCATGAAAATATTATCTGTTTTATCAGAGTCCACCTAAGCTGTTAATTCCATGAATGGGAATTAATTATCTTTGATATCACAACTTGTTGTCATGGAGACAATACTGACATCACTGAAGATTATGAATAAGAGAGAAAGGTAGGGTAGAAAAAAATGGAGTATCATGGAAGGTAGGCACTGAAAACAGCCACTAGGCTCTTCCAGACCATCTCCCTGTCAGTGCAGGAATGTGCTTTAAAGTACAGTTTCTAGTGTTTTCCAGTGGTTAAAGTATAATTTGACAGGCCCCAGAACCCTCTCTGGGTCCCCTTTCTGTATTGTCCAGGCCCCCTTCATGCATGTGTGGACCACAGCCCAGGTAGGCATTTTTGAGCCTCATTAGCTCTTTCCTCACAAATGAAACACAGCCTCAAATGTACATCACCCCAGCCTTGTCCACTAGTGCCCACATCAGACCCCTCTTTCCCATGTCTTCCTCAGGCACCATCCCCATTCTCTAAGCTCCCTGCCCCCAAGTCCCCCACCTCCAGTCCTACTAACCCCCCACACCCCAGCTCCCACATCTTCTCTCCACTCCCTTCAGCCCCCCAACCCCCTCTACACCTTCCCAGCCCTCTTCTGTTCCCTTGTCCCCGTTCCCCTGTAACCCCACAGAGGAGTAGAGATACTCTGGGGGTGGGGCCATAATAGAATCTAGGAAGGCAGGTAGGATCCAAAATAACGAGAACCTCATGGATTGTATTTACCAGGAGGTTTTCAGGGCAGTGTTGTAGTCTTAAGATGCATATGAACCAAACCAGAATTTTGATCTCTTTGTGATTTACCCATCACTGCTTGTGCCCAAGTCACCCCGACTGCCTCCCTAAGCCCCCTGCCCTGCCACTGACTTCTCCCACTCCCCCGAGTCACCCCAACCCCTTCCCTAATCCCTTGCCCTGCTGCTGGCTTCATCTGCTGTCCTGGGCCAACCTCCCCCCCACACCCAGGGGTCCCTTACCTGGCCCCCGGAGCAGCCATGCCACAGGCTGGTACTCCTGCCCTGAGCATGCTCAGAACATGCTCAGGGTGTGAAACTTAAGAACTCCGAGGCTGAGCCTGGGGCAGCTCCCTGCCAGTGGGTAGGGCCACAGCTGCTGGCCACATGCAGCTGGCAGTGTTCCCTACATGGGCGAGCGATGGGGGCTGCCCACCCACACAGTCTACGGGGAACATTGGTAGCAAGGGCTGTGCAGCCTACAGAGAATATAGGTAGTAAGGGGGAATGCACCAGAAGACTGCATTCTGCCCCATTATTTTATTTTTAGGGGCCCTGGAATGCTGGCCCCTAAAATTTGTGGGCCCTGGAATGGTGTTCTGGTGCATTCCCCCTTAATTTAACTGGTGTTTTCTCTGATTCAGTTTTAAACGTCTCAAGCAAAGTAGCTGCTGCTACTTCCCTTAGGTTTCACACCTACTGCAGTACATCTTTCTTGTCAAGAAGTTTCTCCTGATACCAGGTCTAAATACTTCCTTTCTAACTATAATCCCTTAGCCCTAGTTATATATCCATGTACCAACCTAAATGATCCTTCTCCTTTCTTGGTATTTATAGCCTTCAGATATTTATAGGCTGTTAATAGTTCCTTAATCATATCTTACCAGCTTTAGTTAAGAGGTACAATTTATAAAGTCCCTAGCTCCCATTGACTGTTAATGGAACTTTGGCTCCAAATGACTTTGGGTGCTCTTGAAAAGTTTATCCATAAAGCTTTCCTTATGTGAGCCCTCTTAGTCCCCTGATAATTTTTGCTGCCAGATTAACTTTTTGTTAAAATTGCATTTTGTTCATTGTGATATTAAGGGTATGCAGTGTGCTGAAATTCAGAGCCAGAATTAGAACCACAGGGCTCCCAGTAATCATAAAGCTTCCTTTAACCCTTTGTATTTTTTTTTACAGAAATATCCTTGGTGATAAAGAACAGAGAATGGGGAGAATTTGATATAGCTGAATTGTTTCCAAGTAAAATGCCTTTCAGAGCATTCCATGAGTTAGGCTTTAGGAAGACCTTCATTCACCAGACTGTGACATAAGAGACTTGGGAAGCCAAATACCTGAATCATGAAAAACTTGGAGGCCTCTTTTCAATGAGATATTCACTCTTAAACTCTTTAGCTTAATCTGTTCCCTCAGAGATCTTGAAGTCTTTCCTTGAAACCCCGAATAGCATTTTGAGAGCAGTGCAAGATTATGCTTACCTTTGAGAGAACTACACTTATAAAAGTGTCTGCTTATCTGCTTATAGTCAGTACAATATGCAATTACCTAGTACAGTGGCTTTGAGCTTTGGCTTTGCACAAAGATAGCAGATTTTATTCTGGCCCTTAGTGACTTAAAAGAGATCTGTGGTAAGGAAGATACATGAGAATGGTGTTTCATCTCTTGCGGAAAGACTTGATTCTTGCTTTTGTAACAGCATTTAATAGAGGTCCTAAATATAGTATATCTGGGGGAAATATGATGATAAATGAGTACCGGTAAGCTGCTTAAGTATGGGGAAGAAAACATGACATCATCATTCCCACAATAAGAATTTTGTTTTGTTCAGCCTCTTTTTTTACTGCACTAACAAAACAATAGATTTAAAAAGAGAGCAATGTAATGGGAGAACCTTTTTTTATTTTTAATACAGTTTTTTTGCAAAGTCTCAGCTTTGTCGGTAGCTATGATATATACAGGTTTCGTTTTAGTAGCAAAGAAATGAACTTCTGGGTCCTCTCATTAAACTAATGTCTTGAAACAAAGTGGCCAATTGAAATAACCTCCAGTGTTAAGTGATATGATTTACTAGCAGTGTTCATAGTACATGTGTGATGGTTATATCCATGTAATAAACTGTAGAATCATGATATATAACAAAGTTATGTGATAAATGAAATTTAATGTGTTTCTTAGAACACTTCCTGTTGGCTTTATCCATTAATCAATGTCTACCAATGTTGGGGCTACTTCTAAGATACCAAATCTTAGCTACCAACCTGACACGCAGATATTTCCTCCCCTGCACATCCTCCCAGCCATGTGATTTAATCTGAGAATTAAAATTGTCTAACAAAGATGGATTTAAACTTCGATATCACGTAACCCATCAGAGCTAGAAGTGGGTGGTTTTTTAGAAGGCCAGGCTTTGTAAGCTTACCAATGAAATAAATATTTCTATTTTTGCCCAAGCCGATTGCATTGTAATTTCATAGTCAAATTGTAACTTCATTACATCTACAAAACTGCACTAGGCAATTTTCACAGGTTTCTAAAATGTATTATTTACTTTTTATCTCTTTCTGAGAGCTGTATAGTTGAAGACACGCTAATTAAAACATCAGCTTTACAAGCACAAGCATCCAAAAAAAGCAATGGGAATGCTTTTTTAAAAACTAACAAACATTCTTGCAATAGTTTTTCTGTAAAATGTGTGCAGCATCTCCCAGTTACACAGCATTATAGGGAAGTATAGTTTTAAAATTTTCTTTGGTGCTTCCCCGGGATGTCTTGGAAAATTCATTCCTGGAGTCATCATTCATGAGACATGCAGCCACCCCAGATCTTTGTCAGTAAGACTTATCTTTCATGCCATCATATGTTCAGTAGTTAACACTTACACTGCGCAGTAAAATGTCTTTCTTTTACAAAGCACAATGCAAGCATTCATGAATCTGCTTTCTTATATAATGTTTATTGATTTTGTATTAAACATACATAGAAAACTGCTATCACAGGGCAAAGAGTGAATTTGAATAGTGAGCCACAAGGGGAAGATTATAACTTGCTGTTTACTGGAATCAAAAACATTGGCCATAATTATTATTCCCTTCCTCTGAGCCATCGTCCTGTTGCTTGGTTTATAGTACGGCATGGGAAGTAGCACCAAAGCTTCTTTTACGCCATTTGTGGATACCAGAGTGTATCAGACCTCCCCTACTGATGAGGATGAAGATGATGATGAGGAGTCTTCTGCCTCAGGTAAGAAGCAGTGTTGCCAGTGTGGGATATGCACTGGGTGACATAAAAAAGTACACTCAGACCATAACCCATGCCTTAAAACGTTCATCAACTCCTGTTTGAGTATTTTTTGCATTCCTGTGTCTTCCATTCCATCCAAAACCCAGGGATAATTAAATACCACATCAGAGAGGCTAGAAAGGAAGCAGGAACTAGTAGTGAAAAATATCAACCCTCCTTCCCTGTCAGTGTGAGAGTGATTTTTTTTCAGGGACCTTTTGCAGAATTAAGGAGAGGTTTGGATAGTTGATAAGTGTTGATTGCTTTTATTGTTATTTATTTTAACTGTACCAGGACCCAATTAGGCTAGGCTCTATTCAGATAGAAAACAAAAATATAAGTCTGTGCCCCACTGATTTTACAATCTAACTACAAGACAAGAACCAGCATGTAGACACAGACCAATAAAAAGAGAACTTAAGGAAACAATGAGACAATTTTGCTTAGCGTGACAGGCTGTGATCTTAGCCCACCAGCTAGCTAAGTTTTAGTGTTCATCAGTAATCTAATATTTATCTTAAAGGCCAAGTAGTCTGTCACTTTTTTTAATGTCCCTAATCAGAAAATAAAATGAACATTTCTGAATCAAGCAGATTGGTAAAGTAGCCGGGAGTTGAAGAAGCTGTCACTAATGTGTTTTCTTTTCAGCACTGTTTACCAGTGAACTGCTTAGACAAGAACAGGCCAAACTGAATGAGGCAAGGAAAATCTCCGTGGTAAATGTGAATCCTACCAATATCCGCCCTCACAGTGACACTCCGGAAATCCGAAAGTACAAGAAGCGATTCAATTCGGAAATACTTTGTGCTGCCTTATGGGGTAAACCGCTAATTACCTAACACTGTCTGCAAAGTTTCCTAGAGCCTCGAGCTAACAATGAAGTGTAAATAGTTTTAAAGATTGCTTCACTATATGACCATGCCTTAGTCTGCAGTAGCTTCACACCATACAGTGGCACTTTGAGCAATTTGTAACTGATGGAAACTTGAGGACCCAAGGGCTTGTCTACATGGTGAGTTACTACACTGCAAGCCAAGGCGTGAATCTGCACCATGCAGGTTGCCATGCAGTAACATTTCAGGTGGACACTGCTATGATGCAGTGTAGGTCCCTAAGTAGCATCACTACATGAAATCACAGTAGGCAAGCCCTAAGTTAAGTATCTGTATCACATGTAGGCTCTTAAATGAGCCTTAGACACCCAAAGGTGCCTCGCTGCCAGATAAATCCCCCACTTTCAGAGAGAGGTGTCTAAATGTATGCCTCCAGGCTTGAAAACTGAGATCTTTGTCTCAGAAATTCATTCTTTCTTGCATTTTTGTTCTATCAGAAAAGTATATTGTTCATGAATTACAGTACAAGTGCTTGTAATTGTTATGATATTGGAGTCAAAGTACTAGGAGGTGACATGAGGTAAAATTTTCAACAGTGGCCAAGTAACTCATGGAATGCTCCTTATGGTGACACACATACACACATGCACATGGTACATATCTCATGCTAGGTTTGTTCAGTTGTGGTTGCCATCATCTTTGGGAGCCTGAGGTAGCAGAGAATGAGATTTAAGGCCTAATTCAAAGTCCATTGAAATCAGTTGAAGGACTCACATTATCTTCAGTAGACTTTGGATCAGGCTGTCAAAACAGCTGCAGTGGAGCACTGTTTGAGTCAACCCCTTTGCTTCTTTAGTATCTAGGTGTAACTTACAAGCAGGTACAGAAAATGAGCTAAAGTGGGGGTGGAGTTAGTGCTACCTATTATCCCATGGCACATGCATGGGGCTCCAGGGGGCATTGACTGCTGACCCTATGGGGACAGGCTGAGGACAAAAAGAATCAGAGTCTATGTGAGCAGTGCTTCTCAAAGAATGGCTATTGGTGGTAAGTAACTGCTCTTTTCAGCTGTCCCCATTTCTTTAATATCTAGGTGTTAACCTACTAGTGGGTACAGAAAATGGGCTGATGCTGTTGGATCGAAGTGGCCAAGGAAAGGTCTACAACCTGATCAACAGAAGGCGATTTCAACAGATGGATGTGCTGGAGGGACTTAATGTCCTTGTAACAATATCAGGTACACCTGTCAACTCTGCTTCCACTGTTCACAACCCTTTCCTTTCTAGTTCCCTGGGAGCAGTTCTCCCTGTGAGAACCCAGCCTCTTAACATCAGAGGAAGGACTGTAGGGTTAGCTATGAGTTTAATCATGGAATCAAAGAAATTAGATCTGGAAAATGCTTCTTAGGGCATCTTGTTCCGTCATAAGCCACTGTAGCATCGTTTTCATTTACAGAGTAAGAAAGAGGCTGCCCACAGCCAGCATGTGTCTTGTCTTATCCTGCAGCCAGGGAAGTGCCAAATTGCTCAGGCAGGCTACACTAATGAGTTCAATAATCAAAATCTTGTCATCATTTCAGTTTTCAGCCAACAACTCCATCTCCTCAACCATGAATTGAAGGATAATTCCACAAAGATATTTAAATAGTCAAACCTGTTTGTATAGACACTCCACATGCAGAAATCCTATGAAAGTAGTGTGGCAATCTCGCCTATAGACAGGCTGCAGAATCAAACCATTAAAATAAGCGCTCATTTTGAGAAAATGGACTCTAGTATCCCTATCGCCCAGGGGTGGGAGAATACAGAGAATTACAGAAACCTTTCCTCTTAACTTATTTTGCACGCTGGATTTTCACTTTGCACAGTGATAAAAATTTACTCTAGTGAAACAGTTAGCTGTAGTTTGATTTGCAGTCCTGTCCATTTCTCTCATTTGTTTCTTTATCTTGGGTCCACTAACCGTTAAAGTGTAGACTTTTCTTCCCTTCACTGGGGATTTCTTTAAAAATGCTCCTTTCCTGATCTACCTTCTTACTTTTTGGGGAAAAAAAGAGTATGTTATAAGAATTGTAGTGAGGAGTTAAAATGGGAAGGTAGAACTTGATTAGTGAGTGTTTGTGGTGAGCTTAACTAATACAGACTTGCCAAGGTAACTGGAATATAGTGTGAGTGATCTGGAGTTCCCTGAGTTAGTTATTAGCCATTTAATCTTTTGCTAATGGCATCTTTCCTTCCCACTCACTTCAGTGGGCCATATAATGCATCTGAATTGGGGCTGTATTAACACTTGCTAATGGTAACCCAGGAAATATTTACACCTGAGCAACAATATTAGTTTTCAGTTAGACTGCCACTACTAGAACGTGACATGCATGACACAAACACTCAAATCTGACAGTCTGTCCCCATTGAGTGCAGTGGTGCACCACACAGCCAGGCACGCAAACTTAGCATGTTATTGAACAATTGAACTTATCTCAAATAGCAATAGCAGGTTGTGCAAGATGAAAATTACAGAGCTACTCAGAAGGGTTCATGGACCAGATGATGTCAGAAGATATTTAGGTGTAGGAGAATGGAATGAGGAAAGCTCATGCAGTAAGGCTGAGTCATGCAATGTCTCTGGATGAGTTATGAGTTGCAGGTATTGAACCCAGGACTTCTGGATACAAAAGCATGACCTTCCTTGCTGGAACTAAAAATTCTCTTATGTTAGCCAAAACTCATAAATCTCTATTGGTGGTTGGGTCTTATGTAGGCAGGACAGAGTGTTACATTGAGTAAGTGCGAGTTACAGTTGTGTGTTTTATTTTCTCTACAAGTATTAATGGGGAGATTCATTTTTCAATAGGGAAGAAGAACAAGTTGCGAGTTTACTACCTTTCATGGTTAAGAAATAGAATTTTACACAATGACCCTGAAGTAGAAAAGAAGCAAGGCTGGATCACTGTTGGAGACTTGGAAGGCTGCATACATTACAAAGTTGGTAAGTGAAACGGTGTGTGCTGTGTCTGGTCACTTCATGAGGCTTCCATTTGCAGGATGTTTTAAGAAATCTCAGTGTAGCCATTAAACCCACAAATTAAGCAACCATTACATTTGTTCTAGTATCAAAAGAGAAACTGTGAGATGCATTAGTGGTATTGAATTTAAGGGACAACTCTATTTGATGTTTACACAATCCTAAGTGCCATATTCTCCTTCTCACTATTGTAAACCAGGAGTAATTCCACTAACATTTATGGAGTCACATCAATGTCAAACTAATGTAACTGGAAGGAAAATCAGGCTCATAGTCATTCATCTTCCTATCAACCAGTTGGTCTTGAGAGGATTTCACTCAGTTTTCCATATTTTTCAACAGTTCATAGTCCTGAACAGACTGTTCTTTTATCACAGTTTCAGCTGGGTAATAGCAAGCAGGAAGAAACTCTTTCCTTGGTTATATGCATTGCAGAAAACCACTAAACCAAGTGACAAGTATTCATGTTTTACTGGCCAAATTACCAACCATCAGCCATGATAGCATTCTTGCATTCTCATAGGAATTTCCACACCAGAATAAACTAACGGATCATCTATCATATGTCTACACTACAGAAATCTGTTGGCATAGGAATGTCAGCTCCCAGTGGTGGCTGACATCCACACTTCTATCCTTTGGTCAATGGAGTGTGTCCTCACCAGGACCATTTCCACCAACATAAGAGTCAATATGAGGGGAGTTGAGAGCCCATGCAGGAAGCCCACAGGCTTTTGTTGACAAAAAGGCAGTTGCACTGTGTACACCCAGATTGTTTTGTTGACATAAAGCGACTTACATTGACAAAACTCTCTAGTATAGACCAGGCGAGTCTAGAATCCTGTCTTTGTCGGCGGCCAGTGTTAGGAGCATCACAGGATGATATAGAAGCCCACGTAACTAACTGCAATATTTTCTGTTGTGGGCAAGGAATTTTTTTCCTGAACTCAGTTGGCAGATCAGCCAGTGATCTGTTTATGTCATGAAGCATGAACATTGATAACCCTGGAGAATTCAGTCCTAACTATTAAAACTGCTGCTCGTCATTCATAGAAATGGACTAATCTCTTTTTTTAGGTTGTGTTCTTTCTTTCATAACTCATGCTCCACTCTGGAGGAAAATTTAGTCTAATGGAAGAGTTTTTTAAGGAAATGCCTTCAAAATTAGCTTATTAAAAATTCTCCTTTATTAAATATGTTTAAATCACATATAACATTAATCACTGAAGAGCAATAATCAAACATCTTAGTTTTTTCTTTTGGTTTTATAGTTTTAGATCTGATCTAAACAAATAGGAAAAGGAGGATTTTCTCCCTCTTGTTTCTAGATGGTTTGGCCCAACAAATTTGCATCATACCAACAGTATTTTGAACAATGGTACAGGAATAAGGCAATAAAAAAGTCAGTATGCCACAGTCCTAGTTGAACTTTATATCCATCTCTGTATACCAGATAAAACCATTATGATGGAATAGTGTCAGAAGCTCTTCCTTGAGATTAATTGTGCAGTCTTGTCTGAATAAAATGGATGTCTTAAAAATTAGTTTTATTTCAATTTTAGTGAAATATGAAAGAATCAAGTTCTTGGTGATTGCCTTAAAGAATGCTGTAGAGATATATGCTTGGGCTCCTAAACCATATCACAAGTTTATGGCATTTAAGGTATGTTTATATTATTACAAAAATACAATTGGTCATCGTAAATACATGGTAATTTCTTTGTTATACAGATTACAAAAGTTTCCTAACCACTTCCTCGGTTAGCCTCCCCTTTGCGGGCTAGACAAGGAGCCAAACCAGGTCTCTCATATGATGTATGAAACTACCCTGACAGAACTAGCAGAGAGACTTTTCAGTGGGCTGTCTCTTTCACACTTCATCAGGCACACACACATTCAAGAACCAAGAATTTGTTGTACTTAATATCACCTCTGAGATCATTAGATGAAAGGTGAAGTAATAGCACCAAGTACTGCTGACAGCAGAATTTTGGCCAGTGCTGTATAGTTGTTTTTTTCATATGGGTTAAATAAATTAGTTTATTTCAAACTAATTTACATTTTAATTATATTTAAAAGTTGGGAGGGGGTTAGATATTCTTGCTTCTCCCTTTCCCCACATGGATTTTTATCTTAAGATATAAAGTCTGACTGTCTGAGACCACTGTCTCTCTCTTTTTTTTGCTTCCCATCTTTCCACAAGTTTTTTCACTGGTTTCCTTGTTGTACATAAATTGTACACAAACTATCTGTGCTATGAATATGGTACTTAGCACCTTCCATCCACAGATCTTTGCAGATGCTAACTGCAAAGAGCAGTGGATTCAGAGGTTTTTTTATTTTTATTTTTATTTTTGGCCGAGTAATTTGGTTTTATTGCATCTTTCCAAAAATATGGTTTCTTCAGGAGGGCAAAGAGTGACCTGATATTGAGCAAAGCAAAATGGACTTGATATGAGGAGTTAGAATGGGAGGGATCTACCTCTGCGACCTGAAGGCAGGTTTTGAAGCTGTACTTCAGTTCTGCTGTGGCTGCTGGTTGAGTCTATGGACTAGATAGCTGCCACTGCCTTTCCGTGCCCCCCTGTGCAGAGATTCACAGGGACTGGAATTACGCTGATAGCGGGTGGCCCTGCTCTTGCCCTGCCCCCCCCCCCCCCCGTTCCCCCCAACCCAGAGTGCATTCCTGTTCGGAGACAGCATGAAACCCATTCAGACAGAATACATATGGTGGTTCTCCAACCCTTGGTTGCTTTGCTCACCCACCGATCACAGGTCTTGCATGGGACAGCGTACCTACTGTGGATTCAGCTATATGTGCTGTCTGAACTACTCTCTCAAATAAAACTGAGTACTCCTTCATGACCCTGTTTTCAAGGACCAAATTCTGGGGCTGTGTAGAGGCACCTGAATGAAAGAACTGGGCTCAGAATGGGGAGTTCATTCAACCCACAGAAGCTGGGGTCAAAACAAGAGAGGAGCACGGTGGCCACATCTTTGTAATTCAGGCACCCTCTGATCCTGCAGTAGTCTCTGCACACACCACCTCTTCGTGGGTTATTTGGGCCTGCGGCAGAGGCCTGGCTGCCTTAAAGCCTAAATACTGGCAGAGATTAGTGTTTGCAGGTTGTGGTCCTAAGAGTCTCGAGTGTCTATGTAAGGAAAAGACAAAGAGAATTTAGGTGATTGTTATGAAGTGCTGACACTAGAGCTTGGTGTGGGCATGGCGGTAAAATGAGGACAAACTCATGCATGGAAATAAACAGCACCCTGCCATTTTTATTAAAACCGAGGGGAGGGGCATTACCCGCCCATCACTCATACTGTCCTACACCCAGGCGTTTAGTTGGTTCTAGTGCAGGACTTACAGGTCTCTCTTCCATTAAAACTGATAACTGGTACCACGGTTAGGGGGCTCAGCTCTCCTGAGCCTATCCTTCTAGGACTCAGGTGTCTGAGTCCTTGCACTTTCCATCCTGCAAGAGGATGGGGGTTTAGTAGAGGAGGGAGCCTCCACCATGAGGGCCACAAGCTCTCACCACAGCCCACAAAGGCCACAAGGTCTCACACTATCACACAAGTCTGAGGGCCCTCATCAAAATTCCAGGGCTTTTACATTTGGGGACCACTAATTTTAATCTCCTAAATACACTGGAAACCAGCCACATGTAACGGTAAACGAACAGCTCCCCCCAGTACCTCAGATGGGTATTAAGTGTGTTCTTGTGTAACCCACTGTGGCATGAAGGTACTGTGAGGAAGACAGTCTCCCTGTTACTTAGCCCATTGACCCACTGGAGAAAAAATTCCTTCCTGATCCCCGAAACAGGCAATCTGCTAGCTCCGTAGTGGCTTCTGTCAGGCCAGCATCCTGTTCCTAGTTTTGGTGGGTGGAGTGAGCTGCTGGAATGGAGCCAAAAGACGCTCTGCAGGGTCCTTGCATGGAGCTGAATCCTGGGAGCTGGGGAGTACTGGCCAGTCAGCACCTTTCTCCCCAGCTAGCCAGTGTCCTTAGATGTGTGCTTCCTTCCCTTGCAACTGGAACTGTCTCCTTTCCACCACTGTCCGCATCAAATTCCCCCACCCACTGATGCGGATGTGTGACATGTTAGGATCTGTACAGGCAGACAGCCTGTCTTCTGAGTTTCCCTTCCAGCCATTGAATCCACATTTTCCAGTGACTGCTGCCCCGTGTGGCAAAATACAGGGTGTAAGTAACTGTCCGACTGCCTGGTTGTTATAACAGGAAGGAAAATCATTACAGCAGTCCTTAAGGGCTTCTTGTAAGATATGGCAATAGAATTTGAGCTAGACTAGCAAATCTCAGAGAAAATGCATGGCCATGTATGTAATGAATGAGATGAAATAGGAATATAAATAACTGCACATTTAATATGAGACAAAGGTGGTTTCATAACTATAACATGCTGCTGCTCCTGGGCTTTGTACACTGTGAAACTGACTGAACGGATTATAAAAGTCTTTTGCAGATCTTCAGCACAAACCGTTACTTGTGGACCTCACGGTAGAAGAGGGTCAAAGGTTGAAGGTTATTTTTGGATCGCACACTGGCTTCCATGTGATTGATGTAGATTCGGGGAACTCTTACGATATCTATATACCATCTCACGTGAGTACATGGAGGCTCTGTGTCACTGTAGAAGCAGCATGATGAATAATGTACATCCCAAGCAAGAGTTGGAAGAGGGTTTGGCTGTTTGAAATCATGGCTAATCGTGAGGCATAGTAATGGCTTCTCTGAGAGAGGATGAGCAATACCCGAACACCAGGTTAACAAAGATGAATCTGACGAAGTGGGATTTTCTCCCACGAAAGCTCATGCAAAAAGTAAATCTGTTAGTCTTTAAGTGCCACAGGACTCCTTGGTGTTTTTGATCTGATTCTGCACGCTCTGCTTACTTAGAGGCAAATTCAACCCCATGCCAAGCATATGTAGTCAGGCTTAGTGCTAAAAAGTCCCCTGGTTTCTTCATAGGGGATGGTTAATAAGGAGGTAGGTTCTGCCACAACAAACAAAATGGGCACCTTAAGGAACTGGGCTTCGTGGAACTGGGGCCTTACAGAACCTTTGGGGAGTCCCAAACCCTGCCCTCTACCTCACTCCTTTGTGCAGTACAGTTTTCCTGCATAAAGGCTGCAGGATTGGGCTGTGGGATCTTTACTGAATAAACTATGGTCAGAATTCTGGGTGTAGTTAACAGGTAGAAACAGACAGTTGAGTGAGACAAGACAATATGCGCTAAATGAGGCATTTTCTGTGTAGTCCTGGAAGCAGATTTTGCTGAATGCTGGTGAATCTCTCATCACGTGGCTGCAGCTAAACTAATTTTAGCACATTTTGTGAACAAGGCCAAAGCAGCACTCAACTGAGGTTAAGGTTTATCTTGGTTTATCCTGAACCTAGTTCTATCCATAGTATGCCCACACCTTCAGTATTGTGTGTGGTAGTGGTTACCCCATCTTGTATATAAATGATATATTAGAAGTGGAAAAACTACAGAGAAGGGCGACAGAAATGCTTTTGAGATATAGAAAAGCATCCTTATGAGGTGAGATTAAAAAGGCTGGAACTGTTCATTTTAGAGAACAGACAATGGTGGGGGCCAGAGACATGGTAGAGATTTACAAAATCATGAATCATGGTGGAGAAGACAAATATGGAAGTGTGATTTACTCTTTTATGTAATGTAAGAACCAAGGGTCATGCACTGACATTCATGGGCAACAAGTTTAAAACTAGTATAAGGAAGTACTGCTTCACACAATGTATAGTCAACCTGTGAAATTCACTGCCAGGAGATGATGTGATCGCCAAAGGCATGAGTGAGTTGAGAAAAGAATTGTGTAAGTTCATGGAGAATGGGTCCATCTATGGCAATTAGCCAAAATGATCAGGGATGCAAACCCATGCTCTGGGTGTCCCTAAACCTCAAATTGCCAGGAATTGGGACTGGATGATGCAACGGTTTGCTTGATTATTACCTTATTCTTTTGATTCACTATGAAGCGTTTGGCCATAACCATCGTTGCAATGCAGGATACTGGGCTAGATAGGTATTGGTGTGACCCTGTAAGGCCAGTCTTAGGTTTTTATGTTCTTATCTGTATTGCTTGAACAAACAAGTGGAGAAACTGGGTCAACTGGACTTGCATTTGAAATCATCTTAGTAGTTCCCTATCTGAGGAGACCCGTGACCCATCTGGAACAATATTCTTTGTCTGATAGTTCTGCCAGTGCCTGGAAGGTGGAAAAAATGCCAGTTAGGCATTAGATTGGGATGGTAATGTTGCCTTAGCTACTGAAGCTGAGAAATGTAAGAAAAGTTGCTGCATCCTAGTTTCTATCCATCCTCCAAAATTTGATTATTCAAGAAAGAAGACAATTTCCTTCCCAGTAATGTACCTATTATTCATAATTTCTGTTTCTCTGTAATTTGAACACAAGATGTGTTCATCAGTCAATAGCAGTTGTTTATGGTACTGTCTGATGTCCAACGACATTCCCTGGGGGTGTAAATTTTGCAGTCTCCTTATAATGGCTGAGGCTGTTTATCTTTGACACTTCAGACAGTTTGATGGTGGGGTAAACATGACATTACTCTCTTTCAAGCTGATCCTTTAAATGCCCATGCATAGCTGTGTAATAGGGTGGGGTTTTCTGAGGCTTCCCCACACCCCTTTGATTTAATTCTGATTCTGGGATTTATTTTAATCACAGATTCAGGGCAACATCACTCCTCACGCTATTGTCATCCTGCCAAAAACGGATGGGATGGAGATGCTGGTGTGCTATGAGGACGAAGGGGTGTACGTGAACACCTATGGACGAATAACTAAAGACGTGGTGCTGCAGTGGGGAGAAATGCCTACTTCTGTGGGTGGGTTAACCCTTCCTCTTCTCCTTCATTGTTTACAAAAGCAAAATAAGATGAGAAATAAAGGAAATTAAGATGGAGTCATTTGGGCACCTGCAAATCAAAGCAGGCCACACCTACTCAGATGATGGATCTAATTGTTGTCCAGTTCTAGCTAGGTCCTTGAGGACTCTCTGTTTAAAGTCACTAGGCTGGGAAGACAGTGTAGTCTGATTGGGAGTCAGGAGAAACTCCCTTCTACTCCTAACTCTACATTGGTCTGCTGTGTGACTTTGAACAAGTCTCTTCTCTTAGTTCCTCTGCTTCCCCCATCTATAAAATGAGGTTAAGGATGTTCTCTTCCTTCATTTTGAGATCTGTGGAGCAAAAAACACTAGCTAGGAGCCATTATTATTTATTACTTGAGTGCTTTCTCATGATGTGGCTGGCTTCCGCTACCTCTGGCAAACGAAGAGCTACTTGATTCTTCTAAATGGTCCTTGTATCCTGATTGGTGAGAGCTGCTTTGCCCATTTTGTTAATAGCCTGCCAAATGTTTTTAATGCTCTTTTGGAAATTCCTTTTGACAGCCTACATTCATTCCAATCAAATAATGGGCTGGGGAGAGAAAGCTATTGAGATCCGTTCAGTGGAGACAGGACATTTGGATGGAGTGTTTATGCACAAGCGAGCTCAAAGGTTAAAATTTCTATGTGAAAGAAATGATAAGGTAAGTCTGCTTCAAAGCTTGCCTCAGTGCTTTACATCTTTAAGATATAGCCAGCTACTTTGAGGATTCAGATCTAATTTAGCTTGAGGTTAAGTAATCAATTCGATGGTCTGTTTAATGCACACAACACACAAGCAAACCACTCCAAGTAATTCTCTTAAGTAGATACAGCCAGTAATGAGAGCAGGCACTGTATTGATTCTGCCTGGCTTTTTCCTAAGTGTTGATGACAAAGCTGTTTAATGAGTCTGCTCAAAACCTAATGGCACCATTTGCCTATTTTTGATCCGCTGGGGCAGATCAGCTGTTTCCATTTACAGATTCTATTATAACAATTTTCTCCATAACCATTCCCGCATCCAGCATAGTGAAATGCTGCTAAGTAATACTCCGGTCCAAGAAGACCCACTGAACAATAGCCTGTACTCTGAACTATTGCATGACCAGAGATCAGCTCCATGAAATAAGTTTAAATTTTTACCAGATCAGTTACAGAGGCTCACACAAATTACATTGAGAACATTATTAATGTTACAAAGTTGAGTACTTAAAAGTTATGAAGTGCCAGAATGAAGGCTGCTTGTGCATCCTTAATTTGGTCCTTTTGTGCATATAGTACAATCTTCTTGTTCATTACAATGTTAATGTTTTTAATGTAGTTTTTTTGTGTGTAAATTCCTCAGTTGTTCAAAAAGTAAATTGATGAGCAGAAATTCTGTCACTTGGTGTCATGTTGATGCCCACTCATCTGCGGAGCTGGACTGTTTAGATCAGGGGTCTCAAAGTCAAATTGCCATAAGGGCCACATGAGGACTAGTACGTTAGTCCAGGGGCTGCACCACTGAAACCTTTTCATACAACGATATTGCAAATATTGGTAACAATAGTGTCGTCGTGGGCCGCAGGAAATAGCTTTAGGGGCCGTATGCAGCCCATAGGCCACGTGTTTGAGATCCCTGGGTTAGATCCACTGAATAGATATCTGCCACTTGAGCTAATGGAATATTTGATCGTGGTAATAGGATGTCACGGTCTTTGTGGACCAGCACAAGGGAAGGAAAAGGCACAGTTTGCCACAGGGTTTCACAGATATACGCAAAGAGCAGAGGAATGATGGGACTCATGAATTGTGGGTTAGTTTCCAGGCTTGAAAGGAGAGTGGACATGGATTCTTCTACACAGTTTCCCTAAACTTGACAACTTCTGCCCCATCCTTTTCAAACTGTCCCTGTCCCAATCCTGTCTGTTCATCTCTGGCTCCTTGTCCCAACCCCAAGCTCCTTTTCCAGCCAGTTATTTCTTCCACCCAATTCTGCAGTCTCAATCTCACCAAACTTGTCCCATTCTACTCCTGTCCTTTCCATCCAGTCTGGCTGTTGTCCCTTCATGCATTTGCATCATGCAGTTTTCTCATCCATTATTGTCTGGGTGTGGGGAGCATGGGAGAGACTGGTTCCTTGCTCCTAGTTCCCATGCCTAGCCTCACATGGGAGCAGTGAGGAGTTGGACCATGCTCAGTGAAGACAGATTTTTAAGAGGTTTTAGCTGATAAAATCATGTCTCTACTGAGTGTGTGCAATCTAATCTGTGATTTTTCAAAGGCATATAAATTGGTCAAATCTGAGTGTTAATTTACAGGGAAAGCAAAAGGTGTGGCCCTGTCATAAAGGCCAACCCTGCTGCCAAACTTCAAATCCCTGATACATATTATGGTGGTGCTAGAGCTGCTCAAAGAAAAGATCACCAACTTTATTTAACATAGCAAAACATCATTTGCCCTAATTTCATTCTCAGAAATGACTGACCATTTTGGCTGAATTTTTCCACAAAACTGACTTGGAGCAGACAACAAGCATGAACAATTTCAGGTCAAAAGAAGTCAAATACTTTTGGCAAAGTGGCAAATTACTGAAAACAGTCTTAAAGCCAGAAGCCCTACGTATAATAAACACAGCGTCGTGGAGCAACCCCAAGTCTAGCTCTCCTCTCTTGTACTGATAGTAAGTCAGGAAAGCCCTGTAATTTTGTTAACATCTTTGTTAATGATGGTCCGGCTCTGTGAGTCATTCTCGGAGCAAATCAGCAACCAGAATGCAGCCAATTGTGATTCCTCAGACAGGCAACTGACTTGCTGAATGCAAGATTTCAGTTTCATATAGAAAATATGGGAATGAGCATCTTTGTCATCTCTGGTGACTGACTCAGAGAGGTTATGTTACACGTTGGACTCTGACGCCCTAGAAGAAAATCCTGTCAAATTGTCATTCATAAACTCTTTTGTGCTCTTGAGATGCTAGCATGATGTAGGGTTCAAACTTAATACTGAAGAATCTTTGTGCGGCATCCATCATCTTTTTTGTCCTCTGGTATGGTTTGCCCATCCTAGTGTCCCCTTGTGGACCTTTCTAGCATCCTTCCGCAGCCAGAAGTCTCTGTGGATGGTGGGGAGGAAAGTCTCTATTCCTTTGTGTTCTTTGGGCACTTTTTACCTTTTGCCCCTTCAGTGGGAATTGGAAAAACAGAGGGGTTTTGGAGCCATCATGTCCTTCAAGTAAATAGCAGAGTCCACTCAATACTGGGTGTTCTCCAGTCTCTCAAGAGTCTTTTCTGGTCTGGGATGCATTGCAGCTCCTTCAGTGGTTGGTACCTCATAGTAAAACTCACCTAATGCAGAGGCAGAGCTGCATCCTCTTCCTTCACCCATCAGTCCTGAACAGAGCCAGATTCTCTTCTTTTCTTCTCCCTCCAGGCCTGGCATTGGCTGCAGGTAGAGCAGGGCAGTCTAACTGCGCTCCCTTTAACCCCTTCTCTGCTGGTTTGCGGGTTCTCTGCTCTGACACACCCTCCTTGTGCTTCAGTCAGGCTATCTCATAAATAGGATTAGAAGGGAGCTTCACTGGAAGCCAGGTGCCCTGTCTCCATTCAGCTCTCCTGAGAAATTTTGGTTTTTTGAAAATAAGAAGGGAATCTGATTGCAACGTATTGGTAATGGGACTGGGAATCTTCCATCTCTGAGTTGCTTGTTTGAATCTAGCTCGAGTCATAAATGACTAAAAAGACATTTGGTGGCTGTTAAATCTAAATGAAATAAGTGAATAACTGAAGAAACTGGCTTGGAAGAAAAAACATTGAATTAAACTACTTGGTGGGTGTTTTGTTTGTTTTTTCTTCCCGTGCAGGTATTTTTTGCATCAGTGAGATCTGGAGGGAGTAGCCAAGTATTTTTCATGACCCTCAACAGAAATTCCATGATGAACTGGTAATAGAGGAATGCTTGACATTTACCTTCATGGCATTATTTCTAATTTAAAGGACATTAAACATGTGAACTCACACTCTAGAGGCAGATACGGAAAGCCTTGTGGAATACGCCACTTCCCGGCACACTCTCTTACAATACTGTACACCCTTCATTGTTGCAGTCTGGTCATGGAGAGAGAGGATTCACTGCAGATCCCCAAGAATGCAACATGGTGTTTGAGGCACAGATGGACAGATGCACTTCCGAAGTAGAAAAATAAACCTCTGGTGGTTTCCTGATTAAGCTGTGTTATCGTGGGTTATGAATTTTTTTATTTTACTCTTTCTTTGTCCCCTACTTTGTAAGAAGGGGAAGAAAATAGTGTCAACAAAGTAAGTTTTTAATTCTGTCTGCCTGCTAGCATCAAATATATAGTATGCTGTAAAGTTACTAATTAAAACTGGTGAAAGACAGCACAATAAATGTACCTTTTATCTTTGCGATGAAGGCCATAACCGTATAGCTGGGTAATTTTGGAAAATCTTTTGCCTTCACCAACATTTACGTGGTGCTTTTGGCAGCAACAGCTTAATGGCTTTTTAAAGAAGAGAAAAATAATAGTTTTTCCCCTCTTTTGGGAAATGGATTTTAAATGGCTAAACTACTAGCCTTAGACTAATAAAATCAACAACCATTTTTGTCAGTCTGTCCGTCCATATTGCTATATGGATCTTCACATAATGGTGTGCAGTGGGAGGGAAAGTAATGCCACCCCTGAGAACCGTGGGACGGTGTATTAGCATAACTTTCTCCAGGCTACATTATGCAACAGGTCAGAGCAAAAGAAAGGAATGGAACGGAACATGGCCTGGGAGAAACACAGACTCCTTCAGGTAACAGTTGTATGAGGAGAAATGCATGGAGCCATTTGGATGACAAGCTTTTAAGGAAGGATCCAGTCATATTGAGAATTAAATCTGGTTTGCTCCACTGAATGGTTGGCACGCGTTTGACAGTGATGCGGTGCATTCAGAACTTCCGTGGAAGTCAACAGGAGTTGAGGTTGCCTGGCCCCAGTGAGGATTGTGGGCTCAGTGATAAGGTGGCTTCTCTTTGGTTTTGCCTCAGGGGGCCATTCTCTAGGTCTGAGGATTGCGATGGGCAAGTCACAAGGTTCTGAGAGGCTGGTATCTGCTCATTGTAGGAGAGAGAGGGGATTAGCTACTAACCCGAGCAAAAAGATGAGTTGTTGGGCTGAATTTGTAAAGAATTTTTAAAAATAGGGTTTCCTTAGTAAAGATCCCGAAGCTATAATCACTGTCTGCCCTTCCTCTCCACTCCCCATGAATTACCCAACTTACAGGGAATGACAGCATCTCTGCAGAAATCTGTATGTATTTAGTTCAGGTTGAATTGTGTCCTTAAGCTCTGCACAATTGATTTAAACTTTAAGTGAGTCTCTGGGATTTTTTTTCCTCAGTCGCTGCAAGCATGGCTGCCTGTGGTATTAGAGTGTTGCATATCGAGATCTGTGTTGCTGTTTTTTAACCTACCTCGTTTTGTTTTTGTTTTTGTTTTTCATTTAGCTGTTCATCACAGCATTGTTACCTCCAGGAACATGTAGAGAGCTTGACTGGCAATCTCTAATATATTTAATAATAACAATGCTGTTAAACAAACAAGACCAGTAGTTTGTCGAATCTGAATCCTTCACTGATTGAAAAAAGACCCTCATTTTACCAGTCTCTATTGCCCTGTAATGGGCTGCATCATCCATTAGCATGCCAGTGGGCACTAGGTTTGTTTGTAGTCATTTAAAGTTGTTGGCCATACCCTCAGGGAAAGCACAAAAGAAGTCAGAAATCCTGGGGAAATGGTATAGCAAGTAGCTAAAAATGTGCTAGTTCTGGCTTGTGTTTCATAGTTTCAACACGCTGGCTTCATGGGTTAGAGGCAATTATCAAAGGAAACCCAGGCAGCTTCACAGCTTCGTTTCTGAGCCTCCGCCACTAAGGCACCAGAGTGCTGTCTCAGTCAGACAAAAATCTCCTAATAAAATAACTTGATCTTCATCTCAGTTCAAAGCATCATTCACAGCTTCTGATTTAATGGACTATCTCTTCCACATGAAGCAGGCCTTGAGACATCTGTGTTTCTGGCCACCATGCCAATCGGCTTTAAGAGCCTTTCACCTCATTCCACTGCAGAAATGTAACAGAGGAGTTCCCTCCAGCAACTAAAAGTAAAATTGCTGGCACCTAGCTGTGAGCCAGTTTTGTCCACCCCTGGCATGAAGGACCTGTGCAAGGGCAGTTGCTTCCATGGCTGAGACCATATGGCTGTGTATACACTGGGGCTATTTATCTGAAATTTCCCATTGTTCCTAGCATCCCTGTAGCTCCACACGTGGCAGGAATAGAAATGGCAAAAGCCCTAATATAGACAGGGCTCCAGGCAACCAGTGGCATTTTAACCACTGCTTTGTGTCATTTAATCCTGGTCAGAGCATGTCGACACAACACTGTGGGTATGATGCCCTGGCCACCAGCCTTTTGTTTGTATTAAGCATTACCATCATTGAAGGTGCAGGAGCGGGAAATTTTGAAAATGGCAAATGCCCGCAAAGCTTGTAGGACACGTTCCTGCAGGGGCCTTGAAATCGGCAATAGGGCTGCGGTGGAAACCACAGCAGAGCACTAGGTGGATTCAAGAGGGCTTTTAGGCAACGAGCCTAGGTGAGCACATTTCTGTAGGGGTCTCCAAATCAATGATAGGGAGACACAGCAAAGCACTGTGGGTACTTTGAAAAGTGTCCTTAATTAAAGAACAAGCATATAACTCAGGCTAGCTGTAATTTCAACCAAGAGCTGCCACTCAGTGATAGGAAAGGACGTCCCTTTTCAGCCCACGTCTCCCAATGCCACACACATACACACCTCTTGTGCTTTCTGTTGCAGAGGGTGGACAACATTTATTTAGCAATAACTTTTCTGATTAAATTTAGCAATTCCTGTGGTTGTTGGACACTGGAATTAAAACTGACTAAGTCTCTACAGTGACAGGGATTGCCACCAGCTCTTTATATTTTCACTGTGACTATCTTAAAACAGAAGCTTCTTATTAAATTATGTTGCAAACTGATGATGTTGGGTTTTTTTCCCCTAAAGTGACATGTTCAGAATACACAGCTTTAAATGATTTTTTTATTGTGGGTTTTTTGGGAACAGTTATGAAATAAAAGGGAATCATTGTGTTTAAACATAAGGTAGTTTGTGAATGTATGGTTTTTAAAAAATACAGTCATTGAAATGAAATCATAAGGAACCAATACTGATGCATTCATTCTTGTTTACAGAGGATGTATGTGAACATAACATAGATCAAAAACATTTCTGGTGCCAACTACAATAAAACACGAAACTTCAAACATGAAGCCATGCCTTCTATATTTTTGTATTAACCCTCTCCCCCAGGTAATAACATTAGCAAGTCACAAAGGCAAAATAAACCACAATCCCTTAAAGAGTCAGAGACCCAATATTCTGTGGCAAGCAGAAGGTCTTAAGAAAATAAGATTCACCATGGAAGATCAGCTCAGACTGACCCATCACATCTAGTACTGTGCCTGCGAAGAGTACGGAAATATCTCCCTAGCACCGACAGCTCTCATTTATGCCCTGAAACAAGAGATTTTATTATCCCTTAATATCATCCTAGGTTAAACAGACAAAAATGTGACCAGTCTTTCAGTCAGTGTGCAACAGATCTCTGCTGTTGTAATAGCAAACAGTCATTTGTTTTCTGTCCTTTCTGCGCAGCATCTATTCAATGAACACCCCTGGATTTCACCTCTTTGTGTCACTTGTGGATCCATTTAGTCGCTTGTACAGGAGATGATGTTTGAAAAGCAGGTCAGCATATAGTGGTGTAGAACCAGGGGTTGAAGTATAATTTGGCAGGCCCCAGAACCCTTCCTGCATGGGTGGACCCTGCTCCTGCCCCCTGAACGTCAGCCTGCCACCCCAGCTACTGCCTCCAAAACACCTACCCCCATCAGACCCTTTTCCCTATGCCCTTCTTAGCCCCAATCCCCACTCCCTAAGCTCCCTGCCCCCATTCCAGCCCTCCTAACCTCCCATCCCCTTCTCTCCCCCCACATCCCCATGCTTTTGCCGCCAGCTGCACAACCCCCCCAGCCCCCTTACCTGACTGAAGAGCTGGGCAGGGAGCAGGAGGCCCCAGCAGTGGCTGGTCAGTGGGCCAGCAAGCAGGAGCCCCGGCCGGAGGCTGAGGCCTGGCCATACGCACAGCCAGACCAAGGCTTGAAAGGGCAGAGCCACGCAGGCTCTGGGGAGGGAAGGAAGGGGTGGCTGGGCCGATCCCAGCCTGCAGCACCTCCCTTCCTCCAGCCCGGAGGGGACATGCTGGAACGCTGTGTTCTGGTGCATCCTTCTATTGTGGGGGGACCCGGAACGCAGTGTTCTGGGGCGTTCCCCGTACTTTAACCTCTGTGTAGAACACTTATGATAGCCTTGTATTGTACTGGCATGCTGGATGCAAGGCTGTCATTTCATTCAAACTCTCAGTTCCATTATATTTGGATCTCCTATATCCATGAGATCAATTCAGCCTGGGGAGACCCAAAAGAGGGTTGTGACAGTGTGCTCTCCACCACTTCTACCAGGGGAGACGCATAAGTATACATTGCGGGCCAGAGCCACTGGAGACCAAACTACAGAGACAGCTGGCCTCTTCGTTCACTGGCTGACCCACAAGATCGGGGTGGTGGGGATTCATTTAGGGTTGGCTGAAGAAGAAGAAAAAATGGCACATCAAAAGAACTGGAAAAAAAGATGGGTTGAATAAAATATTTTGTTTGGTTCAGAAAAAAAATATTTCAATTCTGAACTTTTTTAAGCATCATGGCAGTAAAATGCAAAACTAAGGGGAAACATCAAAATGAAATATGACTTTTTTTCAGATTTGTTGGGATTTTGGCATGAGTAGGGTGGAGAAGGAACTGAAACAACTTGTGAATTCAAGACAAATTCTCAAAATGTTTCAGCCAGCCCAAATCTGCTGCCTTCTGTCAGAGAGGGGCATAAGGGGAAGGTTTAGTTCAAATAACTTCTTCCAACTGTACGAAGATGTCTTGCTTTGGTGTATCTCTGTACAGCTTCCATCGGCAGGGCTCCCAATGGGGTCTTGGCTCTCTTCAGATGTGCTATCCCATGACAGGAATGCAAAGATGTGTGGTAAGGCTTAGGGCAAAGCAGACCCCTCTTGCCTACCTCAGGGCTTCTGGCACAGAGGTGGCTCAAGCTCCAGACGTGTACTCGTCCTGATCTAGTCTTGTTGACAATACAGAGGCCTGCACTAGCAGGCAAGGAAACCACTCACCACATGTTACACAAACATCTCTAGCTTTTACATTGATGATGGTTTTTTTCCCCTCACCTTCACTGAAAAATAACTATTTGTTAGTTTCTAGGACAGCATCAGGCTGCTGTTAAGGGCTGCGTCTTTTGGTATGTCCAGAAGGCCCACCGAGAAATAAAAAAGATGAACTAGTACTTGGGTAACAATTAAATTTATGCCACCTGGAGTCAAGACTTGCCAGTGCTGGTTCATAATGTACTTTGCGTTAACAGTTCATGTTGGGAAATCCCAGTTCCTGGCAGTAAAAACCATTCATTGTCTTCATAACGTAATAATACTTTTTTGACACTGTACAAAACTTCTGTATGGTAGGTATTGCCACCATCTGCTGTTCACATATGGGGAAACTGAGACAGAGGAGTCAATGACATGCCCAGTTCCACACAGCACTCAGAAGAATCTAGGGCTTCCAGTCACGTGCTCACTCCATAAGACCCGCTAATCAGCCTTTTAAGCACATGTGCTGATTACTGCCTATTACTGTCATTTTGGTTAGGGAGTGGGTGGTGAGTATTAGGCTGTAGTCTTTTTTCATTGAAAATGTTTTTATTTGCTAACTAAATTAATGTGTGTTACAGGCTTTTTTAATGTTTGATTAGGAAGACAATTAGTGAAGATTCAGCAGCTTTGTGCACTTCAGTGCTCCTGGTAGTTAGACAGAACTTCTGAAGTGTTAAATTGCTTTTAATGTTTGCAGTAGCAATAGGCGTGAGAAGCACGTGGATTGGGATCCAAAGGTTTCCCTTGTTCAGAAAGCATGCGGATTTGGGCTCAGAGTTGCAATCTGTTACCCTTGAAAAACCACCAGGCTGGAATTTGATCTGATTGATGCTAGTGTAAGCCAGAAGTCAATGCCACTGAAGTTAATGACCTTACACCACTATAGAATCAGTATAAATGAGGTCTGAATCATGTTTTTACGCATATGTGCAACTGCGAGAATAAAGATGTTCTTAAGATGGAGACTCTAATGTATCTGCAGGAGCACAAGAGATGGGCAAACCTGAGAAAGTTTGGAGATCCATTTCAGTTAGGCATTGCTGCATTGATCTAGCAACTGGGTCCTGGCACTGATATGAAACACCATTGGCCGCCGAGTGAGATAGCGTGATGGGCATCTTGTACATACAGATGTAACAAAAATGATACTTTGGTTATCCAGACCCTCTGAAGCTGTTGGGCTGAGAATTGTGCTGAAATCCTCACAAGAACAGGCTATCTCCCTGCGTTTGACACTTACATTGGTACAAGTTCCAGAGGGATAGCCATGTTCATCTAGGTCAGCAAAACACACATAGAGTCCTGTGTCACTTTTAAAGACTGACATTTATTTATTGCATAAGCATTCATGGGAGAAAATCCCACTTTGCCAGATGCTTGAAGATATAAGTTCCTCTTCTTCAAGTGTCTGACAAAGTGGGATTTTTCTCCCACAAAAGGTTGTGCGATAAATAAATTGGTTAGTCTTTAAAAGTGACACCAGACTCCTTGGTTTTTCTGCCCCCATTGGTACAGTCTGGCTAGCACCCAAAAGTGCAGGAACATAGAAAACAGTGAAAGATAGGTCCAAGTTTGGGTGTGTTTTGATTTGAGGTTTCAGCTCAACCCATTATAGAGAGAGAATCTTTCCAGGATCTGGAGAGCTGAATCCAGACCCAAGCACGATCAGATGCAGAATTTGGTGCTGCCATAAATGAAAAACACAAAAAATGAAACGGGTTTTCTCAGAGCCTAAAGAAGATTTGATCTGCATTAGGGCAATGATTCAAATCAGGTTTACCAATCTGTAAAAGCATCCACTTCTCATTAGAGATCTGGTTGAACCAAAACCTCAGGTCTGAACGCCTCCCAAATTTATGGCAAGCTCAAATCCAGATTTTCCAGGTTGAGCCCATCTCAATTTCTTACTATTGGAGAGCCACAAGTTTCTCCATTATTATGTGCTGAAAAGTGAACCTTTTTCCTGATATTGCATCATTTATAACAAACAAGGAGTCCTGTGGCACTTAAAGACTAACAAATACATTTGTTGCATGAGCTTTCGTGGGAGAAAATCCCACATCATCCCATAAACATAGTTGTTAGTCTTTTAAGTGCCACAGGACCGCTTTGTTTCACTGAACTAGACTAGCATGAGTGCCCCTTTGGATCTTTGCATCATTTATATGTCCCATAGGCTGGGTAGTCGCTTTGCACTGACAAAGCTCAATGGTGCTGACTTCTGTCTTGCTCATGAAGTTTTTTAAATGTTTTCAGATTGCGAATCGTGGTGAAAGAAAAAACAATGCTATCCCTATTACCCTGAAAGTAAAACTGCAGAGATGCAGCAGCTAACTGATTTTTGAAGGGGGACGTGTTGTACAAATCTCTCTATTATACATTTGGCTTATGTTTCAAATGTTAATAGATGCGTGCACTTGCACAGTTCATAATATTAACAAAAGTTGGGGGGTTTTCTGCAGTGGTAAATGTTGCCTATATTATTTTTTGTCTCCAACTTCCAAGCTGCTGTTAGTAGTTGCTCAAAGTGAAAACTCCCTTCCTTGCAGAGAGGTATGCAGTTGATCAGCTGTACACCCTCGTTTGCTTTAGTTCTTAACTCATTTTTAGATTTTTAGAGAGTGTTGGGGACAACTTTCTAGTACAAATGCTAGAGGAACCAACTAGGGGCCTTGCACTGCTCGACCTGCTGCTCACAAACAGGGAAGAATTGATCAGGGAGGTAGAGGTAAATGGCAAGCTAGGCACTAGTGACCATGACATGGTTGAGTTCAGGATGCTGATTAAAGGAAGGAAGGAAAGAAGCAAAACAAAAACCCTGGACTTCAAAAAAGCAGATTTGGCTCCCTCAGGGAACTGATGGGCAGAATCCCTTGGGAAGCGAATCTGAAGGGGAAAGGAGTCCAAGAGAGTTGGCTATATTTTAAAAACTCTGCTAAGGGCACAGGAAGTTGCCATTCCAATTAGGAGAAAGAACAAACGTGAGGCAGCCAGAATGGCTTAGCAGGGAACTCTGCTCTGAGCTTAAACATAAAAAGGACGCTTATAGGAAGTGGAAGCTTGGTCAGATGACCAAGGAGGCATATAAAGATATTGCTAGGGACTGCAGGGATAAAATCAGAAAGGTCAAAGGACAAATGGAGTTGCGGCTAGTGAGGGATGTAAAGGATAACAAGAAGGGGTTCTACAAGTATATTAGTAACAAAAAGAGGATCAGGGATGGTATAGGCCCCTTGCTGAATAGGGCAGGCATCCTTGTGACAGAGGATGAGGAAAAAGCTGAAGTGCTCAATGCATTTTTTTCTTCAGTTTTCACAGGCAGGGTCAGCTCCCAGCCCACTACCATGGGTGTGGCAGATGGGAGAGAAGAAGACAGGCCCTTGGTGACGGAAGGTCAGGTTAGGGACTGCTTAAAGAAGCTGCAAGTGCACAAGTCCATGGGGCCGGACGAACTGCATCCAAGGGTGCTAAGGGAATTGGCCGACGAAATAGCCTCACCGCTGGCTGTTATTTTTTCAAAACTCCTGGAGAACGGGGGAGGTGCCAGAGGACTGGAAAAAAGCAAATGTAGTGCCTATTTTCAAGAAAGGGAAAAAGGAGGATCCAGGGAGTTACAGACCAATCAGCCTCACCTCAATCCTGCAAAAATTATGGAGCAGATTCTCAAAGAATCTATCCTCACACACTTAGAGGAAAATAAAGTGATCAGGAACAGTCAGCATGGATTTACCAAGGGTAAATCATGCCTGACCAATCTCATTTCCTTCTATGAGCAGATGACTGGTTTTCTGGATGCGGGAAGCACCGTTGATGTGATATACCTTGATTTTAGCAAGGCTTTTGATACAGTTTCCCACAGCATTCTCATTGGCAAATTAAGGAAGTATGGGTTGGATAGGTGGACTATAAGGTGGATAGAGAACTGGCTAGATCAACGGTTTCAGCGTGTAGGAATCAATGGTACCATGTCTAGCTGGCAACCGGTCATGAGTGGTGTGCCCCAGGGGTCAGTCCTGGGGCCGGTTCTGTTCAACATTTTCATCAATGATCTGGATGATGGAATAGACTGCATTCTCAGTAAGTTTGCGGATGACACCAAGCTGGGGGGACCAGTAGACACGTTGGAGGGCAAGGACAGGATTCAGGGAGACCTAGATAAATTGGAACAGTGGGCCAATAGAAATCTTATGAGATTCAATAAGGATAAGTGTAAAATCCTGCATTTGGGACAAAAAAACCCTATGCACTGCTACAGGCTGGGAAACGTTCGGCTAAGTACCAGCACTGTAGAAAAGGACCTGGGGGTCATGGTGGATGGGAAGCTAGATATGAGTCAGCAGTGTGCTCTTGCTGCCAAAAAGGCCAGTGGCATACTGGGCTGCATCAAAAGAAGTATTACCAGCAGATCAAGGGATGTGATCATTCCCCTCTATTCTGCACTGGTGAGGCCACATCTAGAATACTGTGTTCAGTTTTGGGCTCCCCACTACAAAAAGGACAGGGACATGCTAGAGAGAGTTCAGAGGAGGGCAACCAAAATGATTAAAGGGCTAGAGTACAAGCCCTATGAGGAAAGACTGAAAGCATTAGGCTTATTTAGTCTGCAGAAGAGAAGATTGAGGGGGGATTTGATAGCAACCTTCAACTACTTGAAGGGATGCTCTAAGGAAGATGGAGCTCGACTGTTCTCGGTAATAACAGAGGACAGAATGAGAGCAATGGTCTCAAGTTGCGGTTAGGGAGGTCGAGGCTGGATATTAGAAAAAACTTTTTTACCAGGAGAGTGGTGAAGCCTTGGAATGAGCTGCCGAGGGAGGTGGTGGAGTCTCCATCTTTGGAGGTGTTTAAGGCCTGGCTGGACAAAACCATGACTGGGATGGTTTAGTGGGAGTGGTCCTGCCTCTGGCAGGGGGTTGGACTAGATGACCTATGAGGTCCCTTCCAACCCTAGGATTCTATGATTCATCAGGGTAAAGAGCTAATTTGTGTGAATGTTGTGCTGAGAAACTCACAACTCTCTACAGGTCGATCAAAGGGCTGCATATGGCAGAGGGCCAAGGCCTAGTGCATTAATGAGCAATGCAGATGTGCTATCATGCTGCAGTTTAAGAAATTCAGCTTCTGCAGATTGTATCCGTTTTACTGTACATGGTAATGCATTGGCACCATATAAAATTCTAACTTAAAGTTACTAGATTAAACTAAATTATTAAAGGGCACTAACCACCTCACTGTCTTCATCTCTGACAGAAACATGGAGCCTGCAACCCTTGCAGCATAGGGTGCATGAGCCTCCAGTGTTTGCAGAGCCATACAAAGAACTAGGTCATCATGGAATGTGCCCATTTCTTGGATGGCATTCCCTTGGGACATAGCGAGAGCCAAATCCCGATTTTTGGTGGGATTCATGGAGCACCTGTGCATAGTAGAACCATTCATTTCTGGACCCAAGAAGTGAGCACTGACTGGTGGGATCACATCCAAATGCAGCTGTGGGAGAATGAGCAGAGGCTGCAGAAATTTCAGCTGGATAAGGTCACGTTCCTGGACCTGTGGGCCCTAGTCCACCAGCGTAGGAATACCAAAATGAGAACTTGTGGAGAGGTGAGTGGTGGTCACACTGGGGAAACCTGCAATGGTGGATTGCCACTGGTCAGTAGGAAATCATTGTGGAACTGGACAGTCCACTGGTAGGGCTATCAAAGGGGTGGGCAAACTTTTTGGTGTGAGGGCTACAACCACCTCTACGTGGGCTGGAGTAGGGTGGGGCAGAGCAGCTGCTGCTGCACACAGTGAGAGAAGGGACGGGGCAGTGGAGGGCAGTGGCTTCTGCACACTGTCCATGGTGCAGCTGCTGGTCCCACAGAGTGGGAGAGGGGCAGCCGCCCCACAGCAGCCAGGGCACTACCATCACACGCTGTGCAATGGGGCAGGGCTGGGATGAGGAAGCAGCTGCTGCTCTTGGGGTGCTGCTGGCACCCCACACTTGGTGGAAGAGGGACAGGACTGGGAAGGGGAAACCACTACCATTCCCTGTCCAGGCCCAGCTGGATGAAAAGCTCGTGCAGTTCACGGTTTGCCCATCTCTTGGCTATTTTCGTGTGAATGTGCAGGGCGAGTAATAGTCTCCTGCTATATGGGACTATGACTCTTGGCAATGTAGAGAACAGTGGATGGATTTCCAGAAATGGGGTTGCTCAACTACAGAGAAGCAATAGATGGCACACATATGCCTGTTCTAGCATCAGACCACCTTGCCACAGAGCACATCACATAAAGAGCTTCTTTTCTTGATGATTTGCTAGTAGCTGTGCTCAAACAAATGAATAACAAAGAGAAGTTTCAAAGAAAAACTTCAGAACTGGAATTTGCATATTTGACAGTCGTTTCAGGGCTAAATAAGTGTCAACGGCGGTGGCAGACATAATGGCTACCCCACCCCACCCCCAACGTAGCCCTCTAGACTATGGAGCTCACAGGGAGGAGTGTTAAGTATCGATCTCCCCTGATGGGTCTCATCTCCGGGCCATCCAGCTCAAGAGGAAGAGTGTTAAGGATCGATCTCTCCTGATGGGCCTCAATTTCCTGTGTGAGTTGCCGGTCCATTGCAGTTATATCGCGAACCCGGGAGTTTAACAATACGGACTTTGGATTTTTTCCAATTACAACAGGTGATTTAACTTCATCTTCCTGTACATGCTGTTCCCCAGTGTTTTGAATATAAACTATTGCACTGATTTGCTGTAACAGTCTGATCTGATCCCGTGACTTACACTTTACTGTATTTATTTTCCTCCCATTCTGTAAGTTCCCCATCTTCAAGTCATCTGACAAAGTGGGATTTTCTCTGATGAAAGCTCAGGCGATATATAAATTGGTTAGTCTTTAAAAGTGCCACAGGACTCCTTGTTTGTCTTTTCTATGGTTATGCAAGCACCGGTGGATCACCTGGGAGGCTACAATATCTATGTTGGCTGATCAGCGAAGGTATACGATGCCCATATTTTTAACACAGGACTGTTCAGAAAGCTTCAAACAGGGATTTTCTTCCCTGACTGGTACATCACAGTTGATATTGAAATGCCAGTGGTGATGCTGGGGGGACTCAGTCTATCCCCTGCTCATGATGATGCCAACACTGGCCACCTTGACAGCATCACGGAACAATTCATCAACCAGCTCAGCCAGTACAGAGTGACAGGTCACCGCACTTTTAGCGGGTTGAAGGGACAGTGGCTTTATTTAATCACAAGTAACCAAATATGGATCTCAGTGAAAAAACATACTAAAGATTATAGGTATCTGCTGTGGCCTGCGTAATATCTGTGAAGCAAAGGTGGGGGATGTGCTGCTGCGTTGGAGGGGAGAAGCAGAGCAGCAGTCAGCCGAGTTTGAACAGCCAAACACAAAGGCTGTTCAACGCCGAGCTATACGGCTCTGGTAGGCTTTGAAAGAGCACGTGAAGTAAGCCATAATAATACATTGTGGTGTATTGTGCTCCACCTGACCTTGCAGTTCTGGGTCCTATTAAGAACTGTCTGGTGCTTAGGGGTACATCTATGAATATAACGCTGTCAAGGCACCTGTTTCATGGTGTTTGCTGTACTTTTGTAATTACCACACAATGTTCGTCACTGATCCTGTGAGTTGTCACCCTGTATAGAAACAATTAGATGGATGCTTTTAAAGCTTCTAGCATATATTGTGAAGTAATTAAAATTCAATCATCTGGAAATATAATTGTTTTTTCTATAACAAAGGCAGTGCAAAAAAAAGTTGAAATCCAAAATAAATATATTAAAAATGTACTATATTTATGACGCATAACAAGGGGAAAGAACATTCAAGTCCATTTGCCCCCTGCATCCCTGGCTGTCGCAGGTCAGTATATGCACAGTGGTGGTTATCCTTGGTGTCCAGCCATGTGGAGTAGCAGGAGTAGGGATGTGGCCCTTGGTGGCATGTGGAGTGTTGGGAGGTGGGTGAGTTGGGAAGTGCTATAACTGAGTTCCCCATGGTCTACAAAAGGGAGATAAACCATTGATTGTTGAACCTGTAGGTCCATAAGAGTCTGCAGCATCTGTGTTTGCTGGGACTCCAGGGCCTTTCTCCAGACTTCTTTCATCATACGGTCTGCAGTGTTCATCGTCCAGACCAGGGGCCTGTAATCTGCGACTCTTTGGCTGACCCCTTGTGGCTGGGGCCCACCCACCCCCTGCTACTGGGAGATCTTGCACGGGGTCCCTTCCTGGTTTTGGGCTCCCCCCAGCCACTAGGAGACCCCTGCAAGGGAGCAACTCCTGGCTCCAGGGTCCCCCCAGCTACCAGGGGACTGTGCATGGGGGCCACTTCTGGTTCTGGACTTTCCTCCCCCCCACATGGAGCCCCACAGCCAGCCCCACCTTGCCAAGAAGAAGGCTAAACCCATTGCAGCTCTCAAAATACTTGGTTATTGAAAGAATTTTTAAAAACGCCTCATCTCTTTGGGGTTGCTGAAGTTTCAGAGCTCCCTTCCCTTGCTTTTCTGAGGTTTTACACAAGACAGCCCATTCAGAGCTTCCACTTTGGAGCGCATGCACACAGCATAGTTCTCAGCACCAGCGGTGGTGAATGTGGCCAGTTAGGTGAGGGAAATAAGGAGGGAATCGCTCAGGTGCACGGCTCTGTTTTCTATGGGCAGTGGTGACATTAACTGATATCTCACTCCTGAGGGTGACAAAGGCAAACAAAGCACAGTGGCTGCTGATGTCTGAGAGTTGCCAGTGGCTCATCTGCTGCTCACCTGCATCCTGTACTGGTGCCCGCCTGAGTTCACACTGACTGGCATGAAAATGTGTCCTACCATGGAGGAAGAAATGAGGCAGCCCTCCCCAGAAATTTCATCTGCATGAAAAGTTCCAAAGGGGCAGCTATGACAAAGTGAGATTTTATCCCACAAAAGCACATGAGATAAATAATGTGTCAGTCTTTAAGTGCCCCAGGACTCCTTGCTTGTTTTATCTCCATGCAAGTTTCACTGAGATCTCTCAGGAGGATTCAGGTGACATCCCTGCAAGCTGCTCTGCCTGACCCCACCGGCCTAGCTGAGGAAGGGCATGAAAACCACACAACTGCCTCTGTTTTGTACCACTGTGTCTTCTAATAGGAGTAAATTAATGAAAAGTCAATAGTTAAGTTGGGGGCACCATCGCTGTAAGGGGAAATAAATGTGCACACAGCTGATGTTCCTCCCCTGGTCTCGGGCTCGTGTGCCAGGACTGACTGGATTGTAGTGGCGCCTCACTTAAGGCCCGGCTTGCAGTATAGCTGGAGCCCCTGCTTGCATATCCCCCATCCTCTGCCTCCTCTTTCTCCTCCACCAGCTCCTTACTGTACACATGGGAGGTCTGGGCCTTCAGATCCTCAGAGGTATCTATAGTGGTCTGCAGGGTGTTGGCGGGACCTCCACTGAGAATGGCATGCAGGTCTTTGTAGAAGTGGCTGGTGTGTGTGCAAACTGTCTACTATACAAGGCGGCCTACATTGATCTTGCTTTGTAGTGTAGCCCAGGTCTCAGTGTTGAGAGAAATTCAAACGGTCATTGTTTAAAGCCCATTTCAGGTGTTTTTACAGAGATGTTTGCCCTTATTAAAGCTACACTTGTACATGGTGCACAAGACTTAGTGGGGGGAAAAACTGTGGGTCCCAGGTTCAGTAAAGTTGCATTTTAAAGAGCAAATGGAAGTGATGTCTATGGACTAAGGAATAATTTGAGACAGCAGGGGGAATGAATTATTTACACAGTTAATCAGCTGCAGGTGTGTTCCTATGAGGAGACAATGTCATGGCTCGGGATAGGAATTCTTATCGAGAAATGGGGTGCTGTCCCTTAAGGGGCCAGGCCTGCTGTTTCTGGGGGATGTTCTGAATGGTCATGAGCAAACCCCTTGGTTATAAGGAGCTATTTAGGATGGAGCCAGGGGTTAAAGTAGGCCAGAATGTGCCAGAACACCGTTCTGGGGCTCACTATTTTTAGGGACCAGCGTTCCAGGACCCCTTAAAATAGAAATCCCAGGTGGAGTGCTGCGTTCTGGTGCGTTCAGGCAGGGGAAAAGCACCAGCCAACTCCCCTGCGCATGTGCAGGGCAGGCTGCGCTGAAAGGGGAGTGGAGGTGCATCTGCCCTGAGAAGTGCCAGCCAACTCCCCTGTGCGTGCATAGGGCAGGCTGTCCTAGAGGAGCCTCAGAGTGCAGCCTGGAGCAGCCGGGGGAGTCTGAGTAAGGGGCAATTCTCCCAGGCCTGGCCCCTGGGAGTCTGGGGCTGCACCACGTGCTGCTGGAGGCCAGCAAGAGCTGCCCTGCTACCACTGGTAAGCGAGTGCGGGGCCCAGCCTCCTCTCGGGCAGCTCCTGCTGAGAGGCATCAGCAGAGTGTGGGGTGGGGCAGATCTGAATGGGCAGGGTGATTACTGATGCTTGTGGTATTGAGAAATGCTTGCAAATGCCTACCTGGGCCGGGGCCCACACATGCATGAAGCAGGTCTGGAGAGCACGGGAAGGGGGGGGCCCACCAAATTATACTTTAACCACTGGATAAAACTGACAAGTACTGGCTCCACGCCATGCTTGTAAAAAGGGACTCTCACAGACAGAAAGGGAGTTATTCACACATACTCTCTGGAATTAAACTCCAAGTATCACTCTTTGAAACCATCCAGTAACACTGAGTGACATACATTTGCTTAGCTAGTCATCCGTTTCAGTGAAATATTGACAGGTTGGTAGATTATAAATAAAACAGCCCTAACCTGGAAATGTTGCTCAGAAATGTGTCTTGCTTAACTGAGCCCAATGCCTTTTCTGCAATCCAAATCTAATGGGCGACAAGTATACTGTATTGGAGCTAGGAGACAACGCACGCAGTGTGTGTCAAAGCTAATGGACAGCCTACATGCTGTATCTGGAACAAAATTAATGGATAGCATCTATCCTGCATGTCAAATCTTTTCCAGTGAATGTGAGAAATGAAGGGTTCTTTCATCTATCAGACCTCATTGATAGATTCATGTTTCTTAGCAATGAGTAATGGCAAAATGTATAATTGGGGCCATGTACAAATTACGTATCAAAAACTAGGAGACCAATACAAGCGTGGAACCCTATAGGCCCTTAATTATATAGCTGCAGTGATTCAATCATGTGCATGCAAGCTTGCACCCTAAGTAGAAATTTACCTTGTCTGTTTTTAGGATGATAAAATGAATGCTTGAAGGCACTGAACACACAGTGAGCTCCGAAGGAGCCTCATTCAGAAATAGCCTTGACGTTCCAGAAATAAGATGCCTGTCACAGACCAAGGCCAATGCAATGAAAATGTCTTGCGTCACCCCAACATCCTATTTTATATATACATTTATTACAGGTACAATTAGAGACACCCCATTTCTCCCCCAGCGCAACCTCTTTTCATCTGTCCTGGTTTCCATCTCTTCCTCTCGGCTGTCCAAAACGCTGCAGTAGAAATCACCTGCCGCCTCTGTTGCTCTGACCATTTCTTTCACACCCTACCCACTAGCACTACACTCCTTGAATTTCTTCATGGGTTTCTTGTCATCTTCTGCCTCAAAGCTTCTCCTGCTCGCCTTCAGAGTGTTGCACATTCAGCCTCAGCACTTTTCCCTGTCACAGTCCAAGGCAACTGCCCTTCTGCTCCCCAGCCATGGCCCTTACTGCCCCCCCGCCTAGACTCCCAGCTCCTCAGCCATCACTCTCCTGCGTGGAGACCTGTGTGTCTTTCTCTCCCCCTCTGGACTAGCGTTTTCCCCAGCTGCACAGTTGCCTCCCGACCGTACAAGTTCCCCAGTAAGGCAGCATACCTAAGCACAGCTGTGGCGGCCCTTTGTCTTCTGCAAAGAAGAGGCTGTAAGCAGAGTAATTGCTCATGCTTTTAAGTAATGACACAGCCCTTTCTAAGCAAAAAAAACCAAAGAGTCTTAAGACTAACAGATTTATTTTTCGCATGAGCTTTCATGGGAGTAAAATCCCACTTCGTCAAATGCTTCAAAGATGGGTGAACTTACAGTTCACCCATCTTCGAAGCCTCTGACGAAGTGGGATTTTTCTCTCCCATGAAAGCTCATGCGAAAAATAAATCTGTTAATCTTAAAGTGCCACACGACTCCTTGGTTTTTTTTTTTTTTGCTGGACTAAACTAACACGGCTATCCCTTTGGAAATTGACTTTCTAAGCAAGCACATTTACTCTTAATGTGAAAACATAGCAAAGAAAACATGCAGAACAATATGAATGATTGTTCATGCTCATGCTAATAAGGTTACCGGAGTGTGTATCCTCAACTCCAAGAAGGCCTCTGGTGGAAGTCAGTCCTTCAGCCTCACACAGGATTTTTATTGTGATTACAAGTTCATAACTACCTTAGCTCAGAACAAAACCAAGCAAGAATAATTCATTGTTTTTATACAGCTTGGGCTCTTGATCTTGTCCTCCTACAACAGCTGATCAGCAGACACAGGTCTCTTTGGGGTGTAGTTTCAAAAGGCTGGATTTTTTGCATAACTGGAAATGGCACATTTGCAGTCATCTCCCCCTGCAGATTTCCAAGGAAATTTTCTTAATTTGTTCCCCCTAAAAGGTCCTTTGTCTGGCACGTTTTTTCAAATAGTCCTGTAATGTTCATTAAAGTGTCCCTTGAAGAGATGTTATATACAATTCCACAACAATATATGAACTTTGCATTGTAACACAATGGAATCCAGAGCTATGTAAACTTAATTCACTAAGGCTTCCAAAGACTTTTGATGGGAATTAGCATACCTGTCACAAGCCCTGCCTATTCTAGTGCTATCTAGCCTATTTGTAACCTGGGGGGGGGGGGTGCATAGAAGTCTTGAGGAACTTTCTCTGCTCCAACGTCCAGAGCAGAGCAGCAGGCGACCTTGCCCCTTGTAATGGTCTAGCAGCCATCACAAACAGTGTTGCGTTCACCACAGGTGAATTGTTTATTAGCTCATGTCCTAACAGATGAAAAGAAACTGCTCACAGAGCTAAAAATTAATAGTAGCGTAGGTCTAAATTATCAGGACGTGATCATGTTTATAACGTACAAGCAGAATAAATCTAGACCAGTAATGCATATTTGGTGCTTTAATAGCCCCGATCTCATGAAGTTGAGCCAAATCTGGTGGAAGAATTTAATCAAGCAAACAATATTTGTTTCAGTAGCACTAAAAGAAAATGTAGACTATCCAGGCACAAAGACTGTACTTAGAGGATGGGGAATTCTATCCTGGCAAGCAGTGACTCTGAAAAAGATTTGAAGGTCATTGTGGATAATTAGCTGAACGTGAGTTCCCAGTGGGATGCTGTGCGCTAAAGAACTGGTGTGATCCTATGCTTCATTCACAAGCAAATCTTGAGTCAGAGCAAAGAGGCAATTTGCCTTCTGTATTTGGCACTGCTGTGATTGCTGCTGGAATACTCTGTCCATTTCTTGTGCCCACAACTCAGAGACCATTGATTAAAGAGTGTTCAGAGAAAAGCAGCTAAAATGATTAACAAATTCAAAATCATGCCTGGTAGTGGTAGAATCAAAGAGCTCAGTCTATTTAGCTTAACATAGGGAATGGTAAAGGATGACTTGGTTATCGTCAGTAAGTATCTACCTGGGTAAAATATTTTAAAATGGGCTCATCAGTGTAGTGGAGAAGGTATAACATGATCCAATGGCTGGAAGTTGGAACTAGATGAATTCCGACCAGAAACAAAGCATAAAGTGACGGTAATTAACCATTTCAACAGTTTACCTGGGGTCATGGTGGATTCTCCATCACCGGTAATTTTTAAATCAATATGGGTTGCTTTTTTAAAAGGTGGATTCTGTGAATTATTTTGGCTGAAGTTCTATGGCCTGTGTTCTACAAGAGGTCAACCTTGTGGTGTTTTGGACTACCTAGGGTCATTGGGGTTGCCATAGTGATAAATGGGAGAGTCGTTTAGGTGCTAGGAAAACCTGTCTGTCTCCTCTCTCTCTCTCAGTTCGCTTTCAATAAAGACTGCTTATACAGCTCTGAATATGCTGTCCTCCTTATTGGATTATAATCTACTTTAAAACTCTACATCTGGCGACAGAGGATGGGATATGTGATGGAGTGGCTATCCTCAACAATCCTGGCAACTCTGGAAAACCAGAATACAATGTAAGAAGCAAAACTTTATTTTACTGCTTGCATGGGGGTTGGGTTGTAGCTGTGAAAGCTGATCTGTTTGCCTAAGGGCTAGCTGGCTATTCTGAAAGCTGATCTGCCTGCTGTTGAGACGAGACAAACAATAACCACAAGAGGGCATCATGGCTTTACTCACTACAACCTTTGAAGCATATGATCATTCGGCAGATTCCTGGCAGACATATACAGCCCGATTTCAAAATTTTGTAATAGCAAACTACATAACTGATGAGAAGAAGGTACCAGTTTTTCTAACGGTCATTGGAGTTAAGACTTATAATTTGCTATGTGATTTGCTATATCCCGAGAAGCCAGAGCAGAAACCTTACGGGGACCTAGTGGAAGTTCTGGGAGCATATTTTTCCCCAGAGCCACTAGTAACTGCCGAGAGGTATAGGTTCTACCAAAGGAACCAAGAGGAAGGTGAATCAGTTGTACAATTTGTAGCAGCTCTGCGGAAGCTGGCAGCATACTGTGACTTCAAGAACATGTTAGAGGAAATGCTGCGTGACAGGCTGGTGTGTGGCCTGCACAGTGAATCAACACGAAAACACCTATTGACTGAGGGTGAACTCACCTTGCAGAAGGCTGTGGAAATTGCAGTTTCCATGGAACGCGTCACCCAAGACATGCAACAGATCGGGGCCAGTGTCCGTAAAGTATCCCTACAACCTGCCCCCAGGGCACCGGGGAGACAAGAATGTTACCGGTGTGGGAAGCAGGACCACCTCGCATGTGAGTGCCGGTTTAAGGAACTACTGTGTCGACAATGTGGTAAGAAAGGGCACATTGCACGTGCCTGCAAACAAAGGAAGGGTGAGCCAAACAGAAGCAGCAGACCTGGGAAAAATGGGCCGTTGGTTTGGCAGACTAAGAGGGAAATTCGGCATGCAGTAGAGCAGAATACAGGTGATCATAGTGACACCCAATTGGAAGATGAAGATTCCCTCCATGTTTTGTCTATAACAGCTGGCCCACGTAAATTCTGGGTAACGCCTGTGTTGGAAGGCAAACCTATATGCATGGAACTGGACACTGGTGCAGCAGTTTCATTAGTTTCTAACATTGTGTATGAGAAGGACTTTAGACATCTGCCACTTAAGCCGATAGTAGTCGTTTTGAAGACATATACTGGAGAGACTGTTCCCCTGTTGGGTACTATTGATGTGAAAGTAGAACTCAATGGACAGACCATAAAGCTACCACTGTTTGTGGTAAAGGGGAATTACCCAGCCCTAATGAGAAGATCTTGGATCAGGAAAATCCAACTCGATTGGTCACAAGTGCATCAATTGACTAAAGACGAAATGAATCTAGCAGCGGTACTAACGAAACATGCTGCTGTTTTCGGTGAAGACTTAGGCAGCATGAAGGGAATCACTGTGAAATTAAATATAAAGCCTGATTGCCAACCAAAATGTTTGAAGGCCAGGATGGTGCCATTTGCCATCAGACCCAAGGTGGAAGAAAACTTGGAGCGGTTAGTCAAAGAGGGAGTCTTGGTGCCAGTTACTCACAGTCAGTGGGCGACACCCATTGTCCCAATAGTGAAGAAGGATGGCTCCATTCGGATTTGGGGAGATTTCAAGATCACTGTCAACCCAGTGTTATGTGCAGAACAATATCCTCTTCCCCGCATTGTGGACATCTTTGCAGGTTTGGCTGGAGGACAAAAATTTAGCAAGATTGATTTGAGTCAAGCGTACTTACAGATGCATGTTGAAGAAGAATCTCAAGAATTGTTGACAACTGTAACACATAAGGGGTTGTACAGATACTGTCGTTTACCTTTCAGCATTACTTCAGCCCCAGCTTTGTTCCAAAGGGCAACTTCGCTCTTTTTTAAGCTTATTAAACTATTATGGCAAGTTTATTCCACAATTAGCGACGCTCCTGAAACCCCTACATGAGCTTCTGGGGCCGAAAAAGGCCTGGAACTGGACTGAAGCCTGTGATGTTGCATTTAATGAAGCTAAACGCTCACTGGTAAACTCTAAGGTTCTGACACAGTTTGACCCATCCTTGCCCCTACAGTTGGCTTGTGATGCCTCCCCTTATGGAGTTGGGGCTGTATTGTCACATATTATGCCTTCTGGTGAAGAGAGGCCGATTCCTTTTGCTTCACGCTCCTTGACTAAGGCAGAAACTAATTATGCCCAAATTGAACGCGAAGCACTGGGCACTGTTTTTGGCGTTCGGAAATTTCACCAGTACCTGTGGGGAAAGAAGTTCACACTTCTCACTGACCATCGACCCCTGACATCAATTTTGGGGCCACACACAGGCATCCCACATTTGGCTGCTAGTTGGATGCAACGATGGGCAGTGATACTTTCTGGATACAAATATGAAATCAAGTACAGGCAATCCTCTTTGCATTGCAATGCTGATGGCCTTTCAAGGCTACCCTTACTGGCACACCGTCAGGATCTGGGCCAGGAAGGAATCTTTTACTTTGAACAGGTGGAAAACACACCCATCACGGCTTCGCAAGTGAAGAAAGCAACACAGGTTGACCTAGTACTCTCACGAGTTATGGATTTTGTGATGCATGGAACATTCTTACCTGACTCTCAGGTCTCTCCTGACCTCCGCCCCTATGTGTCTAGGAGGACAGAGTTATCGACCCAATCCGGGTGTTTGTTGTGGAGTATGCGTGTCATTATCCCACCTTCATTAAGACCACGTTTGTTTGGAACAGCTCCATTCAAGTCACTGCGGCATAGTGCGCATGAAAGAAATTGCACGGAGCTATTTCTGGTGGCCGGGCTTAGACAGGGCCATTGAAGAGACGGCTAGAGCTTGTACCTCATGCCAGAGCGTCCGGAACGCACCTCAGTTGGCACCTCTTCACCCATGGGATTGGCCCGAAAGGCCATGGCAATGTATCCACGTTGATTTTACTGGCCCATTTGAAGGATGTATGTTTTTAATTGCTGTGGATGCCCATTCAAAATGGCCAGAAGTCTCGGTAATGCAGTCCACTACTACGGAAGCCACTATTCAGACCCTGCGTGGCTTTTTTAGTCGTTACAGTCTTCCAGAACAGCTGGTGAGTGACAATGGACCACAATTCGTTTCTCAGGATTTTGAAACTTTTATGAAGGCCAATGGAATACATCACATCAGGTCAGCACCGTATCATCCTTCCACCAATGGACTTGCTGAAAGGTTTGTACAGACTATGAAGCAAGCTCTAAAATCTGCAAAGGGACGTTCACCTCTTCATAAGCGTCTGGACAACTTCTTGTTGTCCTACAGAAACACTCCACAGGCTACAACTAAGGCATCTCCAGCTTTTCTTATGATGGAATGGCAGTTGCGCTCTTGCTTTGATTTGTTTAAACCACGAGACACACGGCAAGTGGTTCAACGCCAACAGCAGGACCAGGTCAGCAGACATTCAGCAAGAACAAAGGGACACACCTTCGGTATTGGACAGCCAGTTCTTGCATGAAACTATGCTTCAGGAGCTAAATGGGTCCCAGCAATGGTCATTGCCCAGACAGGACCTGTGTCCTACTCTGTCTAGACAGCGAGTGGTCTAGTTTGGCGACGGCATGTAGATCAGCTGCTTCTCCGTCACATCCACCCAGAAGATGCATCTCCAGCAGACATATCTGACTTCACCCTTACTGATCAGAGCATGAAACTACTATGTCTGTGTCTCCTGCTCCAGCCACCCCTTCAACGCCTTCAGCCTCCCTGGACCAACCGGACACAACATCCTCTCTGGTTCCGGCTACTTCGCCAGTACCTGTGATCCCACCACCACCAATACCACCTTGTGGGGTTGGGCACACCAGAAGTTTGCCGTAATCCACCTTGCGACAGAAGGCCTCCTAATCAGCTGGATCTTTAGCTAGTGGTGACCCCCTCTTCATGGGGCAGAATAATTCCCCCGGGGTTTGCCGGAGATGGGGCAGTCTACCCTCATCTCCTAGTTTAGTTCTTATTCTTTCTGGGGGGGAGGGCTTTATTCTGGGGGGAGTGTTCATTAGAGGGGGAGGAATATGTGGTGTTTTGGACTAGCTAGGGTCACTGGGGTTGCCATAGTGATAAATGGGAGAGTCGTTTAGGTGCTAGGAAAACCTGTCTGTCTCCTCTCTCTCTCTCTCTCAGTTCTCTTTCAATAAAGACTTCTTATACAGCTCTGAATATGCTGTCCTCCTTATTGGATTATAATCTCCCTTAAAACTCTACAAAACTAGATGATCATTTTTGTCCCTTCTGGCTTTGGACGCTATTAATATCTCTGGCATCTCAAGATTGATTACTATTGACTGGGGCTCAAGTTAAAATTCTGATGACACATGATAAATCATAGCTACTGAAGGAGAAAGATGTGCCAAACCTACTCAAGGGCAATGTCTTACACATTCCAGTTTCTGTTTCAAGGTCATTGTCTTGGAATGGTCCCAGGGCGCCATACACAAGTTTTACACAGACCCAAAGTACAAAAATCTATGAGCAGATTATTCTTCCTACCATCAAAATGTGGTTTCTGAAGGAAAAAAAGATTGAAATGTCAGTGTGGGTAGCAACTAAGATGGATCTTTGTTAGACAGAAAGAAAAGAATTAGCAATAGATGTAACAGAAATCATCAGTAATCAGGATGGTTTCTTAGGTGTTGCTGAAATGATCTGTATAAACTGAAGGGTACGGGGTGTAAAATTGCCACATTCAAGCTAAAATATCTATTTTACACATCCCAAGGAAGATTTTGACCTCAGGATTCGTTCGTAGGTTGACTCGGGTAGCTGGTGCTCTTCGTTCCCTCCTGTTCTTTACCACCTCTTGTTCTCTACCCGCAGCAGAGCCATAACTACAGTGAGGCCAATGGGGCAAAGCCCCGGGTGCCACAGAGGAGCTGAACAGAGACGCTTTATTAAAGGGCAGCTTTTGCAGCGACGGCTTCAAGCGCTGCTAATGGCAAGGGGCACGTTCTGATCGGAATGCGCCCCAGGCGGCAAAAACCAGCGTTATGGCTCTGGCCCTCAGTACATAATAGTCTTTTCTCTCCTGTGGGCTGCAAGTCTTTGGTTTGATTTCAGTTGCTGAGTTTAGTGTTTGGGTGCTGGCTGGTGGCCTGTGTCTGACAGGTGGTCACGCTAGATGATCTGATTGTCCCATCTGATCTTAAACTCCATGAGTGTAATATATAACCACACTCAACTTAGAAAAAGGGTACTGTGCCTCATTTAAAAGGAAAGACTGCATTTCCTACCTTCTTGGGCAATTTCTGTTTACAAGCATGCCCTCTGGACTGCACAGGGCTTTGGCCACATTCCCAATATCCACCGCAGCCGTTTGCAGCTTTCTGTTTGGACAATGTTGTTGTCTGTAGCACAAGCTGACAGTCACATCTGGTGCACTTGGTCTCTGTCTTGCAGCACTGGAACTGGGTATTTTGGAGCCTGGGGTGCACCCAGAGCAAGCGGCAAGGAACATGTGCCCTCAAATCACACAGTGAACAGAGCCACTCGATACATTTTGCCCCATGCTTGTTATGGTCCTGCTGTCTTGCAATCACTGAAGAAAGCTGGACTCACAAAAAAAAAATTGCGTTTCGGAAGCAAAAGCCCTGGTAACTGAGGTAACTCATGAGGAACAGCAAGATTCAACCGCTGCAAAATAAGACAGGGGCTTCTGAGGACATCCCCAGTTCCCACCACCGAGAAACAGAGCTGGATTTTCCAAGGACTGGCTGGCTGGTCTCCGAGGTTCAGGCCCTGCTTTGCAACTGTTTGTGGCACCACTTAGAGGCCTCCCAAAGGCTCATGCACCCAGGGCTGTCCAGCGGAGACCTGAATGTGACACAGCCTCTATGAAGATAAAGGATATCCTCTGTCAGCAGCCTGTACTTTGCTATCCAGACTTCTCACCCCATTTATACTGCAAAGTGACACATCCACTGTTGGATTGGGAGTGCTGCGATTGGAACATTTCACAGTATGAAAAATCCAGTGCAATACCTACAGTAGGAGCTGCAATCACACAAAACGGCATTTTGTCATCAAGAAAGAGTACCCCGCCATCAAATGGGCTTGTGGGATCATTAGCTTTTAGGTCCTCCATTTGGTCTACTAGTGGACAATACACCCCTTAGACGGCTGCAACTGATGGACACCTATCCTCACAGTACAGGGGTATTTGGGACTTCATCTATAACACCACACCATCTTAGGACAAAACAGGTTTCTTTTCCCAGTTCCAAAGGGGCAGCCGTGTTAGTCTAGTCCAACAAAAAAAAAAAAAAAAGACTCCTGTGGCACTTAGACTAACAGATTTCTTTTTCGCATGAGCTTTCATGGGAGAAAATCCCACTTCATCAGATGCTTTGAAGAGGAGAGAACTCGTAAGTGGGATTTTCTCCCACGAAAGCTCATGCGAAAAAGAAATCTGTTAGTCTTCAAGTGTCACAGGACTCCTTGTTTTTATTTTTATTTTTTTCCTTTTCCCAGGACAGTCAGGTTATTACAGAAGGGAGAGATCAGACCCTGGGCCTGTTCTGTGCGGAGGTGTGCGTGATGGGCTCTTTCAGGCCTTCTCTGTCTCATACAGGAGTCATCGGTTCCCTGACACCCCCTGCAAAAGGATAATACATGGTGACCAAGCTACCTACAGGATTGTCCTTCAGAGTCCTAGAACGGCTTGCAGAAAATACTGACCAGTTAACAGCTTAACTGGTTTGCTGGAAGGTTTACTTGCTTTTCCTCAGTGGCAGAGCGGGGTGGAGACTGGTACAGAACAGAAACTTCTCCAGGCTAGCCTGGAATCCCGGGGCCAGATTGCAGCCTTTCCTTCAAGCACTACAATGTAGTGTCTGCATTTCAGGTTTTATTTCTTTACCTAAAGGCATAGGCAACCAAATCCTGACCTTTTTTTAACTATTTATCTTCTGAGAAATGGAGGCTGAGATTATGGCACAGGCCCCCTTGCTTCAAGCCTCTAGGGAACACTTGCAGTATTGCTTTTGCTCCCACATGGGGGCGTTACTGAACATCCACAGTGTCCAATAGTAATCACAACCTCAGGTTTGCAACTGGATGAGCAAAGGATCAAGCCCCAGGCAACGCTGACAGACTGGGATGAGATCACAGCTTTTGCTGTAGCAACAAATAATAACCAACAGATCCGAGAGTAATGCATTGACCGTCATAGTTGTAGATTGTTTTTTGGCAGGTTCCAACTGGTATTTTCTGGTGTGGAATCACAAAGAGCACCTTTAAGCACAGTCAAGTAATTACAGTCAAAGCCTCAGATCAAACTTTGACCCTCTGGCAATCTTTAGAGATATTAGATGCTTTAGTCAGTTTTATTGTCCTGAGAACAAGAAGAATCAGCATGCACACTGGAGGCAGTTTCTGAGCTCTTCCATTGGTTGACTATCACCCAAATGTTCCCATGCAAGGAACCTACCAAAGGGCAACGCTTAATTTTGCATGAAATGCAACAGTCTGCAAACACTCATATGTTCAATGGAGCATGGCCATGTGCAGACATGTCCCAGCATGCAGTGATTCATCTTGTTCCCAGCATCTTTTCATTCGGACCACCACCAACAACTGAATGTTGGAAGATAGTCTCCCCAGTGTAAATCTCCATATAAGAAAAGAAGGAGTGTACAGACCTAGAATTCCTTGAGCATCATTTGGTCTTAAGAGGGCATTGTAGTAATTCCTTAATTCACTGCAACTTAGAAACAAAAGCAGTTTGGTTTTGCTTTATGTGTTTTATTTTATATTTCAGTTCATGATGCAAACTCCAGAAATTATCCACTGGATGTCAGCATGGTCATTTAGATCCATGCAAACAGGAATTGTTCAATTTTTTTTTTTTAACCTGAACTTTGAGAGTCCCAGAGCCAGTTTATTGTCACAGCATACCACATGGCCAGGTCTCACAATAGAATCATAGGGTTGGAATGAACCTTCTGGAAGTACCTAAAAGCAGGGCTACTTCCACTAAATAATCCCAGTCAGAGATAGCATGAACCCCAAAGCCCATCTTGTAGCCAGGCACAAACTTACCAGAGATGAACAATACCTTGTAATGCAGCTAGTGTTGAGTCCCAAGGAAACGTTGGGATGAGGTTGTGGTACAGGAAGATAGGAACCCAGCATCCAGGAATGCGTGAAAGTCTGTAAGGTGGATTTCACATTCTTACCCACTGTCTCTAAAAGTTTCTTCCAAGTAAGTGCTTTCATTCGATGATGTTTCTGAAATTGCTCCTTTCCTGGGTGTATAGCCACAGGAGAGCATTATCATGGTACTCTATGGGCAAACAATAGCTAATTTCCAATGGGATAGCAGCGACCCAATGCAACATTCTGACTTGATAATTTCCTCTACACACACACACTCTCTTCTCCTCAAGCACCTCCTGAAAGAAAAGATCTTGGCGTTCCTGGCCATGTCCCTCTATGGGTGATCACATTAAATACAAGGAGTTGTGTGGCACTTTAAGACTAACAGATTTATTTTTCACATGAGCTTTCGTGGGAGAAAATCCCACTTCCTCAGATGCTTCGAAGCATGTTGTACATATTGTACATGTTGTTATCTAGTACCTGGTATAAGAAACCCTCTCTTTGCCCCAATCGCAACTCCAAAGGCGCCATTGGGCCCCAGAAGCCTCAGGACTTAAGTTAATAGAATCTGTCCCTTCCCATAGCTCTGCTGCCTTTGAATGAATCAGTTTTAACGGACTTTTGTTCTATACATGACAGCTAATTGGTGTCATAAGTTCAGTGAATAATTACAACAATCAATATGCAGGGATCTTTTCCAGTTCAATATAAGCTTTAGAAGACAACATTTTGAATAATATACAGATGGGTCAGTGCTGAACTGAACTTTAAAAGCCAAGTAATCACAGGCCGTTGTAGTGGGTGGGCAGGTGGGGCATTTTCCCAGGGCCCTTCAGGCAGGGAGGTTCACGGTACTGCACCTATTTTAAATCTCCCTGCCGGGAGGTAGCAAGGGGGCGGGGGAGATACCAGGGCCCTGGCTGTGGGGCTGGAAGAGTTGGGGGGGGGCTGGCACCAGTGAGGGGAGCAGTAGGGGTCCTGGCAGAAGGACCAGCAGGCTGGCAAAGGCCCTGGGAGGGACCTGGTGGAGTCAGGGGGCCTGGTGACAGGGCTCGGGGTGGCCCCAACAGGAGGAACCAGTGGCTGGCGGGGAGCAGGGGTAGCTGGCAGGAGGGTGAGGGGGTAAAAGCAAGGCCCACACAGTGGAGGGGGCATCCTTGACTTTTATTCAGGGCCCCCTAATCCCGTAAGACTGCTCCTTCAAGCAATAGAGAACACCAGGGTCTTCCTTCCACTTGCTGCCTGCAGCTCTTCAACCCGTCCGCTAGTCCCAGACCCCTTTGTGCTTCACCACGTCATCCACAGCTCCCTGTCAGTCAGTCTCTCCCTTATCTTTAACAATCACTCCCTCCTACGAATTGTTTCCCTCTGCCTTTGAACATACATTTATATCCATTATCCTGAAATCCCTGCCCCAACCTCTCTTACTGCCCATCCTATCTCCAAGACCGTCCAATAGGTCAGTCTTTGGTAAGACTTTTTTAGTATTGCTCTGCAGTCTTTGAGGAAAAACTGAGCAACACCTGACTCAGAGGACTATCCAATACTATCTTGGGTCATTCAGCTGTTAGATTTCATTCCCAGAATTCATGAAAGATTAACAAATTCATGACACACACATTATGCCTACACAGCACTGTTATTTCAAAATAACACTGGTTATTTCGAAATAAAAGATATTTGGTCCACATGACGTTTTCTTACTTTAAAAGGACAGAGCCCGTCCTTTCGAAATAAGAACTGCTGTTTTGAAACAGTTTAAACCCCACTTGTTTCAAAACGGCTGTTATTTCGAAATGGTTATTTTGAAATAAGTCCGTTTGGACATATTGTTTTGAAACAACACCATTGTTTTGAAACAACATGTTCAAACAGCTTTATTTCGAAATAACCATTTCAAAATAACAGCGGTTTCATTGGCAGGCTTTCCCTTAATTCGAATTAACATTTTGTTAATTCGAATTAACTTATATCAAAATAAGGACTTTATTTCAAAATAACTCATTTCTAAATCCTTATTTCGAAATAACGATGTGTGTGTGTAGACATAGGGACACACCCCCTCGCTGCATGACTGAGACGTGCCTTTTATCAGCGGATTCTTCTCAGGGAAAGCTATGCAACTGCCAGGTCTGATTCTTCTTTACAGTAAAGGCCCTTTTAAATCAAGCTGGGTGTGTAAAGAGGGGTATAAATAACACCCAGAGTAGAAGTAAAGAGCACTTGGTGGACATGAAAAATCAGGCTCAACCGTATCTTTAGAGGGCGATGAGAAAGAAGTTTTACTTATTTTGAATCATGATTCCTTAATTTCAAGACTTCACATCTGAGTCAGGCTGACAGCTACATAATACAAATTGTATCTCCTGTAAATATTGCAAATTGTGTCTATTGCAAAATACCAAATACTTAAGTTGATATACAGGGAAAAGTATATTTGCAAGGATTAGTACAAATATGTGGTGGGCTGGCGATTTTTTTTGCCTTTTAACTATTTTTAATATTCAGATAATTGCCAGATAAGGAAGCCTGTCAGTACAACTATTTTAACTATAATAGGTCTAAAACAGTAAATAGAACTGAGTAAAATTCAGTAACTAAAAAAAAGTAAGAGCAAGACTGTCTCCCTTAGTTGCAGTGGGTTAATGGCCTCATCCAGGGAATCAAGCTGATCAACATGAGCCAAAGGTAGTGTGTTCTGGCCCCAAAGTGTTTAATTTCCAGATGTTGGGGTGTCTCAGCCTATTATAGTCAGAAAAATAGCTGACCAAGCAGCTTTTTGAAAAACTAGGCTGTCTCTGCAGGAAGGATAGGACTAAAGTTCTTTGATGGTACACTCTTGTGCTCTAGTCTGTCTAACCAATATGCAAATATCTCTACTTCCTCACATTTAGACTACAGATGATAGGCTCATGACACTTAGCCAAGACCTCTAAGCCCTGATTCAGCAAAGCACTTAAGCACACACTTAATTTTAAACATTTGCTCACATGCTTTACTGAATGGGGGCCCTACTGAAAAAAAAAGCTGGAAAAGTCCATGCTTTAATTCCTTGCAATATCTTTTTGTAACTGCCATGTAACAAGAAATCAATGTATCCCTTTATCTGCAAATTGTTCTTAGAAAATTGCCAAAGGCCATTGCATCTGCTGTAGCATATACTGCCTGGATGGCAGAACCTAACTGAGATGGTGTTATAGCTAGTGATTATTTTTCACAGAAGCTCAGTTAACCTGTGTAGAAATCAGTCGGGGGGGGGGGGGGCCACAACAAAGTAGGGGTTTAAATAATTGATTTAATCGCAATAGTGTGATTTATAGTGGCCGTTACATATACTATTAATACATTGTTTTCTTAGATATTTAATATTGAAATCAATTAGAGCTACAAATGCTATGAAAAGATCAGATCACAACATTTAGGTACCTAAACATGCACCAAATTGCCTAATTTTAGGCACCCAAGTTTGAAAATGTTGGGCACAGTCCATAAAGTCTCATTCTAAGTGGGACGATGGCATAATTTAATGACTACAGAGCTATATGATTGGGAATTTGATTGCTAATTATTTCTCACAGCTTCCCTACAATATAATTAAATATTTTTAGCTTCATTTTACAAGGGAGGTTAAATGACAAGGTCATGGTCACAGAGAGACTCAGTGTCAGGGCTATGATTCAGAAGTCATTTCTTGCTCCCCGTTCTGTGCTTTTACAATTAGATAACAGCTCTACTGTCTTGATTTGCTGAATGCAAACACAGCCTTCCTTTCAAATGACATTTTTGCAGTCCATCAATAAAACACACTGACCCACCATTTTCTAAATAAATACATGGTCTTTGTTTTCACAAAGATATTGCTGTGGGAACTGTTAACTGCTGAAAATAACAGCTTTTTACCATTTGGATTCAGCACTGGTCAGCCACAACACCACCCGGCTGCTTCTAGATCAGGGGTCAGAAACCTGAAAGATAAGAAGAGCCATTTTTAGAAATTCCTTCAATAAACACATTTTTTGAAAGCCGCAATGGGTAGTCTCCTCTGGTGGTGGTGGGGAGGGGCTGGAGGGAGATGGGCCACGGTGCCTGCAGGGTCCCTTGGTGAGGGAAGAGTGGACAGCCCAGCACCAGGATCAGGTCGCCCAGGGGTGGGGAGAGTCAAGAGCTTGGTGTGGCCACCTGCAGTGTCCTCCAGTGTTGGGGAGGGGGGTAGCCTGGATCCAAAAGGGGGCAGCCAAAGAGCTGCATGCAGTTCCAGAGCCACTGGTTGCAGCCCCCTCTTCTAGATGCTTTTCTAGGGCTTTCATGACTCTTCAGGCACAATAAGAATTTGCACGAATCCTGGCTAAGGGGCATCAGTTTGATCTGTTGGGTCAAATTTCATTTTTTAAAACAATAGCTGTAACCCATTTTACTCAGCACAGAGAGTAAAACACGAAAATTCACAGATGCTGGCTGCTGCCCTTGGTTATACCTATAGAAACCCACAGTAACTTCTCTGACTTGACTGTGTTTTGGGTTTATATCTATGTAACTAAGAGACTAATTCAGAATTAGGAGCTTTTACCCCCTCACTAGCAAATGTGACTATACTGCAAGTGTTGCAAGCATTGCACCAGTGCCTGACACAGGAGGGAATTCAGCCAAAGGGTGCCATTGCATTGTTCTGAACTAACACAGGTAAAATGTAAACTCTTGTGTTGTACTTGCTCTAGTTTCAGTACCATCAGGCATTGCACAAGAATGACATGACATGAGCAAGCTATCCTGCCAGCCCTATGGTACTGCTAAGAGGAGGTAAGTGTCTACTAGTGATTAGCGCAGGGGTTCTAGCAGCTAAAAAAATAGCAATACAGTGGAGGATTATTGCTGATCACGATTACTAAATGTTCCTGGCAGAACAGGTACTAGATCCATGATGTCTCATTTAATAACAAGCTTCAAAACCTCTGACAGCCTAAAAGCACAGAGTAAAACAGTTCTAGGCAGTGTATATTGTCAAGCACTGCAGTGATATATATACACCAGTGCGCGTGGCTATTTGACATTGCACTGGCCATTCTGTAAAGAGAGTGAAGCTAGCCCAGTAATTAGGATGTGAGGATGAGACCTGGAAGAATGGGGTTCTGTTGCTTGGACTTCCGTAGATTTGCTCTGCAAGGCACTTACTATGGTGGTCTATTGAAAACTATATCAAAAATACAAGCTGTAACTTTAACTTTGTAAAGGGTTTGCTGATCGAGCTTGCAAGCTAGGGGACTGTGGAGAGAAGTGTTCATTCTCTGGCCTGGCCTGAGCGTTCAGTCTTCAAGGATCCAGCCTAAAACAAGGTGGGTTGAGTTGTGCTTCTCTGCCTTACGGTGCAGCCTGCCTCTCTGTCTCTGGTTGTGGTTCTTCTGAGCTAGGACTCTGGGTTTGAAGAAAATAAAGCAGAGGGGTCAGGTTGTAACCTCCTTGAAAGACATAAACCATTCTGGCTTTCAGAGCCTTTCACTGTGGCAGGAAAAGGTTCTGGCAGCTTCCAGGGGTGGGGAAAGGGCCAGTTGTGGGGCACTGCTGGAGACTTTCTCTGCTTCCTTCTCACTTCCAAAGACATTCACTGCACCCAAGAGAAGGCTCCAGCAGCAAGGGGGAGAAGGCTGCTTCACTGCTAAAAATAGCAGCACAGACTGGGGTGGCTTTGCTTGAGTGTAGAGAGCCATGCCTGTCTCCTGACCTAAGCAGTCCCTCACCATCTACACTGATTTTTAAAGCAATGCTAGTTGGGTATGCCATAGCTGTACTTTACATACCATGGTACTCATCTCTTGTGTTGTGTGCAACTGTATGCCTCAGTTCTTCATCTGTAAAATGGGGATAATAGAACTTCCTTTCTTGAGAGGGGTGATGTGAGGATAAAATCTTGAAAGGTTTGGAGGCACTAAGATACTACAGTAGTGGGGGGCTATATAAACATGATAAATAATAAGTGACAGATTAAGTTGATGACTCTTAGTGTCTTGTGACTCTTGTTATCATTCCTTATGCCAGTGATGACTGAGCACAGCTTCTGTGGCATGTTGTGTTGCCTGTCTTTCCACATTAACAGTCATCATTCAACAGTACATGCAGAATCGTCCTCAATATGCCTCCAGTAGGAGAGGGAAAAATAATTTCCAGCATTAGATATCTCAACTTCTCAGTAACATTAATCTGCTCACAATCAGTTTCTCTTAACTTGCAAATGGAAGACTGAGGGTTATAAATCTAGGCCCCAGCTCAGGAAAGTAATTAAGCTTGTGTTTTAATCCCATTAATTTTAATGGGATTTATACATACAAGTGCTTCCCTGAATAGGGCTGCTTTCCTGAACCAGTGAGCTAGCGATGTTACGCTCTACAAAGAGCCATCTTTTGTGTAAGCTGGGTCAGTAATGTGTTCTCCTGGTCCTAGAGGGTCAAACAGAGGAATTGGAATATCTGGCTGAGAAATGCCTTTTTTTGCACAAGGCTTTTTGTTAAGGTGTGTGGTTTGCTCCCCTTTTCAGAGCTGCAAGAGTAAAGTAATGGATAACAGACTGACCTCAGAAGCGGACGGTTTGAAATGCCATGTTCTTTCACATTCAGCCACAGGTTCAAGGATTCAGATGTGACAGAGGGCGTCGGACACATGGGAGAAATGAATGGTGCAAGTGTTTTATTCTTTAGCCAGGTAGTTGTGACCAAATGCTTCTCTTGGTTGAAATCCAGTGAGCTCAGGGAAGTTTCTCTGGGTTTATAATGATGTAATATAGAAGAACTAGCTGTAACCTGTCAAATATGATGGGGAAAAGCAAAAGGGAATTTATGAAATACTTATTTATTTTAATTGATTAATGGCTCTTTAATTACAGCATTTTTTGCAGAAGTTCTGTGGTCAGCTGAAACTTTTCCTCGGTAGCTTGTATCCTTCATGTAAACTTACAGATTTTCATGGTTTCTTCCCTGAGTGAGCACCACATACAATTGTCTGAAGAGTCACCGTGAAATATTAGAAACATCTGAAAGCATAGCTGAGAGGTTTAAAATTTTGACGAGTTCCAAACGGGCAGCCCTGTCACCAGAGTGAACCATCCCTGGGTTTCATTGGCTGTTATTGTCCAGTTTTTAAATCCTCAGCCATATCACCTCTATGAATTACAATGAGGTGTGCAACTACAATAAGGTATGTATCTGTGCCATGCCAAGACAAGGAAGATCCTTGGGAGCAATTGGTTGAGTCACCTCTGACTTCACAATGGCCTGTCACGTGGTACACTTAACATCACGCATGCGCACACACAGCAAATTAGGAGACTTGATTTCCCTCTATTTCTTAAAGGCAAGATTGGCACTTACCATACGTGGTCACAGATGAATTTGGGTATATTCAGATTCCTGCATATGATTTGTCCACGCTGCTGGTCTGAGTGGGGATGAGAGCAGGCTATGCAGGGCAGCTACTTCCTGCACAGGTCAGGTTAGCAGGAGGAGAGCAAAGAGAGGTAGGTGAAATGCTTGGGCCCTTGGCATCACCCCCTCCAACACTGAGGCCAGCACAGCTGAGATCTGGGCAGGGGCGCAATAATCTGTTTTTGGTTTGGGCTGGAAGCTGGTGGCTTCCCTCTTAGCATTTAGTTTCATTCCTTTCTGTAAGTTCACCCATCTTCGAAGCATCTGAGGAAGTGGGATCTTCTCCCATGAAAGCTCATGCAAAAAATAAATCTGTTAGTCTTAAAGTGCCACACAAGTCCTTGTTGTTTTTTCCCTCTTGGAGCAAGGGGTGAGACAAAAACATCTTGCCCTACATTTTAAAATGTTGTTACTGACCAGCTTTTTATTATGGTGCAGATTCTGTTCTGTGGTACCTGGGTGCCACAGTTGTCCCATGAACGCCATAAAGAAAAGCACAATTTGCTCTGCATATGCTTTGTGTGGATCCTCTATCAGTCGGTTGCAGCTCCCCATTCATTATATGACTGGCAGCAGCTTTTCTCTCTATTGTTTAGACTGTAAATAGGCGTGTGGCAAACACCAAGCTTGGCATTCAAGCACTGTTTGATTTGCTGTGTGATAAATGCTTCCCTTGCATTTGTTGAAACAACACAGAGATTATTAATGGTCCATTATGTTAATTTCCTGTGCATTGCCCATGGATGTCATTCCGCTGGAGTAACTTAACTAAGATTCAGGTCCTGCAGTCTCCCCACACATGGTGCTGCCATGGAAGAAGGTAGGAAGCCTGTGTATGGGGTCTGATAATGAAGCCCAGTGAAGTCCTACCATTGAGTTCTGTGAGCATTTCATTCACCCATTGAGCCATTTTTCCTATGAAAAGAGCATGACGTCAAGTACCTGTCAGTAAAGTCAGACATTCATGGCTCAATGATGAATCTGGTCAGTAAACACCCACCATCTAAATTCTGTTTTATCAGGGGAAGGGGGAACAAACTTGACAATTGTCCAATCTAACCAAATTCCAAACCAAATGAAATCTCCTTGATTGCCCTTAGCCATGTAAGAATGAATACAATGTGACTGCGGAGGTTTTGTGTCCCTGCCAGACATGATGGTCACTCACTTATATGATGCTCAAACAAAAAGAGGCTAACCAGGAGATCAGCGTCAACCTGAAGATGGGTTCAGTCATTCAAGACAGGGATTCGGCTGGAAGCTTTTGTAGCTCTCATAAATTCACATGTGTACAATAGTTTTCTTTATTTATAAATGGTTGGGACTTATTCGAAGAATGTGGAAGCCCAAACCCAATCATTGGGAATCAGTTTTCTTTTCCTAAAGGTGCTACAGCACTTACTTTATGCTGACAGTGTCACCAATTCTTCAAAGCATTTGACAAAGTAGGATTTCCTCCCACAGAAGCTCATGCGAGAAATAAATTTTTTAGTCTTTAAAAGTGCAACAGGATTTCTTGTTTGTTTTGCTAACCTCTGTGTGGTCTCTGTTAAATCAATTCTAAAAGTACTTAAATCAATTTAGCTTAATTTTGTAAGTAAACTAAATTGTAAGTAAGCTAAATTGGTAAATCAACTGCATTGATTTGAGCCTTGAGTGTGGACAAGCCTTTAGACTCTTACACATCACTTCTGACTTTGGTACAGGGAGATGCCCCAAGACCTTTGCTCTCTGCTGTTGGTATTGCAAATGTATAGCCAGGAACAGAGTCCTCTACCTTCGTACTCCTCACACGGAGCCAGAAGTGCATCTTCATTTCAGCACAGTCTCTATTTCTTTCTGTGCTTCATATCATTTCATGGAAGATAAAGCAAAAACAATGCAATCTATGCATGGTGCCTAATCCATAGAAGTGCTGAGCAAGTGGAATTGACTACGGTCTATCTGTCCCTACCCTATTCTACAACCTCTAATATCAACTGACATATAACAAAATAGGCACAAAAATCTCTAAGAGAGGCATGTCTAAATGAGAGATGAGTCCGAAGTCCAGACTTTCTCCATGCTCAGGATTATTTAGATTCAATATATTGCGTTGGGCCCATTTTTAGTCTCAGCTGAATCCTACCAAACTCAAAAAGTTATTAATTCTCTTGTCCTGTCAACCAGGCTGTAAGGAGGTATTTTGCTCTGCCTGGTGCCTGAATACAATGGAAAAAAAAGTGTTTGTTAAATCCACACTTTCCAAATACACACTGATGGATGGAAGGAAGGAAGGATATGGTCAAAGATAGTGAATAAAACTAAAAGTATGGGAAGACTTCAGCAGGTTCAGACCAGAATCTCTCCCCTCCTTTCAAAATAAACAAATTTCAGTACCTGCAAAATGGCTTTCCTGGCCTTACTGGCTGAATCTCTGACAGCTCCCAATCAATTGGAATAGATTAACGGACTGAACTTGTTCTCCTTAAAGTTAAAGTTTTACTTACACCCAGTGCAAAGATTTTTTTTCTTTTTGTCTTTACAAAGTACATTTATGTGCCTGTGAAACCTGCCTGATAGACTACGTTGGAATCTTTGGTCTTCTGTCCAAAGGGCATGGGCTTCAGCTTAGTGAAATTTCTTTATTCTCAAGGATACAGTTTCCCTTTTGGGGTTAAAGTATTACTCAGTCTCTGTAATAACAGCATCTGGCCTCTCTGCTGCAAGTGCTAGAGTTATTGTAGTGTTGTTTTTTGTTCATTGAGATGTTGCTAACCGCTAAGACTAAGAGAACACCAGTTTACCTTATTCAGTCCAGCAGAGACATGAGCTCATGAACTATCAGCCAAAACCAAACTAAAGATCTTGAACAAAACTTATTGTCATCGATTAATCATCTGAACTAAAGGAAAAATGGTATGGATGAACAAGAAAAAAAAGAACTGTTGAATTGGTACTGAAAAGCTGGGCGTAAGATTTTTTTAAAATGAAAATTGTGAAAACATTAAGGGTAATTTTGAGTATTACTTATAGTATGTAAAAAAATTAGTATCTCATGGTAAATTATAGGGGGTGTGCGCGTATTTGTTTGCATATGTACAGATAAGTAGATAGATCTCCTTGGGATAGTGAGGGGGATGTATTTATACATACTTTGTGTCTCACCATAGTGTGAATGTTTACATAGATATCTTTTAAAGCAAGTGCTTTTGCTAAGTACGAGTTAATTATTGTGACCTCTCAGTTCATTTTGTGACCTTTTTAGTATATCTGCTGGAAGGATTTACTTTCCAATCTCCCTGTTGAAATTCTGTGACAGGCAAAAGGAAACATTATCTAGCATTCAATGCGCAAGAAAGGTGATGTTGGTTATATACTGGTCATTCTAGAACCAGGCAGTGTGCACTGGAAACATATTCTCAACCAGTTCGCACATCCTATACTTTTGCTAGTGCATGATACAACACAAGTTTTCATTACTGCAGACCCTGTCTATTGTTTCTTACCCTTCATCAAGCCAGACTAATAGAAAATTGAGAAGTTGTGATTTCAGAGTGTGGCACTTTAAATTTCACCACCTCTTCTGATCCTTTTCTGGGTCTCCAATTTGTTGATTTGTTCTCCAAATCTCTCCATCCTTTGTTATTCTTCTGAGCTAAGTGGTATTGACGTGCTGCTAAACTTGGGGTTTTTCTTTAACATTCACATCTTCCTGACTTACAGGTCATTTCCCCCAACCCTGCCCTCTGTATCTCTTTTCAGCTGCCCCTCCTCCTACACCTGAAATATAAACACCCTCCCAGCATCTGGAAGAGTTTCATGCCTTGGGAAAGGACTTCATTCAGACAATTCCCTGCAAGACCAACAGTATGGATAAGACAAATAAAATGCAAGAAGAAAAGGTAAAATTGACTCAATGATATTTGGTGCGGTGTCAGGCTGCTTAATGGGGAATGCATACCAAATAAGTAGGTTGCTATTGATTGCTTGAAGTAAGAAAAACGTCCAGATTTGGGACCTGCTTAAAATTATTTTTAAAGGACCAATTCTGCTTAGTAAATGTCTTAAAAAAGTAATGAAAGGAAAATAAATATAACTGCACATGGGAAAAGATTGCTGAAATGTACCCTTTGGGTCAATAGCTGAAACATTGATCCTGCAACTGACTTCAGTAGAATTCAAGCTTGGGTAAAGACTGAGGAATTGAGCCCATCATGTTAAGTGTATACATTTTAAAATTAACTAAAGCTTAAACTTATTACAGCATGTACTTGAGTTACGACTCCTTAGATTTGCCAAGGAATCTGTGTGTAAGAGTCTGGTTGTGGCCGGTCTCTGCACACAAAGGACAGCAGAATGAAAATCCCAATTATTTCATGCTCCACATGGTGCAGTCCTACTTTTTTTAGGGACCAGTCCTGGAAGATATGACGCATCCCCTCAAAGATGCTATCTACCTTTAACTCCCAAAGAAGTTAATGCACATTAAGGATGTTCAGCAAATCCCAAGAGACACCTAGCTCCCCGGATCTGCCCAGAGAACTACCTACTATTGCTCTCAATCCTGCATGCTGAGGAGAGTCCTCACTCAGCACCCACTGACTTTCACTATCAGGACAGTATAGAGCAAAAAGGGCCAAATTCTGCTCCCTCTTAAACTCAGGCAACCCCCCAAACTTCAATAACAGCAGAATCCATCCTAGTGTGGTTAAGGTCTAGATGGTCTGGGAAATAGAAAAATGACACCATTTTCTGTTTCACCATCCTCTCCTAGCATCTCACAGGAACCTTGGTTCTCTCGGTCTTCACCGCAGTGCTGGGCTTCTTCCAGTATGGATACAGCCTCGGTGTCATCAACGCTCCTCAAATGGCAAGTACAGCAGAAAGGATGACTTTCAAAATAGGTTGCGACTAACAGCAGCACGTGTGAGCCCTACTTCACTGCTACTCTATTATTTACATAGTAGTAGTGCCCCAGGCTCCCAGCCAGGACTGCACTAACGGCTGTACAAATGCACAGGAAAACAGTCTCCATCCCAAAGAGTTTATCCACAATAACCAGTAAATTAACAAAATTGTTTCAATTAACTTGTAATCATTTCCACAGGTGCAAAGGTTTTGATGTTCATATCAGATACTTTTTAAAATACTAGCAAAGCATAGAGCGTGAGTCTGAAGCCTGGCAAATCAGCTGCTGTAGAACAGGACTGTGACAACAGAATAATCAGAGGCAACAGGATGTGTTTGTAAGCTGGCCCCCTCGAGGTCTCCCCAGCAGTGTTGTGTCCTCCCAAACATCTGCCCGCTCCTCATGCTTTTGGGATAGCTGCCCAGATTTTCCCAACACGTGTTGACACTAACACAAGCAGGCAGCATAATAGGTGTGCACATGCAAACAGGAATGACGTACGGTGTTGTGAAATAAAGCTTCTGTATGTACACAGCCATGTTTTCCCAAACCTGGTCACCTCAATGCCCCAAGCCATTTATAAATGCACAGTTGTGTGCATAGGTTGCAATCTTGACCCCAGTAGCATCAATAGCAGAGCTCCTGTTGGCTTCAGCAGAGTCAGGTTTTCCCCTGTAAATACACGGCCAGGCCGTCACCATGCTGGGTTCCTCCCCAGCTCCAAAGCAAGTGCTGTGATGCCAGGTCAGAGGCAAGGAGGTTTATTTCTTTTGACAGAAGTTGTCTAAGAAAGAGAAAACAGTTGTAAAGGGGCAGCCATGTTTGTTTAGTTCAGCAAAACAAACAAGGAGTCTGGTGGCACTTTAAAGACTAACACATTTATTTATCGCCATGAGCTTTTGTGGGAGAAAAACCCACTTTGTCTGACAAAGTGGGTTTTTCTCCCATGAAAGATCATGCAATAAATAAATCTGTTAGTCTTTAAAGTGCCACCAGACTACTTCATTTTAAGAAAACAGTTTAACTATGCCCTTGGCCTCACAGCCACCCCCTCAGGATCTCTGGTATTGCAGCTTCCTAACTTCAGCCGACATAGCTCCCTTTCTGGAGCAGCAGTCGCAGGGTTCCTCCCCTAGCTCCTTGCTCCAAAGACCCAGCTCAGGATAGCTCCACTCCCGTGTGACTTTCCCTCCCCAGCTCTCTGTCTGTCTCTATCCCTCCTCCTTCACCTGCCCACCAGCAGCCTTTTGTACCCTCACCTATAGTCCAGCCCTCATTATCAGACGTGGCTCCCCTGTTCTGGTGGAGCTGCCTTGGCTTAGTGCCTCCAGGGGCCAATGACCCTGGGACATGTGGTTTTATGGGCTGCAAAGGAGAAAGGAAATTGCTTGACTAGGAAACAAGGCTTCTGGGTAATTAGAAGCAGAAGAACTGATGCGTGGATGCATTTCTGTCTCACTGCAGGTCATAGAGGCCCATTACAGCCGTGTGCTGGGCATTGCTCTTGTTGACAGAAGTGCCACCAATTTCTCAGAAGCGGGCACAAATGGAACGACAAACTTCCCAGATCTAGAAGGACAAAATGTAGACAAGAGCGTCACCAGCTCACACCACATACTCACTATGTACTGGTCCCTGTCTGTGGCCATTTTTGCCATCGGTGGAATGGTTTCCTCTTTCACAGTGGGATGGATTGGAGACAAGCTGGGCAGGTGAGAAACAGTCTAGCACTGTAAATTCAGAGGTAGCCAGAAAACACTGAGTTTTTCTTTTAAGAAATGATGAGTCAGGAGGAATTGATGGGAGCCAGCTGAGAGGGCCCTTAAACTCTCAGGGACTCCTCAGATAGCTGGTTAAGATGGCTTTCTGATGACTGTGAGCTGCCAGAACAGCACAAAACAGCTAGAGAGAGGGTCAAGGATGTGGCCTATTATCTTATCTGGTGATCACAAATTCCATAAACCAATAGCCTGATTTAGAGCTAAAATCAAACTTTGACCTCAACAGTTTCTCAGTAGTATTTCAGAACTCAGTGCAAAAATCATTTCCCGTTCATTTTGAGTGATAAAACCCTGAGCCCTTAGGTTTGAATTTTCATATGGCGACGCCTCCCTGAAATTGCTTCTCCATTATTTTTTCCAGCTAAAACAAAAACAAACCCTTCAAATTGATTCCTTAAAATGGTAAAATCTGGTTTATTAAAATCATAAATTATAAACCAGTTTTTTATTGTTGCTGGTACCTTTTATCACTTCAGACAATAAGGAGGTGAACAGTCTTTAGTAAGTTTTAATTCTGGCCTTTTTTCCATAACAAAAGAGACTATGTGAAAAGAATTTGTACAGGATATATATTAAAACTCATTAGCCATTCAGTTATTCTGATTGTACATCTGCCATACATTTTTCAATATGCACAATCATTATACATTATCTGTTAGCTTTGATTCACTCGCTGACAGTTGGTCTAAATTTGTATTATGCCTAATAGATAGGCGTATTTCATCATTTAGGGTGCATGGAAATTGACATGTAGCATTCTTGAAATGTAGTTTGACAGACAGCAAATCATGTGAATAGCACAGAAGTTTTAAATAAAAGAAGTACCATACTTATTCAGAATTAAACTGCAAATAGTGACCCAGTCCCTCCCTTGTGGTGGTAGCATGCACGCTAGCCAGCTGCACCCGCAGAGTAGAGTGACCACGTGCTGGCTGAGAGGCGGGACAGGAGTGCAGAGCACAGCCCACTGTGGCCCCGTCCTCCCAGCACCAGCCCCATAGGCCCATGTGGTCATCTGCCCTGCCCAGAAGGCTAGCTTTGTTCCATACTTTGAATGGCCTTATTTACTATTTATTCCTGGCAACAGATGCAATTACATTGGAAGATATAGTGATCTTAACTGGATTTATATCCAGAAATGTATAATGATCATTAATAAGGCTTCTGCAAAGAGCATGGGACCACTCCTGGAACCTGAGAATATCTAAAGTATAGTTGAATTCAGTGCTGGATTTACTGTCCCAATGTAGTTTTGTTCTTAATGCATTGCAGAGTAAAAGCCATGCTGGCTGTGAACTTTCTTTCTATCTCTGGAAATCTCCTCATGGGGCTGGCAAAATATGGACCCTCCCACATCCTTGTTATAGCTGGAAGAGCAATCACAGGGCTGTATTGTGGTAAGTAAAGGAAAGCTGTAAAATCTTCATCTAAGAATCTCGTCTGTTTGTGTGTATTCCTAACGGACTACTGGGGTAAACCCATTATACTTAACAACAATCAGCAACAGCTATGCATGCCAGAATGGTTACAAAACATGAAGAAATTCTGAGTGAGAGGACTTGCTTTTTTAACTAGCACAAATGACATCTCATGTTTATGTTTCGGGAAATAGAAGGTGAGACATATGAAGTGAAGAGAAGGATCTCTCTTTAGGAGATCACTTTACATTTAGGTCCCAGTTCAGCAAAGCACTTGGATGCATGCTTATATTTCAATAGGAATGTGTTAAGTACTTTACTGAACTGGGATTCATTTAAGTATGTATGCTTAGCTGAACTGGGGCCATAATTCAGGATCACAGCTTTGTAACTTTTCACTAGAAAGAGAAGATACTTTGACCATCTTATTGGAAGATCTGGAAGCATCCTTTGCACGACTTGATCTTTTCCCTTGAGAGTCATGAGACGGGAGAAGGATATGAGAAGCAGAATGACAGGAACGAAGAGGCTTCTAAGAGGAAACATAGGAGCCACCTGAAACTTGGAGGAGTTGAACATGTGGAGATATCCCTTGAGGTATGCAGATTGCAAACCTCCTTCCAAGGAAACCTCTAGTAATTGTTAGGAGCCAATTATCATAGCTACACTAGTCAAGAAGAAATGTCCTTTCCTGGATGAGAAATGTCAAGGACAAATGTTCAAAACACAGAGGAACAACATCTGATGCTCAACAAAGCAACATCCTAAGAACATCCTGTCGCTACTTCTGCTGACCTTAGGGTTAACAATTTTAATTCTCTCTAAATAGCTTTCAGGTCATGCCACCTGCCTTGTAAGGAGGTCAGAAGGAATGATCAGTCATGTGGGAAGGGCAATACTACTTCAGGATGTTCAGACAATCCTACTCCAGAGAAACAGAAAGAGCCCACGTATCAGGGTTTTACAACAAGGTTGCATTAAACTCACTTGCTCGGTAAAGATATCAGTGGTGAAAAGTCTATGAATCCCCTTTTGAAAAAAATGTAGAAGGAAGCAAACAATGAGCATTGATAGGGATCAGAGTTTAAGGTATGAATGTCAGAGATCAAATAAAAATCTAGAGGGGCAAAAGATAAGATGACCAAGATGAGACAAGAATTATACAGAAAATAAAGGCACATTCATATTCTTACATTCCAAGGCCAGAGCGGACCACTGTGATCATCTAGTCTGAGCTACTGTTAACAAAGTCTGTATCACTTACCCAAAATAATTCCTAAAGAAGAGCTTTTAGAAAAACAACCAATCTTGATTTAAAAACTGTCAGTGAAGGAGATGGCTCTGTGACCTTTGATAAATTGTTCCAATGGTTAATTAGCTTCAGTGTCAAAAATGTATGCCTGATTGCCAGTCCGAATGTATCTAGCTTCCACTTCCAGTCATTGCATTGTGTTATATCTTTCTCTGCTGGATTGAAGAGCCCGTTAAAAAATAGCTGTTCCTTTTAAAGAAAAGGCCATGACTTCTAAAGACGGTTACCTAAAGATAAGTTCCAGTGGGGTAGCCGTGTTAGTCTATTTCAGCAAAAGAGACAAGGAGTCTTGTGGCACTTTTAAAGACAAATGAATTTATATATTGTGTGAGCTTTCATGACACAATCTACTTTGTCAGATGTATGGAATGGAAAATATAGCATGTTAGCTGTAGATACAGAGAAAGGTGAGCACAAGTTAATTCAAACAGATCTAGAGGGATAAACTGCTAACCAGGGCAGGCCCAACCATATAGGTGAACTAGGCAGCCACCTAGGGCACCAGGCTTAAGGGGCACCAAATTAGAAGTGATTTTTTTCTCTATTTTAAAAAAATGTATTCATATGTTATCTCTTATAACACCGGGGGGGGGGGGGCACCAAAGTCATAGCTCTCCTAGGGCACCAAAAACCCTTGGGCCGGCCTTGCTGCGAGCCTCTCCCTTTTTATAGTAAATAAGGTGTTTGGAGTCAAACTGTGGAATAGGGAGGTAGAAACTGGCTGAGAAGGGTCATTTAAGGGAAATTACCTTTGGTAATGACTTTTTCCAAAGAGGTAGCTGTGTTAATCTAGTTCAGCAAAATAAACAAGGAGGGCCAAAGGACTCCTGGTTTATTGTAAAACAAACAAGGAGTCCTGTGGCCCTTTTAAAGACTAACTGATTTATTGCATGAGCTTTCGTGGGAGAAAATCCCTCTGATGAAGTGGGATTTCCTTCCATGAAAGCTCATGTAATAAATAAATTTGTTAGCCTTTAAAAGTGCTGCAGGACTCCTTGCTTGTTTTGCTGAACTAGACTAACATGGCTACCCCTTTGGAACTAGTTTGTTGTAATGACTTAACCATTTGTGACCTCTGTTCAAACCCAATGTGAAAGTATCTAGTTGCATATGAATTCCAATTCTGCAGCTGCATGTTCCAATGTGTTTTTAAAATTTTGGTTTTTTGCCGCGGCCCCCCCCCCCCGGAAGTACTATAACTAGCTGACAGCTTATTTACTTTAAAGAGACTGGCTAGTCTTGCTGAGAACTCCCTGTAAAGTTCCTAGCCCTGTTGCCTTTCTAGCTGAATTCTTGATACAGTTTGTATTTCATTGCCCAGGACAGGATTACGACAGGCCGAGGCCCTAAACTTTGTCAAGATTCAGAGGCCCCGTACCATAAAAAGTAAAGAGAAAAAGAGTATTACATTGTAACAGACATTTAGAGGCCTCTCATAATGTGAGGCCCTAAGCTGGGGTCAGCAACTCAAAAGATGAGAAGAGGTATTTTTAAAAATTCCTTCAATAACCACGTGTTTTGAGAGCCGTAATGGATGTAGCCTGCTGGTGGGGGCTGGAGAGAGCTGGGGGTCTCATGGCCGGTGGAGGGGGAAGCATGGAACCGGGAACAGGTTCCCTACAGGGTCCCCTGGTGGTGTGGGGGGCCCACATCTGGCTCGAGGCTCCCCAGGTCCTCTGGTGGTGAGGGGGCCAGAGCCACGAGGGTCCAGCCGAAGAGCCACATGAAGCTCTGGAGCTTCAGGTTGCTGCCCTATGCCATGGCTTATTTGGCTTGTGCCTAAATCCAGCACTTGTTGCCACAACTGCAGTGGCTTTTTCAAAAACGGCACTCCACAGTCAGAGTCCCTGGGCTCTTTTCCGATGGCTGTGATTCCTCTTTCGAAGACAAAAGGGTGTTAGATTTGCAGGTGTAAATTAGCATAGCTCCATGAATTCAAGTGAGGTACTCTGATTTACACTAGCTGAAAACTTGGTCTCATTTTTCACTATTCAGAATATTAATATTAGTTCAGAAATGTTAAGCCACAGTAATAAATTGGCTTTGTCAAACAGAGATTGTGATCATCAATAACAGGCTGGAAATTATGGATACATTATCCATTGACATAAGTTTTTAGTTTCCACAAGTTTCAGAGGGGTGGCTATGTTAGCCTAGTACAGGAAAGCAAACAGAGTCCTGTGGCACTTTTAAAGATTAACAAATTTTATTTATCACATAAGCTTTTGTGGGCATGGTCTCAAAAGTTGGTTGCCCAGAAGAAAAAAATGGTTAAGTTTTACCTACTGAAAACAGGTTTACTCAAATCAAGAGTCTGATTATGGTCCTGATTCAGGAAAGCATCTTTATTCAGGATAGCACTTATCCAGTGCTTTTTTCGTGATTGTACGCGCAGGTACAAAAGGCATCCTGGCACCTTTTTTGCAGGCCCCGCTGCCCAGCTGGGGGATGGAGTCAGCAGGCGAAAGGAGAGCACCACTCCTTTTCCCTCCTGACCCCAGCTACCCAGCTGGGCAGAAGCCCTGGCAAGGGACAGGAGCAGCATGCTCCTTTCTCCTGCTGACTCCATCCTTCAGCTGGGTAGCGGGGCCAGCAGGGGACAGGAGTGAATTTACAGGAACGAATAGCAAATTTACTATTGAGATATGATAGCAAATTTACTATAGTGAAATATAGCAAAACAGCATATATAAAAAATAGCTAATTTATTATCAAGATATGAGTACCAGCACCTTCTGGGTTTTGGTTACCAAAAAAACTAGACTAATGTATATGTTTAAATTTTAGAATTGCCAACCTTGTATTTTAGGTTTTACTGACAAGATGATCTGAACTTGATTTTTTTTTTTTTTACCGACACAGTAAAGTTTTTACTGATGATGAAAAATACCATAAATAATATAATAATGTCACAAAAGTATATACTCACTTGCTATATTCTGTACACAGGAATTTGGAATTGCACAGTTGTTTTAGCTGTCGTTAATTGATCAGTCGGGTTCTTTGGGGATGTGAGATAATAGAAATGATTAAGTCATGATCAGTATAGTTTTATGATACAAGAAGTGATTCTGAATGATGACAATCAGTCAAAATAAAATAATGTTTTATTTCTACACAATTTGACTGACATTTTAAATATATTATATAGCATATATTATATTATTAGTATATTATATAAGTAAATTTATTTTGTTATGTTATTTATTATTAAAATTGAACTTTTTTTTAACTAATGGTCAGTAAATTTACTGATGATTGGCAGCCCTCTGAACTGGCCCCTCACTAAACAGTTTTGGCAAAATGTGGTGTGTTTTTCATTCCCATTCAGATGAATGGACCCTGCAGGTGGTGCTGAGGATCACACAGAATCAAGTCCCAATTCATTCTGTGCTGCGCTGTTTCTACTGATTGCTCAATTGTCATTTACAATAAGTGACTCATGTATATGGTTTGTCCAGGCCTGTCATCAGGACTCGTTCCAATGTATGTTAGCGAGATATCGCCTACAGCCCTCCGAGGGGCACTGGGGACACTGCACCAACTTGCCATCGTCACAGGTATTCTTGTCAGCCAGGTATGTTAAGAGTGTGTGCAGAAGCACTAAGTAATGTTTGCTTTAAAGCATTATAGCAGTAATATGCTGACGGGGGCATTAAGGAACCCCTGCTTTAAATGTTACCAGCAAACTGAAGGGAAATTTGGGGTGACTTCCTTGTCTCTTATGGCACCTCCTTCCCAGATTCTGAATCATCCCTAATAAATAGAACTCACCCCCTAAGAGATGAAAAATACTTCTGAAGGCAAATTATCTCTCCCTCCCTACTCAGGCTTTATGCACTGCCATTCACATTCAATTTGAACAGTGTGAGTAATACCCAGTATTAATAAGACTCAGTAGTCATGAGCCTTGGCTGTATAAATTGAATTTAAGGCCAAGGGGGGCTATTATGTTAATCTAATTTGACCTTCTGTATATCACAAGCCAAGGAATTTCACTCAATGTATTTTTAGGAACCAGCTTAAATAGGTTCATTTTTTGCAAAATCAGTGTTGTCTCCTTCCTTAGTTCTGGTTGTGAAAAGAGCTAAGCAAACAGAAAAAACAAAGTTCCAAATCAGCAGCTGTTGTTAGTCTAGTTCAGCAAAAGAAGCAAGGAGTCCTGTGGCCCTTAAAGACTAACAGATTTATTTATCGCATGAGCTTTCATGGGAGAAAAATCCCACTTCCTTAAGGCGTCTGACTAAGTGGGATTTTCTCCCCAAAAAACTCATGTGATAAACAAATCTGTTAGTCTTTAAGTGTCACAGGACTCCTTGATTCTTTATTTGGTTTGGAAATCTACTTTCTATTTGACGGTGCTCACAATCCTTTGGTATTCACTTTTCAGTAGTATTTGAGCTGTTATTAGCCCAAACACACACAAAAAGCAAATTTTAAGCTTGAATAGTTTCTGAAGGTGAATTTCAAATTGCACATTGCAGCCTCAGAATCCACAGTGTGATGGTTAGTGACTATGACTAAGGTAATTAGCCAACACACATGAATTTTAGAGTTTGAATTTTCACAATAAACTGTGGCCATTTGTGAAATTTCTACGACATGTGAGCAGACACATTAAGATTGGGGTTTATTCATTCTGATTCTCATGAGCATGCAAAGAAAGGTGAAAGCAAAGCTTCACTACAAAGAATCTGAGGTGCAGAAGCTGTCACCTCTGGAAACAATAAGAGTCATGTATCATTCTGTAGCTAGACGGCTGTTCAGCTGACTGTTCTGTAACATATTTTTTTCATCTTGTGTATTGTCCTAAGAATTGGCCATTTATACAAAGTATAATAATGTGCAGATACAAGAATCCCCAGAACAAGGTCTGAGGGGAAAAATTTTCATCTGCACATGTATATTTCTTGAGTTACTTACACTAGGGCTTAATTTTGCCCAGTGCACTGACTTCAGCTGGTGTTCCATTCCTAGTTTTGTTGCAAAATTATGCAGTTTCCATCAATAATGGTGTACCTAGACTATCAGACAGTTCTGTAGTCACACTGTCCCATTTATTCCAGCAACAAAAAACTGTGTTACAGTACAAGCGCTTCTAAGTGTCCCAGATATTGATGTTTAATTAAACATAGAAGACTTCATCCCTAATGTAAGCATGATATAACTCCACAGAAGTCTGTGGAGTTACTCCAAATTGACAGTGATGTTACCAGGAACACCACAGTTTAGTCAGTCATCTAAACTGGGACTTGATTTGGCTTTGTCCTAATGCATCATGCCATCTGTTAGTTTCTCCACTAGGAATATGTTCCATAATCTGTGAAACCAAGCTGTTGGGACATGGAGCTCCTGTTTGCTTCCATCTTCTTTCCCATCTGCTCTTTGGAAACACAATACTCATCTAGTGTTTCTGGTTATACAGCCTAACTTCATCTGATACATTTAACACACAGCTCCATAATTTCAGGTCCTTGGTCTAGAATTTCTGCTGGGCAATGATGACATGTGGCCTCTGCTTCTTGGTCTGTCTGGTGTGGCTGCTCTCCTTCAGTTTTTCCTGCTCCTGTTGTGTCCAGAAAGCCCTAGGTATCTTTACATTAAACTAGGAAAGGTGGAGGAAGCTAAAAAAAGTAAGACATCAATTCTTTTTGTTTGTTTTTATCTTGTACATAAAATAAAACACTGTGATTGCTTGGAGCAGTGCCTGGGTGATAATTCACCTGCATAGCTGTGGGTACTTGTCACATCTCACATATGAGCCTTGTTGAATTGAGAGCAACAGACACCAAGACGTATGTCTGCTCACTGACCACTGCACACTTGTTGCATATTGTTTATTACATACTGCGTCTGGGTTTGTCAAACTTTGGTATAGAATGGAACACATCTTAATGGGGTCTAGAGTTGTGTGGGAACCAGAATGTCAGGTATGAAGGAAATTCAAATATTTTGAAATGAGCTTATATTCTGAATTGGCATGAAAACAAAGAATTTAAAAATTTCCCACAAAATGAAATTTCAAAAAAAAAAAAAAAATCTCCTTCCAGGTCAATTGATGAAACATTTTGACTTTGACATGTTTAAATTTTATATTCTGGGCTTGACCCAAAGCACACTGGAGTCAATGGGAATCTTTCCACTGAATTCCATGGATGTTAGAGTAGGCCATCTGTGCATATCTCAGTATTATAAGGAAAATCTAAAGCTCTAACTTACAATATAAAATAAAATTTCTAAACTAAAAGTCTTTTAGAAACAAAGAATTGAAATGTTATTGAATCGCTCCCTTTCATTGTCATTTTTTAAGTGAAATATTGTTGAAATTGATGTGTTCTGGCTACAAATATTTTCATTTTGATGAATCCTTGGTTTCCAACAAACAGATTTTCTGTTGATATATCTTTGAGCTGTTTAAGGGAACAGAGTCTCATGGACTCACCTCCTTTTCCAGTGTCTGGAACAATTCCACAGTATATCTGTAGCAGCTATAGCAATTGATTTTTATACAGTACGCCTGGCTCCTCTTCCCAATTTCCAACTGTTTCTGCAAGAAACAAGAACAGTTTCCATTAGGAAACAGCTGGAAACAGACAAGAGGAGCAACACTTGTGTAGCCGTTGAGTACTCCAAAAGTGCAACATACACCAACATTTGTCCCCAAATCCATAGTTTGGGAAACAGCTGATATAGAAAATATTGTTAATTCTCATTTTGATCTGTCCTTAACCTAATATTGATTTGAATGGTCTGCTTGTTGATGCACTCTCAATCCTTTGAAATGAAAGCATGTTCTTATTCCCTTGAGGCTTGAAAAGGCTCAGAGGAGACTATGACCCAGCAAAAGAGATCTCTGAGATGGAAAAGGAAAAACAAGAAGCTGCCAGTGAAAAGAAAGTCTCCATCAGGCAGCTTTTCACTTCTTCCAGTTACAGGCACCCAGTCATTGTGGCACTGATGGTTCAAATATCTCAGCAGTTTTCAGGAATCAATGCTGTGAGTTTCCTAGCAACATCTGCCTTCTAAAGGAATTAACATGGATCAGTAGTGTAAGGAAAAGCTATAATGATCCTTAAATATTTGCAAAGGAAATCATCATTGAAATGAATTGGATGGAATATGTGTATGTAGGAGGCTGTTCTGTTGAAAATTAGTTAGCATTATAGCATAATATATATTAAGTACAAAAAAGATGTCCATCACTGTGGTATCTCATCACCTTTTAGCTTTTAATGTCCTTATCCCATATTCTCACAACATTCCTGGGCAGCGCTGTTAGCCCCATTTTATAGCTGGGTAACTGAGCCATGGAAAGACTAAGGTATGTTTACACTGAAGCTGGGAGCAAGCAGCCCGGCTTGGGTAGGCAAACTCATGCTCGCTCTGCTTGAACTATTGTGCAAAAAATAGCAGCATGAACATTGCAGTCTGAGCTCAGGTGGCTAATCCAAGTATCCACCAGAGTTGCAACATCCACGCTAAATTCCAAAGGGGTCTAATGAAGTGTAATTTTCTTCCATGAAAGGTCAAGCAATAAATAAAGTTGTTAGAGTTTAAGCAGCACAAGACTCCTTGCTTGTTTAACATCCACACCATTATTAGTAACATGCTAGCTCTATCTTAAGCATTTTCCCACCATTGCTTGCCCTTGGGCATGCTGCACATCACTGCCTCCACATCAGCCTGTGACCTATAGTGGTTTAGTGTCCTGTGAGCTGTTTTGTCTTGTTTCAGTTGTTGGGTTTGGTGATATGATGCTGGTGGTGTTGGTGGCCTGAGCTATAGAGAAGAACAGACCAAATTATCTCATGGTCCCTTCTGGCCATCAACTCTACCTGGGCTGGGAGGCTGCCAACTGCAGTGTAGGCATACCCTAAATAAGTTTGCCTGGGGTCACACAGAAAATCTGTGGCAGTGGAGAATGTGAACTTGTGTCTCTCAAACACCAGGCTACTGCTGTAATTACTGAACCATTCTTCCTACAATACACTGCAAAGAAAAATTCTGCACTATGGAGGAGGTGGATTAACCATTTCTCCCCATCTCTAACATCTATGAGATACAAATCACCTTCTCCTTTGAGAGAATGGAAACAGTTAAATTATTTGAATGAAAGAAAGCATATTAAAATTAATCAGCCATATTATGAGGTTTGTCTAGCATAGAAAAGAAGCTTGCCTTTCTGATGAATTGGCTTTCAAGATAAAACCCAGATATAAGTAGGAAAAACAGGTTTTATAGTTTATGTATATATCAGTGATTTAAAATGGGAAATTCAATAAGATTTTTAACTCCTGAAAGCTCCTTTTGAAATTTCTAACCTTAATTATTATAATGAACATTAAAAATAGTTAACAAACAAATTGTAATTAAATTATTTCAAATATCAGCCAAGCAAATGCAAATCTTCCTTCAAAGACAGAAAATCCCACCCACAGTGGAAGATAACCTTTCATCCTAATGTGTTTTGACAGATCTTTTACTACTCTACCAGCATTTTTGTAAGAGCAGGAGTTGACCAACCAGTTTATGCAACCATTGGTGTTGGTGTCGTGAACACTGTCTTCACTGTTATCTCAGTAAGTAGGTACCTCTGCTTTAGATAGTTTGATTGTCCAGTAAAAAGAACACTCACTATAATTTGTTTACAAGATAAAAATTGTATTATGGTGTGGGAGGAAGATATGGAGCCAAGAAACTCACAAAAAGCTGATCCTGCAAACCTTACTGATAGGAAACATCCTTATTTGCATGCGCAATGATTGAAAGGCCAATTCCCAAACTCCAGCAAACTGCACTGGCAAATGGATTGCAGATGAAAACTCTGCCAGTTTCTGTTCAAACCATGAAGTCTACTGGTTTGTGTTTTCTGCAAAAACAACATTTATGATGGTTGCCAAATTGAGTCTTGGAGACCTGAAGCTCTCTTGGTTATAGTCTTGTCTATAGAACAGCCAGGGGTAGTGTTAGGGATTGTGGAGCCCTGGGCAAAAGTCAAAGATGGGGTGGTGGGGCCCCATCCTTGACTTTTGTCCCCCTGGCATTCATGCCGGGCCCCACCACTGGCCCCGTCACCAGGATCCCTGCCCACTCTGTCTCCCCAGGGCGCCCAGTCCTCCCTTATTCAGGCCTGCTGCTGGGAGACTCTACCCCCCACCCCCCGGGGCCTGGGCCTATACTCCTCCTGCCTACCTGCTAAGACTGTCTGTGAGAACGGCTACAGTACGGGCAACAGTGGTGAATGCTTTTCATCATTGCCCTGCCAATGTGCCTCAAACTCTGTTTTATCTCTATTATCTGTTGAATTTATATAGCACCCACTCTGATAATATAGATAATGTTCTGCAGAATCAGAGGCTAGTTCAGTGTTCATGGCCCATTTAATCAATAGTTTCCCGAACTAGAGTGCTAAGAAAATTCCAGTTAGTAACCACTTGAGGTTCTTTTTGATGCTGACACTTACACAGCAGGAACTGAATATGGAAAACCAAATCATTTTCTTTAGGCCTCCAAATAACCTTCAGAGGTGACGACGACTAATCATGACTGGATTTGAACCAGTAATCTACAGTGATTCGCCTGTGTAGTCCACCGTCACCAAATCCATTACCCACCCCAGTCTCACTGGACAAAATTGCTTTCATGAAGAAACACCAGCATCCCCTATAAGAAGGTGGTTTGTATAGCTGATTGTGAAATGAGAGGGTTAGAATGAGTTCCCAAGACAACACTTTGTATGTTCTGCTGTCATTGCATATCCATGACAGGCATGTTTTGTATACTGTCTGGTGACATTTGCTCTTCCATTCTTTGACCATGAGTATTTAAATATTACCTAAAATTTGTCAATCAATTACAGACCAACTGTTTTACAGAACCATTTGCGTTGTGCTGGACCTTGACAAAGGGAGCAGAGATAGCAGTCAGAACTTGCACTCTGTAAGCCAGCGAGATAGCACAATGAACTGCCTGACCTAAAAGTCCCAATTAACCTGTAGGAAAAGAGATGATCGAGTGCTTTTGACAGTGTCTATGTGCTGCCTTGTAGGAGACAAGGAGTGTTCCTGGCCACTGGGAAGAGAAGCTGGGGTTTAGGTGGAGCAAAACTTGAGATGATCTGCAGGAATCAGCTGGTAGCTACTCTGAAGCTTGGCCTACATGAGGAATTTATATTGGTGCAGCTCCGTCTCTCTCCAGGGTGTGAAATTCACATTTCTGAGGGACACAGCTTTAACCCCTGGTATAGCCAGCACTAGGTTGACAGAAGGTCAAGGAAGTGGATTTCTTAGGCCAACAGCAGAATCTCTCCCACTGACATGGGTAGTTTTTACACTGATGCACTTCAGTGGTGCACGTGCCAAGGCGTAGATGCGCTGCTATAATATTTTAAGTGTAGATGTACCCTGATATAGTTGTAGTTGTGCAAATGCTAGTACAGACATGGTATATTAGTGTAAACCATGCCTTGTCTGGTGCACATTACCCCAGTTTGAAAGTCACAGTGTATCCCGATGGATAAAAGCACCAACATAGATAAGCTCAGACAGGTAAAATATCCCCCAAAGAGGTGCCAGCTTCCTTCAATTATCTCAGTGTAGAGGGTCACTGAGGCACCTACACCAGAGAAAATTGTATATGAAACCAAAAGAAGCTTCACTTCTGCCAACCACAATTTAATCTGATGACCTACATCTAGACTAGGAGTTTGCACCAATGACTAGAATCTACTCCAACATCATATGGACAAATTCTGTGTCTCTAAACACAAAAAATCAGTATTGAATAACTTCTCTTTGGGAAGACAGCATGTTGTTATTTACAGTAACTGGTTAAAATTCCCCACCAGCAAACATCAATATAGTTTAATACAGGATCTTCATTCTGTATCAGAGTGCCAATATGTAACATGAGTTTAAGGACCAAAACTATTAGCTAATAGTAATTGCTTGTTACCACCTATGAGAACCAATCACTTTAAGGGGACTAGATGTTGTTTTTAAATACGTTACTAATTTTATGACAGTGGGATTGATAAAGCTTAATATGCTTTGTTAATTTCTACAGGTGTTCCTTGTGGAGAAAACAGGGAGACGATCCTTGTTTATTGCTGGTTTGTTTGGCATGCTAGCAAGTGCTGTAGCCATGACAGTTGGACTTGTGCTCTTGGTGAGGGTTTTTATCCTGGTTTTACGGAATGGTTTCGGTTTTTTGTCTGTTTGCATACATACCTAGTGCCAATTATTCTATTTAATATTGACTGTGTTGCAAGTTTATTCCAGATTAGAAAATCCTCCTCCCTCATGCACGATTTTATAAGCACCACCCAAATCATAGGATGAACTTCCAGCTCGTGCATACATTATATACCTTGCTCTGCGAGATGAAATCACACAAAATAAGTAAACACCGAAGCCTACATTGCTAACCCCATTCAGCTTGGAGAATGTGAGAACTTCCACCATAATGGACTAATTTTTCCAAGAGTACCTTTAAGCATTTCCCATGTGGGACAAGCACTGGCTAATTTCAAGACATTTCACAACGTTTATAGTTTGGCACTCTGTGGCACTTGTAACCAAATCTCATGCTTCAGAGCTTGATCACTCGAGATGTGAGGAAGGAATTGTTCACTAAGCCAGGCATTGTTCATTTAGCCAGGGCTTTTACCTCCCACTAAATCATCAGGTGGTAGCCACCCCGGGCTTGCTGGGCCAATGATCTGTGTAATATGATCATTTCTATATTCTTATTATATGCCCCAACCACAACCACAGAGCTGTACACCTTAGTGGTTTCTAGAAGCCCTTAGACATGAATTTAAGCACTGTGCTTCTGATCCATCTCTAGTTCCCGTGCTTGCAGTTTTGAGTCTTAGAGGGGGAATTCTTCTCTGTAATTCGGGAAAAGCTAGATCATCAGGACGCGTTTACAGGAGATTTGGAAGTGAATGTAAATTTTGGGGGTGGACCTGACTCATTTGAGATACTCTCGTCATTAATAATAGAATTTGGTGCCCACTAGATGGCACAGTTTATCCCCATGTAATTACTCAAATATGTTTCTCTATGACTTTGTGCTTGGACACGAGAATAATATCTAACTACAAATAAAGAACCTGGAATCAAATTCTACCTTCAATTAAACTAGCATAAATCCTCTGAGGCAAATACATGGGTGATGAATAAGTCTATGAAAGTTGTGTGTCAACGTGTAAGTATATGGGAGTGAAATAGGGTCCTATCGAAATCAGCAGCAAAATTCTTCTAATGTCAGTAGTTTCAGAATTTTACCCTGTGAGCCAAACTGAATCTGAGTTTATGAGATCTAAAATATTGATATAAACACTACACATCAAGAAGATGTAATGTCAAGTAGGGGATGCTTTTAGACAGCTTGTTTGAACTGAAAAATCTTCTGCAGCACCACGCTAATTCAATAAATTAACAATATTAAAGACAACTGAATTGGGAGCCTAATCGCTCATGTTGTGAACTCACTTTTACTTCTGTTTATAGAGCACTTTTCCTTGGATGAGCTACGTGAGCATGGTTGCAATTTTTCTCTTCGTAATTTTCTTCGAAGTTGGGCCCGGACCAATCCCCTGGTTCATTGTTGCTGAGCTGTTCAGTCAAGGGCCTCGCCCTGCCGCCATTGCAATTGCTGGGTTCTGCAACTGGACCTGCAACTTCATCATTGGAATGTGTTTCCAGTATATTGCAGTAAGAAAAGTTCCTAAAACCTTGCACATGACTGTCAACCTCAAAAGACTGATGGGCTATGTCTACACTTAAGAAGTTTAGTTCAAATTAACTTAATTTGAATTAATTAATTTGAACTAATAATGGTTAATTCAAACTAAGTTAATTCAAAATAATATGGCTCCACTAGAAACCCAAATCAGACTATCATGTCCATGGACAGGACTTGCCAGTTCGATTTAGGAAGGAGGCACCATGGGAAGTGTGGCACCGTGGCCCCCAAGAAGGGCCATGCCCTCACTCAATACATAGAAAGAGGAAGGCACCCTAGGATGAAGAATTAATGGTTAGTTTGAATTAATGCAGCTCCATTGGGTTAATTCAAACTAGTAAATTTGAATTAACCATTACTTCAAAGGTAAGCGAGGTTTTATAACGTCAAAGTAAGTGTTCATCACCTTGAACCAAGGAATTCCTTAGTTTGAAGTAATGAAAGCCAGTGTAGCCATGCATTAATTTAATGTGACTTAATCCTCATTAATTTGAACTAAATTGTAAGTGTAGACATATCCATTGAGATTTCCAAAGCAGTGTAGAGGGATGGACACATACATCTTTCCATTAAAATGCATGGAAGATGAGTGTCTACATCTCTCCAGATTTCTTTGAAAATCTCTACATCTGCAATACAAACGATAAGCAAAACCCAGGTTGTTATTAATTCGTGGCTTTCACTTTTGCTTTTACAGGATCTTTGTGGTCCTTATGCGTTCACGATCTTCGCCGTTCTGCTCTTAGGGTTCATTTTATTCGCATACTTCAAAGTACCAGAAACAAAAGGAAAGTCTTTTGAAGAGATCTCAGCTGAGTTCCGCCGCAAGAGGCGCTCAGCAATAAAAGGACCCAAAGCTGCTACGGAACTGGAGGATTTACGAGGCAGCCAGGATGCGTAAAAACTGCAAAATATATACAAGAAGGAAGTTAAAGAATGTGCATTTGAAATGCATCTGAAAGAAGTTTAGACAAAAGCATGATTTTATAAACATCTTGCAGCTCAAAAACCAGTAGGTCAAATCCATATCATGCTTCTGACTGACATATGTGACTTTGCCCCTGAAACTAACCTGATGTTTCCAAGGGCTCAGGGTATCTCGATGTCCTAAAAGGACATAAGAAAGAATGGAAGGAATGGATACAGATAGATTCTGCCATGCCCCATTTAGCTGATTTAGCACAGTAACAATTTTCATTCTCTGGAGAAGAGTATATACACTTCACAGGAGCATAATGCGTAACTTAGCAAGGGCAAAAGAAAGAAAAGAGGAACTAACATGATAATTTATTATTATGGATGGATTTCCCCTCATGCCTGTTGCTTCCTTTGCCAAATCTTATGAAAGACCAAGGGCTACAGTAGTTGCCGTATCAGCATGAAGATGTAATTTGCTGATGGTGCTAATTAGGAAATTGAGTGAATGTGTACCTGATCCCTAGAGCAGGGTGGCAGAATTTCCATCAAAATTTGTTAGACTTCTCCATACCTTACTTAATTTGGTATTTAATAGCTACACAAATGCTGTCTGATCTCATAAGGATTTTTCAAGCCAATAACACACTTGAGGAAAGTCTCATAAATCCTGGCTATGTTAACTGTGTATTGATGCTGTGGGCAAAAATATTTAATTTGTCTTTCCTCTGAATGTTCTTTGCTTGATGATATTTGCTTCTATAGTCTGAGTTATACACAGGTGGTGCTAATGTCTAAGGGACTGGGGTAGAGGATTCTGTGCCCGGTTCTGACACAGTGTCTGTTTGTGGTCCTGTCTTTCTACCTCTCTGCTGCTGTTGACCTGCTCATCCTTTATCTGTCTTGCCTATTTAGACTATAAATTCTTTGAGGGAGGGACTATCATTTACGATGTATTTGCACAATGGGGCTGTGACTTCCATCGGACTGTAAAATACTACCATAATCCAAGCAACAAATGATAACATCCATGGGCCAGATTAAACTGGCCTAGCACCATTACCTTCAAATGGCTTCCTGCTTCCTCAGAGCTATGTGACTTACACTAGTTGTGGATCTGGCTGATGGATGGTCTTCAGGTAAGGATACATTTGTTCCAGACTCATTCAGTCAAAGCTGACAGCAGAGTATTTTTTAAAATCCTGGATAGGCATCTCTTTTTTGCATCTTTATGACATTTGCAAAGAGGACATGGGAACAAACTATAAGCGAGATGGGCTTCTGTAGATTTAAAAAAAAAAAACTTTGGGAATCTCAGAAAAGTCTGTTCTCTCTTGAAGCTCTTGTGGGATGTCTCTCACTGCAGTATCTTCAGGGCTGGATTAAGCCATCAGTGGGTCGTAGGGAAAATACACCTGCCTGCTGCTGCTTGTGGTGCTGTTCCCCATGGCAGAGGGGCAGCTAGGACAGATTTAAATGAGTGGCATTGCGACCTGCATCATGGTGAGTAGTGCCCTAACCTGCGACAGGATGAGCAGCTGGTCCTGGTGGACCCATAGCATGGCCAGCCCAGCTGTGGTGAATTACTGTAGAGCTGTTTGTTAGGATAAACCATCACAATATCACAGCTCATTCCCCTCTGGTACCCTACGTATGGTATCTGTTTGCTGGTATCTGAGTGCCTTAGGTCAAGTCCTTTGCTACAGGGATCCATTGTGTATTTATATGTGAAGCAAAAGGCAGGCTTGAATCAATAATGGTACTAAAACTTCATTAGGATGACTTGATCTGATGCCATTAATAATACATATGTACAAATCAAATGGACTGAAAAAATTAGAGAATAAATGATGAAATGTCAGATCATCGTCTGATGTAAATTTGTCAGAGCTTCGAACACTCATTTATAAGTAAAATGGTATGGATGTGTCAGCAGGGAAGTATCAGAGCTTCTCCAGCAGAGTTGACTCAATTTTATACAGCGTATATCACAGTAAGTTCAATAGTAAAATAGATATTGTGACTGTAAAAGAAATTGGGCTTGTGCCTTCGGTTATTTTATCTACCATATGCCTGTTACATAAAAGTTACCGTGAAGTGTTGTGAATGTTTGTTGGCTTTTGTTTCTGTTTTCTCTCAGTCTTAACTGTGGGAGCTAGACCCCTTGAACATAAGAGCTAGCTTCTCAGGACGGGCTTACGTATTGCTCTGATCTCCGTGTGTTGCAATGACTGCACTGGCTCTGAGCAAATTGATTTTAAAATGTGCTGTCCAGCTATTAGAACACAGGACTGGGAGTCAGGAATCCTGGGGCCTGATAACCCTGAAGCAGATGGGAGCTGTGTGTGTCCTAGTTTTATGTTCCTGACTCTGTCATTGATTCATTGTGTGATTTCGGACAAATTGTGCATCAGTTTCGCATCTGTAAAATGAGTACAATAGTGGATGTTATGTGACTTTCTCATTAGTATTCCGAAAGCACTTCAAGAGCCTCACTGGGAAAGCCTTGTTTGGTGTGTTATGTATTTCAGAACAATCATTTTATGGCTATAGGGCAAACACTTACATATTACCGTATGCAGGGGTGGCCAAACTTATGGAACTCAAGAGCCACACAAGTTATAGCCATATACTTTTACCTACTAAACTGGTTTGCTGATGTTCTTCTGTGAGCCACACTTTTTCATTCAAGAGCCACATGTGGCTCCTAAGCTGCAGTTTGGCCATGCCTGCTGTATAGCATGGGATATGAAATATTATAAGTTGGATAAATACACATAGCACCTTATAAGCATTTCATAAAGATCTAAACACTAAACACATTGTTGTAAATTCAGTACACATCTTAACTATACTGACAGGCAGGTAAACTGAAGTAGTTTCCAACAATGAATTTGTCGGCACTCAGGCCTTTGGCAAGAGTTGGCAGCTGGTCCGCCAGTGTCACTGTGTGTGCGGCTGGAGAAGGAGTCCAACAAAGGTAGCAGCCACGACTCCACAACAGATGCCTTTCTTATCTTTGCTATATGCATGGCTCTTTTTCTATGAACTGATGATAACTCAACGTGATCAACATCACCGTGACACACATTGTCAGCTCTCATGGTGCAAGGCTCCTGGACTGACGTTGTTAGCATCTCAGCTAATGCTGAAACAAAAGAAAGCATCTCAATTCTTTTACAGTCTGTGAGCCACAGAATCATGGGGAATCACAGCCGGGCTCTTTCTGCCATTCTTGAACAACATTCCTTGATCAGTTTTGTTCAGAACCATTTTGCTTCTCACTCAGCTCGTGTAGAGGCAAGACACAAGGATTTTGCAGTCCCAGAATTCCCAGCAGATGCTGGGTGCAGACTGTAGTGTAGAAAAAGTTGTTTTCATCAGCATGTGATCTGATGCTGATCAGAGTATTAAACCAATATAGCAGTTATCTACACTGTAGGGCTAATGTTCTACATTGCAAGTGTACTTTACCACGGTGACTTGCAAAGGAAAAGGTCATTACAAAGCCTGTTATATCTAGAAATACGTTTCCTGCTGTCTCATCACATTAATTTGGCACTTAGGACTTGTATCCTTTGTCTGCTCATTCCAGCTTAAACTTGTTCCTGAGATACACAGCTTGTCCAGTCTTTGCTTTTATCTCTAAATGTTACACTTTTACTAACTTGCTAATCATTAAGACTATTTAGAAGACGAAGTCACGCTTATTAGCTAAATGGTTGTTGCACTTTAGTTAATCTGCAAAGGATGTTCCCATGCTGCAGTTAGGTAATAACACATTATAATTAATAATCCCTGGAAAAGCGTCCTGTCAGCAAGAGCTTTGATGGCGTTTTCCTAATGCACTGAGATTATTGTCATTAGGATGTTTCCCTTGTGTTAGATGGCTGGCAACAGTCGCTTTCCAACTCTTTAAGCATAATTTTAAAATTTGCTTGACTACCCTAATTCAACAAGCTCAAGACATTTGGACACATTAACATTTTTTGGCATAAATCTATTACAGACTTTTCTACCCCACTTCATGCTGTTCTCAGTGATTGCCTTCAGACTGAATATCCACTTTCTACTGAATCGAACAACCAATGAAAAAGAAGCTGAGGCGATAGTTCTGCTATAAATTCAAGATACAATCCTTTGAGGTGCTGTTGACTTTCTGAGGTGTTCATCTCCCAGAAAACATGTACCAGTGAAAGCAACTCCTCCCATTTCTACTGAGTTCCAAAGGGGTAGACATGTTAGTCTAGTTCAGCAAAACAAACAAGGAATCCTGTGGCACTTAAAGACCAACAAATTTATTTATTGCATGAATTTTCGTGGGAGAAAATCCCTCTTTGGGTTCAGACACTTGGAAGAAGATGCATCAAACTGTCTGACAAAGTGGGATTTTCTCCCATGAAAGCTCATGCGATAAATAAAGTCTTTAAGTGCTACAGATTCCTTGCTCATTTCTAGTAAAATTCCACTGCAAAAGTTTCAATAAATTTGGCAGAAATTAAGGCCCTGATTCAGCAATGCACTTGAGCATGTGCATAACTTTATACAAAACCCATTAAAGTTAAGAATGTGCTACTAGACAGAATTATGCTAATTAAATGAAATCTTAGTTTAGAAATCAGCAACAGAGTATTTAAGACACTAAAACTGATCTGCTTAGCAACTACAGTAGAGCAGAGAAATTGCTTTAAGTGAACAAAAAGTCATGCAGTACAAAATATATGCCAGTAAATATCCATTCACAGATGTTAACTAAAGAGAACAGGTTTGCAGACAGTATCATGAGGTTCCACTATGATGGATTTTTCACAGTGATGCTCAATATTAGCCTTTTGTTTGGGGTCATTTATATACATTCCACTGAATATAATCCCTATCACAATTAAACAGGCATGCTCTTAATTGATGCTGGGGGGGAATATAAAGTGGATTTTGTTGGTTTACTAATAGCATTAAAGCAAATGATTTGGGGATTTCAGACTAACTAACAGGCCATGTTCTGCTTTGTGTCCCATCTGTTTAGCTGTGTGGCAGTATTTGTGACATCATGGCTCTGAGAGAGAGGGAGTGTGTGTGTTTTCATGGTATTCATTGCAAAGGAAATAGCCTGAAACAGGCCTCTGAACTGTCCCCAAGCTAGGGAGAAATATAATCTCCTAGACTGTTACAATTTTCCTCAGATATCATAACCATATGCAGCACCTAGTCTCACCAAAACCCAGAAATCTGCTTGTTTACCTTTAGAGAACACAAGCACCAATTTCATAAATTGATTCACACTAGTAATTATCACTTCTGGTTCAATAAATATTTGTGTCCTAATCCACCACATCAGAAGAAGCGATTAAGAACTCCGATGGTGATGAAGCTGATGGGCTGACATGTTGCACTCTATCAGCTCAGCTAAACAGAGCTTGCAAAATGTCGGAAGTGTCAACAAGCTCTAGCTCAGCTATTCCAACGAAGAAACCTTGTCTATACTACACAGTTTTGTCAACAAAAGTCAGTTTTTGAGTGGAGCATGCATGTTGGAAACGGTCCTCCAACTGATGAAACTCCCATGCTACACTGACATCATAAAACCACCTCAAAAACCAGCTTAGAGCTTTCTGCAATGATTAAAGAGATGTGATGTCAATATGGACACTGCACTTCATTATGTTGCCTTAACTGGCCTCCAGCAGGTGTCCACAACAATGCGCATCCTGACTGCTCTGGTCAACAGTTTGAATTCCACTGCCTTGAAGGTACACAGATATTCACCCCTCCCTTGTTTAAAGGCCTGGGAATTTTTTAAATTCCTCTTCTTCTTTGCTTGGTGTGCACAGTTCACACAGCATCTGTGACCAGAGGCGTTGCTACCGTGGGGATCTGGGGGCCTCAGCCCCCCTGAAACTCGGGGCCAGCCCCTGAGCAGTGAAGGGTGCAGGGGTGCAGCCCCACACAGGGAACACTCCTGGCTGTGCACTCATGGCCTCTACCCGGCTGGAAGCTGCGTTTTCCAGCTGGTGGGGAACTGCCCCAGGCTGGGGCTGGGAGATTTTAAAACTCCTGCTCTGGCTTGAGCTGTGGCTGCGATCATCTCCAGCAGCTAGGTAAGGAGGGGCGGCGGGGACAGGCATGCCAGCCTGGTATGAAACAGGTGCAGGGGAGGGGGTCAGCCTGAGGCAGTGGGGGCCAGCGATGGGACCAGGGAGTTAGGGAAGGGCTCAGAGGACCATGGGGGAGACGGGTAGGGAATGGCTTGGGGAACCAGCGGGGACAGGGTAGGGAACGGATGGGGGCCCGGCTGACCAGGGGGGGGCCTGGGCCCCAGTTAATCTTTAGGAGTAGCAGTGCCCCTGTCTGTGACCAGCTGTCCATGCCTCGGGTAGCCACTTGAAAATGCCAAGATCAGGGCAGAGTTCAGAAGAACAGATTCTCCCAGCACTGGTGGGTGACACTGCAGTCAGACTTCCCAAGCCACAAACAATGTTTCTGATTCCCCACACTGCTTAACAAGACTCTAAAACAAAATATACATATCCCCTTTTACCGCCTTTCAGTCTTGGCCTTCAAATCATCCAGCTGATCCAGTAAAGCAATAAGTTATTTAAAATTTGATGCTGGTTACCAGAAAGCATCTCCTGACTCCAAAAAGCCAGCCACCTTACCAAACCATTACAAGTTTGGATTTGACCCAGTATACCATGCTGCCAGCTATTCTTATAGTAGCTAAAACTAAGGGCTTATTATAAAAGAAAAAAAAACTGTAAGAGATATGTTAATGATTAAAGCAATTAGATACATGCAAATGATTTGGAAGTCCATATATGTATCAGGTTTTTATTAGAACTGAGGAGTTGGAGGCTTGTATAATTCCTCTGGTGTACATCCAGTACCTGGATGAGTCTCAGTCCTTTGTTTCACAGCATCAGTTGTGGATCCAGAGGTAGGTGAAGGCTGAAGTCTAAAGACTGACTGAAGACCAGACAGAAGTGGTGTAGCTTGGTCTTTGCCATGCTGCTTGTGGAAATTTACAGAAATAAGATGGAGTCCAGGGTCACTTGGGAAATCCTGGTGACTCCCAAGATGTAGCCCCTAAGTTTTTCCCAGGGCTTATTGTACCTTTGTGCTCCCTTACTGGGCCATGAAGGAGCTAGTGTGGCCACCGTCCTGTCTAGGGTGGTGTCCAGAAACAGCACCAATGGAAATACAGATACTTCAAACATCTCCATGACTTCCAATACAAATGGAACACATGCGTACTACTTAACAAATTACAGCCTTTCTAATGGTACCTGACATGGCCTTTCTCATATGAATTACTCTGGTTTTGACATATTGATGTTAAATAATATCATAAATGGTTTCTGTAATCTTGCCAGCACCACTGCATCTTCCCAGTTGACTTCATGCCAGCTTTTGGCAGCAGACACTGTCCTTGATGACAAAGTGGTGGATGAGGACAACATGGAGCACATAACTGAGTCATCCAGCTGCATGGCACGTCAGGACATCTTTTGAAGTCCAGAGGGGTCTAGCCCATCCCATCATTTTTTCTTTGATACTGCACAGCGAGAAGAGAGTGAACTCTCATGTACTCTGTTATATGATAGAGGAGGAATAAGGGACAGAAATTAACAATAAAGCTTGTGCATCTAGAGTGGGGTCATGGTGGAAAAGTTTGTTAATGTACATGAGAATGTCCCAGGAATCCTCCATAAAATTCTCTATGAAACATTCTTGTAGGTCAGTGGTTCTCAGCCACAGCGCTGGGACACATTACTGTGTTACCACACAGTGCTAAGTGTGTTGCAGAGAGTCAGGGAAATGGCTGGATTTTGCCAGGGAGATGGGGGTGGGCTGCTGTGTTCTGCGGGGTTGTGACATGCCACCAGTATGTCACAACCTACAAAAAGCTGAGAACTCTGCTGTAGGTAATCCTCTGCTGAAGGGTCCTTAGCAGAGCTGCCTTATTTTACTTCCTGCTGTAGGAAACTGCAACGCTGCCCAGCAAATATTTTAGAAGGGACCAGAGCAACGTGCAGGTGAACAGCATACAAAACTAGTCTGAAGCCACACATATGCAGGAGCCTGTATCCTTGCATCCAGAGTTATCTCACTCCTGAGGGTATCTGGTTTGATCACCCTAGCCTGTGGAAAGGTGGTACCAATATTCAGAATAGTCTCCCTACCTGCTTGTAGTAACTCCTCTCACAAACCACCCTTTCCCCCTTCTTGCCAATTCTCCCTTGTCACCCCCCTCTTCTAGTGAATTCACTGTATTTGGGATTTGTACTGATCTGTATGCTAACCAAAGGACAGTGAGGAAGAAGTTGCTGTATCTTTTGTGATTCACGGCTGTGCACGCAGCCACAATACTGCATCTGTTTGTTGTTTCTTTGGCTTCTTCAGAGGTGCTTTGCAGACCCATTCTTTCACACTGATGAAGCGTCTCCAGCAGATAAGTCAGCAAAGCAGGAGGAATGAAGAAGAGATGTTCTGTGAAGCACTGCAATCAACAGATGCAGCACATAGCCAAAAAAGAGTGTGGAAGGAAACAGTTAATGACAAAGGCTGGATAATCTGGAAAGGAGACAGGTGGGGAGCAGAGGAGAAAGCTGGTGGAGGGCCCAGCAGAGATGCTGAAATCACTTAGTAGCTTTCAGTCTGAGTGCATCCATCCATGACTCTCCCTGCAACAGACAACTCCATTCCATGTCCTCCACAGACTCCTCCACTGTATGCCTCACACGTTCCTGCCCCTCACAATAGCCTGTGCTCTCCATGCCCAGGGACTGATTTCCCAACAACAGCTAGAGTCACAGCTGTAGATACAGCTCTGAAAGACCTAACTGCAAAACCGTTCCTCATTGCCATGTCCTGTTTGACCAAAAATTAGTGTTTTGTTCCTATTATTACACTTGAGACTTTGAAATAAAATGAGTATTTACTTAGGTCATACATATGTTGTTTAGATCTAACATTCAAACACAGTAGCTAGAGGTAGGAATATTCCCATAGTACAGTTATTGCTCAGGAAGCAATTAATACAGGGCTAATTCAAGATGGCAAATAAGCATTGCCTGGACTCTTGCATCACAAAAAGACACATTACAGGGAATTATTGTCAAAATGCTCCTTCAAAGCCTCCCTGATTCAAACAGACTCCCTGCATCCTTCTTAGTGTCCTTGTATCTGACTGCTCAACAATAGCACCCAGACAATCAGCCTCAGCGATCCACCCTGGAGAAACTTTTCCTCCCTTCACTTTGCAACTATTATATAGAATACAGCAGGTCACAACAATGACCAAATATTTTTCTCATTGGGGGTTTAGCTGGCCCCAGTGAGAGCACCAGCAACTGTTTAATCATTCAAAGTTGCATTCAGGGGTCATGCAGCACCTGGTGAGCCTACTGCTGCTGTGAGCCTTACTGATGTCTAGGTTCCCTATATAGGGCTTCATGCAAAGGGGCAGATGGGGGCTCCAGAGATCACTACGGCCATTTCCACATTCCCCTTTGACACTTTCTGGTCTGAAAGACAGTCCCAATGTGAAGCTTTCTACACAGTCCAATGTGCCAAAAAACATTTGCATCATTTACCTTCCATGACTATCCCCCACTGATGTCAGTGAAATAGTCCTGACGATCCACCAGCACTCGCAAGACCATGGAACAGTGGCACTGTCAATTGATGTATTCCATCGCAAGATGGGCTAGAGGACCAAAATAGGTCCATGTATTCCTCCCATTGCAGTTCAGAAATCCTATTGTCTCAAAGCCATCAGTTATTTCCTGCACATTACTGATTCATAGTCCTTTGTAGCAAGACATGATTAAAGTTCTCTCTCACACACCTTTATCACCATAACTCCCTTGGTAGATGTTCCAACTCCAGACTGATTTGTGACTGACGAGTACCAGGCTGGAGCTACCAGCTTCCACACAGCAATCACCACTTGCTTTTTCAAAGTTAGCGCAATTCTTACAATGTGAACTCCTCACACAGTTCCAGGAAGGTGGCACGGAGCATCCAAAGGTTGTTCAAAAGTCCCTGGGCATCATTCCATACATGCCACGTGATGCGCTCTCATTGTTCCCTGAGTCTAGTACTGAAGGTCCACCATTGTAAGCTGTTCTGTAAATGTCAACAGCAAACTTGTTTATTTATTGTCATGGCAGACAGCAGGGCAGGCATCACCCATTCCCTCTCTGGTTGCAGCTCATGAAATACTGCTGGACCAGCTGTGTTGCGTTCGTAATGCTCTGGATCCATGCTATCAGGCAGAGATGATGAGTGCATAGGTTACAAGGACTGTTTGGAAAATGGCATGAAATGAGGTTGTAAGCCCATATAATGATGAGATGGGGGGAAAAAACTACATCATGAGATGCTGAGCACCTCTCCATGATGCATTGCAATCTGTTCCCAGTTTTCCCACTCGCAAAGGGTGATGAATTGTGGGATAGCTACCCACAATGCAATTCTCTCTGGCCAAGCGCAATGACTGTGGATGCACTTCACCGACACAAGGAGCATCATGTGGATGTGCACAACTGATGTGATTAAAGTGGCGTATGCTTGGTGTTGTAAATTAAGCTAACTCTGTAGCATAGACATGGCCTGAGTCATTGTATGACCATCTATAACCATAGATCTCTAGTTCTGAACTGGCACACAAGTATCTGCCACATCCCTTGGTAACCAACACACTCAGTTAATGCCACATTTAGCATTAGATGATCTCTTTTCAAACTCACCAGCACCATCTGCAGATCAAAGCAGTAAAGTGCAGCCGAAACTATTGGTCTTTAAGTACCACAGGACTCCTTGATTGTTTTGCTAAGCTAGACTAACATGGTTGCCCCTTTGGACTATTGCACAGCATCTCCTCACAGGAATGGCCCCAGACAGGCCGTAACTAGGGCAGGGTGAATGGGGCAAAGCCCTGGGTGCTGAATTTTAGAGGGTGCCAGATTGACCCTCCCTGCCCTGAAGAGGAATGTGCCTTTGCCGAAGGCACACTCCTCCAGGAGCCAGGCTGGGGCTGGGCTGGGGGAGTTCATCTCCCACCTTGCTCCTGAGCATGCTCAGCTGCATGCTGGCGGCAGGGGGGCTCTGGCCACACCACGCAGCCAGGGCAACTCCAGCCTCCTGGGGAAAGACACAGGTGCCCTGGGAACTGGGACTGGAAAGTTAGTTGGTGGCTGGGTGGGCAGGGAAGCAGGCTTGGGCAGCAGGGAAGCCCCCCCACCCTGCCTGCTCTGGTTTCTGGCAGCGAAAGCACCTCCTGCCCAGCCAGGGGCTGGGGCCAGATCTGGCTCCCTGCTGCTGGCACAGATTGGGCTCCAGGACAGATTGGGGCCCAAGTAGCGGGGCGCCTTTGAGGCTGCTTGCTCAGGGTGCCAGAATGCCTAGTTACAGCCCTGCCAGATGACCAAGGTTTTTGAAGAACTGTCAGCCATATTTTACTAGATTGTGTTCCTTTCATTTGCCTGGTGACTATTTGTGTGAGGTTCAGTGGGTTTAGCTTAGAGGGGAACGTTTTAAGATTGTGCGAAGGGAATCACAGAGCGCCAATCAAAGCACTGTGGTGAGAGTTCACACCAATTCACTTTCTACTCCCATTCCACCAGGCCTTGCCTGCACCACTTTACCTGTGCCAAATATCAAGCCCTTAGTGTGGATAAAGTTATACCTATATAGCTTATCACTTATTCCCATCTACTTATACTGGTATAACTGTATCCGTACTACAGGTTTACAATTATTTCAGAAAAAATTCATATCCCTAACTATACATTTTACCATACAAAATCCATGTGTAGACCTGGCATTACACTGTGACATCCTACACATTTTAAACCTGTACTGCCAATTATTGATGTGCATTCACTAGGGTCCACAATTTGCTAGAACAAGACACAATCTTCTGTATCCTTTCAGCCCACTCACTGTGACAGAAAAGTCCCACTGTCTCTTTGATTAAGGTTGCTAAGGTTTTCAAGCAGATTAACGGCTCATCATAGTGAATGTGGGGAGGGCAGAGTAATAGCATTTGATCCTCACTGGTGGGGTGGAGAAAAAAACAAAAAGGGATGCCTTAGTTCAAACAGGAATTATGTTGAGTGTTTCTGGCCTGATCCCATGACTTACACTTCTCTGCATTTATTTCCTCACATTCTGTAAGATCCTCCATCTTCAAAGCGTGTGATGGAGAGTGATTTTTCTCCCACAAACATTCATGCAATAAATAAAATTTGTTAGTCTTTAAGGCTATGTCTACACTTAAAATCTTAGTTCAGACTCGGTTAGTCTGAACTAAGTAGTTAGTTCTGTTGGTGACAGAGAGAGACATGCTTCTGAGCTTCCACAAAAATAAAAGCTATTACCTCACCCACCTTGTCTCTCTATTGATGGACTTATCCTCCATGAACCAATTCATTTTGGAACCCACTTATACTTTTGGCTTTCATAACACCCCATGAGGTCCACAGATTGACTGTGTGTTGCGTGAAGAAGCTCTTGCCTGGGTTTTAAACTTGTGTTGCCAATTAATTTAATCTAGGGACTGCTGAGCCCTATGTTATGGAAAGGGGTAAATAACACTTCCCTCTTCACTTTCGCTGTACCACAAGATTTTACACAACCCCCTTTAGTCATCTAGGAGGAACAGTCCTAGTCTTTTTAATCTTTCCTTGTATTTTTTCCGCCCCATTTCTGCACCTTTTCCACTGAGCCTGCCTAGAAATGATAGTTACCTCTGTCTAAATGTTTCCTAGTTTCAGATAGGAAGTTTGTCACAGTGCTGGGACATGCATCCAAATGTTGTGATTCACAGAACTGATTTTTTAACACCAGCAACTTAGGTTGACCTAGCTACATCCTTGGGGGGGGGTGTGAAAAATTCACACCCCCAAGTTATGCTGGCCTAAGTGCTGGTGTGGATGCTGATAAGAATGCTTTCTCAACCTAGCTAGTGCCTATGGAAGGAGTAGATTTACCACAGCAACAGAAACACCTCTTTCATTGCTCTAGTAAATGTCTTCCCTCCAGTACAATGGCACTGTAGCATGTGTAGTGTAGATGTCCCCTTGAATGGCTAGCGCACGATTAGGCCTTGATCTCTAATTGGTTCCTCTAGGTGCCAGTTAAACCCAAATAAAAATTATAGTGACCTGGGTCCAATGCCATGGTCCATCATGGGCTGGAAGACCTTGGACAAGTCAGTTGTAAAATGAAGATATCACCATTATCCTACCTCTGAGGGGTGTTTCTGAGGCTCTTTCCTACAGAGATAAGGAGAGGCCATGGAGACAGGGAGATGTGTGCTACCAATGGTAGGGCTTCTTGGATTTTTGAGGAACTTTTACCAATAGAGCAATAATTGCCTAAGAAACTTTCATGATGGCAACTGTGGATTAACCACCCTTGAGTCAATTACCAACCAATCTGTAACAGTTTCAACTTCCAGAGGACAATAACAAAATCCTGCTGGACTGTTATTGCCTCTTTCATTTAAGTGTAGTGGAGTTCAGTGGTTGCGGACAGCTTCTCTTACAGCCGAAGGAATCTTGCTTTCCTCATGTGAAGGTTCAGGGCTGGTCATCACGTTTCCTGTGGCCTCGGCCCAGTCTGGACCTCCACAGTGGAAAGAGCATCAATTAGGTCCCCTTCATCTGCAAGGTGCTCGCCTCTTTCTGCTTGTAATAGCAAGCTGCCACTCTTTTCTCTGGGCAAAAAGCCATCCCTGAAACATGACCTCATCCCCTTGCAGCAGCTTTGGCAGCTGCATGTCAGAGAGACATTGTCTCTTTAAAAAACAGTAGCAATCAGTTCCAATTGTTAGACTGAATGGGATCCTTACTGGACAGCACAAGGATCTAACACCACCCTAGCCTGGGTTAGGGTTTCCAGATGTCGGCAGGAGGAGGAGATGTCCTCCTTTTTACCTTCATGTCCTCCATCTGGCAGACATTTTAAAAAAACATGATTTTGTCTGCCTTTTTACTTACAGGGGTTAAGGTACGTTGCAAAGCCCTGGAACACCCTATTTGTATGGGGAAGCATTCCAGGGCCCCCTAAAACACAAGAAAATTACATTAGTACTACATTTTTCTCCATGTGTCCTCCGATGTGCTCCTTTTTGGACTCCCTTGTGCTCCTTTCCATGCTTTGGTATCTGGTAACCCTAGCCTGGGGCCTGTTGAGAACTGTATTTTTTGGGCCTTGACCAACCACAGTCCCTCAACAGGACAGACAAGTTGTCTCACAGTGCCCTAAACCCAGAAAGTGGTGCAGTGAGTTATGTGGTTGCACAAAATTTGGGACGCTCACCCCCAGAAATCTTTGTATGTCTCATGTTTAGATACAGCACCAGTGTAGACGTAACCCATATACCTAAAACAGGCTATCTCTTACGCACCTGTTCAGGCTGGTGTGGTTTGTTCGTTGTTGTTGGAGGACAGCCTGAGTTATGTTGCTGGGCAGATTTAGCGTCTCAGAAACCAGAACTTTCTGGTAATAGTGTGTGGTGGCATTTTGAGCATGCTCCACAAGGTCTGTGGTGTTCATGTGAGGAGAAGCCTGAGAGGAGCAGCAGTGCTGACAGGAGCAAGTACAGCAAGCTGTGATGAGAAAAGGTCTATGTGCTCAGGGCTTGAGTGAGAGGAGCTGAGCCAGGAGTGGAGGGCAGGATGTTTTCTCCCTGCTTTGGATTATCTTGCAGGGGAGTTTTCTGTTGTGGGACTGCAAGCTGGTTAACCAGTAACCTGACTGCGTGATGCTGGTTGAAGAGAAGAAAGGATTGCATTGATTCCTGGAGCCAGAGAAGATGAAGATTGCTTCTGTTTTGCATTCAAGCCTCAAGGACTTAAAGACTGCAATTGAGATAAGGGCAGGGTTACCAGATGTCAGGCAAAAGGAGGACATGTCCTCCTTTTTACCTTCACGTCCTCCATCCAGCAGGGATTTTACAGATACATGATTTTCTCTGGCTTTTTACTTGCAGGGGCTAAAGTATGCTGAAATGACCTGGAACACTCTAGTTTTTTAGAAGGAAGCATTCCAGTGCCCCCTAAAAACAGCAGAATATTACATGAATACATTTTCTCCATGTGTCCTCCAACTCCTTTTTTGTACTTCCCTGTCCTCCTTTCCATGGTTTGGTATCTGGTAACCCTAGAGAAGGGTGACTCCACCTGAACTTTGGGACTCTCGGGGTCCTGTTTAAAGTCACTTTGGTTTCTTATGATAAGATTTGTTAAGTTAGTCAAGTCGATTGTTGTGTTTATTCTAAGTAGCATTTTGTTGCAGAAGGATAACTCTGAGCAGTCTTCGCTGTGAGTCGGGTACAGACTGGATCCTGGCTCTCCAGACGCTGTGTCCAGGGGTTTAATCTGTTAGGCAGGGGCATGGGGCTAAGGAATGAACCCCAGCCCACCCTGGCAGGTTGCACAGAGAGGGGAAAGACGAGCCAGGCTGTGGGCAGGGGAGCCTGAGGCCTAGGCCGCGATGGACAGGCTGAGTGCTGGCAAACCCCCAATCAGCCTCTTTAAAGGCCCACGCTGATCTGTTGCCTCGGTAGCAATGGCCGCCAGCGACACGTGACCAGTTGCTGGGGGGAGGGGTATTGTGACCCAAGCCGCTTTCCATAGTAGACGAGCCGGCTAGGTTGACCCCGGCGCGCGCCGCGAGCAAGCCTACTTCCGGTTGGAGACAGGCCGCGAGCGGAAGTGCCGTCGCGCGCGGCATGAGGCGAGGGCGACTCAGCGCGAAGCTCCCGCACCACGTGGCCCGCCTCCAGCCAATACCGAGCGACGGCGTCTCGCCACGCTAGGGGCGGGCGACCTGGAAGTGCCGCCGCCGCGAGTCACGTGGCGGAGGCGGGCCCCGGCGGCGGCAGCCAATGAGCGCTGCGCCCGCGGCTACAAAGCGGAAGTGGAGGCGAGGCGAAGCGCGCACGTGAGCGTTGGCCGCTCGCGCCTTCTTCTGCGGCGACCGAGGCGCTGTTTGCTCCCCCGGTGAGAGGCGCGCGGGGGCCGCTGGGGGCGGAGCCGTCCGCACTTCCGGTCCCTCGCACGTGGCGTCGGCGCGGCCACGTGGGCAGGGCAAGGCAGCGGCTGCTCGGGGCGGGCTCCGCCCACGTGTCCGGGCGGCTGGTGGGTTCAAGCGGCTGCTTCTTCTCCGCCTAGGGCCCGGCGCCATGGCCGACGAGCTCGACTTCACCACCGGGGACGCCGGGGCCTCCACCACCTACCCCGTGCAGTGCTCGGCGCTGCGCAAGAACGGCTTCGTCGTGCTCAAGGGGCGTCCGTGCAAAATCGTCGAAATGTCCACCTCCAAGACGGGCAAGCACGGTCACGCCAAGGTAAACCTGGCTGAGGCTTCTTTGGTTGACTTCAGTTTCGAAAGGGGCAGCCGTGTTAGTCTAGTCCAGTAAGAAACCGACGAGGAGTCGTGTGGCCCTTTAAGACTAACAGGTTTATTAATTTGTCATTGACTTCATCTCTCCTTCAGGGACTTTGTGCTGTGCCAATAATGTTGTGTTTGTAGTTCGCAGGTCACCGCTCACGTCCTTGGATGCTGCGCTTGTGTGCTTAATACCCACGTGCCGCCGCCTCAAGGCGTGTGTTCTGTGTTATTGAGTCCTAAAGCCATGACAAATGGCAAATGGCGAGGGCAGTTTGCAGAACAGAGCTGCGCTTGTGTGTTCAGGCTGGTAACGAATCTTGTGGTTTGCGTGTGGCGGAGTAGGGCAGTGGCTCCATGGCTACCAATAATTAATGTGAGGCGCACCACTAGATAGTTTCCAAATGAACTCGTGAATGTTCAGGAGCCAATCCAGAGCTCTCTGAGGAGGTTTTCAAAAAATTATGTGGCACACCTGCTTGGAATTGGTAGTGCACCTGTGTGCTGTGGCACACCAGTTGGGAAACACTCGACTAGGGTTCATGGACTTCATGGAAAGGCTCTGAGAAAATAGAGGGTAATGCTGAACTGGCCTTGCCTAGCCGAGGATTGGAAACTGTTAAATAACACATGTTAACAGTTTATTGTAGGTAATTCAAGGTGCTTTTCAGATGTTATACTGAGGCCTTGAATAGGACTTTATGAATTATCATTTAGACAAGGATCTAGAATTAAGTGCAGTGTGGGAAAGGCTTAGGCATTTAAATGAGACTGTATGTAAATGGCTTGGCTAGGTTTTATTTTCATTCCATTTTCTAAATTCACCCATCTGCGAAGCATCTGACAAAGTGGGATTTTTCTCCCATGAAAGCTTATGCGAAAAATAAATCTGTTAGTCTTAAAGTGCCGCAAGACTCCTTGTGTTTTTTTTAGGTAGACATACTCTTCACTAGATTGTTATATCTAGCTGAATGGTTCCCAACCTTTTCTCTGCTGTGGCACACCTTGATTCCTTTAATTATTTTTGGGGCACATCACTGTACAGTTTCCAGATGAGCTTATGAATATTCACAAGCCAGTCCAGCAGTCTGAGAAGTGTTTTCAAAAAAATTCAGTGGCACACCTGTGTACTGTGACGCATTGGTTGAGAGACAGTGATCCAGCTTATTGTCATTATTTTATATTTAATGTGGTTTTTTTGGAGGTTGGTTTGGACACTCCCCATGTCTCTGTTCTAGATGACATATACTTGTTTTTAACCACATGCGGGGTATTTGTACAAAAACACAGTCAGAGTTGATTTACACATGTAAATCATGTATAGCTAGTAAACAACTGAGGTTAATAGGAGTGAGCTGAAAGGGGCTAGGGGAATCTAGGAGACCTGCACCAGCCATAGGAGTAATAAAGCGATACATGGGTTTCCAGGGTGCACAGTCTCATCATTTGGACAGTTCTGATAAGGCCCTCAGACCTGTTCTAATCCTGATGCCTATGTCAAACTTGCTATACCACTCAGGGCTGTGTAGTGATTACCTGTATCAATGGAAAACACCTTTTAATTGATGTGAGATGTTTGTGCTGTGGTGCTGTAGCTGTGCAGACGTAATGGCCACACTGCAGACATACCTTTGGTTAGAGTCTATGTAAGAAACTCTCTTTTTTAAAGCTAATTTTGGTAGTAATACTTATCAGCCACTAGGAATAATTACCAAAATTGATAAAATATAAATGAAGATGAGGGTAGGTAGTCTAACTGAACTTTTAAAATTCATTAGGTGACCTGTAAAAAGCCCAGATTTTGATATTTGAGGGGACTTTACAGCTTAATCAGTTGGTGTTTACAGAATGACTCTGTTTGTAGGAGGGTTTAGATTATGTCCCCATTGTAATAATACTAGCTCAGCTCAGTTTGTGCTGACAGTCTCATGGGAATCCTAGTATAGACATGTGAAAGCACAATCTGTCTAAAACCGTAGTAAAAAAGGCTAGCTGTGAACAGGATGGTGTTGACAATACTGGTGAGTTTCTGGAATTGCCCCTAATAATGGGAGGAGAAGAGCTTAAATGCTGTTTCCCCTTCATTTTTCATGTTTGGCCAAAGTTAAAGTTTCAGTGTGTACTATATCAGCGCAATCTTTTTTCTCCTGTAGGCTAACCTTATACTGGTAAAAGTTACCTTTTATCAACATAATTTGATTCTAAAACAAGAGTTTTTCTGGCATTGCTGTACCAGTTAGGAGCAACTCTTCTTATGAAAGCAAAAATTTAAGTACAGACTGGGCTTCAGTCTCCAATCTAATGATGATATTGTAGCTGTGCATGGAATACTAAGACTCTGCTTTTTATATAACTGATCTTTCAGGCCAAGTTCACATAAAAAAAAAGTGAGTGGGATATAACAGAACTTTTTCCTTTTCAGATTACTCATAAATTGTTTGACTAAAAGTCCTTTCGTCTCCCTTCCAAGGAAGTAGAATCAGTTTTGTTGAACATGAGACAGCAACTTTAAGTATTGTCTTAAATAGCAGGCTGCCAGAAGCTTATCCGAAGTGGACAAAAACTAAATGTGTTTTAATGCTACTCTTGCAGGTCCATTTGGTTGGTATTGATATCTTCACTGGCAAAAAATATGAAGATATCTGCCCTTCCACTCATAACATGGATGTCCCAAATATCAAGAGGAATGATTACCAAGTGAGTCAGTTTACTGATGATACTACTAGACAGCTTCCCAACTGTCACCATAATGTCTCATTTCTGCTCCAAGTAAACCAGCTCCACTTTCTTGCTCTTTTTCTGGTGGCAGTCTTTAGACCCTTATTGACTCCATTTGCTGTCTAAAATTTTGGCCTGAAGTGTGGGGTGCTGTTTTCATTTTGCAGTCGGGGAGGTTGGCTTTAGAAAGGGGAAGGAGAGTGGTTGAAATACCTGGGGATGGGAAAGTACTGCAAGGGCTAGGAAAGACTTATCTGAGGTAAGATCTCTGCACTTCCTTCAGAGCAGCATATTTATTTTAGGCTCCATTTGATGATCTCTGACTTCCTCTCCAACTGAAGGTTGACTTCAACCTTGCAGGTGGTACTTCTGTTCTTCCTGAGTATTATTGATCAGTGTAGCTGGAGGGAACTGGTTAAAATTTCCTTATAGTAACCTGGTAACTTTTCAAAGTGCTAGAAAAATGATGCTGATGACTAACCAGACTTCAAATCTGCATGGTATTTGTCAGTTTACTTTTTCAATTCTCAGTACTACAGCTAACATCTTGAGAGTCAAATTTCTAGCCTTGTCACTTGTGTTAAGGCTTTCAGTCAGAATGAAATGACAACTGTGATGAATCAGAGCGCACTGAGTTGAGCATCTTCGACCTAGGGACACTAGAAATCAGTCAGCTGAGTGAATGACTTAAAAAGGTGGATCACTGAAGTGATGGAATGTGGTGGCAAAATATGGTGGAGCTCCACTGAAAGTTTTCAGTGGGTGTTTTTTTGTGCAGATCAAATACCCTCACGCTTATTAACTGGTAGACCCAAAGTTGGATGATTATAGAGTACTAATATGAAACCACCTTATCAAGGCCTGTTGTCTTTTGCCCCAGTGTGGATTGTGTTCTCTGCAGCCTGTGGTGTGCATATTTTGGATAATAACTTCATTGGAACTCTTGGTTCTGTATCCCAGGGACTACGTCATTTTATAGAACTTGAGCTTCCGCTTTTATATATTCAGGGCTACTCTTCTGGCTGTTAAGCTTCACCCAGAAGTCGTTTTCATTACTGAAAAGTCAGGCCTCTCTATATCTGTTAGGATATATAGATCTCGACGTCTGCCAAATGCAGTGTAGTCTTAAGAGAAATTCTAGGCTTTTGTCATTCAAAACTAGTTACTTTCTACTCTGTTGCCATTTGAAAAACTGCAGATTGCCATTTTCTGTGTGAAAGTTAAGCTGTCTAGCATCATTTTCATGATGCAACTTGACAGTTTTCAAGCACTTAATGTATTGAGCATGCATCTTTTCTGTGCATCACCCTGATTGAGAAAAATAGTTTGCCCCTTAAAGATGAAATTTTTCTTCAGCTACACAATTGTTTATAAATTTTGAATGAAAAGATGTGCTTCTAGAATGCAAAACTGACCTTTAAAGCTCTTAAAAAAAAAAAAAAAAAAAAAAAAACCCCCAAAACCTCAGTTCAAACCAATTGTCATTGTGTGCCTTGTGAAGCAGCCCTTAAGAGCTAGAAGTAAAAACTACTGCAGTGACTTATTCAAAGAAGTGGAGTGTTGTGATGGCCTAGGGTGGGGCTCAGCAACCTGTGGCTCCAGAGCCACATGTGCCTCCAAAGATGCGGGCCAGCAGGAGCACTGGGAAGGTGGCCGGCAGGGGACGGAAGCTGCGCTGACCTCCCTCTGTGCTGCTCTGCTCTCAGCAAAGAGCAGCATCCCCGCCTGCCCCTTGCTGGCTGCCCCACTCCAGGGGGCAGAGGGTGGCTGCGTGGAGCTGCTGCTTTTGGTGTGGAGGGGTCTGCCCCTGGAGAGGGGCAGCTGGCCAGGGCTAGGTGGGGCAGCTGCAGATGGAGGCTGCACTGCCCTCCATCTGCTGCTTAAGCAGAGCAGAGTCCCTGGCTGCCCCGCCTACCCGTAGGAGGGGCGGAAAGCTGCTGCGCAGAGCTGCTGCTTTTGGCACCAGGGCCTACAGGGCCCTGATCAATGTTGTTTGGCTGCCTTGCGCCCCCCCCCCCCCCCCGGTCATGGACTGGGCCCCTTCAGGCTTGGGTGGTGGGGGCACAGTGGCCAAACAATGCTGAGTGGGGCCCTTCAGGCCCTGCCACTGCAAGCAGCAGCTCTGAGTGGCTCTGCCTGGCTGCCTCTGGCCCATGTGGTGGGAAGGCAGGGGTGGCACTGGCAGCTGCAATCAGGTTGTGGAAGTTTTCAAATCTTCCTCTGCCTTCCCACCACATGGGCCAGCGAAGGGCGGGTGGTTGCACTGCATCCCTTGGTGCTACGGGGGGGAGACGGGTGGCTGGGACCAGAAGCTGGCTGCCCATGCGGAGCAGAGCTCCCAGCTGCCCCTCCCTGGGGGGTGGAGAGTGGCCAGTGTGGGGAAGCTGCTTTTGGCAGCAGGGCCCTGGAGCAGGCCATTTGGCAGTGTTTGGGCCACCTTGCCCCTGGACCCCTCAGTGTGGAACAAAGGCTGCTTCGCCCTCAGGCCCTGAAGCTGGCCTGTTCAGTGCTGGGGGGTCTGGGAGTGAAGCAGCTTGACCTCTGCTGAGCAGGCTGCTCCACGGTTGGGAGCAGCTTGGCTAGGTAAGGGGAAGGGGCCTGGGGGTTGGGGATGGGAACCAGCGGGGAAAGGGCAGCAAGGGATTGGGATTAGGGTCTGGGATCCAGCGGGCAGCAGGGAAGGTGGGGTGATCAGGGACTCGGCGGGCAGCAGGAAAGGGTCCTGAGGAGGATGGGCTGGCGGGGAAGGCCATGGGGATCAGGGAGCTGGCAGGCAGGGAAGGTGCCCAGGGGCTGGGGACTGTTAGAGCCAGTGGCAGTGGGGATGGGTCTTAGTGAGAGACCTTAACGCTGACTGTGTTGGAAGAGGTAGGGTGGTAGGCTGCCTCCGGACTGGGGAGGGAGAGGGGGGGCTGCAGCTGGGTTGTGGGGGAGAAGGGGGACAACAGTAGGGCTGGGAGAGGGGAGTGGCAGAGTGGCACATCTATATGTGGCTCTCAGAATACTTGTTTATGGGGCAGCAGGGAAGAAATGGCTCTTCTCTTTTGGGTTGCCAGCCTCTGGCCTAGAGAAATACATTGTCTGAATCAGTAGGCTGCCTTATTTCTTTCGTAGTCATGCTAGTATCATAACACTTATTCATCTGCTTAATAATTTGACCAGTGAAAACAAATGTTAAATTTAACTTAGTTAAGCAGAAGTTAGTAGCTTTCAATTCTCTTCTTGAAAAGTTGCTTAAGACTGTCAAATGGCATAAATAGTGCTACTTCTGTTTCAAGTAGAATTTACTAACAGTCACAACTACTTTTTACATTAGAGGCGGCCTGTAATAGGGTGGCTTCGTTTTAATATTCAGCGCACTGAACTAATACAAACTAGCACATCTTGCTGTTTGGACAAATTTGCAGTATGAAGCTTCTAAAAATAAACCTCTCTCTGTAGCTGATCTGTATTCAGGATGGCTACCTCTCTCTGCTGACAGAAAGCGGTGATGTTCGTGAGGATCTGAAGCTGCCAGAAGGTGAACTAGGCAAGGAAATAGAGGGGAAGTACAATGCTGGTGAAGATGTACAGGTAAGACCAGAAAGCAATCAAAGTGTTGCTCAAGCGCAAATTTACACTCTGTTTTCTGTATGAGTCTATAAAGAATGGCCCTGGTCCCTTATCTTCGCAATGTGAATCTGGAAGCATACCAGCTTTCTGCACTCCAGTGCCTTCCTACCTAAGTTTAGGAGAACAGGTTCTTCCAAATGACCCTCTGTAGCCCAGTGCAAGGAATTTACAGCGGCCTACTTTCTGTGATTGAAGGTGAGCTTGCTGGATCTTTCTTTGGTAGCGTTTGCATGTGACCAGACTCTTTGCTGTTATAACAAGCCAGGTTGAGGTCTGGTCTCAATGTAAATTTTGCTGGCCTGGTTGTGTTGTAGGCTATGGACATGCAGGTGGGGGTGGCAATCATCCATGGTTATACAGGTTGTATAACAACATGGTTATACAAGTAAAAAGGTCTAATGGAAATGCAGCTTACAAACAAAAGCACATAGTTATTAGAATAAACTATAGCTACTAGGAGGCTTTAGTAGTGTAAGTAGGCTTAGTTCTCCCTAGCATCACCTGCTACATTGAGAAGAGCCTAGAGCTGCCATCACGAATAGAGATGGCTGGGCAGCAGGGCAAAGAAAGAGAATCATATCCATGGAGGGAAGGTGGCATAAAGTGAGGTAGACTGACCAAGTGTAGGAAGCTTACTTGCATTGAAAACACAAAATTTTCCATTTTCCAAAGGGAATTTATCACCATTTTCTATGTCATCTATAGTTGCTGCTGCTTAAACAAGGGGAGGTGGGAGAGGAGTCCCTCCAACATTAGCTTTCAGTGGTGTGCCTTTCAGCACACATCTGTTAAGTCTTAATTGTTCATGATAGCTCATGTCTGTCTTCTTTTTTTTTTTAGGTGTCAGTCATGAGTGCAATGAGTGAAGAGTGTGCTGTAGCCATAAAGCCCTGCAAATAAATGAGATCTCCAGGCTCGAGCAATTGCTCGGGTCCAAACAAACCACAGATCTTAAATTTGGTTCTGATTGTCACCAAAGCTATGGCCTTCACAAGCAACCTCATTTCTTTTTGAATTGTTTCAGAATAGTGCTGGATTCTGGATTAGTGTTGCAGGCTGACTGGCAATTTTCATAATCACTGAGGTTTTAATTCCTTTTGAATTGTGCAACTCTTAACATGCCTATAGGTTTCAGTTAATGGGTCCAAGAAACCCGATGAAGTTTAATTCATTAGCGGGGTATATTTTATTTGCTTGAGCAAAACATGTCTGTCTGTATGAACAGACAATGTACAGTATTCAGGGGGTTTTAGATAAGATGATAGAAGGTATCTAGGTTTACAGAGCATAAATAGTATTTAGTTATTTGACATAGCATTTAGATGGAACTGATGTAAGATATAGAATTGTTTTAACTTAGACATTAATATTTTGTGAATTGGGATTCTCACTGAACTGTGGGCTCCAACTGCATTTCTTAGACTATGAAACTCAAGTGATTAAAAAAAAATGCCAATTAGCTTGACAAAGTCCTGGTGGCCATGTGCAACTAACTGTATTACCTCTGTTATACTCTTCTTTTGCCAATGTGTTGGCTTACTTATTGTAACTCTCTAAAAACGGTGTCAAAACCTGTCCTTGATGTAGGCAGGCAGTCAGTGTTGGGTGGATATTGTAAAGCCAGGTTAAAGGTGCACAAATAGGTGGGATTAGACATTAAAGTGATAGACTTTCACTCGAGGCCTTTGTCAGACTTAAAAAATAATAAAGTAGAAAAATCAGTTCAGTTGCTCTCATTGTATTTATCTTAAACCATAAAAAGGAGTGACTTAACTCCACAGGAATCTCACAGTGCTTCCAGTGTTAAATGTGAATGTTCAGGTTCTAACTACTTTTGTTTTGTAGCACAAGGAGAGTATAGATTTTTGACAACTCTTTTTGAAAATTAAAATGAATCGTAGCATTGGAACTTAGATGCACATCTTTCTTGTATAAAGGAAACATAACTATATAAACGCAAACTGTTTTGAAGTTTGAAAGTAAAATTTAGGTGTGGCAGATGTAGAAAACACCATGGCTCAAATACAAGAGTAGTAATAGTAAATAAGTTGCATATACACGTTAGAAGCTAGTTTGCCTTCAGCATAGTGGTGGTTCCTGACTACACATTTTTAAATGATTTAGGCATGACTTCATTAACTTGTTAATGAATGACAGGCAAACATGAAAAGCTCTGCAAAACTTCACAGAATTGTCACTACCTTGGCAATCTGTGCTTTCTGTATGGTGCTGCTTGATGTGAATTTCATTCTTCTGCTATAGATTAGTTCTCTCAGTTTAGATAATGGATTAAATTTTGCCACATTTCCCTATAAAGAGGTTTGGTAGAACTAGATTTGATTTTTTTTTTTTTCCTATAAAGGGTTTTTATCAAGTTTAAATTTTAGTTGTAGGAAATGTTGGGTGTCTAATACCTAATCACAGCAGAAGCAAAGATTAAAAGTTAGATTGTAATGATTAAAACAATTTTGCACTATTACCTGTCAAGACATACAGTTAAATACTTCGCCTAGCTTCTCAAACATTTTTCTTTATCTGTAAACTGTTTATCAGTTGAAATACTTCATTTGGGATTGAGCATGGTCAGATGGAAGTTTGCTGACATAAATGAAAAATCTGTCCTTCCAAATTTACTTGTAATGAACCTCTTTATACACTTGCCTTAAGCTTCAATAACTTGACTAATCCAGGACAATTTAAATAGTGAGTGTGCTGCCCTTGCAAAACATGCACAGTTCCCTTGCTTCTAGCAGCAGGAGCCATGACTTCGTTGTGCTATAAACTAGCTTAAAATTAGTTTAACTTAGCAATAGGAACCTTCCAGCCCACTAAAGGCTTTGGAAAGGAACACCTGTCTCGTCTTCTGAACTGAACTTTCAGTCTAGTCTCCATGACATCATGGTAGAAGACAGTAAACCTTAGTGATGTAAAGTAAAACAGACTTGAAGGTGGTACATGTGTGCCATAATATACCTATAATAGAGGAGACGAGCATCTTCCGATCTAGGCTAGTGATAAACAGCTACCTTATCTTCAAAGCCCAATGTTCTGCAGCAGTCAGATGATACTATGTATTTCTGCGTAGCTTATAGGTGATGTGACATGCAACAAAACTTGATTCTTAAAACATGACTCTGGCCACAGTTTTAGGTTAAAATCTGTAATCAGTAGTGCTTTCTGAATAGCTGAACCCCAGTCCCCACTGCTCTCTTTATTGTCTTATACCCTATTAGGAAGTAGCATTCCAGGAGAAAGGGGAGGAGTAATACTTGTTAAGAAATATTCAGTTTCTCTTGGTGCGAGTCTGTAACAACCAGTGCCTCTGTAGCTGGTCTTAGAGGCAAGCTGAGGGGCTTGTGACACTGACATAAACAAGCTAATGCAAGGCCTGGCCGCTATAGCTGTATTAAAGTACTTCCAACAGCAGTTCAAAGCCTAGACACATCCAACTTCCAGTGTAGTGTCCTATTGACCTAGTACACTTTTAAAGGATACATACACCTAAAACATCTGCTCCAGTCAGGTTGAATGCAGTTGGCCCATGCGTGTTAACCTTCTAAAGGTAAATCCCTTTGTAGGGAGATTCCTTAAGACTAAAAGGCAGTTCTGCTAACTACTGTCCTGAGTTCTGCAAAACATAGGTTTTGAGATGACAATATTTCTCCAAAAGTTGCATGTTACTAAATACCTCCAGCTTTTTCACCCTTAAAACACTATCCAGTTGTGGTTATTGGGTGGCCACATACATGGAATTGCTTGGAGAAAATTCATAAATCTTTCAGTAGCATCTTGGAGCCAGTCTACACTTAAAATGGCACAGCTTTATTTATATAGCTGTCTTAGTGTGAAATGGTTTGTGTAGCTAACTTGTGTCAAGGGTAGAGAATTCTCCTCCTGACATAGGTGGTAACTTTGTTGGTGGGAGATGTTCTCCTGCTGACCGTGTGCACAAGTGCTTATGCTATCAAAACTCTGCATTGCTTAGGGAAGGGGTGTTCACATCCCTGTGCCAATAACTTCTGCTGGCATAAGCGTTAGTGGAGGAAAGGCTTGAGACATTTCATCAGTTTTGTTACAGTATTATGTTTTAAACTTAGAGTAAATGTTTGAGCCATTTCTTTAATAGTAAGTTCTTTCAGGCTGCTGTCAGTCATACTAACAAATTCATTACTATGAGCAGTTCACATTGCTGCATCTTCCAGAAATCTGTCTGAAACTTGATGAGTGTGAATTTCTTGCTCTCAGTGCTCCATGTTAAAAAGATCTTGTCCATTTACTTGGTTTATACCACTAGCTTTTAAAAATCAACTTGCTGCTACCAAAATATGAAAATTGCAAACTCTTTAACAGCAGCTGCTCCAGTACACTAAGTTAAAAGGCTGAAAATGAGGGAGTTAGGAAATATTTTCACTCCTACTGTTACACTTTCACGTCACCAGCCTTTTAGGGCTTTTCTCTTTTCAGTTCTTTAAATTTACTGTAGGCTATTTTTGCTTCATGGTGATAAATATTCTTTAACAACTTAAATAGACTTTTAATTTTTGCTTGATACAATGTCTTTTCAACTAGACTATTGCTGGTTGAGCCATGATTTGAATGCATTGTTCTCAGGGCTGAAGTTTCTTTTAGCTAACTGCTTGCAAGTCTCTCTTGGGGTTTTTTTCTAATCCATATAGTAGCCTGTTGCTTGCCTAAGGTGGTGCACAGTCTATAAAGTCTCATACTGTATTATGCATAATCTGTAAAGGAGTCTCATTTGTGGATAGGTCAGACTACTGTAGTTAGGCTTACTGAAGTCAAGTATGTTAAGTATTAAAGTGAGTTAAATTCAGTATCATACTTTTTGTTGAATTACTAGAATGTAGCTTGTTACAAGAATTCAGGTTTGGTAAGGAAGGTGTAGCGTCTCCTTACTATTAAGGTGGCTGGGTATTGCAGTGAATTTTATGTATCAAGACAATTTTAATGAAGATATAAACCTTAAAATGAATATATTATGTTGATCATATGGTGGAATTTGTTTTGCACAGTGCATTTAGAGCTTGAATCTCATATTAACATCTGTAGTCTCACCCTGAAATATATTTTAGCATCTGAGGGTGATTCTGTATTGCAGTCAATAACCATTGTAAACGTCAAAACACTCATGTTTCGTTTAAATGCTTGCTACATATTACTCTAGAATAAATGATACCACATTATTCTCAAATTATTCTACATTGTATATTGTAAACATACCAAGTACTATTCAATGTATTTTTTTAAAAAGGGAGGGGAAGAGGAGAGATGTTTTAATTACTGTGTTTATGCAATGCATCTTATTAATCACCATAAAACATTTAAAAACCTGTAAATTGTTTCTGTTCTTCAGGAACAAGTGGGCAAATGGAGCTATTGGTTATCAGCTGGAAGGATTCAACTGTATGTTTGTCAGACAGTGGTTCTTAACCTTTCCAGACAACTGTACTCCTTTCAGGACTCTGATTTGTCTTTCCTACCCCAGTTTCACCTCACTTTAAAAACCACTTGCCTACAACACAAGTGTGTCAGCATGCAATTACTGAAAAATTGTTTACTTTCTCACTTTTACCATATAATTATAAAAGAAATCTACTGGACTATAAATATTGTACTTCCATTTCAGTTTACCTGAAACCCAAACCTTGTTGCTCAGAGCTGAAATATGTAATCTAGTTACACTGAGCCCTGGGCAATTGCCATGCTTACCACCCTGTAACTGGCCCTGCACTTGTACCTCCTCTCTGTCCCCCCATGTCATCCCATGCTTGCTGAGGAACACTGAACTAGGCAAATACCTACGTGAGTTCATGTACCCTCAGCAGGACCTCTGCATATCCCCAGGAGTCAATATACCTTTAGTTGAGAACCACTGTTGAAGATGTATTTGGTTTTGAAAATCATAAAAGCAGTAACTTGGAAGGTGTAACTGTACATCATGCATTTCTGTGGCAGTCTGAGTTGCTAGGAAGTTCGATAGGCTTATAAACGATTGAAAGAATGCTCTTTACCGTTGGGGAGATGATGTTCACTAAAATGTTTTTGACAAGTTTGTGAATTTTGACAAAGTTACAGCAAGGGGTATGGGGGGAGAGTAAAATTATGGTCCAGTCTTGAAATATCTTTTCTTAATGGACTACCTTTAGCAATACATGCATTCCATTCCATGTGAAAAAACATTTTTTAAAAAAACAAGGGCTTGAAGTTGTATGGGGGAAGGGATGAGTGACATTCCTGTGAGAAGAAATAAAATTAAACATAACATTTTATGGTGTATTTCTTGCTGTGTGAATATTGTACATTTATCCAAAAAATGTTGTAGTTAGCATGATAGAAGACTCTAATTTCATTAGGAAATATTCTATGAGTAGGTAAAAAAGCTTTACTATTGTTGGAAGAATATTTCCCTAACAAACAGATGGCTGGTTTAAAAAACAAAACAAAAAAAAAGATGGCCCTAGATGCTGCAGTTGTGTTCCTTACATATTGCTTGTTTCCTCCAACTGGGAGAGAAGCAGGGTTTTTCCTAATTGTTTGATTCTAATGTAACTGCTTCGTATTACTTCATGTCTAAGAGGTATCTGTTTTTGGAAATCTAGCACATCCTTTTCCAAGTTCTCTGAGCTCTGCTAACACAGAAAGCAAGATTGCTCAGGCTGCTCCCAGACTGACTTTGCTGGCATGGGAAATTGATAGCACTTCTAATTTCTGAAAACTTGTCATAACAGGATGAAATTGAATATTGCTACTATTTTAAATACACAGGCAGCTGAATAAATCAGTGAGCAGACACAATACGGTAATAAGGGAATGTATCTAACTGGCATTTATGCTGCCCTATTACCCCACCCAGTCTAGAGTATACACTCCCCCAAAGTTCAGAGCGCTGACCTTGGTGTGGGTGCTCTTGAAGGTCTGACAAAGGAGACGACAATGCTCTGCTGGTTCAGTGTATCCGTTCAGTTACTGTACCCCATTGACAATCTGGAGAGGGTCTAATCAAATCTCAGTAGTCCTGGCCCTGGTTCAAAGGGACCACCACTCTCCTCTTTTCTGGCCCAGTCAGTCTCTGCTGAGTCCCTTCCTTTACAAATCCTGCTTCAAAATGGGGGGTAGGGGAGCACTTGCACCACCTTTACTGCAGGCCTGGCTCAGGCGCAGACCGCTTTCGTTTGAGTAAGGCCGTCAAGCTCTGAAGCTGCCTCTCAAGTAAAATTACAGGAGCAGTCACCAGCAGCTTCCAGAATGGGCCATGTGCTCCCTCTCCAAAAATGGAGACTACTTTAGTCTCTTGAGATCCCTGGAGGGGCAAGAAGGGTCTCTCTCCTCTTTCCCTAGAAATCACGGGAGTTGTAGCCTCTCAGTGGCAGAACTTGTGGTGCACAAGATCTTAAATGTTAGCCTCCTAATTAAATTTAAAGACCTCTGATGTACTGGGTGTTTATACAAAGTTGGGAGGTGCTTTTTTTGTTGTTGTTGTCATCCCACATCCTTCCACAGTTCTGGTTCTGTTCCTTTCTGTCTCTGTCTTCTATGTGCCCAACATGTTAGTGCTTTGACTCAGTCTCTGTTGTCTTTAATGGCAGAATGTGATAATTTTTACTAGGCATGTATTGCAGCCAGAGGATGCAGTTTGAGAGTTGAGGATACAAGAGAAAAAGGTTTTACCTCTTCAGTGAGCCAAAGCCTGTCGTCATGGCCTACATTCAGGAGGTTACGGTGACTGCCCAAGGCAGGGATGGATTCGTAGACTGAATGCTACATAGGACCTGTTAATGCAACAGAACCCTGCACCTTGGGCAGTCCCATTGAAATCAAGAGGTTTGCTGCACAGCAGTTGGGGTTTGTGTTAACATATCCTGCTGCAGGTGAACAGCCATAGTTTGCCTGGGTTAAGGGGGGGGGGGGAAAAGGTTCAATGGTGGCCCAGGCTGTGACGACTTCAACATCTTGTGTGAATACATTTTCTACTTGTAAGGCAGCAACAAGCATAGGACTGTAGCTTCTTCCTCCCAGGACTTCACAAGCAGAGCTGTAATGCTGGTTTGCCTCCCGGCGCGCGTTGAGATTGGAACGTGCTCCCTGCTATTAGCAGTGCTTGGAGCTGGCGCCACGCAACCCTCCCTTTAATAGAGCAGCTCTAGTACACCCGTGGCACAGCCGTTGGCCCTGCCGTAGTTACGGCTCGGTTTACAAAGGTGGGCTCCGGTCCTGCGCTGAGCTCTGCAGCCTGGCTTTAAGGCAGGGGTCTCAAACTCAAATCACCGAGGGCCCCGGTGAGGATTGGTACGTTAGCCCGAGGGCCGCACCCCTGAAACCTTTCAACACAATGGTATTGCAAATATTGGTAATGATTGTGTCGCCGCGGGCAAACAGCTTTAGGGGCTGCGTGCGGCCCGTGGGCCGCGTGTTTGAGACCCCTGCTTTAAGGGATCCCCTGGCAGAGCTGGCTGCAGGATCAGGACCCTAATGAATATTTTGAAAAACTGCCACCAGATTTCATGTTAGATTGGATGGATTTTTCTCAGGGCTTCGAAGATTTTCCTTCTCGAAAGGTGGATTTTTTCATTCACGGTTTAGGAATTAAGCATTCCTGGGGCCTCCCCTCAGGTCCCACCAGTGTCCTGGGTTGGGATTGTTGTGGGTGGTTCAGTTGTGTTGTTGTGTTGCTCCAAGTCACACAACCGCCCCTCCCCCCCCGCCTGTCACACCCGGCCGCGGCACCGCCCCAGAGCCAGGCGCCTGCTCTGGCCCCGCCCCCTGCGTGACGTACGCAACGCGCCGGCCCCGCCCGCTGGGGCTGTGACGAAACAACACCCCCTCCCGTCCTCCGTTCCGCCCTGTGACGCGACACGCTTCAGCGTGCTGACATCACCCGAGCGCTGACGCGACGCGCTTGTGCGTGAGGACATGCCGGCGGCATTGCTGTAGCACGCTCGTGCGCCTTGACGTCACAGCGGGAAGCGGTATAAAAGCGCCGCAAGGCGGGCACCTCCCCCTTTCCGAGCGGGGTCGCGGAGCTGCCAGCGGCGCCATGGCTCCGGTGAGCGGGCGCGGGGCGCGTGTCGCTGCGGGGCCGCCGCCCGCTTTTCCCGTCGGGGGGGGGGGGGGGGCGGCCGGGGGGGGGGGGGAGCGGGGCGGAGCCCGGGCCGAGCGCGCCGTGCCTCAGTTTCCCCACCTGCGCAGGTGGGGGAGGGGCCTGGTGTTTCCCCCGTCCCGTGAGTGGCTGCAGCCTGGTGTCAGGTAAGGGCTAGCGCAAAAAACCCAAAAAAACAAAACAAAAAACCCAAAAACAAAAAAAACCCTCCCAAAACAAATAAAAAAACCCCAAACCAAGGAGTCGTGTGGCACTTAAGGACGAACAGATTCATTTTTCGCATGAGCTTTCGTGGGAGAAAATCCCTCTAAGTCAGCTGCTTCAAAGGTGGGTGAATTTAAATGGGATTTTCTCCCACGAAAGCTCCTGTGAAAAATGAACGTCAGTCTCGAAGGGCCACCTGCCTCCTTGTTTGTTTCGCTGAACTAGACAGACCCGGCCGCGCCTGCGGAGCGTCGCTTTCATAGGTGCCAGGCTGGTGCTGGGCTTTGGTGGAGGCGCCTTCAAACCCGGGCCTGAAATCTCCAGCCTCGTCAGTACGCTTGGGGCTGTGCCTGGTTCGCTCCCGTGGACCAGCGTTTCCCAACCCATGCGCCATCAGCCCTGAGCAGGCGTGCTGCAAAACTTTCTGAAAAACTGCTCAAGAGAGCTCTGGAGTGGCTCATGAATGTTGATGAGTTTGTTAGGAGAAACTGGTGCTGTGCCTCAAATTAAAGGTAGCAAGGTGCGCCACAGCAGAGCAAAGGTCTAGGGCAGTGGTTCCCAGTGTTTTCTCTGCTGTGACATGCCCTGCTGCCTTTAATTAATTTGAGGCATGCCACCAGAGTTTCCAAAGGAACTCATGAATGTTTGAGCCAATCCAGAACTCTGGGTAGTTTTGCAGAAACTTTTGCAGCACGCCTGCTCAGGGCTGATGGCACACCGGTTGGGAAACACTGGTCCACGGGAGCTAACCAGATTGACTTTTAGTGCCTGTTTGGTAAGGCATTTCAATGACTAGTGCAGTGGTTTTCAAACTTTTATTTACAGGACCCAGTTGAAAAACAATCATTTATGCCCATGCGCCAACAGTTACAGCTTTGAGCAATGTATTCAGTCTTTCAGCTGTGGTGGCAGGCGATGCCCAGCCCCTGTACCTGAGTGCCTGCAACCCAGTATTGAGTCCTGACCTGTGGTTTGAAAACCACTGCTATAGCGCACTGGTGATGAGACATCCCAATAACCAATATGATATATAGAAAATAAACTAAGGCCTACAGCAAGAAGGCTTTGCTGGTATAATTATAAGTCTATTTAAACCGACAAAATTGTGCAGTTATGCTGCACACAGCTGCGCTGGTGAAAGAGCAACTACAGTACAACTTGCTCTACTCTACTAAGTATGTTAGTAAAATATGAAGTTGATCACTGATGACAAGTTCCACAGGGGTAGCAGTGTTAGGCTAGTTGAGCAAAGCAAACAAGTCCACAGGGATTTTCTCCCACAAAAGCTCATGTCATGAATAAACTTGTTAGTCTTTAAGTGCCACCAGACCATTTGTTTCACTCACTCACTGATGATAGCAATGTAAATGAGTTACCAAGCCTTAGCTTAAGGACCCAGTGTAATCATCTTGTTGTCCAGGAGGTGTCAGGCAATTTTCCGTCTTTGCACGAGAGTATGAGTATAATATAAATTAGCCACCAAACACCATTCTGTTTTCACACAAATGCCTCAGTAGTACTAGTGTTTGGTTTGTTTTTGTTTAAGTGGGGTTGGGTGAGTGATGTAGAATGATTGGGTGATTTATTTTTAAAGCGAGAAGACAGAAGATCAAAAAAAGCAACTTGGAAGTTTAGCCTTGACCTAACCCATCCTGTAGAAGATGGAATATTTGATTCTGGAAACTTTGTAAGTAGCTCTGTTGTTCACACTCTTAAAATGTAGAAGTGTATGTAGAAATCAAGCCACAATTGACCCAAAAAAATTTATTTTAAAGTATATTCAGTGTGGGTGGTCAGTAGTCAATATGGGTGTGTCTACACTGGAGCCTGAGGTCAAGTTAATGAAGGTTATTTCAGGCTACAGACCCCTGTGGCCACACTGGGTTTTATTTAGTTAAGTTGACTTAAGGAATTGTTTTAATTACACGGTCTCTTAAAGTTGGCTTAACGCCTAAGTTGACCTTATTAAGTCGATTTAAGCCTGTGTAGATGGGGAAAGCTCTTCAGTCGACTTGCCTCCAGGCCCTCTGAGAGTTCCTGGCCACCAGGAAGAGCCTGCCCTGGCCAGGCCCGCCATCTGGCAACATGGAGGCACGGAGCTAGCAGCTAAAGTGGGCTGAGGCATGGACCCACAAGGAAAGCCTCTGTCTCCTGGCCATTTTGGGGGAGGAGGCAGTGCCTGCTTTACCTGATGAAGCATCAGACCCGCCCCCTTGAGAGACTCGAGGAGCACCTGTATCCTCGGCTGGTTGAGGGTCCCTCTTGCTCCAGACCCAATGGCCCTTGTCAGAGGTAGCCCAGGGCCCAGCGTGATCAGCTGCAATCCTGGGACCCACCTGCCTGAGACCAGTAGCACTGGCACCCTAGCCCTTGCAACTCCCACCCCGTAGTTCCCCCATGAATAAAAACCCTTTAGACAGTTTTCGTGTTCTGTCTTTTATTGTTTTGGGGACAGGGGAAGATGGGAAGTGGGGGTGGGGGGCACGCATGGGCAGGTGTGGGGGATGATGGTGCCTAGCAGGCTCACCCCTCAGTGCTGCTCTCTGCGGAAGTGGGCTTTCAGCATGTCCTGTAGCAACACCACTCTTGGTGGCGCGCTGATCGGTCTCGGCCTCCCAGGTATGCAGGACCACCCCCCCCCAACACAACTTGCAAAGGTTGTGGAGGACACAGCATACACTGATGACCTCGGTGTTTGTCTTGCTGAGCCGCAGGCAGGTCAGGCTGGTCCTCCAGTGTGCTTTCAGACAGCTGAAGGCATGTTCAACAACCATGCAGCACCTGTTGAGCCTCCAGTTGAAGAGGTCCCTGCTGGGGGACCACTCTGACCTAGTACCTGCCAGTGTGGACGCAGGCAGTCGACAAATTTTCAGTGTGGGCGCTCTAAGTCAGCTTAACAAGGTTGACTTTAAGTCGACTTAACAGAGCCTCCAGTGTAGACATACCCTGTGGTTTTATTTTCTAAATGTTTAAAAAGGCTTGAATTTTCAAATAAAAATATAATACATATTGTAAATATTTTATTTAAATTAAAAGTAATTTTCTTTGAGGTTAGAGGTTTCTGTTGTGTACAGCAAGATTTTATGTACATAACATATAAAGTAAATTTTGATTTTTAACATGAGCTATATCACTAGGGTCCCTTCCCTAGTGCGTACCTAGGGCACCATTCCCTAGTGTTCTGCTTTTCTCTTTTGCTGAAATAGGAACAGTTCCTAAAAGAGAAGGTTAAGGTCAATGGAAAAACTGGAAATCTGGGGCACGTAGTTCACATTGAACGTTTTAAGAACAAGATCACAGTTGTATCTGAGAAGCAGTTCTCTAAAAGGTGAGTGTATTTTTTACCTATAAAGTTGCTGTTGATTTATGTTTATGTACATACTATGTTTTGACTGATTTGGAATTTTGATTAGCTGGACAGGATGTAATTTAATTCTGACATGACGCTTTTTCTCTATACACTGTACTTAATTTTCTTAACATGTAAATCTCAGTGACTTAGACCACGGCAACAGACAGGTTTTGTGCCAGTTGAGCTTTTGCTTAGCCATGTCATGTAGTTTTGCACTGAAATAATTAAATCTGCATACCCCATGTGTGAACACAGTGATTTGATAAAGGTGCCTTATATAGGTTTAGCTTGTTTACACTAATGTAGGGGGAAATGTGTTATCAGTGCAAGCACCTTTATATTGATGGAATTGTATCAACACTGGGGGAATACATGGCTGGGGTTGTACCCCTTTTAGTACATTACGTGTGTAGATAAGCTTTTAGGTTGGAGTGAAGGCTAAGTGTGTACTGCTAGTGTCAGTTTCTGGGGTTTTAACTTAAGTGTTTTGGCTGCCATAGCGTGAAAGTGAAGTATAACATGCTACAAAAATTCATAATTTAGCAATGACATTGCATATTCTGTGCATTCATAAAATTGAATCATGGGTGTCGCATGAGACAGCAATAAAATTTTCTCATAAGACTTCTTGACATTTGTTTTTTAAAAGGTATCTGAAATACCTCACAAAGAAATATCTCAAGAAGAACAATCTTCGTGACTGGCTTCGTGTGGTTGCATCTGATAAGGAGACTTATGAGCTGCGGTACTTCCAGATCAGTCAAGATGAGGAAGGATCAGAGTCCGAGGAATAAATGAAACTTTTACTGAAAGCTTTTTACTCCTAAACACAGTGTACAAAGGACTAAACATCTGTTTGAAATCCCTTTAACGTAATGGTGAATGAATAAAGGTTTTGTATGCTGTTTAAAAAATAAGTTCCTACTGAAGTGTGGTCTGCTTACTAATTTTCCTTGCACTTTTCATTTGCTGTAAAAGGCTAATGTAGGGAATTGTACTTTATCTGCAGTTCTCTTTCATCTCAATAAGTGAGTAAATCTTATGAGCTCAGTGAAAGAGGAAGGAAAATTAAGCACTTGGTGCTAGTAGTTGCACTAAATTTGCATACATTCAACATACACACATTTGGGTTATGGTGTGCACATTCTAATAGGGCTTTGAGTGTAGAAGATCTTTAACCAGTTGCTTTTAACATACCTAAAGACAAGAAAAAATAACTTTTAAAAAAAACCACTATTCAAATTAGATAAAAGGCAGAGTAAGAAAAGCAAAATTTTGATGGTATTCAAGAGTGTGATTTTCAACGGTGCATAGAAAATAAAGTACTGTGAACTAATGGGGAGCCTGTATTCCAATTCTCTAGTTGAATTTCCACTCCAGGAGTCCTCCAAAAATTAAAATAAAGAATAAATATTTGGTTTTATTTCCTTAGTGAAGTAAAATCCACAACATCCCCCTTGATATTCATATTTAAAATCCAATTTTTTGTACTTTTTGCATGTGAAATTTCATTTCCCTAATCTGAACTTAAAATCAAGGGATCTCAAAACCAAGGATGAAATATTTCAAACTTTAAAATATCAGAATAAAACCAATTAGGGATGATGCAGTTTCACAGAAGCAAGATGTAGCTCATGTAGCAGCCTACTTACTAGTGTATGATCCAAGGGCCAAATTCTAGATTCGTTGAAAGGAATTTTACCAAAAACAGTTTTGACCATGACTACACTGGAGATGTGACAGGTTGGGTCTAAACTCTGATGTGGTGGGCTGAAAGTGAGGGGGGCAGTCATTTGGAATGAGTTTGATTTCGGTCCATTATTAGGTGTTATGCTCAGTCTTTGTTCTATTTTCACACTTTTCTTAAATGTGACATTTAAAAAATTAACTATTTTCATAATGAAAGCAATGATCTTTCTCCCATGGGGCTTTAGTACATGATAGACAGTAGCACATGACTGGCAGATAATACAAAATCAAAATTCTGTGTGTGTTTTGAAGCATTCATGCTGTGTTTCAAGAGGAGCTCTATAGTTTGCCTCCTTAATTCATTGTCCATCTCAGATGAGAGGAAAAGAGTCAATAGCTCTGGAAATCTGCTTTTAAGTCCTGATTAAGCCTAAACACCCTTTTTGTGGAAAAGGTGGTTCTATTCAGAGATCCCCATCTTCAAAAGAAGCAGAATGTCACCTTCACAGTATTACATTCTAGTGGAGGTGACCCATGTGGGATGTGCATGGGACAGTATTTGGGAAGGGAGATGCACTGTGTTTGGCCTCAGCCTTGGCCTCAGAGCCCTAAATAGAGCTGTGCTGCCATAGGGGTGCTTGTGAGAAGGCATGGGGCTTCTGTGGCTCTGGTAAAGATTGTGGAAGGGCGTTATGGCTCAAACTGTAGGGACCCATGGAAAGATGTTGGGAATTTTCATTCTTTCATCCCTTCATACGTGTTTCAGTACTTCTGTTTTCATTGGCAGAGAATTGAATAGAAAGGAACTTGATTTTAAAAACAGTTTTCACCTGAGAGTGTACTGGAGGAATAACAATATGCATTAAACAGTGAAGTAGAAGGCATTTAGATTTTGACTATCTGTATGGTATTCAAGTGGATATTTCCAAAACAGGTAGTGGATATTAGTTGTGAAATCACTAGAATATTCTTTTAGTTATTTTGCAAGTTAATGGTGGCTGGGTTGAAAATTGATGTATGATTTAGCAAGGGAACCAAGAGGAGAGTCAAATTTCCATGTTAAACACAGACAGTGAGTCTGAGCAGCAGTAGGCAGTAACATATGTAAGGATTATGAAATTAGTGGTTTTTGTTGTGTATTCCTGTGGTGAGCTAGGAAGTGCTAGGAAAGCCTAACAAGTTTCTGCTTGAATAGCAAGTTTGAATATATTATGAAGTGTGGCTCTGGGACTGTAAGTGCCTGGTTGACTTCTCAATATGTCAGCAATATGTTTTTGCTGAAGTATATGCAAACTATGTATTCAGAAAATAGCTAAAATACAAGGTAATGCTTTAAAAAATGTGTCGGCGCAGCTAGCTGTCAAAATATAGATAATCCAATTCAAGGAAAGTGAATGTTAAAAAACAAAGTTTTGGGCTCATTTGTCTTTTTTTTTTTTTTAATTTCAACTTCCTAAAATACAGTCTCAAGAAAAGTTATTTGTAAATTGAAGTTGGAAAATGGCCACTGCCTAATCTTTGCTCCTCCAATTGTTTTATGTTATAAATTTGGCAAATCCAACAGGGCAGTGGGTGACTGATCACTTCATTGGGACTGAACCACAGCTGATGTCTATACTCAATACTAAAGTGGCTGAGACTGCCCCCCAGCCGTCAAATGACGGAGCTATGCAGTAGCAACTCATTTCTCTGAAATATTTAATTTGAAGATGTCTGATATTTTCAAAATAAAATACCAGATGCCTGATAGTGCATTTGTCCAAAATAGTGTTCCTTTTGAGGTATTGCAGGCATGCTGGTAGCTTGTAATGACTGTATTTTTTCATAAACTTGCATAGTTGTGGATAGTACTATGATCTGAGGGGCTTGAAGTACTTCGGAGGGTAGGATTAAAATTCAAAATGATCTGGACAAAGTGGAGAAATGTTCTGATGTAAATATGATGAAATTCAATAATGATAAATGCAGAGTACTGCACTTAGGGAGGACTAGTCAACTGCACACCTACAAAAAAAATTATATAACAAGTTTTTTTAAGAACAGATGACCTTTAAGCCAATGCACTAAAATGGAGTAAACAAGTACAGAAGTCATTCAGAGTGATCAGACTTTTTGTACTGACCACTCCAAATGACTTCTGTACTTGTTTTCTCCATTTTAGTGCATTGGTTTTAAGGTTGTCTGTTCTAGGGGGAAGAAAAACAGTATAATTTTTTAAAAGTATTTTTCAATCAAAACTAAAAAGATCAACTCAAAACGTATGAACACCACTTGCCTGAAATCTAACCTATAACTTGTCATCTTCTGAAGAAAGGTGAGAAAGCACAGGGAATACATACAGCCAGACAAGATGGAGTGAAGTTAATATAAAGGTTGTCTAAAAATGAAAATGACTGCGTGGAAAGCTGTACTGTGGAAAAGGATGGGTCATAGTGGATCAAGTGCTATATATGAGTCAACTGTGTAACACTTGTAAAACAAAAAAGCCCACAAATGTTCTGGGCTGTATTATCAAATGAGACATCATAAGTAATTCTTGCACTCTGCATTCATACATCCTCAGCTGGAGCATTGTGTCCAGTTCTGGGTGACACATTTCAGAAAAGAAGTGGATAAAACCAGAGAGAGTCTGGAGAAGATCAGCAAAAATTATTAAAGGTCTAGAAATTTTAATTTATGAGGAAAGACTGAAAAAAGTTGGTGGTGTTACCTTGCTTTGTGCAGGGGGTTGGCCTAGATGACCTGAGGGATCTTCCAACCCTAGTTGACTATGGTAACAGTTCTCAAATACAGGAAAACAGGTTACCAGGAGGAGGAAGGAAAATTGCTCTCTTTCATCCCTGAAAATAGAACAAGTGAAGGGCTTGAATGTCAGCAAGGACAGTTTTTTAGGTTGTACAGTCAGGAAAACCTTAAGGGTAGCTAAGCACAGGACTAAATTGCCTAGGGAGGTTGTGGAATTTCCATCACTGGAGGCTCAAAAGAGCAAGTTAGACAATCACCTGTCAGGGATGGTCAAGTATTTAGTCTTGCTTTGAGTGTCAAAGACTTGCCTAGAAGGCTTCTCAAGGGGCCTTTCAGTCTTATGATTCAATGTTGTGTGAAAACCTGTGACTTTGTTCATGGCCCTGATGGTGATCTCTCTTGGATCTGCTAAGATGATATCTTGAAAGACTCAAAGACATGCAGGGAAAAAGTTTTCAGACTCCCAACACAAAATTCCCCCTCTGCTTTTGAAACATACTAGCTTTTGTGTTCAGTAAACGTGGCTCTAGAACGAATCTAGAATGGTAAGTGTAGTCTTCAAATAAATACCTGCTGATTGAAAATCAGGTGTTTTTCCAAGATATGACAGGATATTTAAAACTGAGGTCACCAGTCACTTTTGGAAATCTTGGTTCAGGGCAGCGATTGCCTGTACAGCACCCAGAACAGTGAGGTGTCATGTTGGCTTGGAGCCTTTGAAAACAACCATAACATATTTATTACATGTACTGAATTATAACACTTGTTTCTAATCAGAACTGAAACAAGTCATTCTTGCTTTACACCTGACCTAAATTTAACCAGTGATGTCCACAGATGTCTAAGACTTCTTGGGCCAAATTCTGCTCTTAGCACAGTGTAAATCTGGAGTAACTCCACTGACGTCACGGTCCAAAGGGATTGCCATGTTAGCCCAGTTCAGCAAAACAAGCAAGGAGTCCTGCGGCACCTTTAAAGACTAACAAATTTGTTTATCACATGAGTTTTCTGATGAAGTGGTACTCATTTGTGCACTGGCTCTTCACTGGTGGCCCCTGAAGTCATTTGTGTTCATCTGAAAAACCAAAGATCCTGAATGTTTTGTCCTAGGGATTTTAAATTTAGAATCCAACACTGAATGTAAAGGGTGGGGGAAAGGTATTAAAACAAATATGTTTTTTGGCTGGAAGTGCACACACACTATGTGCTGAAAAACAAAAGTTTCCAGTATATTTTCCTTGCTGTATTTAGTTAAAAAAATGACATGGCCTGTGACTGTGTTCCAAAAAATTTCCACCACTGTTTATCAAAGAGTCACATTTCCAGGCAATAAGATGGATTTTTCAAAACAAAGCATTGATTAAATATAACAACTGAATCAGATTAAAAACCAACAGGCTACCACTACTATATTTTCTGCCCTTTGCTTTAGTTTAAAAGGTGTTGGCTGTTACTCAGGCAATGCAGTTTAGCCTAAGTGAGACACACAGCCATGATCCAAAAGCTAGGAAAACAAAACTCCGGCTTGTCACTACAGCTTCGTTCCACAGATAAGGGCTCCATGCAAACTGCCAACACATCGTTAGTGTTTCCAAACAGAGTTTAATTAGTTCCTGTGCACTGATTGTGTGCGCTGACAGATAAGGGAGCAGACTTTGCAATTGTCCACTTTACCATGGCCTTCACGTATATGTTGACTTTTCATACCGTGAAGCCAAATTTTCAAGTGGCTTTTATATAAATTGAGTAATAATGATTGATAAATGCACTCCACTGCTACACTGCACAGTGCAGAGACAGCACATATAACCCACTGGTCAATGGTATGTGTGTGGCTTCTGTTTTGCAAGGTTTACAAATATAATTTTTGTGGTGTTAGGTTTAGCCATTTGATTTTTATTTAAATGGCTAAAAAATAGGGGTAGAGGGAAGGCCTTCAGGGCTGTAGGAAAAAATATATATCTCTATCTATATATATATATATAAAATATGCATAAAATATGCATTATTAATTTAAGTAGCATACAGTGTAATGAGTAATTGTTTTTGTATTGGTCCCTAGTGGGCCTTTGCATAGTACTGTTTCCAACAACGCTGTTAAAGGACACTAGGGAATCTTTAGTGTGTAGCAATAAGGTATACGTGGCCCAATTAAAGTATGATCCAGATGTGTACTTTAAAAATGCGCCCCCCCCCTTCTAACTCCATAGTCCACATTACTGCTGGATATAGAGAAGCCCTTAGATACACATAACCATTTCCAGTGTGCTGGTTTGCTTTTTTTTAAAAACAGGGTGTTGTTATTAAAGTCAGACACCCCGTATCCCCTACATCCTTGCCAGCTCTACAGGATGAGTCTATTACTGTTCTCAGCTCCCAAGCCTGCTGTATTGTAACTCTAACTGTGCAGATGCATAAATTTAGTTCTGGCGATCTGTGATTCAAGCCCTAATGTCAGCCAAGAGGATGGTGCTTACAAAGTGGGTGGAGTGGTGGGAGGCAGCTGGGCTATAGCCTCAAACTGAGGCTATGCCTAGGCTGTGTTCACACAGACATAGTTATTTCAAAACAACTTGTTTTGAAATAACACCTTATTTCGAAATGACTTACTTCGAATTAGCAAAAAAGTAATTTCGAAATAAGAAAAAAGCGGGAAACGAAATAGCAGGTTCACACTGTGAACCTGCTATTTTGCTTCCTCCAGGGCTGGAGGCACCGGTGGGCTGCAGCGCTGGCCAGTGCTGCTCCCCGCCGGTGCCTGCAGAGCCAGGCTGCGGGCACCGGTGGGCTTCAGTGCTGGGCTGCGCTGAACCCCGCCAGTGCCTGCAGCCCCCCTTTGCAGGCACTGGCGGGGAGCAGCGCCGGGCAGCGCTGACCCCCCCCCCGGTGCCTGCAGCCCCCCTTTGCAGGCACCAGCAGGGTTCAAAGCTGGGCAGTGCTGAACCCCGCCGGTGCCTGCTGGCCAGGGGACACCCCTCAGCACCCTGGCCAGGGTGCTGAGTGTTCCCTGGCCAGAGTGCTGAGGGGGCAGCCCTTTAAATGTTGTTTCGGAACGGCTTGTTCCGAAACAACATGTTCACACACGTTGTTTCGAAACAAGTGTTTCGAAACAAGGTTGTTTCGCCCCCAAATGGGGTTTAACTTGTTTCAAAACAACGCCCTTGTTTTGAAACAACGGGTTTCTGTTGTTTCGAAACAACAGTGCGTCATGTGAACATGGTTTTTTTGTTTCGAAACAATCCAGCTTATGTTGGCATAAGAGTTTCTGCCAACAGCTTTGGATGTTCATGGAGGTTGGGTATATGCTGATGGGAGAGCTCCACAAGGCATGCTACACCTGAATTGGTACCATACAGACATGGTCTAAGGCTGTGTTCACACACACAGGGTTATTTCGAAACAAGTTGTGTTGAAACAACTTGTTTCGAAACACCACCTTATTTCGAAATATCTTATTTCGAATTAACAAAATGTTAATTCGAAATAAGAAAAAAAGCGGGAAACGAAATAGCAAGTTCACTGTGTGAACATGCTATTCCGTTAACCCTGGGGGTGAGCCGCTGCTGGCTCACCCTGCAGCCCCAGAAAGGGGGCTGCAGGCACCAGCAGCGGGTGAGCCGCTGCGGGGTGGCTCAGCCCCCTGCCAGAGCTGCCCCCAGACCCCGCCAGCGGGTCGGGGGCGTGGGGCTGAGCCTGCAGCCGGGGCTGCTCCCCGGACCCCGCCGGCGGGTCAAAACAAGGGTTTTGAAACAAGTTTGTTTCGTCCCCAAATGGGGTTTAACTTGTTTCGAAACAACACAGTTGTTTCGAAACAAGGTCATCCCTTTGTTTCGAAACAAGTGTGCATCGTATGAACATGGTTTTTTGTTTCGAAACAACGAGGTTGTTTCGAAACAAAAGTGCTGTGTGAACACAGCCAACATGATTGGCCAGGGTGCTGAGGGGAGACAAGCGGCAGGGCATGGGGGGCTGCCCCCAAACCCCACCGTGGGGTCCGGGGCGCCCGGCTCTCCCTGCCGCCAGGGCTGGTGGCAAACCCCGGGGCAGGTGCCGGGGCCGCGGGGGCTGCAGCCAGGGAGTCGGTCCCGACCAGGCTCCCCAGCGACTGAGCGGCCGCTGCCACGGGGAGCCGGGTCCCACCGGCCCCTCCGGCCCCGGGCTCAGCGGGGGCAGCGGCTGCGAGCCCCGCGGCTCCCCCGGCACCAGCTCGGGGCCTGCAGCCAGGGCGGGGTGGCCGCACTCACCCCACGCCCTGTTGCGGGGGTTGCAGCCCCCAATGGGGTGGCCACAACCAGGGCGGCCCATGCCGCGTCCTGCTGGGGGTGCTGCGGCCACCTCGCCCTGGCTGCAGCCCCCGAGCTGGTGGCGGGGGAGCCGCAGGGCTCGCAGCCGCTGCCGCCACTGAGCCCGGGGCCGGAGGGGCCGGCGGGACCCGGCTCCCCGTGGCAGCGGCCGCTCAGTCGCTGGGGTTCTGAAGACCCGGGTCGGGACCGGCTCCCCGTGGCTGCAGCCCCCGCAGCCCCGGCACCTGCCCCGGGGTTTGCCACCAGCCCTGGCGGCGGGGAGAGCCGGGCGCCCCGGACCCCACTGTGGGGGTGGGGAGCAGCCCCGGCAGCAGGCAGAGCGGGGCATCGGCACCCCTCTGCAGGGCTCCCCGCTGCTCTTGGGTGCAGCCCCCTGTGCCCTGCTGCTTGTCTCCCCTCAGCACCCTGGCAGGGTGCTGAGGGGGTGGCTCTTCCCCCAGGGTGCTAAGCACCCTGGGAGGAATTTCAAATCTGGTTGTTTTTTCGAAATAAAGGTTTTATTTCGAAATACGTTATTTCGGAATGACTTATTTCGAAATAAAACCTTGTGTGTAGACATAGCCTTAAGGACTTGACCAGTTTGTAAACAGAGCCAATACTTTAAAAAATAAAGCCTGTTATCGTGACTTTCACCCAGAAGGAGAGCCAGGCCCAAGGCCCAGACCTCTTGCATCCTGGGATAGAATCATAAGATTGGCTGAAATTTCACAACAATTGACTATCTTTTTAACTATATCATTGTTACATAAGGGTAGTTACACATGGTGACCAGTGACAGCTTATTTAAATATGAGTCATGTAATTTACAGTGTTAATAGGGCTCACTGAATTCATCAAAAAAAAGTCACCATCTATAACATAGTGTTGCCAGCAAATACACCTTTAACCTTCCCTTCCCCTGAGAAAAAGAGCTTTTCTTTTTTTTGTAACTGAAATAGATTTCACATAGCTAAGGCTGTGTTCTCACACAGTGGCTGTGTTCACACAGCACTTTTGTTTCGAAACAACCTCGTTGTTTCGAAACAAAAAAA